>CM056737.1:41690285-42890285 GCA_029844215.1 Przewalskia tangutica | reverse complement strand
ATCTACGTGTGTTAGTATCTTGTGATGTTTGTGTGAAGGGGTTTCCGCTTGATTGTGCTTATTAACTATCGGTCGTTATGATAGTATTGTGGCATTCATCTCTTGAGATGATTCAGGGGTTAAAGGCGCCTCCGTCGCGGGGTAGACTGGCGGGTCGATGGACTATGATTCGAGAATACCTAAATGCAGTCCCGGGGCTATGCGAACTCTGAGAGTTCGAGTTAGTGTCGTCGCTTTATGGGCATGCGGTCCTTGTGGCCGTGCGGCTGCGAAGTCGGGGCGATGCGGGAGTAGCTACCCTCGATGCGGGAATGCCTCATGCGGGCGATGAGATTGGCCTATCGCGGGTGCTGGAGTTCGAGGTTAGGCAGCGTACGTGATCTGCGGGCAAGTGGCGGCTTTGATCATGTGGCGGTGCAGACGGATCTTATAATCTGATTCATGGCCTTGTTAGTGCGTGGGTTTTTAGTAGTCGGCTATGCCATTACTTACCCGTGCGATTTTATTATGACACGGTGGGACACAGGTGTTGGTGTGTTCCTTGGTGCTTTTATATCATAGGCATTTGCGGTGAGGAAGGTATCCCACGGGCATGATTGATGTTGTGGGCTGAGACCCATTGTTATACTTGAGTGATGACTTGAGGCGTGAGTCCACGACTTAGCGTGGCTTTGTTGTAAAGCGTAGTTTGGTTATCATCATGTCTCGCTTTATATGTGCTATGATTTCATTTCTGATTATGTATTTCGATTTCACATACTAATTTTTGTTATCTTGACCTCGCCCGAAGTGCGTTCATCTGCGAGTTGAGGTACACGATCGTTGATCCTAGCTCTCGGTCACGATTTGGCGTTTAGGAAGCTCGTTTCTCGGAGGCTTATCGGTGGTATAGTCCATGTCGTAGTAAGTGTTTACATTCGGGGTTTGGCGGGGCCCCGCCATAGTTATCGTATCATTTCTTAGAAGTGCAGTAATGCTTTGTGTGGGCGGGGTTGTAAAAGGATTAAAGCTGTTCATTTGTAAAAGAGTTGATGGTTATATATATGCGAAGGCAAGTTTCCTGAATCATTGTTTTATATTTACGATATCTCGTATTTGTTGTTTTATGTTCCGATTACTACGATGTTGTGTCACTAGGGTGCAGGGTAAGGCACGATCCGCAGGCGATTTGAAGTGACATTAGCGGCCTAGAAAGACCCGATTCTGATATATTTATTTCACTCTTGATTGATGTTGTGGGCGTGAGACCAGATTATATTTGAGTGATGACTTTGAGGCGTGAGTCACGACTTGACATGATTGCTTATTTATTGTGAGCTGTAGTTTGGTTATCATACATGTCTCTACTTTATATAGACTACTATGATTTCATTTCTGATATTTTGATTTCACATACTTGGTACTGTTATCTTGACCTCCTTGAAGTGCGTTCATCACCGTAGGTAGAGTACACCGATCGTTGATCCTCGCTCTTAGGGTCCGCAGTTCGGCGTTTGGGAAGCTCCGTTTCTCGGAGGCTTATCGGTGGTATAGTCCCGTCGTAGTAGTACTTACATTCGAGGGTATGGCGAGCCACTGTCCTCCATTGTTGTCATATCATTCTTAGAGTGCAGTAATGCTGTTGTGGCGAGAATTGAAAAAAGGGATATAGCATTCTAGTTGATATATATATATATGTCGCAAGAGCAAGTTTTTCTCGAATAACTATTTTTCACTTCACTTTATTCATGTCTTGTTTTATATTCCGATTACTGCGATGTATGGCTACTTGGGTGCGGTAGGCACGATCAGGCGAGTTGAATTCGTGACAAAAGTGG
The DNA here is from genome assembly GCA_029844215.1 of Przewalskia tangutica. NCBI lineage: Eukaryota > Viridiplantae > Streptophyta > Magnoliopsida > Solanales > Solanaceae > Przewalskia > Przewalskia tangutica. The sequence goes on along the minus strand of CM056737.1, from coordinate 42,888,468 downwards.
TATCGAAGCGATTAATCCTCGGAAAGTGTCTGACCGTGTCTAGTAAGTCTTGATTATCGGTATGTTGTGCACCATACCAATAATCGAGGCTATAGGATATTTAGGATTGGTTTCCATTCTTCTCACTCGGAGATCGTGCCTTAGAGGCTGTGTTATCGTTGGACCCTCTAACGTATTTCTTTCCCTGCCGTTATGCCTCGCGTAAGGCCGGACCCGTGGAGCAAGGCGGCGAGGAGGCTGCGAGTTAGTATAGAGGTTCTGAGGCGCAGCCCGATCATCGCTGGGGTGGTGTTTCATTGGGGGAGTTACGCAACGTCACGGCCCAGTGAGTTTAGCAGCGGCAATTCCCAGCTGCGGCCGTGATGTATGAGCCTTTAGTTCGACCGGGAACAAAGAATATGGATTAAAAGGAATGGACACATTACTAGCTAGGATTTTAGCAACGAGAGAATATAGAGTGCAGATATATCACGGGTCTTGGCGACTATCTAAAGGAAGGATGTGCAAGAGTAGCTCTTGATCGAGCTTGAGCATGGCACGTATGCGGGCTTATGCGCGCGAGCCAAGAAACGTAGGATCAGCGGGTTAACCAAAATCAGCGAGAGGAGGGCGAGCAATGGGTCCTTTGGTAACTTCGAGGCGAATCGCCTCGTGACTTGGATATGCGCCTCCGCGAAGCAGTGGTCCTCGCGGGAGTTCGGGGCGTTCGAGGTATTTAGGAGTTGGTGAACTCGAGTTTCGTTCACGCATTTACATAGGTTCTAACCGGCCAGATTTAGTTTTCCCGGTGTTGCACGCCAGGGAATGTCGTCGGGAATGTCGTCTTTGTTGGAGCTTGTTATACTTACGTCCAGCAGGGCCATGTTGCGAGAAATTGTCAGACTAAAGGTGGCGTGGATGTAGAGACTCAGCCTTCAGGATCAGTGGATAGTTAATCACCTTCCTGGTATGCGCCATACGAGCGAGATTGATTAGAGCGACAAAGGGAAGTGAAGCGGTAGATACATGTATATCCTTGAACCTACAGAGATTGTAGGTGTGATAAGATAAGCGTATCTTAAGTGGTATGTTCAGATAACATAAGTGTTAATTGTGATTAGAAATCATGGTTAGTTAAGGGTAAGATTGGGGGGCAGAGAAAGTGTGAGCCTTAGAGTTTTATACGTAGAGACCTTAGAGGTAAGGCCATCTCGAGTAAAAGATGTATTTTTTTATTTATGTGTTTTGACCCTTATCGGAGTGCATAGTGCACGTGAGATTTAGTTGTATAATAAGTCCCTGAGTAGTGTGGAATGAAAGAGGGTAGTTGAACTAAGAAGACCACTAGGTTTTCGTGAATTGATTAGAGAGATTGTTAGGATCGGAACAAGAGTTTTTGCGCGATAGCGGGTCGGGTTGAGGACCGATCGCGGGTCAACCCGCGACCTGTTTTGTGGTGGGGTCAGTTCGGGGTGGTCCCTCCAGGTGGTAGGGTCACGAGGGTGTTAGGCCCAAGTTTAGTTAACCATCGTACGAGTTCGTGGATGCGTTCAACCAGTAGTCGGGCCAATGAGGTCAGCCCGTATTGTCTTTCAGTCAAGATCGTTTACTGGCGAGGGTTACGAGATGTTATTTTTCGGGAAGGTTGTAAGGCTGCACGGGCGCCTCTTTCACCTTATAATGACAGTGAAGCCCAGGTTGTGGCTATTTCGTTTTCCGGAAGTTTTACCAGGCAGGGTTAGGAACTCAGGTGAGTCTCAGAATCGCATTCGCCCTCGGGCCAGTGTTTGGATTTCAGGGGTAGTTGTGAGGATTGTTGCCTCCTGTTGAGGGAGTGCTTTTATAACTACCATTTCAGTATTCGGATATCGCCTTACGAAGCCTCGTAGGGGCGGAAGTGTAAGTTGCCGGTCGATTAGTTCAATATTGGCAAAGTTCAGATAGTGGGTTCATACTTGTTTCGGCAGGATGGGGATAGGGTGAAGCCTATCCAGGAGAGGTTATCGACTCGGAATCAGAAGTCGACGAATGATCGATGACGGCAGGTGGAGTTGATGGTGGGTCTTCAAGGTACCACCCCGGAAGGTGACGAGATTGGAAAAGCGAGGAAACTTAGCCGAGTTACTTTGGGCCTTTCCGGTCATGTGAAGAGTAGGCGGGTTGCTATATGTTACACCCGTAGTTCCAGATTATGGATACGAGGACGTACGTACGAGAATACGACATTAAAATTGGAAAGGAAGAAAGATGTGATTTTTCGACGGAAAAGTTTCCGGATTTTGTGAAGGAAAAATGTTCGTTAAAGGGAATTGGATTCCCAGATTTGGTATTCGGACTTTTTGGAATATTTGAGAATTATGGAATTTTATTTCCGGAATTGGTCACGTGGGGCCCACGGGGAAAATTTACGGTTTGTGGGGCCCACTTTATTTTTGGATTTTTGGCATTACGGATATTTTCGAAGATGAAATATTTTGGGCGAGTAGAGGCGACACGTGTCACCGTGTGGCCATGTTGGCGGGTGGAAGGCGAGTGGGGCGTTTTTAGGAGGACAAGTGGCCCATTTTTGTTGTGGCCACTTGTCCCATTTTTGTTGTAGCCAAATGGTTGGCCAACTACCCACACACATGTACCCCATCCTCACCACACACTTGCCTAGATCTTGTCCATTGATTTTCCTATAAATACCCCATTGTTTCAAGACTTATTTCATCCAGCTTTGAGATTCTAAGTCATAAATACTCCCCTTTGTTGAGGTTCTCGTCGTACTCCCCAGCTGTGTAGGAAAAATTCTTCAAGTGTTGGTATAGTCCCAAATACCTTAGCCTAGTATTCCTAGTAGTTTTCCAAAGTTATTTCAAATATTAAGAGCAGGAAATACTACTTTATTCCTTTAGTCGCAAAAGCGAAGCCACAGAAAAATCTTCATAGCTTAGATGAAGTGTTAAGAGAAGTTGTTTAGAAACTTCTAAGGGTTGCTTGGAGCGGGTTGAAGCGTAAGGAAGTGGAGCTAAACGTTGCTCAGGATCGACTTATAAAACTTGGATAATTTTGGGCTTATCGAGGTAATGATATTTGTCCCCCTATTGTAATTGGATATTACATGTTGTAGTAATGTATAGTTGAGTATACTATATGTAAAATGAATATGGATAAGAATTGAACTGTATTTACATTGGATTGTATTTACAGTAGACTTGTAGTATTATTGTGGGGCAGTGTTGTACACGTCCGGTTAGACGTGTAACCCCCCTAGGAGTTGTTGGCTTGGTAGTGGGCCTTGGTAGAGGAGGAGTTTGATGTGGTTACGGGGGGGAGGTGCTGCCGAATTTTCCGTAGAATAAGAAATCTTGTATCTAGAATTATTCTACGAAGAGATCTAGAGGTTGATAGACGTTTTGTGGCCTTTATAGGTTGAAGTACTACGAGTAGCGTATTCTACTTGAAGGGTGGAAAAGGCGAGCAAGGTTAGAGTACTTTGGAGCGTTTTGCTAATTGTTGATAATCGTCGCGAGGTATGTGAACCTCTTCCTATCCTTTCTAGCATTATATTTGTGAAATATATTTAGTGCGGTAGACGCACATGTGTTTAAATGAAGTAGATTTTCCTTTTGTGTCCTTGACTTGATTCTAAAGTTAAGTGACTTGTTATGAAACATTAAGGACTAGAATTATGTTAAAAAGTTATAAAATCTCACTCATGAGTAATGGGTGTGTGGTCTTTTAAAGAATAAAGTTATCTTGATTTCGAAAATAAGAATGGGTTTATCATTGGATTTAAAATGATAACTTGACTTATAAACAACTTGATTTTGGGAAAGGAGAAGTAACTTGATTTAAAGGTATAGGTTACTTGTTTTTAAAAAGAGTAAGACACTTGGTTTAAAAAGTATATTGCTACTTGACTTTTAAAGGAGAATTATATTAGTAAGTGATTAAAACTATGAACTACGAAACCTTTCGAAAATAAAAGACTCGAGTAATTGAACTTAGCAAACTTGGGCGTTTGGAAAAGAATGTTGTTACTTGATATTAAAAAGGAAGCTGTTGTTTACTTAAAAATATAGTCACTCTAATTTTGATACTACGTATCGTGTGACTTTTGTGAAAAAGCAGTCTTTTAAAGAATTAATGTATGAAGTACTTTGGGGTCATAAAATAGAAAGTAACTTGGGTGAATAACTTGACTATGTTGGTTTGTGATAGCCTTGTAATACTTTCTTGATTGGTTTGATAAGTAATCATGTTATGATGCTACGTGTGTTAGTGTCTTATAATGTTTGTGTAAAGGGTTTTCCTGCTTTGTTCTTATGTTGATTAACGATAAGCCGTTGTCTTTGTTATATTATCACATACCCATGACTTGATATCACAGGGCTTGCCACCCGATGCGGTCTATCACGGCCTATCTGGTGCAGTGTGACTATGCGCGAGCAGCGGTATGCTCGAGATTGATCATTCCGGTGTTGTATCCCGACGGGGATGCCACTATCGCGATGCAATGTGACTACGCGGTCTATGAGACTATGCGGATCACGGAGTCGAGGAGGTGCAGGGGTTAGCCGCCGTCACGAGAATACCGCATGCGGGCCTATGTGTGGCCTATGCGAAGCGGTATGCTCCGGGACTAGACGCGCACATTGATCGACGGCGAGTGGCGGCTTCGATCATGTGGTGCGATCAGAAAGACCCCGTGATATAGTTTATAGCATTGTTGGTGCGTGGGTTTTAGTAGTCGGCTATGCCTTCAGACTTACCACGTGCGGTTTTATTGTAACATGACAGTGGGACTGGTGTTCATGTGTACTCCTTGGTGTTATTACATCATATCGCCAAGTGATGAGGAAGGTATTCCGGGCATGATTGATGTGGTGGGCGTGAGACCCATTGTTGTATTTGAGTAATGACTTTGAGGCGTGAGTCCGACTGACGTGTTGATTACATATTGTGTATCGTAAATTGGTTATCATATATGTTTTACATTTATATAGACTATTATGATTTCATTTCTGATTTTTGATTTCACATACTTGGTACTTGTGCGACCTCCTTGGGTGCGTTCATGCCGTGGTAGAGGTACGATCGTCGATCCTCGCTCTTGGGATCGGTTGACGCCATTTGGGAAGCTCCGTTTCTCGGAGGCTTATCTTTGGTATAGTCCTTGTTGTTGTAGTACTACATTCGTGGTATGGCGGGGCCGTGTCACGACCGATTCCGGGTTCGTGGCTGGTGCCTTACCGGGCACCCTAGTGATACAACATCGAGTAATCGGAACATAAACGATACAAGACATATTATGAAATATGAAACAATAACTGAGAAAAACTTGCCTTTCGGCATATATATAAATGACAACTTTTTCAACATGAACGTTTAATCCTTTTACAAAGCCACAACTTGCGGCGGTATTACAGGACCTCTACGAATGATATGACAACCATGGCGGGGCGGGCCCGCCAAACCCCGAATGTAAACACTTACTACGACGGGGACTATACCAGCGATAAGCCTCCGGAGAAAGCGAGCTTCCCAACGCTGAAACCGTGACCACGAGCTAGGATCAACGGCGGGTGTACCTCGACTGCGGCATGAGCAGCCCCGAAGGAGGTCAAGATCAGTATGTGAAACTGAAAATCGTAAATGGAATCATAGTAGTCTATATAAAGCGGAGACATGTATGATAACAAAACTACGATTCCTGATAAACAAGCATATCAAGTCGGGACTCACGCCTCAAAGTCATCACTCAAACATAACAATGGGTCTCACGCCCACAACATCAATCATGCCCGTGGAATACCTTCCTCATCGCCTTGGCGGTTATGATATAAAAGCACCAAGGAACACACATGAACACCGAGTCCCACTGCCCTAATAACACCGTCACGGGTAAGTACGGCGGCATAGCGGAGCTACTAACACCTTGTACCAACAAGGTCGCGAATCAGCTCATAAGATCTGTCTGAACCGTCACATGATCAAAGCGGCCACTTGCCCGATATCTAATGTGCGCGTCTAGTCCTGGAACTTCCCGACTCCGCGTAGGCCAATCTCATCGCCCGCATGAGGTATTCCGCATCGAGGGTAGCTACTCCCATCGTCCCCGACTTCGCGATCCGCATGGCCCACGGACGCATGCCCATAAAGGACGCACACTAACCGGAACTCGTGGCTCGCATAGCCCCCGGGACTGCGTGAGGTATTCTCGAATCATAGGTCCATCGACCACTTGAGTCTACCCGCGTGGAGGGCAGCAACCCGGAATCATCTCAAGAGATGAGTGATGTAAAATACTAACATAACGACATCGTTAAACAACATAAGCACAACAAAGGAAAAACCCCTTTACACAAACATCACAAGATACTAACACACGTGGCATCCTGGCGTGTTTACTTATCAATCAACAAGAAAGTATTACAAGGCTATCACAAACCAACACAATCAAGTCATACACACAAGGTACTTTCTATTATATGCCCACAAGTTCGGGTTTTATCCCCAAAGTACTTCATACATTAACTCTTTAAACGATCGTTACTTTACGCAATGTCACACAATACCGTGAGTATAAAAATGAGTGACTATCTTTTAAAGTAACTCGATTACTTCTCTTTGTAATATCAAGTAGTAACATTCTTTCAATGTTCAAGTTTGCCTAATTTCCAATGTTCACGCTTTCTTATCTTAGAAGGTTTTGTAGTTCATAGTCTTATTCATTTAAGAATATAATTCTCTTTTAAACTATCTGAGAAACATAAGCCTTATATGTGAGAAGGATATTCTTGTTTATAACAATCTTATTACAGCAGCCATGATCTAGGAAATATCATTTTGTCTCATCTTAGCTTCTATGCAGATGGAAGTTTCTACTGGTTTTAATAATACTTAATTATTCAAAACATTTTCCTTTTATTAACGCTGCAGTGGTTTGTCGATACACATTCTGATTTCCGAAATCAGTAAAACATTCTTAAGCCGTTATACCTAACTTCCCATAAAGCTAGTATAACTCTTAAGTTTTCAAAAACCAAGTATTACTTCAAGTTCTCTATTAACACATAACAAGCCAGTTATAGTTCAAATCAGTTACCTTTTAAAAACCACAAGTATTTTCTTACCAACATAAAGCTGTTTATAACCGACTTCCCATAAAGCCGTTATAACACTTTATGTTTAAACCAATCAAATACATTTAGCACGTATGCGTCTACCGCATTTACATAGTTCACACATATCATGCTAGAAGAGATAGGAAGAGGTTCACATACCGCGACAGTATCGACTAATAGCAAACGCTCAAGTACTTCCAAGCGTCGGCTACCCTTAAGCCAAGTAGATCGCGCCACCGTGGTACTTGACCTATAAGGCCACGGTGACTTATTAACATTTAGGTCTAATCGTAGAATATTCTCTGAAGAAAATTCAGCACTTCCCCGCAATGGCAGAAATCTCTCCTCTATCGGTGCCGCTACCAAGCCAACCAGGGGTTATACATCTAACCCTAGCGGTACAATTCTACTCCACGATACTACTACAAGTCTCATGTAATACACCTATGTAATTCTGATTCGATTCTTCTTTAAATTGGAGCTTAAGTCATGCCATAGTAAGTTTTATTCAGCTTAAGTCGCAAGACATTGCCGATAACTATGTTGATGCTATATATAGCATACTTCAACTATATAATCTAACAACATGTAATTTCCAATTACAATAGGGGACAAGATATTTACCTCGATAAGCCCATAATTATCCAAGTATAAAGTCGATCTGGGCAATCGTTTAGCTCGACTCCGCGCGCTCAACCCGCTCCAAACTACCCTTAGAAGTTCTAACCAACTTCTACATACTACTCCAACAAACCATGGAGATTTTCCTTGTGGTTTCGATTTGGTGGTGACGGGAAGTATAATAGTATATCTGGGCTTTTAGATAGGTATAACCTTAGAATACTACAAGGTATAAGGCTAAGGTAATTTGGGCATTATAACAATACTTTTGAGAGTATTTCTACCAAGAGAGGGGTATTATCTAAAAGCAACTAGGCTAGGGGTACCACGGCCACACTACTAGGAGGGGTATACCTCTACAACGCCTCTGAGAGGGGAGGCCTCTTGGCGAACTCAACACAAAGGGAGGAGAAGATTTAACACTTAGGAACATTTAGGAATGGATGAATAAGTCTTCAAAGGGATGGGTATTTATAGGCCAAGTGAAGGTCAACCAATGGCAAGATTGGAGCCAAGTGCTACCTGAGTGTAAGGCCAAGATTCACCCAGTACACCTTATCCATCTACCACACCAACCAACACAAAATATCCTACCTACTCCCTTAAGCCCAAATCGTCCATAATGCAGTCGAGGTGTTCCAATGAGAGGGTGACAAGTGTCGCCTCTTGTTGGTCCAAAATGTTTCGTCTCTCGGAAAAATCCGCAAAAATTAGAAATGTCATAGCCGAATTTTCCCTACGAAGCTTGAAAGCGTTTAATCGGCGACTCTAAGGGTGTTGTGAACAAAGTTTAATTCGCCAAGCCAAATCAAAAGTTTCAAATTTTCTCGTCGTCCTTACGTACATACTGCGGAAATACGGTATAACATTCTCCTCCTCCGAAACATTCGTCCCGAATGTTCCTTCTAAGTCTCAAAACAAACAGCGCGGTATAGTCTTCTCTACTATACTTACGAGAACAATCTGCCATACCGCCGCGAACCATCGCGCCAAAATGCTTACATCAAAGTCACGAGAAAACACCTCTAATCATCACCACAAAACACTTCTCACCGGTCTAAAATATACTTCTTTCGCACTTCTCTTTACAAAAGAAATGATCACACCTATGCTCGCCATGCTCGCTTCTCTCTTTACTCGTCGTAGATACCACTTTGTCACTTTGCACGAGGCATTAACCTTCTCGAGCGACCCAACAAATGGTACCACTTTGTCACTTTATCGCGAGCCTTGCTCGGACGACCCAACAAATGGTGCCGTGCGTGCGATCCACGAGGATGTCGTACACTCGAACTCTTACCACGTTACGTCACGGCTTGGTTCCAAAACTCGGGGTTACTATCCTAACGTGGTCATCATTAGCGGGAACACTCTGGATGGATCTCCGATACTTTCCGAACATAATATCTGAAGACCGGACGTCTTGCCTCCTAAGTCGGACGGCAAGCTAACATATAGACAACTGGCCTATCCTTCATGAACTCAAAGGGCCCAAAGTACCACGGGCTAAGTTCCTTTGTTATACCAAAACTCGTCACACCCTAACCACAGTCTGCTGGAACAAGCCTGAACCAACTATCTGAACCTTGCCAACATCGAACCAATCGACCGGCAACTTACACTTCCGCCCCTACAAGGCTTCAGCGACATCCGAACACGAAATGGTAGCTTAAATACTACCTCCGAGAGACAACAATCCCACAACTATCCCCGAAATCGAACAACGGCGAGGCGAATGCGGTCTGAGACTACCCAGTTCTTCACACATGCTTGGCAAAACTTCCGAAACAACAACAATTTCTACCACGGGCTCCATCATCTGTCATAAGGTGAAGGTAGGCACCCGTGCAGCCTTACAACCTTCGGATAACTCAACACAGGTAGTAGCGGTCGATCGAAGAACACGATGGGCTGCCCCATCGACCGACCACGGTCGAACGCATCCACGAACTCGTCTGCTGGTTAACTAAACTTGGGCCTAACACCTCGCAACCCTAACACGCGGGACCACCGCAACCTGACCCCACCAAAACCTACGCGGGTTGACGCAACGTAGCCTCAACCCGGACTAAGCGCGCACAATACTAGCTCCGATTCTAACAATCTCACAAATCACGTTTGAAAACCTGGCGGTCTTCTTAGCTCAACTACCCCCTTTCATTCCACACTACTGGGACCTATCAAACATAACTCACGTGCACTATGCCTCCAGATAAAGTCAAACAACACTACACCTTTTCTCGAGATGGCCTGCCTCTAAGGTCTACGTAAAAGCTCTAAGGCTCGCGCCTGCTCTATCCCCCAAAATCTTACTCGGTTAAACAACCAGATCTAATCACGACTAACACACCGTTATCGAACATAGCACTTAAGGTATACTCACCTTATCACACATACCGATCTCTAGAGGTTAAAGATATATCTATATCTACTACTTCACCCTTAGTCGTTCAAATCAAACACGCCCGTGAGCGCATAGCTAAGGAAGATGACGAACTACCCACCAATCTCAAGGCTAAGTCCTCCTACAAGGACACTCTCTCGACCACATGGCCCGGCGGCGCAGTAACAAGTACCCGACTAAAAGACGACATTCCCGGGATGGCGTGCATCATAATGAACGGAAGCCTGGAGTTACGACCAACTCTGCATACTCGAGCGCCCCGATATCGCGAAGACCACTGCTGGCGGAGGTGCATATCAAATCTGCTGGTGAGGCGACTTGCCTCGAAAGTTACCAAAGGACCTTCGCTCGCCCTCGCCTCGTCGCCCGTTAACCCGTCGATCTCTACGCTTCTCGGCTGCTGCGCATAAGCGATGCAGAGCCATGCTCAAGCCCAATCAAGAATTACTCTTGCACAACCCTTTTTAGATAGTCCTCAAGACTCGCGGTACATCGGTATACTCTGCGGTAGCCAAATCTATAGCTAGTAACAGGGTCGCCTCTTTGCAATCTAAATTCTCTGTTCCCGGTCGTGGAACTGAAGGTTCAAATGTCATGGCCGCAGTAGGAACTGCCGCCGCTGTACTAAACTCTGCTGGGGCTAGTGACGTCAAAACTCCCCGAATGAAGCACCACCGGTGATGATTGGGCTGTGCCACGTAACCCTCTGTACTCTGCTCGCGGCTCCTGGTGCCACGCCTCCTGGGCGGGTTGCCCTACACGGAGGCATAACGGTAAGGAAAGAAATACGTTAGAGGTCCAACTTACAACACTGACTCTAAGGCACGATCTCGAGTGAGAAGAATAGAAACCAATCCTAAAATATCCTATAGCCTCACGATTATTGGTGTGGTGCACAACACACCGATAATCAAGACTCTCATCTGATGCAGTAGACACTTTCCGAGATTAATCGCTCGATACCACTTTTGTCACGACCGATTCGGGCGTGGATCGTGCCTTACCAGGCACCCTAGTGATACAACATCGAGTAATCACGAACATAAAGCGATACAAGACATATTATGAAATATGAAACAATAATCTGAGAAAACATGCCTTTCGGCAAATATATAAATGACAACTTTTAAAACATGAAAAGATTAATCCTTTTACAAACCTCGCCACAACAGCGATTACTCTGCACTCTACGAATGATATGACAACCGTGGCGGGGACAGGGCCGCCAAACCCCGAATGTAAACACTTACTACGACGGGGACTATACCATCGATAAGCCTCGGAGAAAGCGGAGCTTCCTAACGCTGCGACCACGAGAGCTAGGATCAACGGCCGTGTACCTCAACTGCGGCGTGAGCAGCCCGAAGGAGGTCAAGACAGTCATCGAAGTATGTGAAACTGAAAATACTGTAAATGGAATCATAGTAGTCTATATAAAGCAGGAGACATGTATGATAACAAAACTACAGTTCACAATAAACAAGCAGTCATATCAAGTCAGGGACTCACGCCCTCAAAGTCATCACTCAAACATAACAATGGGTCTCACGCCCACAACATCAATCATGCGTGGAATACCTTCCTCACCGGCGATTTATGATATAAAAGCACCAAGGAACACACATGAACACGGGTCCCACATGTGTTCTAATAACACCGTGCGGGGTAAATGCGAAGGCATAGCCGCTACTAACACCCACCAGTACCAACAAGGTCATGAATCGTATCATAAGATCTCGCTGCACCGTCACATGATCAAAGGCCGCCACTTGCCCGCATATCTAATGTCGCGTCTAGTCCGAACTTCCCGCACTCGCATAGGCCAATCTCATCGCCGCATGAGGTATTCCCGCGTCGAGGGTAGCTACTCCCGACATCGCCCCGACTTCGTAGTCCGCGTGGCCACATGGACGCATGCCCATAAAGGGCACACTAACACCGGAACTCTCGTAGCTCGCGTAGGCCCACGGGACTGCATGAGGTTTTCTCGAATCATAGGTCCATCGACCCGCTGAAGTCTACCCGCGTCGGGGCGCCTTAACCGGAATCATCTCAAGAGATGAGTGATGTAAAATACTAACATAACAGCTTATCGTTAAACAACATAAGCACAACAAAGGAAAAACCCCCTTTACACAAACATCACAAGATACTAACACACGTAGCATCCTAGCATGTTTACTTATCAATCAATAAGAAAGTATTACAAGGCTATCACAAACCAACACAATCAAGTCATACACACAAGGTACTTTCTATTATATGCCCACAAGTTCGGGGTTTTATCCCCAAAGTACTTCATACATTAACTCTTTAAACGATACGTTACTTTCGCAATGTCACACAATACCCGTAGTATAAAAATAGAGTGACTATCTTTTTAAAGTAACTCAATTACTTCTCTTTGTAATATCAAGTAGTAACATTCTTTTCCAATGTTCAAGTTTGCCTAATTTCCAATGTTCACGTTTCTTATCTTAGAAGGTTTTGTAGTTCATAGTCTTATTCATTTAAGAATATAATTCTCTTTTAAACTATCTGAGAAACATAAGCCTTATATGTGAGAAGGATATTCTTGTTTATAACAATCTTATTACAATGACCATGATCTAGGAAATATCATTTTGTCTCATCTTAGCTTCTACGCAGATGGAAGTTTCTAATGGTTTTAATAATACTTAATTATTCAAAACATTTTCCTTTTATTAACGCCGTGGTTTGTCGATACACATTCGATTTCAAATCAAGAAACATTCTTAAGCCGTTATACCTAACTTCCCATAAAGCTAGTATAACTCTTAAGTTTTCAAAAACCAAGTATTACTTCAAGTTCTCTATTAACACATAACAAGCCGCTTATAGTTCAAATCGCTACCTTTTAAAAACCACAGTATTTTCTTACCAACATAAAGTTGTTTATAATCGACTTCCCATAAAGCCGTTATAACACTTTATGTTTTAAACCAATCAAATACATTTAGCACATATGCGTCTACCGTACTACATAGTTCACACATATCATGCTAGAAGAGATAGGAAGAGGTTCACATACCTCGCGACAGTATCGACTAATAGCAAAACGCTCAAGTACTTCCAAACGCGTCGGCTCCTCCTTCAGCCAAGTAGTTCGCGCCACACGTGGTACTTCCACCTATAAGGCCCCAAGGCGCTTTATTAACATTTAGGTCTAATCGTAGAATATTCTCTGAGAAAATTCGCAGCACCTCCCCACACATGGCAGTAAAATCTCCTCTGTCGAGGCCTGCCAAGCCAACCGGGGGTTATACATCTAACCCTAACGGGTACAATTCTACTCACTGCACTACTACACAAGTCTCATGTAATACCCTCATGTAATTACAACAAAGATTCTTCTTTAAATTGTGCTTAAGTCGCAAGACATTCAGTAAGTTTTATTCGGGCTTAAGTCGCAAGACATCACGATAACTATGTTCAATACTATATATAGCATACTTCAACTATATAATCTAACAACATGTAATTTCCAATTACAATAGGACAAGATATTTACCTCGATAAGCCCATAATTATCCAAGTATAAAGTCGATCCGGGCAATCGTTTAGCTCAACTCCGTGGCTCCAACCCGCTCCAAACTACCCTTAGAAGTTCTAACCAACTTACATACTACTCCAACAAACCATGGAGATTTTCCTTAGGGTTTCGATTTGGTATTGACGGGAAGTATAATAAGATATCTGGCTTTCAGATAGGTATAACCTTAGAATACTACAAGGTATAAGGCTAAGGTAATTTGGGCATTATAACAATACTTTTGAGAGTATTTCTACGAGAGGGGGTATTATACTGAAGCAACTAGGCTAGGGGTACCCACGGCCTACTAGGAGTGGTATACCTCGGCCAAGGCCTCTAGGAGAGGAGGCCTCTTGGCCGAACTCACACAAAGGGAGGAGAAGATTTAACACTTAGGAACATTTAGGAATGGATGAATAAGTCTTCAAAGGGATGGGTATTTATAGGCCAAGTGAAGGCCAACCAATGGCCAAGATGAAGACAAGTGCATAGCAAGTGTAAGGCCAAGATTCACCCAAGTACACCTTATCCATCTACCACACCAACCAACACAAAATATCCTACCTACTCCTTAAGCCCAAATCGTCCATAATGCCGTCAAGGTGTTCCAATGAGAGGTGACAAGTGTCGCCTCTTGTTGGTCCAAATGTTTCGTCTCTCGTAAAAATACGCAAATATGACAAATGTCATAGACGGAATTTTCCCTACGAAAGCTTTGGAAACGTTTCAAAAAACGACTCTAACCGTGTTGTGAACAAAGTTTAATTCGCCAAGCCAAATCAAAAGTTTCAAATTTTCACGACGCCTTACGCATACTCCGAAATATGGGGTATAACACCGTCCCGCCGTTGTGTTGTAAAACTCTTAGAGGTCTGTAGTCCTGTTGTAAAGTTGGGATGTAACTGTTCATTCTTGAGATATTTATATACTTGCCGAAGGGCACTCTTTTGTTTGATAAATTGTGTCTCTTTTACATTGGTTTCATGTCTTGTTTTATATTTCGCTGATTACTCTGATGTATGTCTACTTGGGTGCCCGGGGTAAGGCACCAGTCACGGGCCCGGGTTCGGGTCGTGACAAAATGTTAGCTTTTGCCGTCCGACTTAGGAGGCAGTATGTCCGGTCCTTCATATTGTTAGGTTCGGAAAAGTATCGGAGATCCATCCAGAGTATTCCCGGTTATGATGATCAAGTTGGAGGTAGTAACCCAGAGATTTTTTGAAATTGATGCGATGCAAATGTAGTAAGTTATGAGAAGGAGTTCGTGTAATGCGAGAAACGACGAGTAAGGAAGAAAGCGAGCATGTGTTAAGAACATAGATGTGATCTTTTCTTTTGTAAAGTGAAGGTGCGAAGTACCTTTTAGCCCTCGGGTGGAGTTTTGTGATATTAGAGGTGATTCCTCGTGGACTTGGATGTCAGTATTTGCGCGGGTGTTTTCTGTGGCCATGTGTGGCATCTGCAAGCTTGTTAAGTTATGAGGAACTTCATCGTTATCCGTCTTGAGAAGGAACATTCGGGACGAATGTTTCTAAGGAGGGGAGAATGTTATACCCCGTATTTCCAGAGTATGTACGTGAGGACGTACGTAGAAAAGTTTGAACTTTAAGTAGGCTTGGACGAAAATATTTTGTGCACAACACCGATTAGAATCGTTTTTTAAACGTTTTACATAACTTGCGAAGGGAAAATTCCGGCTATGTCATTTAGTATTTTTGCGGATTTTTCCGAGAGACGAAATATTTTGGACCAACAAGAGGGCGACACTTGGCACTCTCTAATTGGTGGACTTTGGGGCAGCAATTGGACGAAATGGAGAGTGGGAGTAGGTAGGATATTTTGTGATATTTGTGTGGTAGATGGATAAGGTGCACATGGATGAATCTTGACCCTACACTTGCCTTGCACTTGGCATGATATTGGCCATTGGTTGGCCATTGCTTGACCTATAAATACCCCCTTAGTTGAAGACATTTCTTCATTCACAAACCATTTTCTAAGTCTTGAAAATCCCTTCCCCCTCTTGGTAGTGTTTCGTCCAAACACCCCCTCCTTCGAGAAGGCCAGCGAGAGCCCTCCCTTGGCCGAAAGTATCCCCCCCTTTGCCTAGTTGTTCTAAAAAAATACACCCCCACCTTGGTAGAAATACTCTCTAAGTATTGTTACTATTCCAAAATACCTTGGCCCATATACCTTGTAGTATTCCAAGGTTACACTTATACGAAAAGCCCAGAAATACTATTATACTTCCCTTCAGTCACAAAACACAACCCTAAGGAAATCTCCATAGTTGGATGGAGTATTAAGAAGAAGTTGCGTAGAACTTCTAAGGGTTGTTTGGGCGAGTTAGAGCAGGAGTAGGGCTAAACGTTGCTCGGGATCGGCATTAAACATTGGATAATTTTGGGCTTCCGGGTAAATATCTTGTCATTTTATTGTAATTGGAAATTACATACTGTAGTAGTATAGAAATGAATATAAGATTCATAGAAGGGAGTTGGTATTATAGAATAATATTAAAGAAGAAGGACTAAACTGTACTTACATGGAATTTGTATTCTGATGGTGTGTAGCTTAACGGGTAGGAAGTCTTTGCCCATTTTCCGTAAATAGAGAACCTCGATTATTCTGCGAGTAGTTGTCACGACCAACCGGGCCGTGGATGGTGCCTTACCCGCACCCTGGTGACACAACATCAGTGTCAATGGAACATAAAACAACAACGTGAGATAACGAAATATAAAACAATAATCTGAAAACTTGCCTTTGGCATATAAATAACCATCAACTCTTTTACAAATGAACAACTTAATCCTTTTTACCAACCACGCCTACAATAGCATTACAGACCTCAAGAATGATACGACACAATGGCGGGATGGCGCCAAACCACGAATGTAAACACTTACTACGACGAGGACTATACCAGTGATAAGCCTCGGAGAAGCGGAGCTTCCCAAACGCTGACCACGAGGCTAGGATCGGCGGGTGTGTACCTCAACTGCGGCGTGACGCAGCCCGGGAGGTCGATAACAAAATGCAGTATGTGAAACAAAAAATAAATCAGTAAATGAAATCATAGTAGTCTATACAAAGCGGGAGACATGTATGATAACCAAACTACGATTCACCATAAATAGCGATCGTGTCAAGTCGTGACTCACGCCTCAAAGTCATCACTCGATATAACTATGGGTCTCGAGCCCATAACATCAATCATGCCCGTGGAATACCTTCCTCACGGCGATCTATGATAGAAAAACACCAAGGAATACATGAACACGTGTCCCACTGTGTCCAAATAAAACCGTCGGGGTAAGTACGAAGGCATAGCCGATTACTAACACCAGCGGTACCAACAAGGTCGTGAATCGTATCATAAGATCTGTCTGCACCGTCACGTGATCAAAGCCGCCACTTGCGCGATGATCTAATGTCTGCGCGTCTAGTCACGGAACTTCCGCGACTCGCGTAGGCCAATCTCATCGGCCGCGTGAGGTATTCCGCGTCGGTAGCTACTCCGGCATCGCCCCGACTTTCGAGTCCGCATGGCCACGAGGACGCGTGCCCGTAAAGGACGACACTAACCGAACTCTCGTGGCTCGCATAGGCCCCGGGACCGCGTGAGGT
The DNA here is from genome assembly GCA_029844215.1 of Przewalskia tangutica. Lineage (NCBI taxonomy): Eukaryota > Viridiplantae > Streptophyta > Magnoliopsida > Solanales > Solanaceae > Przewalskia > Przewalskia tangutica. Next base: position 42,871,169 of record CM056737.1, on the reverse strand, counting down.
ATTCTCGAATCATGGTCCTGCATCGCTGAGTCTACCGCGTCGGAGGGCGCTTTAACCGGAATCACCTCGAGATGAATGCCGCAATACTATCATAACGGTGATAGTTAATAAGCACAATCAAGGGAAACCCCTTTACAAAAACATCACAAGATACTAACACACGTAGCATCCTAACACGTTTACTTATCAAAGCAACAAGAAAGTATTACAAGGCTATCACAAACCAATACAATCAAGTTATTCACACGAGGTACTTTCTACTAACAAGTTCGGGTATCTATCCCCAAAGTACTTCACACATTAAATCTAAGAAAAAGATCTGTTTCTTTCACATAAGTCACACAATACCCGTAGTATAAAATAGAGTGACTGTCCTTTTAAGAAAACCAAAACTCTTACCTTTGTAAAATCAAGTAACAACATTATTTTCCAAACGTCCAAGTTTGCCTAATTTCAAATGTTCACGTTTCTTATTTTAGAAAGGTTTCGTAGTTCATAGTCTTATTCATTTAAGAATATAATTCTCTTTTAAACAATCTGAGAAACATAAGTCTTATGTGAGTAGGATATTCTTGTTTATAAAAATCTTATTACAATGACCATGATCTAGGAAATATCATTTTGTCTCATCTTAGCTTACATGCGGATGGAAGTTTCTCTTAGTTTTAATAATACTTAATTATTCAAAACATTTCCTTTATTAATGTATTTGCGATGGTTTGTCGATACACATTCTGATTTCCGAAATCAGTAAAGCATTCTTAAGCCGTTATACCTAACTTCCCATAAAGCTAGTATAACTCTTAAGTTTTCAAACACCAAGTATTACTTCTCCTTTCAAAATGATTCAAAAATCTTTTGAAATACTTCAAGTTCTTTCTTATCATATAACAAGCGATCATAGTTCAAATCGATTACCTTTTAAAAACCACGTATCTTAACACTAACATAAAAGTTTATAACCAACTTCCCATAAAGCCGTTATAACACTTTATGTTTTAAACCACTCAAACACATTTAGCACGTATCGTCTGCGTACTACATAGTTCACATATCATGCTAGAAGAGATAGGAAGAGGTTCACATACCTCGCGACGAGTATCGACTCATAGCAAAACGCTCAAGTACTTCCAAACGTCGGCTACTCCTTAAGCCACGTGGATCGCGCCACACGTAGTACATCAACCTATAAGGCCACAAGGCGCTTATTAACATTTAGATCTCATCGTAGAACATTCTAGAAAATTGAAGACCTCCCACACACAGCGTAAACCTCTCTCTATCGGTGGCTACCAAGCCAACCGGGGTTATACATCTAACCTACTAGGTACAATTCTACTCCACGGCACTACTACACAAGTCTCTTAATACTGATCCTATGTAATTACGATTCGATTCTTCGAGCTTAAGTCGAGGACATTGACAAGCTATGTTGATTATATATATAGTATACTTGACTATATATTCCTACAACATGTAATATCCAATTACAATAGGGACAAGATAATTACCTCGATAAGCCCATAATTATCCGAGTTAAATGTCGCTCTGAGCAAGGTTTAGCTCCAACTCAGGCGCTCAACCCGCTCAAACCACCCTTAGAAGTTCTAACCAACCTACATAACACTCCAACTAACTATGGAGATTTTCCTTAGGGTTTCGGTTTTGTATTGGAAAGTATAATAGTATATCCGGCTTTTCGTATAGGTATAACCTTAGAATGCAACAAGGTATCTGGCTAAGGTAAATTTGGGCATTATAACAATACTTTTGAGAGTATTTCTACACCACAAAAAGGGGGTATATCTGAAAACAACCTAGGCTAGGGGTACCCGCGGCTAGCACCTCGAAGGAGGGAGGGCTCTCGGCCAGGGCCTTTCAAAGGGGAGAGGGCTCTTGGGCGAGAGTCGACAAGAGAGGAGAGGAGGATTTCACACTTAGAAACATTTAGGAATGGATGAAGAATTCATCAAAGGGAGAGGGTATTTATAGCCTGAGCCAAGGCCAACCAATGGCCAAGATTGAGCCAAGTGTTACACAAGTGTAGGGCGAGATATGCCCAGTGCCCTAGTCCTACTCGTAAAACCCTCAAATATCTACCAAAATATCTACCAGCGACACCCCAAATCGTCCAGTATGCGCCCTTGCCCGCTGATGAGAGGGTGCCAAGTGCGCCCTCTCGTTGGTCCAAAATGTTCGTCTCTCGGAAAAATCCATAAAAATGAGAAAAGACATAGCCGAATTTTCCTCGAAGTTATGTAAAGCGTTTCGTCGAAAAGCGACTCTAACAGGGTGTTGTGCACAAATGCCATTCGGCCCGAGCCACTAGGCGGGGTGACACGTGTCACCCTCCTATTGCCCAAAATAAAACATCTTCGAAAATATCCATAATGGCCAAAATCTAGAAAACAAAGTGGGCCCACAAAAACCGTAAATTTCTCCGTGGGCCCCACGTGACCATTTCGAAAATAAAATTCCATAATTCTCTAATATTCGGGAAGTCCGAATACCAAATGGGAATCAATTCCCATTAACGAACCTTTTTCCTTCACAAAAGCGGAAACTTTTCCGTGGAAAAATCGCCTCTTTCTTCTTTCGATCTTTCTGTCGTATTCTCGTACGTACGTCCTCGCATACATACCCTGGGACTACGGGGTATAACATTCTTCCCCCCTTAGAAACATTCGTCCTGAATGTTCCTTCTAAGTCTAAAAAAAACAAGCGTCGCCAAGATAGTCTTCACTACTATCTTACGAAACAATCCTTGCACATGGCCATAGAAACAACCGCACAAATACCCACATCTAAGCCCATGAGAAACACCTCTAATCATCACCACAAAACACTTCTCGGGTCTAAAATATACTTCTTCGCCCTTTCTCTTTACAAAAGAAATGATCACATCTATGCCGCCATACATGCTCGCCTCTCTTTACTTATCGTAGATACCACTTTGTCACTCTGCTGAGGCATTAACCTTCTCGGCGACCCAACAAATGGTACCACTTTTGTCACTTTGTCGCGAGCCTTGCTCGCGACCCGACAAATGGTGCGGGTGCTGCGATCCGGAGGATCTCGTGCACTCGAACTCTTACCACGTTCGATACGGCCGGTTCCAAAACTGGGTTACTATCTCTAACGTGTTCATCATTAACTGGGAACTCTCTGGATGGATCTCAGATACTTTCCCGATCATAACAATACGAAGGCCGAATCGCCTCCTAAGTCGGACGGCAAAGCTAACATATAGGCACTGGCCTATTCTTCACATGAACTCAAAAGGGCCCCAGTAACTCGGGCTAAGCTCCCTTTGTTTCCAAAACTCGTCACACCTAACAGGGGTGGTACTTTCAAGAAGACCGACCGTCGGCTGAACTCTAGCGTCGTCGCCATTATCCATACGATTTCTGAGCCGCGGAACTTCTTCTGACAAGCCGCACTATCCACGATCTGCTGGAACAAGCTGAACCAACTAATCGAACCTTGCCAACATCGAACCAATCGTGACAACTTACACTTCCCCTACAAGGCTTCAAGGCGACATCCGAACAACGAAATGGTAGCTTAAACACTACCTCCACGGGAGACAACAATCCCCACAACTATCCACGAAATCAAACAACGGCCCAGGCGAATGCGGTCGAGACTTACGAGTTCTTAACACACGGCAAAACATCCGAAACAAAAACAGCGTACCACGCTCCATCTGTCATAAGGTGAAGGTAGGCACCCGTGCAACCTTACAACCTTCGATAACTCAACCACGGTAAGTAAAGCGGTCTGGCCGAGAAGAACACGATGGGCTGCCCCCATCGGCCCGACCACTGGTCGAACGCATCCACGAACTCATACGCTGGTTAACTAAACCTGGGCCTAACACCCTCGTGACCCTACCACAAGGCGGGACCACCACAAACTGACCCCACCACCATACATGCCGCGGGTTGACGCAACGTAGCCTCAACCCGACATTGCGTAAAACACTAGCTCCCCGAAGGAATAATTTCACAAATCATGTTACGAAAACCTAGCGGTCTTCCTAGCTCGACTACCTTCTTTCAAATCACGCTACTCAGGGACTTATCCCACGAACATAGCTCACGTGCACTATGCACTCCTATAAGGGTCAAACATAACACTACACCTTTACTCGAGATGGCCTTACCTCTAAGGTCTCTACGTATAACACTCTAAGGCTCACACCTTCTCTATCCCCTAAAATCTTACTCGGTTAACCCACCGTGATTTCTAATCACAACTAACACACTGCTATCAGAACATAGCACTTAAGGTATACCCTCTGGTAGCCAAATCCATAGCTAGTAACAGGGTCGCCTTCGCACAATCTAAATTCTGTTCGGTCGTGGGCGAAGGTTCATATATCATGGCGCATGGAAGGCTGCCGCCGTGCTAAACTCTGTGGGGCTAGTGACGTCGCAGAAATCCCGAATGAAGCACTACCCTAGGTAATGATTGGGCGTGCCTCGTGACCCTCTGTACTCGCAGCTTCCTGTTTGCCTTGCCCTCACAGGCGGGTTGCCTGCGCGAGGCATACCGATAAGGGAAAGAATTTCATCAGAGGGTCCTACTTACAACACAGCTCTAAGGCACGATCTCAGAGTGAGAAGAATAGAAACCAATCCTAAATATCCTATAGCCTCCTGATTATTGGTGTGGTGCACAACACCGATAATCAAGACTCTCGGATACGGCATAGACACTTTCCGAGGATTAATCGCTCTGATACCACTTTTGTCACGACCGAATCGGGGCGTGGTCGTGCCTACCCCGCACCCTGGTGACACAACATCGAGTAATCACGAACATAAAACAACAACGTGAGATAACGAAATATAAAACAATAATCATGAAACTTGCCTTTCGGCATATAAATAACCATCAACTCTTTTACAAATGAACAACTTAATCCTTTTTACCAACCCCGCCACAACAAGATTACAGACCTCTAAGAATGATCGACACAATGGCGGGCGGGCCCGCCAAACCCCGAATGTAAACACTTACTGACGGGGACTATACCACCGATAAGCCTCGGAGAAACGGAGCTTCCCAAACGCCGTGACCACGAGAGCTAGGATCAACGGCCCGGTGTACCTCAACTGCGGCATGAGCGGCCCGAAGGTCGATCTGGCAGTGCAGAGTATGTGAAACAAAAAATAAATCACGTAAATGAAATCATAGTAGTCTATACAAAGCGGGAGACACGTATGATAACCAAACTTCTGATTCATAAATAGCGATCGTGTCGTCGGGGACTCACGCCTCAAAGTCATCACTCAATATAACTATGGGTCTCAAGCCCATAACATCAATCATGCGTGGAATACCTTCCTCACGCCTGATCTATGATAGAAAACACCAAGGAATACACGTGAACACCGGGTCCCTGTGTCCAAATAAAACGTGCGAGGTAAATGCGAAGGCATAGCGACTACTAACACCCACTGGGCCAACAAGGTCATGAATCGTATCATAAGATCTGCTGCATCGTCACATGATCAAAGCCGCCACTTGCCCGATATCTAATGTGCGCGTCTAGTCCTCGAACTTCCAGCCGCGTAGGCCAATCTCATCGGCCGCGCAGGTATTCCCGCGTCGGGTAGCTACTCCCGGCATCGCCCCGACTTCGAGTCCGCAGCCCACGCGACGCATGCCCATAAAGGACGACACTAACCGGAACTCGTAGCTCGCGAGGCCCCGGGACCCGCATGAGGTATTCTCGAATCACGGTCCTGCATCGCGAGTCTACCCCGCGTCGGGCGGCTTAACCGGAATCACCTCAAGAGATGAATGCCACAATACTATCATAACGACCGATAGTTAATAAGCACAATCAAGAAACCCCTTTACACAAACATCACAAGATACTAACACACGTAGCATCCTAACACGTTTACTTATCAAAGCAACAAGAAAGTATTACAAGGCTATCACAAACCAATACAATCAAGTTATTCACGAGGTACTTTCTACTAACAAGTTCTATTATCTATCCCAAAGTACTTCACACATTAAATCTAAGAAAAGATCATTTCTTTCACATAAGTCACACTGATACGTAGTATAAAATAGAGTATCCTTTTAAGAAAACCAAAACTCTTACCTTTGTAAAATCAAGTAACAACATTATTTTCCAAGCGTCCAAGTTTGCCTAATTTCAAATGTTCACGTTTCTTATTTTAGAAAGGTTTAAGTAGTTCATAGTCTTATTCATTTAAGAATATAATTCTCTTTTAAACAATCTGAGAAACATAAGTCTTATGTGAGTAGGATATTCTTGTTTATAAAAATCTTATTACAGCAGCCATGATCTAGGAAATATCATTTTGTCTCATCTTAGCTTCTATGCAGATGGAAGTTTCTCGGTTTTAATAATACTTAATTATTCAAAACATTTCCTTTTAATGTATTTGCGATGGTTTGTCGATACACATTCGATTTCGAAATCAAGAAAGCATTCTTAAGCGTTATACCTAACTTCCCATAAAGCTAGTATAACTCTTAAGTTTTCAAACACCAAGTATTACTTCTCCTTTCAAAATGATTCAAAAATCTTTTGAAATACTTCAAGTTCTTTCTTATCATATAACAAGCCAGTCATAGTTCAAATCAGTTACCTTTTAAAAACCACATGTATCTTCTACTAACATAAAGTCGTTATAACCAACTTCCCATAAAGCCGTTATAACACTTTATGTTTTAAACCACTCAAACACATTTAGCACGTATCGTCTACCGCACTACATAGTTCACACATATCATGCTAGAAGAGATAGGAAGAGGTTCACATACCTCGCGGCGAGTATCGACTCATAGCAAAGCGCTCAAGTACTTCCAAACGTCGGCTACTCCTAAGCCACGTAGATCGCGCCACGTGGTACATCAACCTATAAGGCCACAAGGCGCTTATTAACATTTAGATCTCATCGTAGAACATTCTAGAAAATTAAAGGCGACCTCCCCGCATGACAGCGTAAACCTCCTCTCTATCGGTAGGCTACCAAGCCAACCGGGGTTATACATCTAACCCTAACGGTACAATTCTACTCACGTGCTACTACACAAGTCTCATGTAATACTGATCCATGTAATTACAGTTCGATTCTTCGAGCTTAAGTCGAGACATTGACACAAGCTATGTTGATTATATATATATAGTATACTTCAACTATATATTCCTGACATGTAATATCCAATTACAATAGGGACAAGATAATTACCTCGATAAGCCCATAATTATCCGAGTTAAATGTCGCTCACGAGCAAGGTTTAGCTCAACTCAGGCGCTCGACGCTCAAACCACCCTTAGTAGTTCTAACCAACTTCTACATAACACTCCAACTAACTATGGAGATTTTCCTTAGGGTTTCGGTTTTGTGACTGACGGAAAGTATAATAGTATATCTGGGCTTTTCGTATAGGTATAACCTTAGAATGCAACAAGGTATACGGCTAAGGTAAATTTGGGCATTATAACAATACTTTTGAGAGTATTTCTACACCACAAAAAAGGGGGGTATATACGAAAACAACTAGGCTAGGGGTACCCACGGCTAGCACCTCAAAGGAGGGGGGCTCGGCCGAGGGGCCTTTCAAAGGGGAGAGGGGCTCTGGGACGAGAGTCAACACGAGGGGAGAGGGAGGGATTTCACACTTAGAAACATTTAGGAATGGATGAAGAATTCATCAAAAGGGAGAGGGTATTTATAGCCAAGCCAAGGCCAACCAATGGCCAAGATTGAGCCAAGTGTTACACAAGTGTAGGGCAAGATATGCCCAAGTGCCCCTAGTCCCTACTCCTTAAAACCTCACAAATATCTACCAAAATATCTACCACTGGCCCCAATCGTCCCAGTGTGCCCGCGCCCACCAACGAGAGGTGCAGTCGCCTCTCGTTGGTCCAAAATGTTAGTCTCTCGGAAAAATCCATAAAAATGAGAAAAGACATAGCGAATTTTCCCTCGCAGTTATGTAAAGCGTTTAGTCAAAAGCGACTCTAACAAGGTGTTGTGCACAAATGCCATTCGGCTAAGCCACCTAGGCGGGGTGACACGTGTCACCCTCCTATCGCCCAAAATAAAACATCTTCCAAAATATCCATAATGGCCAAAATCTCAAAACAAAGTGGGCCCACAAAAGCCGTAAATTTCTCCGTGGGCCCACGTGACCATTTCGAAAATAAAATTCCATAATTCTCTAATATTCCAGAAGTCCGAATACCAAATCTGGGAATCAATTCCCATTAACGAACCTTTTTCCTTCACAAAAGCGGAAACTTTTCCGTGGAAAAATCGCCTCTTTCTTCCTTTCCAATCTTTACGCCGTATTCGCACGTGCGTCTCGCATACATACCACAGGACTACGGGGTATAACATGAGTCTAGCTATTGATAGACTCGTATAACCTTTATAGGTTGAATGTTACGCGAGTAGCATGTGCTACTTGAGAGATGGACAAGGCTAGCGGGTTATACCGATGAGCGTTTTGCTAATAGTCGATACTCGTCGCGCGGTATGTGATTCTTCCTATCCTCTTGAGCATGATATTTTAAAGAATATATATATAGTACGGTAGACGTACGTGTGTTAACTGAATAATAATTGCGGCAATGTCTTTTGACTTAAGCCTGAATAATAATTGTGGCAATGTCTTTTGACTTAAGCCTGAATAATAAGAATCTTGAAGTATTTCAAAGAATCTTTGAATCATTTTTTAACGGAAAGAGTAATACTTGGTTTTAAAACTTAAGAGTTATACTAGCTTTATGGGAAGTTAGGTATAACGGCTTAAGAAAGATAAAAAGAATGGTTTATTAATTTTAGAAGTTAAGAGACTTGATCTTAAAAGATAAGAGACTTGACTTAAAGGAATTAATATGAATTTTGTTAATAAGTGTGAAACCTCATTCGTGAGTAATGAGTACGTGGTTTTTAAAATGGGATAATGTTTTTGATTTGAATCGTAATAAGTATCGAACAAACCATTGCAGCGCTAATAAAAGGAAATGTACTGAATAATTAAGTATTATTAAAACCAGTAGAAACCTCCATCTACATAAAAGCTAAGATGAGACAAAATGATATTACATTTCCTAGATCATGGCTGCTTTAATAAGATTGTTATAAACAAGAATAACCCACTCACATATAAGGCATATGTTTCTCAAATCGTTTTAAAGGAGAATTATATCATTAAGTGATTAAAACTATGAACTACGAAACCTTTCGAAAATGAGAAACTTGAGCATTTGAAATTAGGCAAACTTGAACGTTTGGAAAATAATGTTGTTAATTGATTTTACAAAAGGAAGTGTTTTGGTTTACTTAAAAAGATAGTCACTCTATTTTAATACTACGGGTATTGTGTGACTTTTGAAACGGATCTTTTAAAGAGTTAATGTATGAAGTACTTTGGGGATAAAAACCCGAAAGTGTTAACATAAAGTAGAAAGTACCTTGCGTGAATAACTTGATTGTGTTGGTTTGTGATAGCCTTTGTCACGACCCGAACCCGGGCCCGTGACTGGTGCCTTACCCCGGGCACCCAAGTAGACATACATCAGAGTAATCAGCGGAACATAAAGACAATACATGAACCCAGTGTAATAAGACAGTGAAATAAGAAGACAGGCTAACCAAAAACGGGTACCTTCAGTATATATATAAATAGCAACTTTTTCTACCTGAACAGTTTAATCCTTTTTACAAACCCCGCCTGCGATACTACGGACCTCTAAGAATGATACGACAACAATGGCGGGGCGGGGCCGCCAAACCCCGAATGTAAACACTTACGGCGGCGGGGACTATACCGATAAGCCTCGGAGAAACGGAGCTTCCCAAAGCCTGTGACCACGAGAGCTAGGATCAACGACGGTGTACCTCAACTGCGGCGTGAACGGCCCGAAGGAGGTCGATAACAGTGCAAGTATGTGAAACTGAAAATACATACTGTAAATGAAATCATAGCGGTCATATAAAGCAGGAGACATGTATGATAACCAAACTACGATTTACAACAAAGTAGTCGTATCAGTTAGGGACTCACGCCTCAGTCATCACTCAAGTACAACAATGGGTCTCGTGCCCACAACATCAATCATGCGTGGAATACCTTCCTCACTGCCGTGATCTATGATATAAAAGCACGAGGAACACATGAACACGGTCCCACTGTGTCATAATAAAGCATGCGGGGTAAGTGCGAAGGCATAGCGACTACTAAAAACCCAGTACCAACAAGGTCATGAATCAGATCATAAGATCTGTCTAGACCGTCACATGATCAAAGCCGGCCGCTTGCCCGCAGATATCAATGCGCGTCTAACCTTGGAACTCCGCAGCTCGCGTAGGCCAATCTCATCGGCCCGCATGAGGTATTCCCGCATCGAGGGTAGCTACTCCCGGCGTCGCACGGACTTGCGATCGCGTAGCCATGGACGCATGCCCATAAGGGCGTCACTAACACGGAACTCTCGTAGCTCCGCATAGGCCGGGACTGCGTAGGTATTCTCGAATCATAGGTCCATCGACGCTGAAGTCTACCCGCGTGGCGGCTTAACCGGAATCATCTCGAGATGAATGCCACAATACTATCATAACGACTGATAGTTAATAAGCACAATCAAGGGAAACCCCTTCACACAAACATCACGAGATACTAACACACGTAGCATCCCAACACGTTTACTTATCAACGCAATCAAGAAAGTATTACAAGGCTATCACAAACCAATACAATCAAGTTGTTCACACAAGGTACCTTCTACTATATGATTAACAAAATCGGGTTTTTATCCCCAAAGTACTTCATACATCAACTCTTTAAAAGATACGTTACTTTCACAATGTCACACAATACCCGTAGTATAAAATAGAGTGACTATCCTTTTAAAGTAAATCAATTACTTCTCTTTGTAAAATCAAGTAGCAACATTCTTTTCCAATGATCAAGTTTGCCTAATTCCCAATGTTCAAGTTTCTCATTTTAGAAAGGTTTTGTAGTTCATAGTCTTATTCATTTGAGAATATAATTCTCCTTAAAACTATCTGAGAAACATAAGTCTTATATGTGAGTAGGATATTCTTGTTTATAACAATCTTATTACAACGACCGTGATCTAGGAAATATCATTTTGTCTCATCTTAGCTTCTATGCGGATGGAAGTTTCTCTTGGTTTTAATAATACTTAATTAGTCAAAACATTTCCTTTTTAACGCCGCGATGGTTTGTCGATACATTCTGATTTCCGAAATCAGTAAAACATTCTTAAGCCGTTATACCTAACTTCCCATAAAGCTAGTATAACTCTTAAGTTTTTCAAAAGCCAAGTATTACTTCTTCTTTCAAAATGATTCAAAAATCTTTTGAAATACTTCAAGTTCTTTATTAACACATAACAAGCCAGTTATAGTTCAAATCAGTACCTTTTAAAAACCACATGTATTTTCTTACCAACATAAAGCTGTTATAACCAACTTCCCATAAAGTCGTTATAACACTTTATGTTTTAAACCAATCACATACATTTAGCACATGTACGTCACCGCTACATAGTTCACACATATCATGCTAGAAGAGATAGGAAGAGGTTCACATACCTCGCGACGATTATCGACTAATAGCAAAGCGCTCAAGTACCTCAAACCGCTACTCCTAAGCCAAGTAGATCGCGCCACGCATAGTACTTCCACCTATAAGGCCACAGCGCTTATTAACATAAGGTCTCTTTGTAGAACATTCTACGAAAATTCGGCAAGACTCTCCCGCACATGACAGCGTAAATCTCCTCTCTATCGAGGCCGGCTACCAAGCCAACCGGGGGTTATACATCTAACCTACTTGGGTACAATTCTACTCCACGGTACTACTTCACAAGTCTCGTATGTCAGCCCTAAGTAATTCTGATTGAGAATCTTCTTTAAATTCAGCTTAAGTCGCAAGACATTGCGTAAGTATTATTCAGCTTAAGTCAAAAGACATTGCCAATAACTACGTTCGATTCTATATATAGTATACTTCAACTATATATTCTAACAATATGTAATTTCCAATTACAATAGAGGACAAGATATTTACCTCAATAAGCCCGTAATTATCCAAGTAAAAGTCGATCTGGGCAATCGTTTAGCTCAACTCAGCGCTCAACCGCTCTAAACCACCCAGAAGTTCTAACCAACTTCTACACAATACTCAACTGACTATGGAGATTTTCCTAGGGTTTCGGTTTTGTGACTGACGGAAGTATAATAGTATTTTCTGGGCTTTTCGTATAGGTATCCTTAGAATACTACAAGGTATATGGCTAAGGTAATTTGGGCATTATAACAATACTTTTGAGAGTATTTCTACCAAGAGGGGGGTATATATACGAGACAACACCACAAGGGGGGGGTGTATACCCTCGGCCTACCCGCTAGGGGTACTCTCGACGGGGTGGGAAGGGAACTCTCGGCTAAGCCTCACGAGGAGAGGACGAGAACAACATGACGGGCGGGGGAGGGTCTCTAAGACTTAGAACATTTTAGGATGAATAAGTCTTCCAAAGGGGGGGTATTTATAGGTCAAGTGAAGGCCAACCAATGGCCAAGATCTTGCCAAGTGCTATGCAAGTGTAGGGCCAAGATCTTGCCAAGTGCACACTAGCCAACTAACACAAAAAATATCCTACCAACCCTTGACCACAATGGCCAACTTTCGGCCACTACATTCTGCCAGGTGTCCCGATGAGAGGTGACAAGTGTCGCCCTCTTGTTAATCCAAAATGTTTCGTCTCTCGGAAAAATCCGCAAAATAAGAAATGACATAGCGGAAATTCCCTACGAAGTGTGAAAACGTTTCGCAAAAACGACTCTAGCAGGGTGTTATGCACAAATAAAATTCGGCCAAGCACTTTAAGGCACAAACTTTTCTCGTCGTCCCCGCGTCGTACTGCGGAAATACGGTATAACATTCTCCCCTCCAGAAACATTCGTCCGAATGTTCCTTCTAAGTCTCAAACAAGCGCGCCCGATATAGTCTTCACTACTATACTTACGAGAACAATCACCTGCCACACGAAACACCGCGCACATACTTCTATCTAAGCCCTCGAGAAAACACCTCTAATCATCACCACAAAACACTTCTCACGGGGTCTAAAATATACTTCCTTCGCACCTTCTCTTTACAAAAAAAAGAAATGATCACCTCTATGCTCGCCATACATGCTCGCTTCTCTCTTTACTCGTCGTAGATACCACTTTGTCACTTTGTCGCGAGCCTTGCTCCGACGACCAACAAATGGTGCCGGTGCATCGATCCACGAGGATGTCGTATACTCGAACTCTTTCCACATTTACGATCGCTTGATTTCAAACTTCGGGGTTACTATCTCTAACGTGGTCATCATTAACGAACACTCTGGATGGATCTTCGATATTTCCCGAACATCACAATCTGAAAGACCGGACCTTGCTTCCTACGTCGGACGGCAAATGCTAACATATAAGCACTGGCCTATCCTTCACGTGAACTCACAAAGGCCCAAGTAACTCGGGCTAAGTTCCTCTGTTTTCCAAAACTCGTCGCACCAAACCCGGTGGTACTTTCAAGACCGACCGTCGGCCAACTCTAAGCGTCGTCGCCGATTATCCGCCGCGATTCCTCGGCTGCGGAACCTCTTCTAGACAAGCTTCACTATCCACGATCTGCTGGAACAAGCTGAACAATATGCGAACCTTGCCAACATCGAACCAATCGACCGACAACTTACACTTCCGCCTTACAAGGCTTCAAGGCGATATCCGAACACGAAATGGTAGATCAAACACTACCTCCACGGGAGACAACAATCCCACAACTATCCTCGAAATCCAAACAACGGCAGAGGCGAATGCGAATCGAGACTCACGAGTTCCTAACCTGCACAGTAAACTTTAGAAAACGAAAATAGCCACACGGGCTTCACCGCTCGACATAAGGTGAAGGTAGGCACCGTGCAGCCTTTCAACCGCCGGATAACTCAACACGGTAGAGTAAACGGTCGAGCGAAGAACACGATGGGCTGCCCCATCGGCCCGACCAGCGGTCGAACGCGTCCACGAACTCGTCTGTTTGGTTAACTAAACTTGGGCCTAACACCCTCGTGACACTACCACAAGGCGGGACCACCACAACCCGCACTTCGAACATGCGCGGGTTGACGCAACGTGGCCTCAACCCGACCCAAAGCGCGAAATACTATCCCCGAAGGAACAATCTCACTAAACATGTTACGAAAACCTGGCGGTCTTCTTAGCTCAACTACCTCTTTCATTCCACACTACTGGGACCTATCCCAAACATAGCTCACGTGCACTAGGCACCGATAAGGATCAACATAACCATACGTCTTTTACCTAGATGACCTTACCTCGAGGTCTGCGTAACAAGACTCTAAGGTTTACACCTTCTCTATCCCCAATTCTTACTTGGTTAACTAACCAGATTTCTAATCACAACTAAAACAAAGCACTTAAGTTATACCCACCTTATCACAAAAACAAAACAATAGAGGGATAAAGTTATATCTATATCTCGCTTCACTCCTTAGTCGTTCTAATCAAACACCTTGCCGTAGGCGCATGATTGAGAGATGACAAACTACCCACCGATCTCAAGGCTAAGTCCTCCTGAGGACACTCTTCGATACTGGACCACGGCGGTCATAGGTACAACAAGTACCAACCTAAAGATGACATTCCGGGATGACATCATCAGCGTAACACCGAGAAAAGCGAATCGGATGGTGGAACCTACGTGTAGGCGTGAGCGGAAGCTCTGGAGCTCTGACCAACTCCCGCATACCCAGAACGTCCTGAAATTCGTGGAGGACCTCGCTGCACTGGTGGATTTGCATAATCTAATCTGCTGGTGTGGCGACTCGCCTCAAAAGTTACTAAAGGACCTTGCTGCTCGGCCTCTTACGGTGTCCCGTTAACATCGATCTCTGCGTCTCGGCCTCTGCGCGTAAGCCCGTATACGAGGCCATGCTCAAGCCTAGCGAAGAATTACTCTTGCACAACCCTCTTAGATAGTCCTCAAGACTCGCGGTACATCGGTATACTCTACGGTAGCCAAATCTATAGCTAATGTAAGTCGCCTCTTTGCAATCTAAATTCTCTGTTCCGGTCGTGGGCGAAGGTTCATATATCATGGCGCGATGATAGGACTGCCCATGCCGTGCCAAACTCTCTTTGGGGCTAGTGACGTCGCGAAATCCCGAATGAAGCACTACCCTAGGTAAAGATTGGGCTGTGCCCTCATGACCCTCTGAACTCTACTCGCGGCTCCTGGTGCCTTGCCCTCCCGGGCGGGTTGCCTGCGCGGAGGCATAGCGGTAAGGGAAAGAAATACGTCGGAGGTCTAACTTACAACATAGCTCTAAGGCACGATCTCGGAGTGAGAAGAATAGAAACCAATCCTAAATACCTATAGCCTCACGATTATTGGTGTGGTGCACAACACGATAATCAAGACTCTGCGGATCTGATTGCAGACACTTTCCAGGATTAAGCGCTGATACCACTTTTGTCACGCGACCGAACCGGGCGTGGTAGTGCCTACCGGGCACCCAGTAGACATACATCGTAGTGTCAATGAACATAAAGACAATACATGAAACCCGGTGTAATAAGACGGTGAAATAAGAAAGGCAGGCTAACCAAAAGCGGTTACGCCGGTATATATATAAATAGCAACTTTTTCAACATGAGCAGTTTAATCCTTTTACAAACCACGCGCAACAAAGTACTCTGGACCTCTAAGAATGATATGACAACAATGGCGGGGCGGGGCCCGCCAAACCACGAATGTAAACACTTACGGCAGCGGGGACTATACCACCGATAAGCCTCGAGAAGCGGGCTTCCCAAGCTGGCCGTGACCACGAGAGCTAGGATCAACGGCGGTGTACCTCAACTGCGGCATGAGCGGCCCAAGGAGGTCGATCAGCCAGTGCAGGTATGTGGCGAAAATACATCGTAAATGAAATCATAGAAGTCATATAAAGCATGAGACATGTATGATAACCAAACTACAGTTTACAACAAAGCAGTCATGTCAAGTCAGGGACTCACGCCCTCAAGTCATCACTCGAAGTACAACAATGGGTCTCGTGCCCACAACATCAATCATGCGTGGAATACCTTCTCCGCTGCCGTGATCATGATATAAAAGCACCAGGAACACATGAACACGAGTCCCACGTGTCATAATAAAGCATCGGGGTAAGTGCGAAGGCATAAGCTACTAAAAACCCACAGTGCCAACAAGGTCATGAATCGTATCATAAGATCTGTCTGAACCGTCACATGATCAAAGGCGGCGCTTGCATGATGTCGATGTCGCGTCTAACCACGAACTCCGCACTCGCGTAGGCCAATCTCATCGGCCGCGTAGGTATTCCCGCATCGGTAGCTACTCCGGCGTAAATCCCGAACGCGATCCGCATGGCCACATGGACGCGTGCCCATAAAGGGCGTACACTAACACGGAACTCGTAGCTCGCGCATAGGCCCGGGACTGCGTAGGTATTCTCGAATCATAGGTCCATCGACCGCTTTGAGTCTACCCGCGTGGAGGCGACAACCCGGAATCATCTCGAGATGAATGCCGCAATACTATCATAACGGTGATAGTTAATGAGCACAATCAAGGAAACCCGCTTCACACAAACATCACAAGATACTAACACACGTAGCATCCCAACACGTTTACTTATCAACGCAATCAAGAAAGTATTACAAGGCTATCACAAACCAATACAATCAAGTTGTTCACACAAGGTACCTTCTACTATATGATTAACAAAATCGGGTTTTTATCCCCAAAGTACTTCATACATCAACTCTTTAAAGATACGTTACTTTACAATGTCACACAATACGTAGTATAAAATAGAGTGACTATCCTTTTAAAGTAAATCAATTACTTCTCTTTGTAAAATCAAGTAGCAACATTCTTTTCCAATGATCAAGTTTGCCTAATTCCCAATGTTCAAGTTTCTCATTTTAGAAAGGTTTCGTAGTTCATAGTCTTATTCATTTGAGAATATAATTCTCCTTAAAACTATCTGAGAAACATAAGTCTTATATGTGAGTAGGATATTCTTGTTTATAACAATCTTATTACAAAGACCATGATCTAGGAAATATCATTTTGTCTCATCTTAGCTTCTATGCGGATGGAAGTTTCTCTTGGTTTTAATAATACTTAATTAGTCAAAACATTTCCTTTTATTAACGCTGCGGTGGTTTGTCGATACATTCGATTTCAAATCGATAAAACATTCTTAAGCCGTTATACCTAACTTCCCATAAAGCTAGTATAACTCTTAAGCTTTCAAAACCCAAGTATTACTTCTTCTTTCAAAATGATTCAAAAATCTTTTGAAATACTTCAAGTTCTTTATTAACACATAACAAGCCAGTTATAGTTCAAATCAGTACCTTTTAAAAACCACCTGTATTTTCTTACCAACATAAAGCTATTATAACCAACTTCCCATAAAGTCGTTATAACACTTTATGTTTTAAACCAATCACATACATTTAGCACGTATGCGTCTGCTGTACTACATAGTTCACACATATCATGCTAGAAGAGATAGGAAGAGGTTCACATACCTCGCGACGATTATCGACTAATAGCAAAACGCCCAAGTACCTCAAAGCCGGCTACTCCTAAGCCAAGTAGATCGCGCCACGCATAGTACTTCCACCTATAAGGCCACAGCGCTTATTAACATAAGGTCTCTTTGTAGAACATTCTACGAGAAAATTCACACCTCCCCACACACAGCGTAAATCTCCTCTCTATCGAGGCTGCAAGCCAACGGGGGTTATACATCTAACCTAACGGTGCAATTCTACTCACAAGACTTCTTCACAAGTCTCTAATGTCTGACCTAAGTAATTACTGGTTCGTAATCTTCTTTAAATTCAGGCTTAAGTCGCAAGACATTGCCGTAAGTATTATTCAGGCTTAAGTCAAAAGACATTGCCAATAACTACGTTCAGTTCTATATATAGTATACTTCAACTATATATTCTAACAATATG
This sequence comes from Przewalskia tangutica, assembly GCA_029844215.1. NCBI lineage: Eukaryota > Viridiplantae > Streptophyta > Magnoliopsida > Solanales > Solanaceae > Przewalskia > Przewalskia tangutica. Next base: position 42,853,068 of record CM056737.1, on the reverse strand, counting down.
TAATTTCCAATTACAATAGAGGGACAAGATATTTACCTCAATAAGCCCATAATTATCCAAGTAAAAGTCGATCCCGGCAATCGTTTAGCTCCAACTCCGCTCAACCCGCTCTAAACCACCCTTAGAAGTTCTAACCAACTTCTACACAATACTCCAACGGACTATGGAGATTTTCCTAGGGTTTCGGTTTTGTGACTGACGGAAGTATAATAGTATTTTCTGGGCTTTTCGTATAGGTATCCTTAGAATACTACAAGGTATATGGCTAAGGTAATTTGGGCATTATAACAATACTTTTGAGAGTATTTCTACCAAGAGGGGGGTATATATACGAGACAACACCACAAGGGGGGGGTGTATACCCCTCGGCCTACCCCGCTAGAGGGTACTCGACGAGGGTGGGAAGGGAACTCTCGGCTAAGCCTCACAAGGGGAGAAGGGCGAGAACAACATGAAGGGAGGAGGGTTTCTAAGACTTAGAACATTTTAGGATGAATAAGTCTTCCAAAGAGGTATTTATAGGTCAAGTGAAGGCAACCAATGGCCAAGATCTTGCCAAGTGCTATGCAAGTGTAGGGCCAAGATCTTGCCAAGTGCACACTAGCCAACTAACACAAAATATCCTACCAACCCTTGACCCTGATGGCCAACTTTACCACTACATTCTACTGGTGTCCCAATGAGAGGGTGACAAGTGTCGCCTCTTGTTGGTCCAAAATGTTTCGCCTCTCGGAAAAATCCAAAAATAAGAAATGACATAGCGGAAATTCCCTACGAAAGTCGTGGAAAACGTTTGTAGAAAAGCGACTCTAACAAGATTGTTATGCACAAATAAAATTCGCCAAGCACTTTAAGGCACAAACTTTTCTACGTCGTCCAGCGTACATACTGGAAATCTGGTATAATGACGCGTAATACTTTCTTGTTGATTTGATAAGTAAACATGTTAGGATCTTATGTGTGTTAGTATCCGGTGATGTTTGTGTAAAGGGTTTCCCTTGTTGTGCTTATGTTGTTTAACGATAATTTGTTATGTTATTATATCACATACCCGACTTATTATACAGGGCTTGCCACCCTTGATGCGGTCTATCGGCTATCACGGTCTATGTGACTATGCGGAGCGGCGGTATGCTCGGATTGATCATTCCGGTGTTTTATCCGATGCGAGGATGCCTATGCGATCTGTGTGACTATGCGGTCTATTGAGACTATGCGGATTGTGGAGTCCGGAGGGTACCGGTTACCTACCCGATACGGTCTATACGACTATGCGGTCTACATGTGTGACCTATGCGAGCTGCGGAAGTCCGTGATTAGGCGCATAATGATCTTATGGGCGATCGGCCTCGCTTGATCATTAGCGGCCTAGAAAAGACCCGATTCTGATATATCTATTTCATTCTTGATTGATATTGTGGGCGTGAGACCCATAGTTATATTTGAGTGATGACTTTGAGGCGTGAGTCACGACTTGACATGACTGCTTATTTATTGTGAACGGTAGTTTGGTTATCATACATGTCTCCTGCTTTATATAGACTACTATGATTTCATTTACAGTATTTTCAGTTTCACATACTTGGTACCTGTTGTACTGACCTCCTTCAGGGGGTTGCGTTCATGCCGCAGGTATAGGTACACCAGTCGTTGATCCTCGCTCTTAGGATCACAGTTCAACGTTTGGGAAGCTTCGTTCCTCGAGGCTTATCGGTGGTATAGTCCCGTCGTAGTAGGTACTTACATTCAGGTATGGCGGGCCACCGTCGCCATTGTTGTCATATCATTCTTAGAAGTGCATAATCGTTGTGGCGAATTGAAAAAAGGGATGTAATCGTTCTAGTTGATATATATATATATGCCGCAGCAAGTTTTCTCGAATAATCATTTTCACTTCACTTTATTCATGTCTTGTTTTATATTCCGCTGATTACTCTGATGTATGGCTACTTGGGTGCCCGGGGTAAGGCACCAGTCACGGGCCCGGGTTCGGGTCGTGACAAGAAACCTCCATCTGCATAGAAGCTAAGATAAGACAAAATTGTATTACATTTTCTAGATCATAGCTGCTTTAATAAGATTGTTATAAACAAGAATAACTACTCACACATAAGGTATATGCTACTCAATTGTTTTAAAAAGAGATTGCGTTAATTGATTAAGACTATGAACTATGAAATCTTTCGGAAGTAAAAGACTTGAGTATATTTTAATTAGGCAACTTGAACTTTTGGAAAAGAATGTTGTTACTTGATTTTAAAGAAAAGGAAAGTGTTTGTGAGTTAAAAGAAAAGTATGGTATTATCTTAATCTGTCTTAACAGAGAGTTTAAATGTTATGGCCAATTTGATACCGAGTCCATGGGATGGACCGGGAATGTATTCCACACGTTTTGATACCGAGTCCATGGGATGGACCGGGAATGAATTCCACACGTTTTGATACCGAGTCCATGGGATGGACCGGGAATGTATTCCACCCGATTTGATACCGAGTCCATGGGATGGACCGGGAATGTATTCCACCCGATTTGATACCGAGTCCATGGGATGGACCGAGAATGTATTCCACACGTTTTGATACCGAGTCCATGGGATGGATCGGGAATGTATTCAACCCGATTTTATACCGAGTCCATGAGATGGACCGGGAATGTATTCCACACGTTTTGATACCGAGTCCATGGGATGGACCGGGAATGTATTCCACCCGATTTGATACCGAGTCCATGAGATGGACCGGGAATGTATTCCATACGATCAAGACCGAGTCCATGAGATGGGCCGAATGTGACCATGCGATTCCACCTCGAGTCCCGTAGGATGGCCGAGACATGCTATACGTATCACACGATTTATACCTAGGCTGCCGGCGGTGAGGAAGGAGTTCCACGTACGGAGGATGACTTGAGGGCGTGAGTCCCTGACTTGACATGACTGCTTTTATGTTGTGAACTGTAGTTGTTATCATACATGTCTCCTGTTTTATTTTAGACTGTTATGATTTCGTTTACAGTATTTCTAGTTTCACATACTTGGTACTGTTGTCTTGACCTGCCTGCGTTCATCACGCCGGTAGAGGTACATCGGTTGATCCTCACTCTTAGGATCACGATTCAGTATTAGGAAGCTCCGCTTTCTCCGAGGCTTATCTTTTGGTATGTTTTCCCGAGTTTGTAAGTTCTTGTACATTCGGGGTATGGCGGCCTGTCCCCCCCGTAACCACATAAATAACCTCCAATATCAAGGCCCGCTACCAAGCCAACAACTCAAAGGGGATTACACGTCTAAGCGGACGTGTACAATTCTGCCCCATAATAATACTACAAGTCTACTGTAAATACAGTTCAATTCTTTTTAATCATCCTTCCATATATCATATACTCAATTATACATTACTACAACATGTAATTTCCAATTACAATAGGGGGATAAAGATCATTACCTCGATAAGCCCAAAATTATCCAAGATTTATAAGTCGATCCTGAGCAACGTTTAGCTCCAATTCCTTACGCTCCAACCCGCTCCAAGCAACCCTTAGAAGTTTATAAACAACTTCTCTTAACACTTCATCCAACTATGAAGATTTTCCTAGGGTTTCATTTTGCGACTAAAGGAATAAAGTGGTATTTTCGGGCTCTTAGTGTAGAGATAACTTTGAAATACTACAAGGGACTTAGGCTAGGGTATTTGTAATAACAACAACACTTGAAGAATTTCTACACAAGGTGGGGGTGTGTGGGACGAGAACTACACTAAGGAGGGAGGGGGAATTTTGCCTTGGAAAATATTTCAAGTGTGGGATGAATAAAGTCTTGCACTTAAGGGGGGTATTTATAGAGAAATCAAAGGCCAAGATCAAGGCAAGTGTATGGTGAAGATTGGGTCCAAATGTGAGTGGATTCTTCCAACCAAATGTCCACCACAACTTTGAGACATGTGGCCACCACAAAAATGGGACAAGTGGCAACCACAACGTCCAAGACACTTGTCCACCAACTATTCGGCCAACATGGCCACATGGGGGTGACACGTGTCTCCCCCCTACTCGTCCAGAATATTTCATCTCCCAAAAATATCCGTAATGCCAAAAATCCGAAAATAAAGTGGGCCCCACAAAATCGTAAATTTTCCCCGTGGGCCCCACGTGACCAATTCCGGAAATAAAATTTCTATAATTCTAAAATATTCCAAAAAGTCCGAATACCAAATCTGGGAATCCAATTCCCATTAACGAACCTTTTTCCTTCACAAAATCCGGAAACTTTTCCGTCGAAAAATCACATCTTTCTTCCTTTTCAATTGTAATGTCGTATTCTCGTACGTACGTCCTCATATACATACCCTGGAACTACGGGGTGTAACATTCTTCCCCCCTTAGAAACATTCGTCCCGAATGTTCCTTCTAAGTCTCCAAACATACCTGTGCCGGTATAGTCTTCCCTACTATACTTACGAAACCAATTATGCCACACATGGCCATAATACAACATACGCGCAAAAACTCACATCCAAGCCAACGAAGAATCATCTCTAAAGCGTGTAACAATACTAATAGCTCCACCCATGGTCCAAAGGATACTTTCTTCACATCTTTACCTTATAAAAAGGACACTTCCATCTTCTTAACACATCTTCGCCTCTTTTCTTACTTGTCGTACCCTCCACGTACACTTGAACTCTTCCTAATATACGTACCACATTTTTGTCATTGCTTCAGTTTCCAAAATCTCGGGGTTACTATCTCCAACTTGGTCATCATTAACTGGGAACACTCTGGATGGATCTCTGATACTCTTCCGAAACATAGCAACATGGAAGACCGGACTTACTGCCTCCTAAGTCGGACGACAGTGCTAACTTATAGGCAACCTGGCCTATTCTACAAACGATATGAAAGGGCCCAAAGTACCTCGGGCTAAGTTTCCCCTGCTTTCCAAATCTCGTCACACCCTTCCGGGGTGGTACCTTCAAGAAGACCCACCGTCAACCTGAACTCCTAGTGTCGACGCCGATTATCCGCACGACTTATGTTGACTCTGAGCTGCCAATAGCCTCTTATGGATAAGCTTCACCTTATCCACATCCTGCTGAATCATGTATGGACCAACTATCTGAACCTTGCCAACATCGAACCAATCGACCGGCAACCTACACTTCCGCCCATACAAGGATTCATAAGGCGCCATCCGAATACTAAAACGGTAGCTATAATAATACTCACTCAACCAGAGGCAAATAATCCTCACAGCTACCCCTGAAATCAAAACACCGGCCCGTAACCTATCCTCAAATGTCTGGGTAAAACGCGTTGTTTGTCCGTCGGCCCGAGGGTGGATGCAATACTGAGACTCACCTGAGTTCCTAACCCCGCCTGGTAAAACCTCCAGAAAGAAGGAAAAATAGCGTAAGCGGGCTCCTTCCATCATAAAATAAAAGTAGGAACCCCGCACCTTACAACCTTCCCGATATATAACATCTCGCATAACCCTCCGCGAGTAAATGCATCTGGTGAAAGACAAGATGGTGACCTCGCCGGCCGACTGGTCGAACGCATCCACGAACTCGTACGATGGTTACCTAAACTTGGGCCTAACACCCTCGTGACCCTATCATCTAGCGGGACCACCTCAAACTGATCCCACCACATTCCGGGCTGCGGGTTGACCCGCGATATGGCCTCAACCCGACCCACTTCGTATTAAACTCTCGTTCCTGGTACGGAACAATCTCATTATTCAAGTCATGAGAACCTAGTGGTCTTCTAAGCTCAACTACCCACTTCCATTTCACACCACTCATGGACTTATCACATGAATATACCCCACGTATACAATGTACCCCGACAACGATCAAACGTACAATCTTTTACTCAAGACGGCCTTGCATCTAAGGTCTCCATGGTTATCTGTATTCTATGGCTCACAATCTCCATGGCCCCAAACTTACCATTTTCAACTAACCATGTTTTCTAATCACAACTTACAAAATGCTATCCGAACATAACACTTAACATTAGGTCAGCATATCACGCATACTAGTCTCTAGAGGGTTAAGGATATACCTATAACTATTGCTTTACTTTCCCTTTGCCTCACTAACCAAAGTCCTGCCCTGCAGGGCGCATAGCTAGAGAAAACGATGAACCAGCCACTGATCTCGAAGGCTGAGTCTCTACATCCGCGCTATCTCTGGTCGGACAATTTCTCACAAAATGGCCCTGCTGGCCGCAAGCATAACAAGCTGTCAAAGTAGTACGACACTCCCCACAATGACACCTACCACAACGGCCACACCGAGGTGGGGGTGGCCTCTCGCTAACACCCTTCCTCTCCGAACCACCGACCGCGAATCGACTGTAGTCGAGTCCTCCTCCCAGATCCTCCTACTAGGACATTCTCTCCTCACATGGCCCCGACGACCGCAGTAAAACAAGCATTAGTAAAAGACGACATTTCCGACGACGCCTACCACATAGTGATCACCGAGAGAAATCGATGCGGCCGCTAGAACCTATGTAAATCGATGAACTAAACCCCGAGCTCACCAACTCCTGCATACCCCGAACGCCCAGCTCGGAGGACCACTCAGATCTTGGCGGAGGCGCATAACCGCCTCTTGAGAAGGTCCTCTCGAAAGTTACCAAAGGACCTGCTGCTCGCCTCTTCTCGATTCGTTAATCCGCCGATCTCACGTTCGCCGCTGCAAGATGGCATGTCGCGGGCAATGTCCATGCCCTACCAAGAGCTACCGCATACAACTCTCTACTAGATAATCGTCAAGTCCTGTGACATATCGGTGCACTCTATCCTCCACGCCCGCCACTAAAGCGGGACATAACGAGCCAATGAGTCAAACTTACATCGTATTCCCGAACCGTCCGCCTGCTCGCTTAACATCATAAATCTATCCCGAGCTCTCATCTACGAGGGCAGTGTGTAAGAAATGCTCTCGAACTCGTCCCAACCAGCCGAGGCGCATGCTCCTCGGGGACGGTTCCATGAATCAAACCGATCGGCCGCAGATCACGCACTTGATGTGAACCCGGTATCACCGACTGCCTTCGAGGCCTTGATCACTTTCATGATCCGCAGAATCGCCGAATAAACTCGAGGATCTTCCTCGCCTCAATCCATAGAACTTCGGGTGATGCAACTCGAAGTCCCAAATCTCAAACTATCGGATCTGGTGAACTATCGTACTACGGAACCACCGGCCCGTCCGTCTCATTCCCACCACCGGCTAGCTAGAATGGCGCCATCTCTCAGAACTCATATCCTCGGCTCCGTCGTGGAACGGAGACTCGATATCGTATTCTCGATGATACCGCCGCTGCTCTAACCTCTCTGGGGCTAAGCGGTGTCGTAACTCCCACCAAATACCACCTTAGGTAATGACCGCCGGCCTCGTTACCTACGTGTTCTACTTAGCTCCTCTCGATGTCTTGCCATTCGGCTCTGGTTGTCTTGCGTAGAGGCATAACTAGTCTGTACACGAATACGCGCAGGAGTCCAACTTATAACACATCTCTAAGGCACGATCTCGAGTAAGAAGAATGGAAACCAATCCTAAATATCCTGCCTCGATTATAGGTGTGGTGCGCAACACGCCGATAATCAAGACTCTACTAGATACGGTGCAGACACTTTCCGAGGATTAATCGCTGATACCACTTTGTCACGACCACTCGGGCGCGATTGGTGCCTTACCCTGCACCCTAGTTATACAACATCGAGAAAATCAGCGAAATAAAAACTCATAAAAGATAAATAGTGAAATAAGAAAACAAAGCAACCAAAAAGCGATTACTCAGATATATAAATAAAATCTTGAGCAGTTACATCCTTTACAAACCCTCGCCACAACAAGATTACAGACTTAAGAGTTTTATAGCGACAACGACGATGGGCCGTCATACCCTCAATGTATAAGAACCTACACTCGTGGAATCATACCACAAGATAAGCCTCCGAGAAACGGAGCTTCCCAACGATGAAGTGTGATCCTATGAGCGAGGATCAACAATCGCGGTGTACCTACTGCAGCAACGCAGCCCGGGCGAGGTCGATAACAGTACCAAGTATGAAATCAAAATACCGAAAAGGAAATCATAATGATCTGTATAAAAATATGAGACATGTATGATAACCAAGCTACAGTACACAATATATAAGCAGTCATGTCAAGTCAGGGAAATAATTGTCCAGGTGCCATCACGCCCTAAGTAAAGACTTAGGAAAGTCGGGGCGTGACAAGTTGGTATCAAAGCTAAACCAGGTTAAGAGATTCTAGGAAGTTTCCTTCGAGTTGGGTGTTTGAACGGTTACATTTATCACGGTGTCGCGCACCTTAGTAATAAGTGAACGGAATAACATCCTAAAGTTTCACTCTTTCATACTCTTCTCGTACTATCTTGAGTCTTTTCAAAGACTTGGTTCTCGTACTACCTCCTTCAAAGGATTGTGGAAGGAGTGTACAACGATAAAATAACGGATGTATCGCACCACCGAAAAGTTAGGAGAGATTTACTTTAAGTAAGATAAGTAAGGACAAGTGACTTGATGTTATGGTTATTAGTATCTTGAAAGTTTTATATAAAAAAAAAAAGAGTCATTCGTTTTAAAAGAGTATAAGTATGTAGTACTTGAGATTAAATTTCCGGATTCTTTTATTAAGACATGTTAGTGCCTTAAGTGAACTAAAATGAGAGGATATATTAATAATGTCAATAAGAAGTTAGGGGATTTCTTGACTTACTTATGTTATGTAGGATAGCTTGAGCTAGGTAAGAGTATAAACGGGGTAAACCCCAAGACGTTATACCACCTTCTCGGGGTAAGAGTATAAATGGTAAACCCCAAGACGTTATACCACCTTCTCCAGGTAAGAGTATAAATGAGGGTAAACCCCAAGACGTTATACCACCTTCTCGAGTAAGAGTATGAATGAGGAAAGCCCAAGACGCCATACCACCTTCTCCGTAAGAGTATGAATGAGGGGAAAGCCCCAATACGTCATACCACCGCCTGTGGTAAGAGTATAAATGAGGAAAATCCCCAAGACGTTATACCAATTGCCCGTGGATTTGCTACCCATGATGCGAAGAATATCCTCACGTCGACTTATTTCCTACCTTAGGTCTCAAAAGTTATTAAAGTCACAAAGTGGAGTATGATATCTCTAATATAGTGGATACCCAAAAAGAATCCTCGCGGTGAATGATGTTCCTATTGTTGAAATTTTCCGAGGTTTTCTGAAGATCTTCAGCCTCCTGATAGAGAAGTGGAGTTTGCTATAGAGTTAATTTCGTACAAGACCCATTTCTATTCCTCCATATCGAATGGCCCACCAATTGAGGAGTTAAAAGAACAATTGAAGGATCTTCGGATAAAGGCTTTATAAGGCCTAGTGTTTCCTTGCTTGCATCTGTTGTGAAAAAGAAAGACGGATCGCTCCGAATGTGCATCGATTATCGGCAGCTCAATAAGGTCACGATCAAGAACCGATACCCATTACCAAGAATCGATGATCTTTTTGACCAACTTCGCGAGCTAGCTATTTTTCCAAGATTGATCTCCGTCGATATCACCGGTGAAAATAAATCCGGATGATATATCCAAAACCTTTAGAACCCGATACGGCCATTATGAGTTCTTGGTCATGTCTTTTGGGTTAACCAATGCCCCAAAAGCTTTATGGATTTAATGAATGAATCTTCAAACCATTCCTAGATTTGTTCGTGATTGTGTTCATAGATGATATCCTAATCTACAGTAAGAGTGTTGAAGAACATGAAGAACATCTGAGGGTAGTGCTTCAAGTCTTGAAACAGGAGAAACTATATGCTAAATTTTGGTTGGAAAAGGTAGTGCTTTCCGAGAACCAAACGGCGATCCTAAGAGTGTGGATCAGCAAGCTGTGTACCTCAACCTGCGGCATGAACGCAGCCCCCCGAAGGAGGTCAGTACAACAGGTACCAAGTATGTGAAATCCAAAATATCAGAAATGAAATTATAATAGTCTATATAAAGCAGGAGACATGTATGATAACCAAACTACAGTACACAATATATAGGCAGTCGTGTCAAGTTAGGGACTCATGCCCGTGAAATCATCACTCAAATACAACCCAGGAATTTAACCCGCACAATGGCCGCATGCCCGACATCTCACCTCGGTATAAGCATGGCCTCGAACCGCCCTAGTGGGCCCATACCCGTGGACCATCCAACATGCCGGTATGCCCAAAGGAGATAACAAGATAACAATCCTCGGAAGCATACCAGCTGGTCACCCAACGTGTCGGTATGTCCAAACAACTAACAAGATAATACTCATCGTGGAAGCATACCCTGGCTACCCAACGTGTCGATGTCCAAACAAATAACAAGATAATACTCATCGGAAGCATACCCGTGGGCTACCCAACGTGTCAGTATGTCCAAACAAATAACAAGATAATACTCACTGTGGAAGCATACCCGTGGGCTACCCAACGTGTCAGTATGTTCAAACAAATAACCAATAACCGGCTTTCCATCGAGAGACTCGATAGCACAATCAAACCCTTGTACAACAAGGCTATCTCAACCAAGCATAGGCAAGTTACACACAACTCAAGGTACTTTAAACACTCCTTAACACAACGTCAAGTATACCATTTAAAACCCAAGTATCTAACCCCTTTAGGATCAAGGTACTCCTACCTTTTATAACCAAGCCCCTTATGTTTTTCCATCACAAAGAGTTCAATATTTGAAAACAAGTTACCTCTCTTTTCCCAAAATCAAGTTACCATTCTAAATCCAATAATGAATCCATTTCTTTATTTTCCATGAAGTCGTTATAACTAACTTCCCATACAGCTATTATAACACTTTATGTTTTAAAACAAGTCAAGACAAAACCATGCCTTTCTTTTAAACCAAAAAACTTCAAATTCTTAAGTCTCTTTTCTTTTAGAAATCGAGTTCCTTACTTTGGAATTTTCAAGAAGATCGAAACTTGATTACAATAATTCTTATTAGAGCAGCCATGATCTAGGAAATGTAATACAATTTTGTCTTATCTTAGCTTCTATGCAGATGGAAGTTTCTACTGGTTTTAATATAATTAATTGTCATTACTTTTTCCTTTATTAACGCTGCATTGGCTTGTTCGATTCTTATTCCCATTTCCGAAATTTATGTAACATTATTCTTTTAAAAACCAAGTACTCATTTCTCACGAATGAGGTTTCACACTTTCAACACCATTTAGGTCAATTATAAGTCAAGTCTCTTATCCTTTGAAATCCACAAACCATTCTTTTACCTACATAAAGTGGTTATAACAAACTTCCCATAAAGCCGTTATAACACTTTATGTTTTAAACCAACCAATTACAACTATAAGCCCTTATGAGACCAAGAGGGCTTATTCTTTAACCACCGAGTACCCATCACTAACGAATAGGGTTTTCCTACCTTTCAAACAATCAAGACCTTTGCACTTCATATCAAGTCAAGGCACAACAAGGGAAATCAAATTCCTTTAACACACGTGCATCTACTGCACTATATATTTCACAAATAATCATGCTGAATAGGATAGGAAGAATCACATACCTCGCGACGATTATCGACGGTTAGCAAAATGCTCCACAGTACTATCCCCCTTAAGTAGAATATGCTACTCGTAGTACTTCAATCCTATAAGGGTCATAAAACGTCTATCAAACTCTAGCTTCGAACGTAGAATAAACTAAGTGCAAGGTCCCTACATTCTACAGAAATTTGGACGGCACTTCCTTTGTTTCTACTTACTATGCCACCTTTTTCAAGGCCGAAATTCAATAACCAACACCACATTTAAGGCTCAATTAATTCAGCAAATACAAGGGGATTACACGCCTACTAACACGTGTAAAATTCCGCCCCACAACAACACAAAATAAACCAATAATTTCCATGCCATTCTTGGCCAACAATATAACCAATACTAACCCCTTTCAACTCTTTCCAATCCAAGTTCTTAGGTCTAACATGATATCTAGCCCTAGACATCTTCAACAACTACAATCCCCCTTTACAACATGTGACGACCAAATTAGTAACCAAATTGAAGTTATCATCTTAAGGTTAACATGCCCATTTCAGTTTTCAACAAGACAACAAGATCCAAATCAATACAACTTAAATATAACAGTCTCAGGCTCATTTCTAAACTACTATAACAAGTATTAACCCATATCCAAGAGAAGGGGAAACTTTTACCTTTGGAGAAGCCCACAAAAGCCCCTTTCTTCCACTTCTTTTCCGTCAAACTCGTCCACCAGCGCTTCCCACAAGTTTACCCACACTTTTCCTTCTTGCCGCCGCTCCAACAATTTCCCCCTAGGGCAAGGTTTCTTCAAGAAAACTAGAGGGAAAGGGAGAGGATTTCCTTGGAAGGGTTTTGAGATGAAATGGCCAAGTCTTCCAAGACTTGGCCCTAAAATACCCTACCGGTCAAAAGGATGGGAGGACACTTGTCACCCTCCCATAGGCTTTTAACAAAATCACCCACGATTTTCGCCCTTCACGAAAATCAGCGCCGCCACGGCCATGCGCTTCCACTTCCGGAAAAGTTCAAGATTCGCCATGCCCAAAGATTCGGCGACGCGGCGCTGCAACCCCGCGACTCCCAAGATAACCGCTGCGCACTGCACTTCAACCGAAAATCGCCGCTTGCTCGATCGCGCACCTAACTTGTAACTTCCATAACTTTTGACTCTGATGTCCTATCGACGAACGGTTTGTTGCGTTGGGAACTAGATTTAACGGACTACACACTAGGATTTTTTTTGAACACCTCGAAATTCTTAACAACTGGGGTACAACACTCCAAGGTAGACTCAAAATTCGTCCAACACATGTTTGACCACTTATCTTTCCACTTTCAAATCTTATATTCCTTGGTAAGTTCTTTGTCGTGACCCGCCCCCGGGTCCGCGACTGGTGCCCTATCTGGGCACCCTGTTCAGGTATACATCAGAGAATAGCAGCGAAACATACACAACATAAACACATATGTAAACAATAACATCCCAGGCTAGCCGATAAGGCCGCCTTTCATAATATAAACATACTCAAAAGTACAACTATACAATCAGTTCTTACAGCCCAACCACAAAGGTGAATATGCACTTAGAATAATAATCGTATGACAGGCTCGCCAGCACTTCGAATGTACATAAATCTATAACACCAGGGAAAAGACTGTACCAAAAGAGACAAGCCTCCGGATAAAATGGAGCTTCTGAAGTCTGATAAGTGATCCTAGGAATGAGGATCCACCACCGCTACTCTTTCCTCGCAGATGAACGCACCCGAGAAGGGTCGACACATATGTACCAAGTATGTAAAATCGAAAATACAGTAATTACATCATAAGTCTAAATCAAAGCCGAGACATGTATGATAGTCAAATTACAGACATCAGGCCTTACTAACAATGAGAGTAAAATAGTGGTGTACTTACAACGAAAAATAGGAATTAAATCCTACTCCTGGGACTATTTCACCCGCATAGGTCCAGTGGACCCGCGTGAGGTATTCCTCGCATGGGACTATTTCACCCGCATAAGCCCTTACGGACTCGCATGAGGTATTCCTCGCATAGGCTGGACCCGCCCGCATGGGACTATTTCACCCGCATAAGCCCTTACGGACTCGCATGAGGTATTCCTCGCATCGTGGGTAGCAAATCCACGGAAATATGCAATGCCACAATCCCGGGGAATGACCCCGCACCGAATAATACATCACTAGCACAATCCGCTATCACACATAACATAAGCACTACCGGCTTATCATACAATATATAAGCAAGTCAAGAAATCCCTTAACTTCTTACTATTCTTGGTTATATACACTCTCATTTTAGTTTACCTAAGGCACTAACATGTCTTTTATAAAAATCCGGGAATTTAACCCAAGTACTACGTACTTCTACTCCTTAAAACAAATGACTCTTTTTAATAGAAAACTTCCAAGATACTATTAATCGTAGTATCAAGTCCAAATTACATTTCAAGGTAAGTCACAACACCCTTAGAAATAAAGTTAAGTTTCTAAATCAAGTGACTCCTTTTCTTATAAAACCTTAGGCAATTGATGCCTTAAAATCGAATTGCCTTCCATAAATCAAGTCATTTATCTTTCCATAAAGTCAATATAACCAACTCCCCATAAAGTCGTTATATTCACTTTATACCTTAGTCAAATACAATTTCCTATCCAAGGGACTTATACGTTTAAAACGAAACAAGTATCACATACTTTAAAACTCTTCAAGTCCCTTAACTTTAATAAAACTTTAAGACATCCTTAATATTTTCAAAGAAGTGAGTTAATCTCCTAACTCACCCGACTTGGCCTTTCATAAAGCTAGTAAAGAATGTCAAAGTCTTGTATATCTACCGTACTATATACGTGAAACTAGTCATGCTCAAAAGATAGGAAAAGTTCTACATACCTCGCCGGGTCAAACCACTTGCCAAGTACAAAGTCCCGCCCGTAGTATGTCAACCTATAATATTCACAATACGTCTATTAACGCCTTACTTCAAACGTAGAATATTATAAGTGTTAAGTTTCCAATTTCTACGGAAAATCGGACAGCACCTCCTTTGTTTTTACTAACTTTGCCACCTTTTTCAAGGCCGAATACAATAACCAAACACGCCACATTTAAGGCACAATCAAAGCAATAAATCAATAGGGGATGACACGCCTACTTGACGTGTAAAATTCCGCCCCACAAACGATAACAATCTAATACAACTACAAGTCCAAATTCGGCCACATTGAGTTCAACAATACCAATTCTTATTCAATTTCCATTTAAATCCAAATTGGTAGCATAATATGATATCAAGTCGCATTTGGTTATAACTACCATAATCTTCAAGTCAATAACATGCGATGCTTCTAACAACGATTAAATTGTAATCCAACTTAGTCATGGCTTACATTACATTTCGGATTTCCAAGGCTATAATCAATCCATAATCCTTATAAACTTCAATATAACAACTTCATGCTAGCAACATGTAAAGCTAACAACAATATGAATATATAATCTTGTAACACTTTAAAAGACAAGATTATACCTCAACGACTCTTAATCCAACTCCAATCCGAAGTCGCTCCTTAGTAGTTTAGAGCCTCTCCAAGACACTTCAATCCGCTTGTTGAGACCCTTAGAACAACACCAACAATTATCCTTCAAATCTCCAAACAAAACCTAGAAAGACAACTAGGTTTTCATTTTGCGACTAACCTGCAAACTATCTTTTTCCAAGATTTTTCTATTGAGATATGTTTACAATACACTTAAGAACCTTGGTTTAAAGTGGGGAGCTAATAGAACAAGGAACAAAGATTTTCTTTTTTTTCTTGAGGGCAACCTTGCTTTCTGTGTTCTTCCTTTTTTTTCATTTTTTTCTAAGTGTTTCTAAGTGTTAAGCTCTAGTATTAAATAGTGCATATTGGATAAGGCAATGGATGGTCGGTCAAGAGGCTTGGATGTTGCCAAATGTCATATACAACCTAATTGACCGTTTGACTTAGTCAGACTTATCGCTACTTCAACAAAGACTTTCATGCTTCGAAGGATAATCTCGATAAACACTTGCCCCCTGACCGGCGCCTTCATCAGGGGTGACACATGTCGCCCTCCCATTCGTCATAATAATACGTTTTTCGAAAATTTCATAATTCCGATAAATTTTTGGCAAGTCTCAAATCTTAACACTTGTGAGTTCTTACGTACGTTCTTAAAACATGTCCTATAATTACGGGGTGTAACATTCTCCCCCCCTTAGAAACATTCGTCCCCGAATGTTCTTTCGGAGTCCAACTTATAATTAACGACATAGTTTCCCTTCACAACCCCGACATACCTATACTGCCACACATGGCCACATAATAGCATTTAAGCAAAAGAAATACTTCAATTAAAACCTGACAAGTAAGGGAAGATGAATTACCTGAAGGTATAAGAAATAAGTGAGGATACTTCCTCAACATGTCCTCCTCCGCTTCCCAAGTCATCTTCTCTCGGTTATCATTCCTCCACAGGACTTTGACGGAAGCTACATCCTTAGTCCGCAGTCGTCTGACCTGGCGATCGAGTATCGCTATGGGACTCTCCTCATACGATAACCCTCTCACACCGACCTCACTAGTAGGGAAAACTCTTGGATCACCGATACACTTCCGCAACATAGAAACATGGAAGACCGGATGTCGCCTCTAACTCGATGGCGGATCCAACTCGTAGGCAACCTTGCCCACTCTACGGACGACCGGTAGGCCCAATATACCTTGGGCTGAGTTTCCTTCTACGAATCTCATCACACCCTTCATGGGTGATACCTTCAAGACCCAATCGCCTACCCAAACTCCAAATGCCGACGCCGATTATCCGCATAAGACTTCGCCAACTGGCCGCTAACGCTCTCTGGATAAGCTTCACCTTATCCACACCGTTGTACCAAGTCCGCCAACTAATCGCACTCGCCCACGTCGAACCAACCAATCGGCGACCTACATTTCCGCCCATATAAAGCCTCGTATGGCGCCATCTGAATACTGGAATGGTAGTTGTTGTTATAAGCAAACTCCATAAGAGGCAAATGATCCTCCCAGCTACCACTGAAATCAATCACGCAGGCCCGCAGCATATCCTCGTTGTCCGGATAAGACGCTTCGCCGCCTCGATCCGAGGATGAAAAGTCAGACCGAGACTCACCGTCCCTAAACCCTTCGGAAAGACCTCCGAAGTTAGGCAGAACCGGGCTCTCTATCGATATAATCGACACCGAACACCGTGCAGCCTCACTATCTCTGATGTACAATCGGCATAGTCCTCACCAAAACGTCGTCCGATCGAAGGAAATGGGCTGATTTAAATCGACCACAACAATAACCCAAATAGAGTCGTACTTTCTCTGAGTACGAGGTAACCTCAGAACAAAGTCCATGTTGATCACCTCCACTTCCAAGTCGAATCTCAATAGCTGTAATAATCCACCGGGCCTCGTGCTCGACTGACCTTCCGCAATTAGACATCAGGTAACAAAACTCGCCACGCCCCTCTTCGTGCCATCCCACCAATACAAACATCTCGAGGTCATGGTACATCTTGGTCGACCGGATGAATAGAATAACGAGCACCGCGTGCTTCTCCTGCACCACGACGAAGTCCTCGACACATCGGGAACACACAACCGACCAAATCTCAAAGACCCCATCGACGGTACCTCGAATAGACTTTTCTCCTCCCAAGAGCCGCATCTCGATACCGTACCAACACTGGTCCTCAAACCGCCGCCTCTTCACCTTATCAATGATGGAAGACTCGCAACCTCACGAACCCGCACTTCACTATCGTCGGTATCGATCAATCGAACCCCAAGGCTCGCTAATCGGTGGATCTCGACGACCATGTCCTGTCTCTGGCCGTACCTCTCACAGCTCCCATCGATCTACGACTCAAGGCATCAAGAACTACGTTGGCCTTCCCGGATGGTATAGAATATCAACATCATAATCTTTCGAACTCTAACCACCGCCTCTCGCCAGTTCACTCTCCTCTCGCTGAAGATATACTGGAGGCTCTTGTGGTGCAGATAAATATCCACATGAACCCCCATACAAATAATGTCTCTAAATCTTCAAGGCATGAATAACTGCGGCCAACTCTAAGTCATGGGTAGGGTAATTCCTCTCATGCTTTCGTAACTTCCGGGAAGCATAAGCTATAACATTGTCGTGCTGCATCAAAACACACCCTAGCCCGATACCCGAGGCATCACAATAGATCACGCATCTGCCTAACCCTCGGGAAGAGTAAGAACGGAATTGTAGTCAACCTTTCCTTCAAGAATCGAAACCCTTCTCGCAAGCCTCGCCCATCGGAACTTGGTCGCTTCGAGTCACCTAGTCAACTGCTGAAATCGGCAACCGCTTCCACAAACCTACGATAATATCCTCGCCAAATCTAAGAAAGCTGCGTACTCGGTCGGAGTAGTAGGTCTCGCCAAGACTTGATCGCCATCTTTGCCGATCCACCAACTCCATCACCCCGATAATATGCCCGGGAATGCCACCGAGGCCAACCAAAACTCACACTGGAGAACTTGGCGAACAATCGCCGGCCCGAGAACTCCAAGTACTGGTGCTCGTGATCTGCATGCTCGCTCGTCCGCGAATACACCAGATGTCATCAATGAACACAATCACAAATGTATCCAAAATGGCTTGAACACCGGTTTATCAAATCCATAAATACCGCCGAGCGTTGGTCAAACCGGAAAGACATAACCTCAACTCATAGTGCCCATACCGGTCCCGAGTGCGATCTTTGGGATATCTGCCTCTCGAACTCGAACTCGATGATAACTGCATCGCATGTCTATATTTGAGAAACACTCGCACTCGCAATGGTCAAATAAATCATCAATCCCGGGAGTGGGTACCTATTCTTAATGGTTACCTTATTCGGTATGCTGTAATCAACACACATACAGCGTCCATCCTTCTTCTTCACGAATAACACCGCTCCCCTGGAGATACACTAGGCTCGATAAAGCCTTTCTCCGGAAATATTTCAGTGGTCCTTGACTCCTCAACTCGGCGGGTGTCAGTATGGCGGAATGGAAATAGGTCGAGTGTCCGCAATGTGTCAATACAAAACTCAATCTCCTCTCGGGAGGATACGGAAGATCATCCGGGAACACATCCGAAACTCCACGACCCGGTATCGATCAAGAAGCGGCACCTCGGCCTGTATCAAATACCGAACCGGATGATAGATGTACCATTTACGCACCATCTTCCTAGCTGAGGTAAGAAATAAACCTACCTCGCCGTGCTGTGTTGCCGCTTCCACTCGATAATCGCTCGCCAGAAACTGAACCGAATCAACTGTCCCTACAATCAACGCGTTGGCATAACAAGAAGCCAACCACCATACCATAATGACATCAAAATCTTTCATCTCGGCTCTATCAAGTCTGCAAGTCGACGGCGTAAATAAATACCGGACAACCTCTATACACCCGCTCAGCTAACACCGAATCACCCACCGGCGTAGCTACCTAAAACGGCTCTATCGACACTGGCTCTATCCCGATTTTACCCGCAATAAGAGGGGACACATAGGACAAGGTAGAACCTGGATCTATCAAAGCATAAACATCACAGTCTGAAATCAATAGTGTACCTGTGACGACGTCAGGGGAAACCTCCTGATCCTGGCGGCTGGCTAATGAATAAATGCGGTTCTGAGGACCGCTAGAACTAGAACCACCACCTCGACCTCTACCGCGGCTCGCTGTCGCAGTACCACGCCTCGGTCGCATAACCACGAAGGAGAAGACCAAGAATCGATCACGTCGGTGTGTTGTACCACCCATGCCTCTGAGCGGACAATCTCTCTTCAAGTGGCCCGGTGCCACAAGAGTAACAACCTCCTGCAGAACACGACACTCGCCAGGGTGAGATCTACCGCATCGAGCACACCGAGATGTGGGTGGTCTCGATCGGCGAGGATCTCTGCCTCCCCGAAACCCCAAAGTCACGGAGTCTCGACCTGCTCTGAATGACCTTGCGATCGGACCTCCTACCGTAAAATCGTGTGAGCACTCTGTCTTTGGTGGAAAGTGGACCCGATCTGCTGCCGAAATTTTGTCGCCTCGAAGCCTGAGACGATGTCACAGCCTCTTGGGCTGGCTGCGTCAATCGTCCTCCTCTCTATTCTCTATCCTCGTGCATAGGCTGCATCCTAGCAATGTCCATACGGTGAAGAGCCACCCCAAGCATGATGTAATCATATGACGGTCTAGCCCATCACATATCGATGAACTCTATCCGCCATGTCATTTACAATAGTGTGAGCATGCACGCCGCGAGTCAAACTCGGTGTACTCCCTAAGCTTCTCTGCTCGCCTCAAGGTCAAGAATCTGTCTGCCGGCTCTCCTCATCTCGAGGCAAAAGTGATCCATGAAGGCCTCAGTAAACTCCTCCCAAACAAGTGGAAGAGCATCATCACCTCTCGAAAGCAATCACGACTCAAACCGGTTCAACGCAATATCGCGTAACGGTGAAGGCTAGTGTAGAACTCTATCTCTGAAGCCCTAAGAACTCGCATGGTCATTGTAGCTTCGAATGAACTCCTGCGGATCCTCATGGACCTCGAACCATAAAACTTCGGTGGATGACATCCCGGAAAATCCCTAATCCGCAAACCGGCTCTAGGGTGGGTGCTGCTCACCCGTGTTGCCGACTACTATCTTGGTCAATAATCGAATCTGCTCCCGTAGTCTCTATACTCGGCGCAGTGCGGAATCGAGGCTCGTGCACGAACCTCTGGAGCTCTGCCGCTCTCGGCTCCTCTAACAACTAGCGTGGTGAACTCGCCCGACCCACTACTACCTCGGGCATAGTGCGTGCTCGAGCCTGTAACCCTCGAGTACCGCTAGCGGCTCTGCTGCTTTGCCTTCTCTGGGCCTTGTTCGCCAGTGAGGCATATCATTTCATAAGACTAGGTCGGAGAGGATTCAACCTAATAAGACAACTCTTGCACGATCTCGGGAGAGAAGAATGGAAACCAATCCTAAATGTCCTGCGACCTCACGATTATAGATGTGGTGCACAACACACCGATAATCAAGACTACTAGACACGGTGCGTAGACACTTTCCGAGGACTAAGCGCTCGATACCACTTTTGTCGCGACCTCACGGTCGCGGCGGTGCCTATCTCGGGCACCATGTTCGGTATACATCGAGAGAATAGCGTGAACATACACAACATAAACACGTATGTAAACAATAACATCCCGGGCTAGCGATAAGTGCGCTTTCATAATATAAACATACTCAAAAGTACAACTATACAATCGGTTCTTACGACAACCACAAAGGTGAATACAGACCTCTAGAATAATAAGCGTGGCGGGACAGGCGCCATACCCCGAATGTACATCAATCTACAACACCGGGAAAAGCATCTTTGTCGACGACCGGGCGCATCGGTGCCTACACAGGCACCCTTATGTCATACATCAGAGAATAGCAGCGGAACATACACAACTGAGAAAATACTTAAACATATAATAACAACGGGCTGGCGATAAGGCCACCTTCCGTAACTTATACCAATAAAGCGGTATATTTTTTTTTTACAACCCAATCCGATGTGACTCTGACCTCTAAGAATAACAACCACGGCGGGACGGGGCCCGCCATACCGAATGTACAACAACCGACAATACCGGGGATAAGCCTCAGAAAGGAGGAGCTTCTCCACGGTGAGCGGTGATCCTAAGAGCGAGGATCAAGAACACAGACTACTGCGGCGTGAGCGGCCCAGGAGGTCGATTACAACATGTACCAAAATATGTGGCCCGAAATCTTGTAATGAAATCATAAGTCTAATAATAAAGCGGAGACATGTATGATAACTCAATTAACGATGCTGTGCCTTACTAACAATGAGAGTAAATAGGTGTATACTTACAATATAAAGTAGAAGCTCACGATCAAAAGCAGACCACCCGCGCGATGTCATTAAGCAATCCTATTCTGGGACTATTTCACTGCGTAGATCGCGTGGACCCGCATGAGGTATTCTCGCGCATGGGACTATTTCACCGCGTAAGCCGCCTTACGGACTCGCGTGAGGTATTCCTCGCATAAATGGACGCCCGCGTGGGACTATTTCACCGCGTAAGCCCTACGGACTCGCGTGAGGTATTCCTCGCGTCGTGGGTAGCAAATCCATGGAAATATGCGATGCCACAAACCGGAATGACCGCAATTATTCTTGAACTACTAGCACAAATCCGCTATCACACATAACATAAGCACTACCGCTTATCATACAATATATAAGCAAGTTAAGCGACCCTAACTTCTTATTATTACATTTTACACACTCTAATGTTAGTTTACTTAAGGAAATAACTTGTATTTTATAAAAATACGTTAATTTTACCCATATTACTACTTAATTCGATTCTTTTAAAATGACTATTTTCATTATAAAACTTCCAAGATAGTAATAATCGTAGTATCAAGTTACAATTTCTTTTCAAGACTAGTCACAATACTTTTAGAAATAAAATTAGGCTTAAATCGAGTGACTTCTTCTCTCGTAAAAGCCTTAGGCAATTGATGCCTTTAAATCAAATTGCCTTTCAATAAATCAAGCCATTTATCTTTCCATAAAGCCAATATAACCAACTCCCATAAAGTCGTTATATTCACTTTATACCTAAGTCAAGTACAATTTCCTATCAAGGGACTTATACGTTTAAAACGAAACAAGTATCACATTCTTTAAAACTCTTCAAGTCCCTTAACATGCTTAAATTACTTAGAGTAAACCACTCTTTAAACTTTCCATAAAGCTATTATAACCACCTTCCCATAAAGCGTTATACTAGCCTTATACATTAGCAATTTACATTTTCCTTATAACCAAGAGACTTAAACTTTCCAACAAACAAGTATTAAAATACTTTCAACATACTTAAAGTCTCTTAACTTTTGAAAATCAAGATATCCTTAATATTTAATCAAGTGAGTTAATTCCTAACTCAAACAACTTGGGCATTCTTAAAATAAGCCAAGGATATCAAATAGACTAGATTTGTCAAAAATCTTGACGTCTACCGTACTATACATTTACAACTTAATCATGCTTAAGAGATAAGAAAGTTCCACATACCTCTTGGTTTAATCCACTTGCTAAGTCCGATCGCGTCGTAGTATGTCAACCTATAATGACCATAGTGCGTCTATTAACTTCTAGTTTCAAGCGTAGAATATTCCAAGTGCAAGTCACTAAATTCTACGGAAAATCGGACAAGACTTCCTTTGTTTTTACTAACTTTGCCACCTTTTCAAGGCGAATACAATAACCAAACAACCCCAATTGGCTCACCACAATTTATAAGGTAGTTCAATACAATTGAATAACCAAACAGCCCCAATTGGCTCACCACAAACGATAACAAACTAGTCTAACCTATAATGTCAATTCGGCAATTAGGCAACAATAAATCGTTTCCAATTCCTTTTTAATCCAAGTGGTTTAGTATAACATGATATCAAGCGCAATCGATTACTACTACAATCCTCAAGTAGGTAAACATGCGACGATTCTAATTAACGACCAAAATTGTATTTCAATTTCAAAAGGCTAATCATGTCCTTTTCGGTTCTAGGCTTCTACAATCCATGTCACTTATCCAACTTCATAACACAAATCACATGATCACATATAACTTATCATAACATGAAATCTTCAATTACAAAAGTAAAACGAAGATTTTACCTCAGTTAGCCCAATTATGATCCAAGATCACAAGTCGCTCCTTAGCAACTTTAGCTCCTTCTTTCGACGTTCCAATCCACTCCAAGCAACCCTTAGAAGCTTATAAAAGACTCATCTTCAAGTTTCAACTTCAAAGTTGAATAACCCTTTAGGTTTTCGCCTTGCGACTAATACGAAAACACCATTTTTCCGGGATCTTTCTATTGAGAAACACTTACAATACCCTTATGTACCTTGGTTTAAAGTGGGGGAATTATTGGACAACAATTGAAAAAAATTTTCTTGAAACCCTCCCTCTAGCCGAGAGCTCTCTAGTGTGGTCTTCAAATTTTTGTGAAAAAAATGGCTAAGTGTTGGCTCTCTCTCTTGCTACTAGTAGTTATATAAAGGGGCATGGAGGGTTAAGATCTACACAAATGGTTGGCCTAGATGGGTTTCACATGGATCAAGTCTAGGTGGCCTTTGACTTAGTCAACTTTGTCAAGCTTCAAGACTAGCAAGACTTGGTCATTTAAATTATGGTCAAATGACCATTCTAACCATGACAATTTCGTCCATGACCATAAGGGGGGGGGGGTGACACGTGTCTCCCTCTCAATCGCCGCAATATTTCGTTTTCCGACAAATTCCAAAATTCCGATAAATTTTTACTCGTCTCTAATCTTAACATCTTTTTGTTTTTACGAACGTTCTTATAAACATATCCTGAAATTCCGGGGTGTAACATTCTTCCCCCCTTAGAAACATTCGTCCCCGAATGTTCTTTTGGGAGTCAAACTTAAAGATAGCGACATAGTCTTCTTTTACAACCCCTACATACCAATAATACCACACGAGGCCACATAACAATACTCATACTAAGCTGTCAAGCTGAACACCATGTGTCAATGTCGGTTATCTGCATAAAGCTTCTGTTGACTCTAAGCTTTACTAAATAATCTTTCCCGGATAAGCTTCGCCTTATCCACAGCCCGCTGAATCAAGTCTGGACCAATTAACCGAACCTCGCCTATGTCGAACCCACCAACCGGCGATCTACACTTTCTTACATACTAGGCCTTAAACAGGGCCATCCGAAAACTGGAAGGGTATCTGTTATCGTACGTAACACAACAAGAGGCAAATAACCTTCCCAGCTACCCCTGGAATCAAAAACACATGCCCGCTACCTATCCCTAAACGCCTGGATAGTACGCTCTGCCTGTTCGTCGGTCTGAGGGTGTAATGCAATACTGAGACTCACCTGTGCCCCTAATCCCACGAAAGACCTCCGAAGTTATCCGCAACGAGCTCATGCATGTCATCATAAACGTAGGAACCCGTGCGGTCTCACAATCTCTGCTATACTGAAAGCCTAATCCTCGGTAGAGTAAGTGGTCCCAATCAGAAAGAACACGATGGTTTCGCCGACCTAATTACCATGACCCCGGTCGCGCCTTCCCTCGAGTGCGATGCCACCTGTAACAAGATCCATAAAATACTTCATCTCTAGGTTGGGATTTCAATCGCTGTAATAGCCACTGGCTTCGGTGCTCAACCATGACCTGCTACTAACCCGGACACTTAAGCAGTAAACTCCGCTATGTCCCTTTTTCCGGTCATCTTACCGATACATACATCTGAGGTCACGACACAACTTAGTCGACCCTGTTCAATTTAGAACAATAGCACTGCGTGCCTCCCCTAAGACCTGCTGACTAGTCCTGCGATCGCAGGGTACAATCTATCCTCATCTCACGGCCCTCACCCGGTGCTACTCAAACAGGCTCTTCTCTTCTCGGAGAGCCGTATCTCGGTACCGTATCATAACTGGATCCTCATATTGTCGCCTCTTTACCTCCTCAACGACGGAAGACTCGGCAACCTCTCGGATTTAAACTTCCTTAACTTGGAAGCAATTAATCGAACCCCTAGGCTCGGTAACTGAAGAATCTCACGGACCACGCCCTGTCTATCTGGCTGCCTACCTGGCAGACTACCCTCAGGTCCGCGACAAGGAGTATCTGTAACTGTCTTGGCTTTCCCCGGATGGTATAGGATATCAATATCACAATCCCTGAGTAACTCTAGCCACCATCGCTGTCGCAAATTCTCTTGCCTCGGCCAGCGGATGTCTGGAGGCTTTTGTGAGTGCACAAATATCCACATGAAGTTCGTATATATGTCTGCCCCAAATCTTCAAGGCATGATTTAGCGCCAGCTCTAAATCGTGAGTGGCGCAATTTCCTTTCCTGCTTCCCTAACTACCGGGAAAACATAGGCTCTATCCTTCTCGGGTTGCGTCAGCACACAACCTAGCCCAACACCCAACGTGTTATCAATATAACCTAACCCTCTAGTCTCACAGGAGGGGTTAGAACTGTAGTCGTGGTCAACTTATCTTCCAATAACTGAAAGCCTTTCTCATTCCTGCGAAGTATTCGGGTATCCTTAATCTCACTTATGGTTCCTGATTCCCTTTTTGTTGCAACCAAACTTGGTCACCAACTTAGACTTAATTCCTTTGCTTGCCTCATGGCTAAGACTTACTGTCAATCACAATTTAGGGGGGGGAGGTTTTCCTTGATCTCGTCAAGTAGTAACCCGGTTTCTCCTTTCCCAGCTGTAGAGCCTAAAACTAGGTGTTACCACATTTTCTCGAAATGTTCTTACTGCCCATTATCTACTAATGGTCTTTACACTCGTCTGGGGTAATCATGACCCGTGCAACTTACATTAATATCTTTACGATACTTCCTCGACCAATTCGTACGTCGTTCTTAATTACCCCAACACAACACTTTTCCCACGGTTATCTACAACTGTAACCTATGGCATGACGATACCGAAGACCTTACCTGTCTTATATCCTTCGTCTAACAACATGGGTACACGCAACCCCATAATACGTAAAACTGTCCTTTTATGTGGGGGAGAAAACTTATCTCCCCTTTCTTAAACTTTCCTGGGCGTCACAACCCCAATCACAGGGTCCTCTCGCGGCCAGTAATTATCTAATCATCACGCACCGCCTTAAAGTCATGTAGATTTTTAAAACCTACCAAAGTTGCCCTCAGCTTTCCGCCGGCAGCATTCGTACTTATTTATTCATGCCTTGCACATTTTCCTGAAATTATCTGGAAGGTCGTGGCCCTGACCGCCACACCAACCCAACTCCAAGTACCTCCAAGGGCATTTAACATAAATTCCTTCAAATTCAATTATTACTTACTTTCTGCCTCAATCCACCTCCGATGAACAAATCACACAGACTTATTAAAAACAATTATGTCAAAGAAGGAAGAATAATTCACTGGTTACCACCACTTCTCTTCCTTTCCACTCGATGGCAAACATCGGAAAAGCGTACCGAAATCAATCTCTCTCTGTAGTCCATGTTGGCATCACAAGAGGCCAACTAGTCCGTACTCATAATGACCTCAACGTCTGTCATAACAGCTCTGCTAGGTCTGCTAAGGTCCAACGACTGTATCGTTACCGGTAATTATTATCTACTCGCTCAGCTACCACCCATCACTCACGGGTGTGATCACCTTGAAAGGTCCTCATGGATTCAGGTTCCATTTCTTTACACTTGGTTGCTCTCCTTTTTTTCACTGGTCGTACTCTTCCCGTACTCCCAAACTTATTCTAGCGTGCGCACATAGCCTCCATACTGATTCGAGCCTCTAATCTCTGGAGTTACTAAATTAAACAATACAAGGCCCATTCCGGCTCTCACAATCTGGTTCCGGTGGAACACGTCCACGAACCCGTAAAATGACTAACTAAACTTGGGCCTTGCACCCTCGTGACCCTGTCACGTAGCGGGACTACTACCAACTGATCCCATTTCATTTCAAGCTATGAGGAGACCCTTAATAGATCTGACCCGACTCGGCGTCATATTTAACTATTTCTTGGTCTGTTTTAACCCTTTACTACTGCAGAAGGCCTTATATACCTAAGGTCTCGACGGTTATCACATCCTCAGCTCGCAATTTCCATGCTCCAAGCCTATCTTACCAGCCCCCCGTAACCGTGTACAAAAACTTCGCAATATACTATAATCGGGTTGTCTTGTCCCACAAACCGTATTTACTCCATACGGATCTCACCGTACCATTCTCGAAATCCTACTACGTAGCTCAATCTATTAACATAGTCTTCCATTTATTCCCTGAATAATAACCTCTTAAGGGTCCATTTCCTTCTCAGACAACTCATCATTTCCTAATTATCTCAAATTAGTACGTAAAACCTTGATGAGAATTCATTAAATCTTTTACACCGCCTTGTATTTATTTAGTCCTTACGAAACTCGATAATCTAAAATCATCCTAGCGACACATATGTGACCCCATACACAAATCTGCATAGTTGTATGTCACAATACCAACTACAACCATTACTAACTGGATACGCAACCCACGTAATCCTTCCGGGTCACGCGCTTCGCCGTGTCGCAAACAATCATAACTTGTTGGGAGAGACGACCTAACCATACGACTCTATCGCATGATCTTAGAGTGAGAAGAATGGAAACCAATCCTAAATGTCCTGCGACCTCCCGATTATGGATGTGGTGCACAACACACCGATAATCAAGACTACTAGACACGGTGCGTAGACACTTTTCGAGGACTAATCGCTCGATACCACTTTTGTCACGACCGACCGGGCGATCGTGCCCTACCTTGGCACCCCTTTTGGCATACATCAGAGAATAGCAGCGGAACATACACAACTGAGAAAATACTTAAACATATAATAACAACAGGCTAGCCGATAAGGCCACCTTCCGTAACTTATACCAATAAAGCGAGACATTTTTTTTTACAACCCAATCCACAATGTGACTACGGACCTCTAAGAATAACAACCTCAAGTGACGGGCCCCGCCATACCCCTGAATGTACAACAACTGACAATACCAGGGATAAGCCTCCAAAAGGAGGGAGCTTCTCCACAGCTGAAAGTGATCCTAAGAGCGAGGATCAGCAACATGTACTCTACCTGCGGTATGAACGCAGCCCCCCGAAGGAGGTCGATAACATGTACCAAAATATGTGGCCAGAAATCAGAATGAAATCATAAGTCTAATAATAAAGCGGAGACATGTATGATAACTCAATTAACGATAATCGTGCCTTACTAACAATGAGAGTAAATAGGTGTATACTTACAATATAAAGTAGGAAGCTCACGATCAAAACAGACCACCGCGCGATGTCATTAAGCAATCCTATTCCTGGGACTATTTCACCTTCATAGATCGCGTGGACCCGCATGAGGTATTCCTCGCATGGGACTATTTCACCCGCATAAGCCCTTACGGACTCGCATGAGGTATTCCTCGCATAGGTGGACGCCGCGTGGGACTATTTCACCCGCATAAGCCCTACGGACTCGCGTGAGTTATTCCTCGCGTCGTGGGTAGCAAATCCACTAAATATGCGATGCCACAAACCGGAATGACCGCAATTATTCTTGAACTACTAGCACAAATCCGCTATCACACATAACATAAGCACTACCGGCTTATCATACAATATATAAGCAAGTTAAGCAACCCCCTAACTTCTTATTATTTTGTTTCATACACACTCTCATTTTAGTTTACTTAAGGCACTAACATGTTCTTTATAAAAATCCGGGAATTTAACCCAAAGTACTACGTACTTCTATTCTTTTAAAATGACTCATTTCATTATAAAACTTCCAAGATACTAATAACTGTAGTATCAAGTTACAATTTCTTTTCAAGACTAGTCACAATACTTTTAGAAATAAAATTAGGCTTCTAAATCGAGTGACTTCTTCTCTCGTAAAAGCCTTAGGCAATTGATGCCTTTAAATCAAATTGCCTTTCAATAAATCAAGCCATTTATCTTTCCATAAAGCCAATATAACCAACTCCCCATAAAGTCGTTATATTCACTTTATACCTAAGTCAAGTACAATTTCCTATCCAAGGGCCTTATACGCTTAAAAGCGAAACAAGTATCACATTCTTTAAAACTCTTCAAGTCCCTTAACATGCTTAAATTACTTAGAGTAAACCACTCTTTAAACTTTCCATAAAGCTATTATAACCAACTTCCCATAAAGCCGTTATACTAGCCTTATACATTAGCAATTTACATTTTCCTTATAACCAAGAGACTTAAACTTTCCAACAAACAAGTATTAAAATACTTTCAACATACTTAAAGTCTCTTAACTTTTGAAAATCAAGATATCCTTAATATTTAATCAAGTGAGTTAATTCCTAACTCAAACAACTTGGGCATTCTTAAAATAAGCCAAGGATATCAAATAGACTAGTTTTGTCAAAAATCTTGACGTCTACCGTACTATACATTTACAACTTAATCATGCTTAAGAGATAAGAAAGTTCCACATACCTCTTGGTTTAATCCACTTGCTAAGTCCAAATACGTGCGTAGTATGTCAACCTATAATGACCATAGTACGTCTATTAACTTCTAGTTTCAAACGTAGAATATTCCAAGTGCAAGTCACTAAATTCTACGGAAAATCGGACAAAGACTTCCTTTGTTTTACTAACTTTGCCACCTTTTTCAAGGCCGAATACAATAACCAAACAGCCCCAATTGGTTCACCACAATTTATAAGGTAGTTCAATACAATTGAATAACCAAACAGCCCCAATTGGCTCACTACAAACGATAACAAACTAGTCTAAACTATAATGTCAATTCGATTAGCAACAATACAAATCGTTTCCAATTCCTTTTAATCCAAGTGGTTTAGTATAACATGATATCGCCGCAATCGATTACAACTACTACAATCCTCAAGTAGGTAAACATGCGACGATTCTAATTAACGACCAAAATTGTATTTCAATTTCAAAAGGCTAATCATGTCCTTTTCGGTTCTAGGCTTCTACAATCCATGTCACTTATCCAACTTCATAACACAAATCACATGATCACATATAACTTATCATAACATGAAATCTTCAATTACAAAAGTAAAACGAAGATTTTACCTCAATTAGCCCAATTATGATCCAAGATCACAAGTCGCTCCTTAGCAACTTTAGCTCCTCCTTTCGACGTTCCAATCCACTCCAAGCAACCCTTAGAAGCTTATAAAAGACTCATCTTCAAGTTTCAACTTCAAAGTTGAATAACCCTTTAGGTTTTCGCCTTGCGACTAATACGAAAACACCATTTTTCCGGGATCTTTCTATTGAGAAACACTTACAATACCCTTAGGTACCTTGGTTTAAAGTGGGGGAATTATTGGACAACAATTGAAATTTTTTTTCTTGAAACCCTCCCTCTAGCCGAGAGCTCTCTAGTGTGGTCTTCAAATTTTTGTGAAAAAAATGGCTAAGTGTTGGCTCTCTCTCTTGCTACTAGTAGTTATATAAAGGGGCATGAAGGGTTAAGATCTACACAAATGGTTGGCCTAGATGGGTTTCACATGGATCAAGTCTAGGTGGCCTTTGACTTAGTCAACTTTGTCAAGCTTCAAGACTAGCAAGACTTGGTCATTTAAATTATGGTCAAATGACCATTCTAACCATGACAATTTCGTCCATGACCATAAGGGGGGTGACACGTGTCTCCCTCTCAATCGCCGCAATATTTCGTTTTCCGACAAATTCCAAAATTCCGATAAATTTTTACTCGTCTCTAATCTTAACATCTTTTTGTTCTTACGAACGTTCTTATAAACATATCCTGAAATTCCGGGGTGTAACATGTACCAAAAGAGACAAGCCTCCGGATAAATGGAGCTTCTGAAGTCTGATAAGTGATCCTAGGAATGAGGATCCACCACCTGCTTACCCTTTCCTGCGGCATGAACGCAAATTGCCAGGAAGGGTCAAGACACAATATGTACCAAGTATGTAAAACTGGAAAATACTGTAATTACATCATAAGTCTAAATCAAAGCCGGAGACATGTATGATAGTCAAATTACAGTACATTGTGCCTTACTAACAATGAGAGTAAAATAGGGGTGTACTTACAACGAAAAATAGGATTGAAATCCTACTCCTGGGACTATTTCACCCGCATAGGTCCAGTGGACCCGCGTGAGGTATTCCTCGCATGGGACTATTTCACCCGCATAAGCCCTTACGGACTCGCATGAGGTATTCCTCGCATAGGCTGGACCCGCCCGCATGGGACTATTTCACCCGCATAAGCCCTTACGGACTCGCATGAGGTATTCCTCGCATCGTGGGTAGCAAATCCACGAAAATATGCAATGCCACAATCCCGGAACGACCGCAATGAATAATACATCACTAGCACAAATCCGGCTATCACACATAACATAAGCACTACCGGCTTATCATACAATATATAAGCAAGTCAAGAAATCCCTTAACTTCTTACTATTCTTGGTTATATACACTCTCATTTTAGTTTACCTAAGGCACTAACATGTCTTTTATAAAAATCCGGGAATTTAACCCAAGTACTACGTACTTCTACTCCTTAAAACAAATGACTCTTTTTAATAGAAAACTTCCAAGATACTATTAATCGTAGTATCAAGTCCAAATTACATTTCAAGGTAAGTCACAACACCCTTAGAAATAAAGTTAAGTTTCTAAATCAAGTGACTCCTTTTCTTATAAAACCTTAGGCAATTGATGCCTTAAAATCGAATTGCCTTCCATAAATCAAGTCATTTATCTTTCCATAAAGTCAATATAACCAACTCCCCATAAAGTCGTTATATTCACTTTATACCTTAGTCAAATACAATTTCCTATCCAAGGGACTTAAACGTTTAAAACGAAACAAGTATCACATACTTTAAAACTCTTCAAGTCCCTTAACTTTAATAAAACTTTAAGACATCCTTAATATTTTCAAAGAAGTGAGTTAATCTCCTAACTCACCCGACTTGGCCTTTCATAAAGCTAGTAAAGAATGTAAAAGTCTTGTATATCTACCGTACTATATACGTGAAACTAGTCATGCTCAAAAGATAGGAAAAGTTCTACATACCTCGCCGGGTCAAACCACTTGCCAAGTACAAAGTCCCGCCCGTAGTATGTCAACCTATAATATTCACAATACGTCTATTAACGCCTTACTTCAAACGTAGAATATTATAAGTGTTAAGTTTCCAATTTCTACGGAAAATCGAACAGCACCTCCTTTGTTTTTACTAACTTTGCCACCTTTTTCAAGGCCGAATACAATAACCAAACACGCCACATTTAAGGCACAATCAAAGCAATAAATCAATAGGGGATTACACGCCTACTAGACGTGTAAAATTCCGCCCCACAAACGATAACAATCTAATACAACTACAAGTCCAAATTCGGCCACATTGAGTTCAACAATACCAATTCTTATTCAATTTCCATTTAAATCCAAATTGGTAGCATAATATGATATCAATTCACATTTGGTTATAACTACCATAATCTTCAAGTCAATAACATGCGATGCTTCTAACAACGATTAAATTGTAATCCAACTTAGTCATGTCTTACATTACATTTCGGATTTCCAAGGCTATAATCAATCCATAATCCTTATAAACTTCAATATAACAACTTCATGCTAGCAACATGTAAAGCTAACAACAACAATATGAATATATAATCTTGTAACACTTTAAAAGACAAGATTATACCTCAACGACTCTTAATCCAACTCCAATCCGAAGTCGCTCCTTAGTAGTTTAGAGCCTCTCCAAGACACTTCAATCCGCTTGTTGAGACCCTTAGAACAACACCAACAATTATCCTTCAAATCTCCAAACAAAACCTAGAAAGACAACTAGGTTTTCGCTTTTCGACTAACATAAACTATCTTTTTCCAAGATTTTTCTATTGAGATATGTTTACAATACACTTAAGAACCTTGGTTTAAAGTGGGGAGCTAAAAGAACAAGGAACAAAGATTTTCTTTTCTTTTTTCTTCAAGGGAACCCGAGAGCTTTGCTCTATGTTCTTCAATTTTTTCAAGAATTTTTCTAAGTGTTAAGCTCACTCTAGCACTACTAGTATTATATAGTGCAATGGATGGTCAAGATATAAACAAATGTGAGGCTTGGATGTAGTCTTACAAAATATCAAGACTAATTGACCATTTGACTTAGTCAAACTTCTCATGCTCACAAGTTGCAAGACTTGTCTTGCAACAAAGGTCCAATGACCTTCTTGCCCTTGCACAATTCGACCAAGGCATCACAAAAAGGGGGTGACACGTGTCGCCCTCCCATTCGTCATAATAATACGTTTTCCGAAAATTTCATAATTCCGATAAATTTTTGGCAAGTCTCAAATCTTAACACTTGTGAGTTCTTACGTACGTTCTTAAAACATGTCCTGTAATTACGGGGTGTAACATTCTTATCTTATCTTCTTGAATTTACGGGGTGTAACATTCTTCCCCCCTTAGAAACATTCGTCCCGAATGTTCCTTCTAAGTCTCCAAAACGCAGACGCCGGTATAGTTTTCACCACGGCACTTACGAAAGAATCAGTTATGCCACTCATGGACTTATCACCCGAAAATACTCCCGCATACTATGTACTCAGACAAGGATCATCAGAAATCTTTTACTCTAGCCGGTCTTACCTCTAAGGTCTCGATTGTTATAAATTCTAAGGTTCAAAATTTTCTCATCCCCAGACTTACCCTTTTCACTAATCAGGCTTCTAAATCACATTTTTAACACAAAGTTATCCGAACATAACACTTAACACATCACCATAACATCAATGCATACTAGTCTGTAGGTTAAGAATATACCAGAATTATTACTTCACTTCCCTTTTGTCGTTCTACTCATGTTTCTTCCTTACGCACGCAAAAGGAGAGAGATGAATCACCATCGATCCCGGGTCGAGTCTCTACATCCGCGCTACCTCTGGTTGGACAATTTCTCGCAAAATGGCCCTGCTGGCCGCATGCAAAACAAACTCCCATTCACGCACGACATTCCCCATCATGGAGCCTACCACAACGGCCACAACGAGGTAGGGGTGGTCCCATCGACTAACGCCTCGCTCCCAAAAACCTCAAACTCGAGCCCCGACCGCCCGGAATCTCCCGAACGCCCCAAGATCGCGGCGGAGCACTGCATCGGCGGAGGAGCATAACTAGTCTGCCGAGGCGCCGCCTCGGGTCACCAGAGGACCTGTCTGCCCCTCTTCGCTGATCTTGGTTAATCCGCCGACTCTATGCTCCTCACACCCAGTGCATAAGCTGCATGCGGGCAATATCCATGCCCGGCTGAAGAGCTACTCCTATGCAACTCTCTGCTAAGTAGTCATCGAGTCCTGTGACATAACGGTGCACTCTATCCTCCATATCTGCCACCAGAACGGGGACATACCGAGCCAATGAGTTAAACTCTACATTGTACTCCCGAACTTTGCGCCCTCTCTGTCTCAGCATCAAAAATCTGTCGGCGTGCCTCCTCATCCGCGAGGCAAGAAATGGCCAAGGAAAGCCTCGAGAACTCGCCAACCAGTGGGGTGCATGCTCCCTGACAGCTCCCACGAATCAAACCGGCCGATCGCAGATCACGCACCGATGCGAACCTAAGACCACCGACTCGGTCTTGAAGCCTTGATCACTCTCGCGATCCGTCAGAATCGCTTGGATGAACTCCTGCGGATCATCCTCAGGCCTCGACCTCAAACTATCTGATCTCGGGTGAACCATGGGTGCTACTGGAACTGCTGCATCCAGCCTATCCTCATGTCTGGCCACGATCCTGGCTAGTAACTGGGCCATCTCCCTGTAACCCATCTCCTCTGCCCCAGGCTGTGGGACTGGAGGCTCAGGTGCCGTGGTCTCGATGAGACCGATCTTTGCCTACTCGCAGCTCTCCTGCGCTTTGCCCTTTTGGGCTCTGGTTGCCTTGCGTGGAGGCATCACTGGTATACAAAGAATACGTCAGAGGGAGTCCAACTTATAACACAGCTCTAAGGCACGATCTCAGAGTGAGAAGAATGGAAACCAATCCTAAATATCCTATAGCCTCCTGATTATAGATGTGGTGCACAACACACCGATAATCAGGACTCTACTAGATACGGTCTGTAGACACTTACCGAGGATTATGTCACGACCCGAACCCGGGCCCGTGACTGGGGCCTTACCCCGGGCACCCTAGTGATACAACATCAGAGAAAACCAGCGGAAATAAAACTTAAACATGTAAATAGACATGGATTAAGATGAAAGAAAATAGGCCAACCAAAACGGTTGCCTTTCAACATACATATATATAAACATTTGAACAGTTACAATCCTTACAACCCTGCCCACAACAGTGCTACAGACCTCTAAGATTTATACAACATCTATGACGGGACAGGGCCCCGCCATACCCCTGAATGTACAAGGACCTGCTGCACTCGGTAACATACCAAAGATAAGCCTCCGAAGGCGGAGCTTCCCAAGACGCTGAAATGAGATCCTAAACGCGGATCGGCGGTAGGTGTACTTCTACTGCGGCATGAACGCAGCCCCGAAGAGTCGATAACAAGTACCAAGTATGTGGCGGAAAATCAGTAAATGAAATCATAATAGTCGATATAAAGCAGGAGACATGTATGATAACCAAACTACAGTTCACAATATAAAAGCAGTTATGTCAAGTCAGGGACTCACGCCCTCGAAGTCATCCCTCATGCGTGGAACTTCTTCCTCACCGCCAGCCTAGGTACAAATCATGTGATACGTATAACATGTCTCGGCCCATCTCATGGACCCAGATAGAAACGTGTGGGATACATTCCTGCTCATCCCATGAACCGTAGTCGAGTGAAATACATTCCGGATGAACCTAGTCGAGTGAAATACATTCCGGATGAACCGTAGTCGAGTGAAATACATTCGGATGAACCGGTAGTCGAGTGAAATACATTCCGGATGAACCTAGTCGAGTGAAATACATTCTGATGAACCTGTAGTCGAGTGAAATACATTCCTGATGAACCGAAATAGTCGAGTAGAACACGGTTTTGCACAACAAGGCTATCACAAGTAAAATGGTAAAGTTTCATAACAACAAGCATAGGCAAGTTACACACAACTCAAGGTACTTTCATTTTATGTCAAAGTCCGGATTTTAACCCTAAAGTACTACGTATGTTAAATTCCTTTTAAAGATCCATTTCTTTTACAAAGGTCACCCGATACCCGTAGTATAAAAATAGAGTGACTAACATTGTTAAGTAAACCAAAATGCTTTCCTTTGTAAAATCAAGTAACAACCTTATTTTCCAAACGCTCAAGTTTGCCTAATTTATGCTCAAGTTTCTCATTTTAGAAAAGGTTTCATAGTTCATAGTTTTAATCCTTTAAAACATAATTCTCCTTTAAACGTTTTGAGAAACATATGTCTTATATGTGAGTAGGTTATTCTTGTTTATAATCAATCTTATTAAGCAGCCATGATCTAGGAAATGTAATATCATTTTGTCTCATCTTAGCTTCTATGCAGATGGAGGTTTCTACTGGTTTTAATACCATACTTCATTATTCAATACATTTTCCTTTATTAACGCTGCAGTGGTTTGTCGATACTCATTCTGATTTCCAAAATCAAGAAACATTATTCATTTTAAAACCAAGTACTCATTACTCACGAATGAGGTTTCACACTTTAACAAAATTCATATCAATACCATTAAGTCAAGTCTCTTATCTTCAAAAATCAAGAAACCATTCTTTTTATCACTCTTAAGACGTTATACCTAACTTCCCATAAAGCTAGTACAACTCTTATGTTTTCAAAGCCAAGTATTACTCTTCTTTCAAAAGGTCTTTTGAAACACTTCAAGTTCTTTATTACTACACATCAAATCCGTTATAAGTCAAATCGCTACCACTTTGAAACCACAAAGCATTTTCTTACCTACATAAAGTCGTTATAACCAACTTCCCATAAAGCCGTTATAACACTTTATGTTTCAAACCAATAAAATACATTAAACACGTATGCGTCTACCGATTACATAGTTATACACATATCATGCTAGAACAGATAGGAAGAGGTTCACATACCTCGCGACGATTATCGACTAATAGCAAAGTGCTCCAAGTACCTCAAACCGTCATTACTCCTTAAGCCAAGTAGATCACGCCATACGTGGTACTTCAACCTATAGAGGCCACAAGGCGCCTATTAACATCCTAGATCTCAAAGTAGAATATTCTACGTAAAATTTGGCAGACCTCCCGCAACAGCGTAAATCTCCTCCTCAATCTAGGCCACTGCAAGCCAACCAGGGGGTTTGCACGCCTAAACGGACGTGTACAATTCTACTCACGCAATTCTACAAGTCTACTATAATACACCCTATGTAATTACAGCTCGATTCACTTCTTAAAATCCGTGCTTAAGTCGCAAGACATTGCGTAAGTATTATTCGTGCTTAAGTCAAAAGACATTGCCGCACAACTATGCTCGTTTCTATATATAGTATACTTAACTATATACTCCTACAACATGTAATTTCCAATTACCACGTAAGGTCAAGAATGTTTACCTCGATAAGCCCAAAATTATCCGAGTTTATATGTCGATCCCGAGCAAGGTTTAGCTCCTACTCGTGCGCTCGACCGCTCCAAACAACCCTTAAGTTCTAACCAACTTCTACTTATAACTTCAACTACGGTGAAGATTTACTTAGGGTTTCGTTTTGTGGCTAAAGGAAAGTATAATCGTATTTTTAGGGTTTTTCGTATAAAGGGTACTTTGGAAAGTACTACAAGGTATTTGGCTAAAGTATTTTGGTCATTATAAAAATACTTGAAGAATACAATTCTACCAAGGGTGGAACTATTTAGACTAGCACAACTAGGCTGGGGAGGGTGCTCGTAGGGCCTTCAGAGGGGAGGGGGGGTGTTTGGACGAGAACAAGGTTGAGGGAGGGAGGGATTTTTAACACTTAGAGAAATTTTGGATGAAGAAGTTCATCAACTTAGAGGGGTATTTATAGGTCAAGCAAAGGCCAACCAAGGGCCAAGATTCTTCCAAGTGTATAGCAAGTGTAAGGTCAAGATTTAGCCATGTGTTACCTTATCCATCTACACAAAATATCCTACCTAACCCTTGACCAAAATTTCAACACAAAAAACGTGCAAGACTAGCCCATTTGCCGTCCAACCTCTTCCAATGTGAGGGTGACACATGTCACCCTCCCGTTGGTCCAAAATGTTACGTCTCTCGGAAAAATCCGCAAAAATTATTATTGACATAGCCGGAATTTTCCCTACGTAAGCTGTGGAAACGTTTCGTCGGAAAACGACTCTTTTTGACACTTGTGCACAATTTCGAACTTAGCCTAACTTTAAGGCTCAAATTTTATACGTACGTCCTCACGTACATACCCTGGAAATACGGGGTATAACAGATTAACTGCTCTGATAACACTTTTGTCACGACCCGATCCCGGGCGCGTGACTGGTGCCTTACCCCGGGAACCCTAGTGATACAACATCAAAGAAAAACCAGCGGAAATAAAAACTCATGAAAGAAAACAGTGAAATAAGAAAACAGGCTAACCCAAACGGTTACCTTTTTGTACATAAATGAAAACTTGAACAGTTACATCCCTTACAACTCTGCCACAAATGTTCTGCACTTAAGAATTTTAAAACCATGATGACGGACGGGGCCGCCATGCCCTGAATATACAAAAGTCTACCACTTCAGTGGAACCGTACCACGTGACAAGCTTCCGAGATATGGAGCTTTCGAGAACCGAACAGCGATCCTAAGAGTGCGGATCGCAAGTGTGTACCTCAACTGCGGATGAACGCACTCGGCCCCAGGAGGTCAAGACAAACAGTACCAAGTATGGAACGAAAAATACTGTAAATGAAATCATAATAGTTTATATAAAGAAGGAGACATGTATGATAACCAAACTACAGATTACAACATATAAGCGGTCATGTCAAGTTGGGACTCATGCGTGAAATCATAACTCAAATACAACCCGAATTTAACCCGCACAATGGCCGCATGCCCGCATCTCACCTCTGTATAAGCATGGCCCTCGAACCGCCCTAGTGGGCCCATACCGTGGACCATCCAACGTGTCGGTATGCCCAAAGGAGATAACAAGATAACAATCCTTGTGAAAGATACCCGTGGCCACCCAACGTGTCGGTATGTCCAAACAACTAACAAGATAATACTCATCGTGGAAGCATACCCGGCTACCCAACGTGTCAAGATGTCCAAACAAATAACAAGATAATACTCATCAGGAAGCATACCCGCTGGCTACCCAACGTGTCAAGATGTCCAAACAAATAACAAGATAATACTCATCGTGGAAGCATACTCGGCTACCCAACGTGTCAAGATGTCCAAACAAATAACCAATAATCGCCTCCATCGAGAGACTCGAGAAGACAATCAAACCCTTGTACAACAAGGCTATCTCAACCAAGCATAGGAAAGTTACACACAACTCAAGGTACTTTAAACTCTCATTAACACAACGTCAAGTATACCATTTAAAACCCAAGTATCTAACCCCTTTAGGATCAAGGTACTCCTACCTTTTATAACCATGCCCCTTATGTTTTTCCATCACAAAGAGTTCAATATTTGAAAACAAGTTACCTCTCTTTTCCCAAAATCAAGTTACCATTCTAAATCCAATAATGAATCCATTTCTTTATTTTCCATAAAGTCGTTATAACAAACTTCCCATAAAGCTATTATAACACTTTATGTTTTAAAACAAGTCAATACAAAACCATGCCTTTCTTTTAAACCAAAACACTTCAAATTCTTAAGTCTCTTTTCTTTTAGAAATCGAGTTCCTTACTTTGGAATTTTCAAGAAGATCGAAACTTGATTACAATAATTCTTATTAGAGCAGTCATGATCTAGGAAATGTAATACAATTTTGTCTTATCTTAGCTTCTATGCAGATGGAAGTTTCTACTGGTTTTAATATAATTAATTGTCATTACTTTTTCCTTTATTAACGCTGCATTGCCTTGTTCGATTCTTATTCCCATTTCCGAAATTTATGTAACATTATTCTTTTAAAAACCAAGTACTCATTTCTCACGAATGAGGTTTCACACTTTCAACGCCATTTAGGTCAATTATAAGTCAAGTCTCTTATCCTTTGAAATCCACAAACCATTCTTTTACCTACATAAAGTGGTTATAACAAACTTCCCATAAAGCCGTTATAACACTTTATGTTTTAAACCAACCAATTACAACTATAAGCCCTTATGAGACCAAGAGGGCTTATTCTTTAACCACCGAGTACCCATCACTAACGAATAGGGTTTTCCTACCTTTCAAACAATCAAGACCTTTGCACTTCATATCAAGTCAAGGCACAACAAGGGAAATCAAATTCCTTTAACACACGTGCATCTATCGTGACTATATATTTCACAAATAATCATGCTGAAGAGGATAGGAAGAATCACATACCTCGCGACGATTATCGACGGTTAGCAAAATGCTCCACAGTACTATCCCCCTTAAGTAGAATATGCTACTCGTAGTACTTCAATCCTATAAGGGTCATAAAACGTCTATCAAACTCTAGCTTCGAACGTAGAATAAACTAAGTGCAATGTCCCTACATTCTACAGAAATTTGGACGGCACTTCCTTTGTTTCTACTTACTATGCCACCTTTTTCAAGGCCGAAATTCAATAACCAACGCCACATTTAAGGCTCAATTAATTCATCAAATACAAGGGGATTACACGCCTACTAACACGTGTAAAATTTCGCCCCACAACAACACAAAATAAACCAATAATTTCCATGCCATTCTTGGCCAACAATATAACCAATACTAACCCCTTTCAACTCTTTCCAATCCAAGTTCTTAGGTCTAACATGATATCTAGCCCTAGACATCTTCAACAACTACAATCCCCCTTTACAACATGTGACGACCAAATTAGTAACCAAATTGAAGTTATCATATTATGGTTAACATGCCCATTTCAGTTTTCAACAAGACAACAAGATCCAAATCTATACAACTTAAATATAACAGCCTCAGGCTCATTTCTAAACTATTATAACAAGTATTAACCCATATCCAAGAGAAGGGGAAACTTTTACCTTTGGAGAAGCCCACAAAAGCCCCTTTCTTCCACTTCTTTCCACAAACTCGCCCACCGCTTCCCACAAGTTTACTCACACTTTTCCTTCTTGCCGCCTCCAACAATTTCCCTGTGCTAGGTTTCTTCAAGAAAACTAGAGAGAAAGGGAGAGGATTTCCTTGGGAGGGTTTTGAGATGAAATGGCCAAGTCTTCCAAGACTTGGCCCTAAAATAGACTTACTGGTCAAAAGGATGGGAGGGACACTTGTCACCTCCCATAGGCTTTTAACAAAATCTCCCCGATTTTCGCCCTTTCGCGAAAAATCCGCCTCGGCCGGGCGCCCACTTCCGGTGTTACAGCATTGCGCGCCATGCCTCGCATTCGCCGCCGCTGCTGCAACCCCGCGACTCCCAAGACAACCGGGCGCTGGTTCAGATTCCAGCCGCGCTGCACTTCGAACCGAAATCGCCGCTTGCTCGATCACGACCTAACTTGTAACTTCCATAACTTTTGACTCCGATGTCCTATCGACGAACGGTTTGTTGCGTTGGGAACTAGATTTAACGGACTACACACTAGGCTTTTTTTTTAACACCTCGAAATTCTTAACAACTGGGGTACAAAACTCCAAGGTAGACTCAAAATCCGTCCAACACATGTTTGACCACTTATCTTTCCACTTTCAAATCTTATATTCCTTGGTAAGTTCTTATCTTATCTTCTTGAATTTACGGGGTGTAACAGTACTACATATTTCAACTCTCTAAAAAGATCCATTTCTTTCACAAAAGTCACACGATACCCGTAGTATCAAAATAGAGTAACTATCTTTTTAAGTAAACCAAAACAATTTCCATACAATCTTTTTAAACCAACTTAAGACAAAAGCATGCCTTCCTTTTTAAACCATTTTAAGACAAAACCATGCCTTCCTTTTAAAAGAAAACACTTCAAATTTTCAAGTCTCTCTCTTTTATAAATCAAGTCCCTTACTTTGGAATTTTAAGAAAATCAAAACTCGTTTTTAATGATCTTATTAAAGCAGCCATGATCTAGGAAATGTAATACAATTTTGTCTTATCTTAGCTTCTATGCAGATGGAAGATTCTACTTTTTTTTTAAGTTAATTATTAGTCATTACATTTTCTTTTATTAACGCTGCAATGGCTTGTTCGATACTCATTCTCATTTCCGAAATCAATACAACATTATTATTTAAAACCCAAGTACTCATTACTCACGAATGAGGTTTCACAACTTTCTACACAATTCAAGTCCTTCACATATCATATCAAGTCAAATATAAGTCAAGTCTCTTATCTTTTAAAATCAATAAACCATTCTTTTACCTACATAAAGTCGTTATAAGTAACTTCCTATAAAGCCATTATAACACTTTATGTTTTAAACCAACTTAATTCGTTTAGCACACGTACGTCTACCGTACTACATAGTTCACAAACAATCATGCTAGAAAGGATAGGAAGAGGTTCACATACCTCGCGACGATTATCGACAATTAGCAAAACGCTCCAAAGTAATATAACCTTGCTAGCCTTTTCCACCCTTCAAGTAGAATACGCTACTCGTAGTACTTCAACCTATAATGGCCATAAAACGTCTATTAACTTCTAGATCTCTTCGTAGAACATTTCTAAGAACAAGGTTCCATATTCTATGGAAAATTCGGCAGCACCTCCCCCCCTCCCCGTAACCACATAAATAACCTCCAATATCAAGGCCCGCTACCAAGCCAACAACTCAA
This sequence comes from Przewalskia tangutica, assembly GCA_029844215.1. NCBI lineage: Eukaryota > Viridiplantae > Streptophyta > Magnoliopsida > Solanales > Solanaceae > Przewalskia > Przewalskia tangutica. Next base: position 42,809,873 of record CM056737.1, on the reverse strand, counting down.
AGGGGATTTGTCACGACTGCCCGGCCCGTGGATCGTGCCTTACAGTGGCATCCAAGTAGACATACATCGAGTAATCGGAATATAAAAACAAGACATGAAACAAATGTAAATTGAGACACGCTTATCCGAGAAAAGTCGCTTTCGTATATATATATATAAAGAGTGAACAAACATCCCAACTTTACAACATGACTATGCACCTCTAGGAATGTAAACAACTATGGCGGGACAGGGCCCCGCCATACCCTGAATGTACATATATCTACAACATCAGGGAGAACCATACCAAAAGTCGAGCCTCCGAAGAAGATGGAGCTCCTGACATCAAAGCAAAGATCCTAAGGATGCGGATCTAGCACTGCTGTTTACCGCGTGAGATGAACGCAGAAGGAGGTCGCATAACAGTACCAAGTATCCAAATCAGAAAGATCAAGTAAAATCAAAGTATTTAAAACCATTTGCAAATACAACCAGTTTAACTGCACATAGTGCCACAACATAAACAAGAGCACAATAGATATAATGTAACTGGTCTTTTCTAGGCCGCTAATGATCGAAGCAAGGCCAATCGCCCATAGTATCATTATGCGTGCCTAATCCTGGACTTCCGCACCGCATAGTCACACAGACCGCATGAGGTATTCCTCGACGGGTAGCTAACCCTGCATTCTCCTCGACTCGCACCGCATAGTCTCATAGACCGCATAGTCACATTGCATCGCATAGTGGCATCCCCGCATTGGGATAAAACACCCGGAATGATCAATCCTGGAACTCCCGCAGCTCCGCATAGTCACACAGACCGCGTAGGCCGTATAGACCCGCATCAAGGGTGGCAAGCCCTCGGTATAACAAGTCAAGGGGGTATGTGATATAATAACAGTACAACGGTCTTATATGTCTAACACACGTAGCATCATTATATGTCTACTGATCAAACAATCTTACTATACTTTACAGAAATCAATACAAGGCTTTTATAAACAAATAAGTAAACAGTTCATTTTATCTTTCTTAAGTTGTTATACCTAACTTCCCATAAAGCTAGTATAACTCTTAAGCTTTTTATTTAAAAACCAAGTATTACTCTTCTGTTAAAAATGATTCATAATTCTTTTGGAATACTTCAAGTTTCTTATTATTTAGACTCAATTCAAAAGACGTCAAGTAAATCCATGTTCAGTTAACACACGTACGTCTACCGTACTATATATATACTTTTAAAATATCATGCTCAAGAGGATAGGAAGAATCACATACCTCTTCGGCGAAATCCACCTGCCAAGTCGAATATGTCGCGCGCAGAGAATCAACCTATAATAGTCGACACGCCTATCAATGTCTAGACTACTCAGAGACTATTCTAAGCAGAGGTTCTCTATTCTACGGAAAATTGGGCAAGACTTCCTACCCGCCAAGCTACACAAGTCTCATCAGAAATACACCCATGTAAATACAGTTCAATCTTCTTTATTATTCTTCTGATGTGATTTCAGTTCAATTCTATTCTATAATATCCTTCTATGTAATTACAGTTCAATTCTCTTCTTTAATATCCTTCTATATAACTTAGTACTATTTCTATACTACTACAGTATGTGATCTCCAATACTATAGAAGGATAAGATTATTTACCTCGATAAGCCCAAAATTATCCAAGTTAAATGTCGATCCTGAGCAAGGTTTAGCTCCTAATCTGAAAGCTCCAGTCCGCTCCAAGAAACCCTTAGAAGTTTCTAAACAACTTCTACTTAAAACTATAAGTGATTTGGGCTAGGGTATTTTGGAATAGTAACTACACTAGAAGGCACCTTTCTACAAAGAGGGGGGTATTCTCGGCCGAAGCCACTAGGCTAGAGGGGGAAGAGGGTTGGGACGAAAACACTACAAGGGAGAGGGAGGATTTTGAGACTTAGAGAATTGTGTTTGTGGACGAAGAAAACCTTCGTTGTGGGTATTTATAGCCAACCAATGGCCAAGATGAAGGCAAGTGGAGGGCTGAGGTGAGGATTCACCCAAGTGACCTTATCCATCTACTACACAAAAATATCCTACCTAACCTTGACTAAAGCAAGGCCACAAAAATCGTCCAACTCGCCCATGTTGTTGCTCACTGAGGTGACAAGTGTCACCCTCTCGTTGGTCCAAAATATTTCATATCTCGGAAAAATCCGCAAAAATAATAAATGATATAGCCGTAATTTTCCCTTCGCAAGTTTTGTAAAACGTTTCGTCGGAAAACGATTCTTTTAGTGGGTTGTGCACAATTTTTCGTCCCTATGCCTAACTTTAAGGCTCAAACTTTCAGACGCACGCCTACGCATATACTGAAATACGGTATAATCAGATTACACGTCTAACCGGACGTGTACAATTCTGCCCCATAATAATACTACAAGTCTACTGTAAATACAGTCCAATGTAAATACAGTTCAATTCTTTTTAATCACCCTTCCATATATCATATACTCAATTATACATTACTACAACATGTAATTTTCAATTACAATAGGGGGATAAAGATCATTACCTCGATAAGCCCAAAATTATCCAAGATTTATAAGTCGATCCTGAACAACGTTTAGCTCCAATTCCTTACGCTCCAACCCTCTCCAAGCAACCCTTAGAAGTTTCTAAACAACTTCTCTTAACACTTCATCCAACTATGAAGATTTTCCTAGGGTTTCGTTTTGCGACTAAAGGAATAAAGTGGTATTTCCGGGCTCTTAGTATAGAGATAACTTTGGAATACTACAAGGGACTTAGGCTAGGGTATTTGGAATAACAAAAACACTTGAAGAATTTCTACACAAGGTGGGGGTGTGTGGGACGAGAACTACACTAAGGAGGGAGGGGGAATTTTTCCTTGGAAAATATTTCAAGTGTGGGATGAATAAAGTCTTGCACTTAAGGGGGATATTTATAGAGAAATCAAAGGCCAAGATCAAGGCAAGTGTATGGTGAAGATTGGGTCCAAGTGTGAGTGGATTCTTCCAACCAAATGTCCACCACAACTTTGAGACATGTGTCCACCACAAAAATGGGACAAGTGGCTTGCCACTTGTCCACCACAACGTCCAAGACACTTGTCCACCAACTATTCGACCAACATGGCCACATGGGGGTGACACGTGTCTCCCCCATACTCGTCCATAATATTTCATCTCCCGAAAATATCCGTAATGCCAAAAATCTGAAAATAAAGTGGGCCCCACAAAACCGTAAATTTTCCCCGTGGGCCCCACGTGACCAATTCCGGAAATAAAATTTCCATAATTCTAAAATATTCCAAAAAGTCCGAATACCAAATCTGGGAATCCAATTCCCATTAACAAACCTTTTTCCTTCACAAAATCCGGAAACTTTTCCGTCGAAAAATCACATCTTTCTTCTTTTTCAATTTTAATGTCGTATTCTCGTACGTACGTCCTCATATACATACCCTGGAACAACGGGGTGTAACAGCCATACCCCTGAATGTACATGTACCTAAACTGACAGGGAACCATACCAAAATATAAGCCTCCGGAGAAACGGAGCTTCCCGAACGCAGAACTGTGATCCTATGAGCGAGGATCAACAACCGGTACTTCTACCGCGGATTAACGCAGCCCCGGGCGAGGTCGCATAACAGGTACCAAGTATGTGAAACTGAAAGTAATGTAATGAAATCATAATAGTTTATAATAATTGAGGGGACATGTATGATAACCAAAATACAGTACACAAAGCCTGGTTAACAACAAGAGTAATGAAAATCAATTTCATCTTTTAAAAGACCATTTCACAATATAAGCAGTCATGTCAAGTCAAGGACGTATGCCCTCAAAAATCATTACTCAAATATAACCATGGGTCTCATGCCCATAATATCAAGCGTGCCCGTGGAATTCCTTCCTCACTGCCGGCAGTCCATGATATAATATAACACCATTATGTGTACCCGAACACCGCACTCCCACCGCATCATAAACCGATCGCCAAGTAGAGAGTTAACCATCGCCACGACCGCCTCGCCCGCGGATCGTGCCTTACCTGGGCACCCAAGTAGACATACATCAGAGTAACCAGCGGAATATAAACTTGCAAACATGAAACAGTGTAGAATAAGAACAGTCTATCCAAAGAAAAGTTGCCTTTCGGCATGTATATAAATACCCAAAAGTGAACAGTTACATCCCAAAATTACAACAGACTACTGCACTCTGAAGGTGTAACACTATGACGACGTGGCCCCGCCATACCCTGAATGTACAAAACATCTACAACACCGTGGAGAACCATACTAAAAGTCGAGCCTCCGAGAAATGGAGCTCACGACACCGAGTAAAAATCCTAAGAATGAGGATCCACCACCGCTTCCCATTTAACGCACTTCGCCGAAGGAGGTCAGTACAACAGGTACCAAGTATGTGAAACTGTAAAGTACTGATATATATATAACTATAACATTTTGAAACCAATTCACAAATATGTACGAAACAACCAAGTTAACCGCACATAGTGCCACATCATAAACAAGAGCAAAAATAGACATAATGTACTGGTCTTTTCTAGGCCGCTAATGATCGAAGCACGGCCAATCGCCATAGTATCATTATGCGAGCCTAATCTCGACTCAGCACCGCATAGCCACCTAGGCCCGCATGAGGTATTCTCGCATCGAGGGTAGCTAACCTCGGCATCGCCCCGACTCCCGCACCGCATGGGCCACATAGACCGCGTGAGGAATTCCTCGCATCACATTCTTGAACTCCCGCACCCGCATAGGTCCCATGGACCCGCATGAGGTATTCTCGCGACGGAGCAAACTAACCTCGCATCATAACAAGTCAGGAGGGTGAGTGATATAATACTAACACAACGGCTTATCGTTAAACAACATAAGCACAAGAAGAATAACCTCCTTACACAAACATCACAAGAATCGAACACAACGGCTTATCGTTAAACAACATAAGTACAACAAGAATAACCTCCTTACACAAGCGTCACAAGATACTAACACACGTAGCATCATAACATGTTTATCAAACCAACTTACCATACCTTCAAACATCATTTCAAGCATTTGATAAACAAATAATAAAACCGTTTTTCTTATCTTTCTTAAGTCGTTATAGCTAACTTCCCATAAAGCTAGTATAACACTTAAACCTTTTTATGAAAACCAAGTATTACTTTTCTTCAAAAATGATTCATAACTCTTTTTGAACTATTCAAGATTCTTATTAATTAGAACTCAAGTCCAAAGACATCAAAGTAAAGCCAAATTTAGTTTTACACACGTACGTCTACCGTACTATATATATTTCACAAATATCATGCTCAAAGGGATAGGAAGAATCACATACCTCCTCGGCTAAATCCACTTGCCAAGTCGGATATGTCGCGCGCAGAGTGTCAACCTATAATAGTCAAAACACACCTATCAACTTCTAGTTTTTCGTGGGATTCTTCTAAGTAAGACTTCTCTTAGTCTACGAAAAATTGGGCAGCACCTCCCCCGTTTCTACTCAATTCTCCACCTTTATCAAGGCCCGATAATAGTAACCAACATGCCATAAATAAGGTGCAATAATTCCAAAATTTAAAGAAGGGGATAACACGCCCAAACGGAACGCGATTAACAATCTCTCCTTCATAACAACAATAATAAAAGAAGGGGATAACACGCCCAAACGGAACGCGATTAACAATCTCTCCTTCATAACAATAATAATAAAAGAAGGGGATAACACGCCCAAACGGAACGCGATTAACAATCTCTCCTTCATAACAACAATAATAAAAGAAGGGGATCACACGCCCAAACGGAACGCGATTTAACAATCTTCCCCTTAACAATAATGTAAATACAGTCCAAAGTAAATACGGTCCAAAGTAAGTACGATCCTTAAGTTGGGGTCCTTGGCCAATTTTTATAATTTTACTTATCCAATTACTTCATTAGTCCTTCAACTTATATTCCAATCTTTATATAAGTTATAGTTCCTTTGTTGTTAACTTCTTAGTAAGTAATGGATACATTTTTACCATTTTAATGGCTAATATGTCAATTCTCCTTTTAACATCTTAACAAGATCCAATTCTTTCCTTATATCTTATAGTCCATAATATACTTCCAATATATGTATAATATCCAATATACATAATAATCAACTTCACAAAGAGGTTAAGGTTCATTACCTCAATAATAGCCCAACAATATCCAAGAACTTAAAGTCGTTCCAAGCAAGTCTTAGCTCCAAATCTTTGTGTTCCAAACTACCACAAGTCACCTTTAGAAGTTTCTAACCAACTTCTATTCAAGAATTAACTCCAAAAAGTGAAGAACACTTAGGCTCCATTTTATGCATGCTCTCGGCTTTGTGAGGATTTTGAGGCTAGGGGTGTGAAATCTTGTCTAACTCTTGGTTAATAATCTTCCTAATACATTAAGGAAGAACACTTGTAAGTTTAAGAATTTTCGGACAACACTAGGCTAAGGGGAGGGGTGATTGACGAAAGCAAGAAGAGAGGAAGGGAGAGGGAAATTATTTTCAAGTCTTGAAATATTCTAAGTGTGCAAGATTTTCATCAACTAAAGGGGTTTATATAGTACAACCAAGGGTTAGGATTGAAACATGTGTATGGTATAGATTGTTTGCGTAGGTTCCTTTCTCCACTTGTCCCACAAATTCCATGCAAGACTTTGACCATTTGACTTGCCCACTACTTTGCTAAAAACCGTCCATATGCCATGCAATACCATGCAAGACTTTTGGCCACTTGTCTTTCCCACTTGGGGTGACACATGTCGCCCTCCTATTGGTCCAAAATATTTTATCTATCGGAAAAATTCCATAATCGTAAAAATATTGAAAACGTAAAATTTCCTTCACAAGGTTCGGAATAATTTCTGTCGGAAAACAATTCTATCATTCTTACCCTAATTAGGGCGTAAACATTCGTACGTACGTCCTCACATACATACTCCGGAACTACGGGGTATAACATTCTCCCCCCTTAGAAACATTCGTCCCGAATGTTCCTTCAAGATTCAAATAACTCAGATAACGGTATATGTGAAATCCGGAAAAAATAATAATAATAATATATAGTTGTGGTTGGGTTAATAAATATATATATATAAGAAAACAAAGAATAAATTGCATGGGATAGACTTAGTGTTAAAGTTGGATAAATAGATAGATGAAATGAAAATAAGAAAACAAAAAAAAAACAAAAGAAAAACAAAAAAAAAACAAAAAAAAAAAACAAAATTTTCTTTTTTTTGCAGCATGCACGTATCCTTTGTTTCCCCCCCTTCCCCCCTTTTCATTTCCCCTCCAACTCTTGTCATTTCACCTCCCATAGGTTATAGAAAACTCTCCACTTATACATTGTATTTACACACAAACAAAGTACATAACATAAAGGTTAGAAAATCAGAAAAAAACAAGTGAAAAGAAGAGGAAAAAAAATACCAAGGGGGCAAGAAGAACAAGAAGCAAAATACTAGAGAGTAAGGATAATTTTAGCAACCACACAACAATAATCTTCACACTTACAAGGTGAGTTTTCTCACTCAGAAATTCTTGGTAACATCCTTTATTTTTAGTTCAATACATGTTAGAATAAGAATTGAGTGTTGAAAAGAAATATTGAACTTTTGATTGTTTAGACGACTAGTTGCGTCATGAACTTTACGAACTGTTCTCACTGAGTTATAATTGTTAGAATTTGATGAAATTCGTAAGAATGGTACACCTCTCTAATATGATCATATAGAACCAAAAATGAGGTAAAATGGACATACGGTTTGAAAGTTATCATAGTTCAAAGTTTCTGCCTTAGATTTGGTCGAAATTCGGGAAGGCATAATTACGAACTGTGTTTATTGAGTTTTACTTATTAGAATTATATGAAAATTTACATGGTTGTAAATATCTCTGTTACGGACAAATATAGATAAAGAGTTATTAAAACGGACTTACGAGTTGAGAGTTATTGTAGTTTGAAGTTGCTGCCTCGGATTCATCGGAATCCAGAAGGGCAGGACGTGGAAACGTAAAACTGTACTAATGTGTGGGGAATATAAAAATTGTTGCTAAATTAAAGTTCTAGATCTCTCTGTTTTGGACATTTTGAGACCTTACGGGGGTCTATCCGACTTACGAATTGAGAGTTATCGCTGTTTAAAGTTTCTGCCTCGGATCTATCGAGATCCAGGAAGGGCAGCGAATAAAAGTGTAAAACTGTACCAAATGGTACAGAATATGAAAGGATGGTTCACATGGAGACGTGTAGCTCTCTGTTCTCGTCGTTTTGAGATTTTATGGGGCTTGAACGGGTTTACAGATTAGGAGTTATGACTATTCTAAGATTGGGTTCTGTTTAATAAAAATTCTGCCGAAACAAATTTTATGTGGCTGTTTTGAGGATAAATTTGTGTTAGTTACCCAAAGTAGTTTTAAATGAAATTTGGTACAGTGAAAGATCCCCGTCTTACCTTAGTTTCCGCTTGAGAAACACCTTAGTTGGAGTTATGGTTAAAAAGTTATAATCGTTACAAGTATGAATGACAGAATGTTGGGAAAGAGAATATTATTTATTCAATCTTCTGAAAAATATGAAAGGTGAATACGTGTTCACATAAATATATAAATATAAACATAATGGATCGGGTTGCACGCCGCAACAAAACGTAAAGTGAATACGTGCTCACAAATACGTAAATATAATGGATCGGGTTGCACGCCGCAACAAAACGTAAAGTGAATACGCGTTCACAAATACGTAAATATAATGGATCGGGTTGCACGCCGCAACAAAACGTAAAGTGAATACGCGTTCACAAATACGTAAATATAATGGATCGGGTTGCGCACGCAACAAAACGTAAAGTGAATACGCGTTCACGAATACGTAAACATAATGGATCGGGTTGCACGCCGCAACAAAACGTAAAGTGAATACGTGTTCACAAATACGTAAATATAATGGATCGGCTTGCACGCCGCAACAAATATGAAAGATGAATACATGTTCACCTATATATAAATATGAAAAGTGAATACGCGTTCACAAATATATAAATGTAATAAACATGTGGAAATGCAGGGGAATGTCTTAACGTATAATACGAGATAAAATGAAGTGTTAGTTAAACCGAGAATTTCCTATGAGGAGTTGTTGCATATTTAAAAATGTTGTAACCTGATATTTTTTTTGCAATATGCTTATTACGTTATAATGTGATTGCACTTGGAATATTGTGGTGTTACTTTGAATTGCGGTGTAGGTTCACCACTTGAGATGGTAGGTGGCTCTTATTTAACATGTTTCGTGAAAGCGTGATAGAGAAAGGCTCCACGCCAAGGCTAGCGATCGTCCGCAGCCTCTTGTCATACCAAGTCCATTGCTTGGGCTTGGTACTCGCGAGTTCAGAATGTCAGTTCCAGTGTCTCGGGAAATGCCCGTGTGGAATGGTCTCCCTTCCAACTTAGAATAATATTTGTCAGTATGTCTATGTAGAAACAATAATTGCACGAGCATGGGCTCGTGTTATATTTTCAATAAAGTCATAAACAAATTTCTTTATTGTTATTTTTATTAATAGCTCCGTATTTGAATATAAGTTTAAATTTCTAAATAAAGAGAATTAAATGGTGCTCCTGGTGGAAAATAATTGTCCAGGTGCCATCACGCCCTAAGTAAAGACTTAGGAAAGTCGGGGCGTGACAAGTTGGTATCAAAGCTAAACCAGGTTAAGAGATTCTAGGAAGTTTCCTTCGAGTTGGGTGTTTGAACGGTTACTTATTGCGACGGTGTGCGCGCCACCTTAGTAATAAGTGAACGGAATAACATCCTAAAGTTTCACTTCTTTCATACTCTTCTCGTGCCTATCTTGAGTCTTTTCAAAGACTTGGTTCTCGTACTACCTCCTTCAAAGGATTGTGGAAGGGAGTGTACAACGATAAAATAACGGATGTATCGCCACCGACCGAAAAGGTAGGAGAGATTTACTTTAAGTAAGATAAGTAAGGACAAGTGACTTGATGCTATGGTTATTAGTATCTTGAAAGTTTTATATAAAAAAAAAAGAGTCATTCGTTTTAAAAGAGTATAAGTATGTAGTACTTGAGATTAAATTTCCGGATTCTTTTATTAAGACATGTTAGTGCCTTAAGTGAACTAAAATGAGAGGATATATTAATAATGTCAATAAGAAGTTAGGGGATTTCTTGACTTACTTATGTTATGTAGGATAGCCGGTTGAGCTAGGGTAAGAGTATAAATGAGGGGTAAACCCCCAAGACGTTATACCACCTTCTCCAGGGTAAGAGTATAAATGAGGGGTAAACCCCCAAGACGTTATACCACCTTCTCCAGGGTAAGAGTATAAATGAGGGGTAAACCCCCAAGACGTTATACCACCTTCTCCAGGGTAAGAGTATGAATGAGGGGAAAGCCCCAAGACGTCATACCACCTTCTCCAGGGTAAGAGTATGAATGAGGGGAAAGCCCCAATACGTCATACCACCGCCTGTGGTAAGAGTATAAATGAGGGGAAAATCCCCAAGACGTTATACCACCTGTTCCGTGGATTTGCTACCCATGATGCGAAGAATATCCTCACGTCAGCTTATTTCCTACCTTAGGTCTCAAAAGTTATTAAGGAGTCACAAAGTGGAGTATGCATATCTGGCTAATATAGTGGATACCCAAAAAGAATCCTCAGCGGTGAATGATGTTCCTATTGTTCGAAATTTTCCGGAGGTTTTTCCTGAAGATCTTCCAGGCCTTCCTCCGGATAGAGAAGTGGAGTTTGCTATAGAGTTAATTTCGGGTACAAGACCCATTTCTATTCCTCCATATCGAATGGCCCCAGCTGAATTGAGGGAGTTAAAAGAACAATTGAAGGATCTTCTGGATAAAGGCTTTATAAGGCCTAGTGTTTCCCGCTGGGTGCACGATCTGTTTGTGAAAAAGAAAGACGGATCGCTCCGAATGTGCATCGATTATCGGCGACTCAATAAGGTCACGATCAAGAACCGATACCCATTACCAAGAATCGATGATCTTTTTGACCAACTTCAGGGAGCTAGCTATTTTTCCAAGATTGATCTCCGTTCGGGATATCACCAGCTGAAAATAAATCCAGATGATATATCCAAACATCCTTTAGAACCCGATACGGCCATTATGAGTTCTTGGTCATGTCTTTTGGGTTAACCAATGCCCCAGCAGCTTTTATGGATTTAATGAACAGAATCTTCAAACCATTCCTAGATTTGTTCGTGATTGTGTTCATAGATGATATCCTAATCTACAGTAAGAGTGTTGAAGAACATGAAGAACATCTGAGGGTAGTGCTTCAAGTCTTGAAACAGGAGAAACTATATGCTAAATTTTCAAAGTGTGAATTTTGGTTGGAAAAGGTAGCCTTTTTGGGCCATGTTGTGTCAAGGGATGGAATTATGGTAGACCCCCAGAAGATAGAAGCAGTAAAGAACTGGCCAAAACCGACCACTCCGACAGAGGTTAGAAGTTTCTTGGTTTACGGGTATTATAGAAGATTCGTAAAGGTTTTTCTAGTTCACGCTTCCTTTGACCCGGTTGACTCAAAAAGCGGTTAAGTACCAGTGGTCAGAAGCATGTGAGGCAAGTTTTCAGAAACTAAAGGAATTATTGACTACTGCACCAGTCTTAACCTTACCATCCGGACAGGAAGGGTTCACAGTCTATTGCGATGCCTCTAGAGTTGGGTTAGGATGTGTCTTGATGCGCTTGGAAAGGTTATCGTGCATCTAGACAATTGAAGATACATGAGAAAAATTACCCAACTCATGACTTGGAATTAGTCATGTGGTGTTTGCCTTACGAATATGGAGACACTATTTGTATGGTGTGCATGTGGACATATTTACAGATCATAAGAGTTTGCGACATAGCCACGGAAGGATTTGAATCTCGACAAAGAAGATGGTTAGAGTTGCTTAAGGATTATGACCTTAGTATTCTTTACCATCTGGAAAGCTAACGTGGTGGTGGCCGACGACTCGATGGGAGATCAATGAGCAGCTTGGCCCATTTGGCAATACAAAAGAGGGGTATTGTTCGGGAGGTACAAAGATTGGGAAACCTCGGGGTTAGCTTAACTGAGATCGGTGAAGGTAGGGTGGTGGTACATGATACCTCGCAGTCTGCCTTAGCTTCAGAAATAAAAGAAAGTCAGTTTGAGGATACGAAGTTTGTTGAATTTCGGGAGAGGATCCAACAGGGAAAACCTTCACAGTTTACATTGGGAGATAATGACGGAACCCTTCGGTATAAGGGTAGGTTATGTGTTCCTAAGGTAAAGGATCTAAGGAGGAAGATCTTAGATGAGGGTCACAACACAAGATATTCCATTCATCCAGGGTCAACAAAAATGTATCAGGACCTCAAGGCAAATTACTGGTGGGACGGGATGAAGAAAGACGTTGCGGAGTTTGTCGGGAGGTGTCTTATATGTCAGCAGGTGAAAGCTGAACATCAAAAACTTGGCGGATTACTTCAGGACATTGGAGTCCCCATGTGGAAATGGGAGGCGATTCATATGGATTTCAGAATCGGCCCACCAAAACTCGAGAAGGGTATGATTCTATTTGGGTGATTGTTGATCGGCTTACAAAGTCAGCCTATTTCTTACCGGTAAAGACTATGTATCGCGCACCACAGTACACACAGATTTATTTGAAGGAGATTGTGCGGTTACACGGGATTCCCTTACAAATTATTTCAGATAGGGGTTCCCAGTTCACCTCACGCTTTTGGCAAAGTTTCCAGCAGGGTCTCGGGACAAAAGTTAAGTTAAGCACGGCTTTCCACCCGCAAATAGATGGGCAAGCTGAGCGAACAATTCAAACACTTAAGGACATGTTGTGATCGTGTGTGTTAGATTTCCAGGGAAGCTGGTTGGACCATCTATGTCTAATTGAGTTCGCCTACAACAATAGTTTTCACTCTAGCATATAAATGGCCCCGTTTGAAGCATTATATGGACGAAAATGTAGGTCTCCACTTGGATGGTTCGAGGTGGGTGAGACGCAACTGTTCGGACCTGAAGTCATTCAAGAAACAAATAATAAGGTACAGATGATTCGGGAGCGGATCAAAACAGCTCATAGCCGTCATAAGTCCTATGCGGATCATCGGAAAAGAGATCTTGAATTCCAAGAGGGGGAAAAAGTATTTTTAAAAGTGTCCCCAATGAAGGGAGTGATGCGCTTTGGTAAGAAAGGGAAATTGAGCCCAAGTTTTATTGGGCCATATGAGATCTTGCGAGGAGTGGGGAATGTGGCTTACGAATTAACACTTCCACAAGAGCTGGAAGCAGTGCATCCGATATTTCATGTGTCAATGTTACGAAAATACTTGCACGATCCAAGTCACGTCATCCTTCCCCAGGAGATAGTTCTTAATAAAGAGCTTAAATATGAAGAGACTCCGGTAGAAATACTTGATAGAAAGGTCCAACGCCTTAGAAATAAAGATATTGCTTCCGTGAAAGTCCGATGGAAGAATCACTCCACAGAGGAAGCCACCTGGGAAGCGGAAGAGGCGATGAAAGTCAAATATCCATTCCTATTTGACTAAGGTAATAAAAAAAATGCATTACATAGTACTTCATATGTGTGCCATTTGCGTGTCTATATGCATTGTGTTACAACCTTATTCTCATTCGAGGACGAATGCTTCTTAAGGAAGGGAGAATGTGAAGCCCCAAATTAGTGTTACAATAACAATAAACATTATTGTGTCTATGTGATTATGTTACGACCTTATTCACATTCGAGGACGAATGTTGCTTAAGGAGGAGAGAATGTGAAATCCGGAAAAAATAATAATAATAATATATAGTTGTGGTTGGGTTAATAAATATATATATATAAGAAAACAAAGAATAAATTGCATGGGATAGACTTAGTGTTAAAGTTGGATAAATAGATAGATGAAATGAAAATAAGAAAACAAAAAAAAAAACAAAAAAAAAACAAAAAAAAAACAAAAAAAAAAAAACAAAATTTTCTTTTTTTTGCAGCATGCACGTATCCTTTGTTTCCCCCCCTTCCCCCCTTTTCATTTCCCCTCCAACTCTTGTCATTTCACCTCCCATAGGTTATAGAAAACTCTCCACTTATACATTGTATTTACACACAAACAAAGTACATAACATAAAGGTTAGAAAATCAGAAAAAAACAAGTGAAAAGAAGAGGAAAAAAAATACCAAGGGGGCAAGAAGAACAAGAAGCAAAATACTAGAGAGTAAGGATAATTTTAGCAACCACACAACAATAATCTTCACACTTACAAGGTGAGTTTTCTCACTCAGAAATTCTTGGTAACATCCTTTATTTTTAGTTCAATACATGTTAGAATAAGAATTGAGTGTTGAAAAGAAATATTGAACTTTTGATTGTTTAGACGACTAGTTGCGTCATGAACTTTACGAACTGTTCTCACTGAGTTATAATTGTTAGAATTTGATGAAATTCGTAAGAATGGTACACCTCTCTAATATGATCATATAGAACCAAAAATGAGGTAAAATGGACATACGGTTTGAAAGTTATCATAGTTCAAAGTTTCTGCCTTAGATTTGGTCGAAATTCGGGAAGGCATAATTACGAACTGTGTTTATTGAGTTTTACTTATTAGAATTATATGAAAATTTACATGGTTGTAAATATCTCTGTTACGGACAGATATAGATAAAGAGTTATTAAAACGGACTTACGAGTTGAGAGTTATTGTAGTTTGAAGTTGCTGCCTCGGATTCATCGGAATCCAGAAGGGCAGGACGTGGAAACGTAAAACTGTACTAATGTGTGGGGAATATAAAAATTGTTGCTAAATTAAAGTTCTATATATCTCTGTTTTGGACATTTTGAGACCTTACGGGGGTCTATCCGACTTACGAATTGAGAGTTATCGCTGTTTAAAGTTTCTGCCTCGGATCTATCGAGATCCAGGAAGGGCAGCGAATAAAAGTGTAAAACTGTACCAAATGGTACAGAATATGAAAGGATGGTTCACATGGAGACGTGTAGATCTGTTCTCGTCGTTTTGAGATTTTATGGGGCTTGAACGGGTTTCCGATTAGGAGTTATGACTATTCTAAGATTGGGTTCTGTTTAATAAAAATTCTGCCGAAACAAATTTTATGTGGCTGTTTTGAGGATAAATTTGTGTTAGTTACCCAAAGTAGTTTTAAATGAAATTTGGTACAGTGAAAGATCCCCGTCTTACCTTAGTTTCCGCTTGAGAAACACCTTAGTTGGAGTTATGGTTAAAAAATTATAATCGTTACAAGTATGAATGACAGAATGTTGGGAAAGAGAATATTATTTATTCAATCTTCTGAAAAATATGAAAGGTGAATACGTGTTCACATAAATATATAAATATAAACATAATGGATCGGGTTGCACGCCGCAACAAAACGTAAAGTGAATACGCGTTCACAAATACGTAAATATAATGGATCGGGTTGCACGCCGCAACAAAACGTAAAGTGAATACGCGTTCACAAATACGTAAATATAATGGATCGGGTTGCACGCCGCAACAAAACGTAAAGTGAATACGCGTTCACAAATACGTAAATATAATGGATCGGGTTGCACGCCGCAACAAAACGTAAAGTGAATACGCGTTCACGAATACGTAAACATAATGGATCGGGTTGCACGCCGCAACAAAACGTAAAGTGAATACGTGTTCACAAATACGTAAATATAATGGATCGGCTTGCACGCCGCAACAAATATGAAAGATGAATACATGTTCACCTATATATAAATATGAAAAGTGAATACGCGTTCACAAATATATAAATGTAATAAACATGTGGAAATGCAGGGGAATGTCTTAACGTATAATACGAGATAAAATGAAGTGTTAGTTAAACCGAGAATTTCCTATGAGGAGTTGTTGCATATTTAAAAATGTTGTAACCTGATATTTTTTTTGCAATATGCTTATTACGTTATAATGTGATTGCACTTGGAATATTGTGGTGTTACTTTGAATTGCAGGGTAAGGTTCTCACCACCCAGATGGTAGGGCTGGCTCTTTATTTAACATGTTTCAGGAAAGCGTGATAGAGGAAAGGCTCCACGCCAAGGCTAGCGATCGTCCCGCAGCCTCTTGTCATACCAAGTCCATTGCTTCGGGCTTGGTATTCGTCAGGTTCAGAATGTCAGTTCCAAAGTCTCGGGAAATGCCCGTGTGGAATGGTCTCCCTTCCAACTTAGAATAATATTTGTCAGTATGTCTATGTAGAAACAATATTTGCACGAGCATGGGCTCGTGTTATATTTTCAATAAAGTCATAAACAAATTTCTTTATTGTTATTTTTATTAATAGCTCCGTATTTGAATATAAGTTTAAATTTCTAAATAAAGAGAATTAAATGGTGCTCCTGGTGGAAAATAATTGTCCAGGTGCCATCACGCCCTAAGTAAAGACTTAGGAAAGTCGGGGCGTGACAGTATAGTCCCTCATAACTTGAACAATTTGCAAAATGTCACATATGGCCACAATAGAACACTTAAGTACATATGACAATTTAAATTAACCAGTAGGAAAGTGAGTTACCTGGAGGTGTGGGGAATAAGTGAGGATACTTCTGCCTCATGTCCTCCTCTGCTTCCCACGTCATCTCCTCTCTATTCTCGTTCCTCCATAAGACCTTGACGGAAGTCACATCCTTTGTCCGCAGTCGCCTAACCTGATGATCGAGTATCGCTATGGGAATATCCTCATACGATAACCCCTCTGTCACTTGGACATCATCAATCGGGTGCACTCTAGACGGATCTCTGATACATCTCCTCAGCATAGAAACATGAAAAACTGGATGTACTTCCTCCAGATCGAACGGTAGATCCAACTCATAGGCAACCTTGCCTACCCTACGGACAATCTGATAAGGCCCAATGTACCTCGGGCTTAGCTTCCCTTTCTTCCCAAACCTCATCACACCCTTCATGGGTGACACCTTCAGAAAAACCCAATCAGCAACCTCAAACTCCAAATGTCGACGCCGATGGTCTGCATACGACTTCTGTCGACTCTGAGCTGTCAATAACCGCTCCTGGATAAGCTTCACCTTATCCACCGCCTGCTGAACCAAGTCTGGCCCGACTAACTGCACCTCACCTACATCAAACCAGCCTATCGGTGACCTGCACTTTCTCCCATATAAGGCCTCATAAGGCGCCATCTGGATACTGGAGTGGTAGCTGTTGTTATACGCAAACTCTACTAGCGGAAAATGATCCTCCCAGCTACCCCTGAAATCAATAACACAGGCTCGCAGCATATCCTCAAGTGTCTGGATAGTACGCTCTGCCTGTCGCCGGATCGAGGATGGAATGCGATCGAGGCTCACCTGCGTCCCTAATCCCTTCTGGAAAGACCTCCAGAAGTTAGCCGTAAACTGAGCTTCTCTGTCCGATATGATAGATATAGGGACCTCATGTAGTCTCACAATCTCTCGGATGTAAAGTCTAGCGTAATCCTCGGCCGAAAAGGTCATCCTGACGGGAAGAAAGTGGGCTGATTTCGTCAGCCTGTCGACGATAACCCAGATAGAATCATGCTTCCTCTGAGTGCGAGGTAACCCTGTAATAAAGTCCATATTGATCACCTCCCACTTCCATGTCGGAATCTCTATCATCTGCAACAACCCACCAGGCCTCTGGTGCTCTACCTTGACCTGCTGACAACTCGGGCACTGAGCAACAAACTCTGCAACGTCCCTCTTCAGGCCATCCCACCAATACACAGATCTGAGGTCGTGGTACATCTTTGTCGACCCCGGATGGATAGAGTAACGCGCGCTGTGTGCTTCCCCTAGAACCTGCTGTCGAAGTCCTGCAATATCTGGAACACACAACCTGCCCTCAAACCTTAGCACCCCATCAGGTGCTACATCAAATGGACCCTTCCCCTCACGAAGAGTCGTATCTCGATATCGTGTCATAATCGGATCCTCATACTGTCGCCTTTTCACCTCCTCGACGATGGAAGACTCGGCAACCTCTCGAACCCGAACCCCACTACTATCAGAATCAATCATTCGGACTCCAAGGCTCGCTAGCTGATGTAACTCGCGGACCATGCCCCTCCTATCTGGCTGCACATCTGATAGACTACCCATCGACCTACGACTAAGGGCATCTGCCACTACATTGGCCTTTCATGGGTGGTATAGGATATCGACATCATAATCCTTGAGTAGCTCTAACCAACGTCTCTGTCGTAAGTTCAGCTCCATCTGGCTGAAGATATACTGGAGGCTCTTGTGGTCTGTGTAAATATCCACATGAACTCCATACAAATAATGTCTCCAGATCTTCAAGGCATGAATCATCACGCCAACTCTAAGTCATGTGTGGGGTAGTTCTTCTCATGTTTCTTGAATCGAGATCGTAGCTATAACCTTGCCCCGCTGCATCAACACACATCCAAGCCCGATGCCCGACATCACAATAAACCACATAGCCGTCGACCTCCGGAAGAGTAAGAATCGGGCGGTCGCCAATTTCTCCTTCGAATCGGAAGCCCTTCTCGCAAGCATCCGTCCATCGAAACTTAGCCGCTTTCGAGTCGCCTTAGTCAAAGTCTTTGAAATAGAAGCAAACTTCTCCACGAACCTCCGATAATACCCTGCAAGGCCCAAAAAGTTGCGCACCTCTGTCGGTGTAGTAGGTCTAGGCCAAATCTTGACTGCCTCGATCATTGTCGTATCCACCCGAATACCATCGGCCCACTAACGCGTGCCCGAAATGCCACCGGTTAACCAAAACTCACACTTCAAAACTTGGCATACAACCGGTCCCGAGAACTCTCAAGACCGTCTCAAATGCTCCGCGTGCTCGCCTCCGAGCGAGAATAAATCAAGATGTCATCAATGAATACTATCACAAACGTATCCAAAATGGCTTGAACACTCGGTTCATCAAATCCATAAATCTGTCGAGCATTGGTCAAGCCGAAAGACATGACTCGAACTCATAGTGCGTCTGGTCCGAATGCGCCCTGTGGATATCCTTCTCCCTAACTCGCACCTGATGGTAACCAGATCGTAGGTCTATCTTGGAGAAACACCTCGCACCCTGCAACTGGTCGAACAAGTCATCAATCCTGGGAAGGGGGTATCTGTTCTTAATAGTCACCTTGTTCAGTTTTCTGTAATCAATACACATACGCAGTGTCCCATCCTTCTTCTTCATGAACAATACCGGCGCTCCCCAGGGAGAAACACTAGGCCTGATGAAGCCCTTCTCCAGCAAATCTCTCAGCTGGTCCTTCAACTCTCTCAACTCGGCAGGTGCCATTCTGTATGGCGGAATGGATATAGGTCGTGTATCAGGCAGAATATCAATGCAAAACTTTATCTCCTCTCGTGAGGATACCCGGAGGTCATCCGAAACACATCCGAAACTCTCGACTCTGGATCGATCAAGGTCCGTGTCACACCTCGATATCAAATACCCGAATGAGATGGTAGATATACCCCTTCTGAACCATCTTCCTGGCCTTGAGGTAATAAATAAACTTACCGCCGGCGACACGGTGTTTCCTCCCACTCGATAACCGGCCTCAGAAATCGAACCGTACCAACCGCTTCCATACTACATTGACGTAGCAAGAAACTAACCAATCCATACCCATGATCACATCAAAATCGGTCATATCCAACTCTATCAAGTCGGCTAGGTCCGACGATCGATATAGTCACCGGGCAAGCCCTATATACCCGCTTAGCTACCATCGAATCCCACCGCGTAGCTACCTCAAAAGTGGTCTATGGACTCGTGCTCTATCCCTATCCTACTAGCAATATGGGAGATATATAGGACAAGGTAGAACTCGGATCTATCAAGGCATATATGTCACAACAAGAAACTGATAAAGTACCGTGATGACATCCGCGACGCCTTTGTTCGCGGCCGACATGGCATAGATGCGTTCGAGGATCAGGAACTAGACCCGCCACGACCTCTGCCGCGACCTGCTGGCCCATGAGCACCCTACCCTCCGGGGCGAGTAACTGTAGGAGATAAAGACCCGGCAAAAGACCCTGTAGGCTGAACCCTACCATCTGCGCCTGGACGATCTCTCGCAAAGTGACCTCTGGCCGCAGTGTAACAAGCTCCGCATAGTACCACAATTCCCGTAATGGGATCTACCACATCGAACACACTGAGAGGAAGGTGGTCTCGATCGGTTAGCACCTCTGCTACCCTGGAAGTCCGAAGTCCTGGGGCCCTGACCTACCCCCGAATACCTTGTCTGCCCTGAAGATGGTGTAGGAGTGCTCTGAGCTGGCTGAGGTGCAAATCTAGTCCGCTGATGAGATCGTCCACCCCGAGAGCTACCAAAAGACCTGCCCTTGCCTTCTTCTCGCTGATATCACAACCCGCTGGCCTCTACGCCTCACACCCAAGTGCATGAGCCTGCATGCGGGCAATGTCCATGCCCGGCTGAAGAGCTACACCCGAGCAAGACTCTTCCAAGTAGTCATCAAGCCCTGTGACGTAGCGGTGCACTCGGTCCTCCATATCTGCCACTAACGCGGGGACATACCGAGCCAACGAGTCGAACTCCACGTTGTACTCCGGCGCGCCTCTCGCCTCAAAGATCAAAATTTGTCGGTTCGTGCTCTCATTCCGCGAGGCAAGTGCGTGAGAAATGCCTCGAGAACTCGTCCCAAATACCGAGGCGCCGCTTCCCGGGACAGCTCATGAATCAAACCCGATCATCAGATCACGCAAACCGATGTGAACCTAATACCACTGACTCTATCTCCAAATCCATGATCACTCTCAAGATCCGTCAGAATCGCTTGATGAACTCCTGCGGATCATCCTCAGGCCTCGACCCATAGAACTCTGGCGGGCCGCAACTCAGAAAGTCCCGAAGTCTCAAACTATCCGACCTCGGGTGAACCACGGGTACTACTGGAACTGCTGCATCCAGCCTATCCTCGTGCCTCGCCACGACCCTGGCTAACAACTGGGTCATCTCCTTGTAACCTATCTCCTCTTGTCACGCCCCGAACCCCGGGCCCGTGACTGGTGCCCTACCTGGGCACCCTTCTACCTTAACAACTAAGTAAACTGCGGAAATCGAATAACACCTCATTTTTACTTAAACTAACGTACGTGCAAGGCAAAGCCGACAAGGCTGCCATATAATATACATAGACCAAAGACACAACATCGTACATGAGTCCAATCCCACATATGAATACAGACCTCTAAGAGTTATATTGAACTATGACGGGACAAGGCCCCGCCGTACCCATAACTGTACAAAAGCTCAGATCGAAAGAACTTATACCAAAAGATAAAACTCCGAACGTAAGGAGCTATCCAAAACTCGAAAGGTGGTCCTACACCGCCGATCACCAAACAGACCTAAACTCAAGGCGTATTTAACGCAGCCCCAAGGAGGTCGATGCGAAGAATCAACCAATTATGTGAAACAATAAGTACATAAATGAAATCAAAACAGTCTAAAAAAAACAGGAGACATATATTATAGACAACCTACAATACATAATACATAAGCAATATATCAAGTCGTGGACGATGCCTCAAGTCATTTCTAAATATAACCACGGGTCTACACCCATAATATCAATCATGCGTGGAATCCTTCCTCACTGCTTCACCCATGATATAATATAACACCAATAGGCATACATGAACACCAAGTCCCACTGTGTCCTAAAAACCATGCGGGCCAAGTAGGAAGACGAGCGGTGGTAAAGAGGGTATAATGTCTGGGGTTTACCCTCATTTATACTCTTACCGGGAGAAGGTGGTATAGCGTCTTGGGGTTTACCCTCACTTATACTCTTACCCTATCTCGGCCGACCATCAAACAAAACAAGCGTGGTATAATGTCTTGGGGTTTACCCTCATTTATACTCTTACCTCGAGAAGGTGGTATAGCTCTTGGGGTTTACCCTCACTTATACTCTTACCCTATCTCGACTGACCATCAAACAAAACAAGCAGGGGGTATAATGTCTTGGGGGATTATCCCTCACTTATACTCTAACCCTATCTCGATCGGCCTTCAAACAACACATAAGCACTACTGTCTTTTATAAAAATCCGGATTTTAACCCAAGTACTACAAATAACTAAGCATACCCGTGGAATCTCACATCACCGCTGCAGACGCTCCAAGTACTTACAACAAGACCGTCACTTCTCCAACCGAGAGTCGCGACAACGTAATAAAACATAATACTTGCACTCAAAGGCTATCACCAGCACATATAGGCAATTCTTAATTAAACAAGCCAAAGTACTTAGCAAGGCACACTTAGAATAATTCTCAATTAATCAAGCCAAAGTACTTATCAAGGCACACTTTAGAATAATTCTCAATTAATCAAGCCAAAGTACTTATCAAGGCACAAATCGAATAATTCTCATTTAACAAGCCAAAGTACTTATCAAGGCACAAATAGAATAATTCTCATTTAACAAGCCAAAGTACTACGTACGTACATTCTTTTCAAAAGACTCCTTTTTATGTAAAATCCCAAGATACTAACATCCGTAGTATCAAGGTGTGTCTATTTTTCAATGTAAGTTACTACACTCTTAGAAAACTCATTTAAAAGCTTGAAATCAAGTAACTTCAAATTTTCACAATCAAGGCAACTTATGCCCATTAATCAAAATAGACAACTTTCTAAACCTTCCATAAAGCCGTTATAACCAACTTCCCATAAAGCCGTTATAACCCTTTATGGTTTTTAGACAATTTCATTCCTTTTATAACCAAGAGACTTATACTTTTAAAACCAAGTATCACATACTTACAAATCAAGTTCTTAACTTTCAAAATACTTCAAGTCTCTTAATATTTAGAAAACAAGTTTCTTCTACTTTTAAACCTCAAGTAACTCACACCTTTAAAACAAGTTACTTCTCTTCAATCATGTCATTTCTCCTCTCTTAAAACAATTAAGTAAATCACTCCTTTGACTCCCCTAAAGTCATTATAATGACCTTTAGGTTTTGGAACTAAGGCACTAGCCAAAAGGTTTGGAAACCACTTCCTTTTCAAGACTCTATGTACTTTAAGTAAAATACTTTCACTTTTAAGAATCCAACTTCACTAAGGCAATGGATTATACAACTTACAATTTACACATCAAAGTACAACCAAGGAAGTTCATAGAACAAATTCTATATTAGGCAATCCAAGTACAACCAAGGAATGAATCATTTGAGGAGTAGAACTTACTTTCTTTATCTTAAGGAATCATGCTAGAAGAGGAGATAGTTCCATACCTTTTCGGCTAATATCCACAAGCTAAGCCGAATACGCCGTACGTAGAAGTGTCAACCTATAATGGTCACAACAAGACTATCAACTTCTAGTCTCTAACGTAGAATAATACTAAGTATATGGTCTCTAATTCTACGGAAAATCGGGCAGCACTTCCTTTGTTTCTACTCACTTTGCCACCTTTTTCAAGGCCGAATACAATAACCAACACGCCACATTTAAGGCTCCAAACAACAACCAAACAAGGGGGATTACACGCCTTACAATACGTGTAAAATTCCGCCCCACAATTAATACGAAGTAGTTCCATATTCTAGCCATTCTCGGCCAACATATAACCAACAACACTAAGTCTTTTCCAATCCTTTTCCAATTCCAAGTTCTAAGGTCTAACATGTTATATAGTTATAAACCACTTCAACAACTACAATTTCCTTCTTACACAACATGCGACGACTTAAACGAATAATCAACTTGAATTGTAGTCTTAAGGCTAACATGCTAGTTTTCGGATTAGGGTTCCAATAGCCAATATAATTATCAAACTTCATACTATACATCTCATGCTTGCTAATAACCATAGCTACAATCAATAAGTAAACTTAATTGCTAAAACGACAAAATTTATACCTTTCCAAGCCCTTAAAATTTCCAAGATTCAAAGTCGCGCCTTAGCAATTCTTAGCTCCTTTCCTTAGGTTCCAATCCGCTCCAAGCACTCCTTAGAGGCCTATGAAGAACCCATCTTCAAGTTCCAACTTCAAAGTTGAAGAACTCCTTTAGTTTCCGCCTTGCGACTAATACGAAAACGTCGTTTTTCCGAAATCTTTCTATTGAGATATCCTTACAATACCCTAAGGGACATTGGGTTAAAGTCTTGTGGCTAATGGATCAAACTACAAAATTTTTGTGTTGGACAAGTACCAAACCCGAGAGCCTCCTTTAAAGAACAAGGTGTCCTCTAATTTTTCTAAGTGTAGAAATGCCAAGTCTTGCTACTAGTGTAGTATTTAAAACACATTGGAGGGCTTAGATTACAACAAATGTGTGGCTTGGATGGTTTTCACTAGGATCAAGCCCATGTGGCCAAGTTGACAAGTCAACAATGTCATGCTAGCAAGACTAATCTTCCAAGGTGGTCAATGACCATTTTACCCTCCGTAAATTTCGTCCAAGACCATATGTGGGGGTGCCACGTGTCGCCCTCTCATTCGTCCATAAAATTAGAATCTCATGGCCCCACAAAACGTAAAATTTCTGTGGGCCCCACATGACCAAATCCGTCAAAATAAATTTCCAAAAAGTTAAGAGTTCCATACTCTTCAAATAATGCATTTTGAGAATCCAATTCTCAACAACGAACATTTTTCCTTTCCGGTGTTCGGAAGATTTTCGTCGGAAAAACAATTCCTCTTTTCGTACTAATTTCCTAGTCTTGTTTCCTTAAGCACATTCTCTTTTACATGCCCTGGACTTACGGGGTGTAACACCTCTTCTCCAGGCTGTGGGACTGGAGGCTCAGGTGTCGTGGACTCGTGAGCCTCGCCGCGCTATAAACTCGCTGGCCGCGACGCCGCGAACTCGCCTGGGTATTACCTCGTAAAGGTTGGGCTCGGGCCTCGTGACCCTTTGTGTGCTACTAGCACTCCTCACGCCTTGCCTTCGGGCCCGGGTTTCTGCGTGGAGGCATAATCTGTAAACAAAAGAAATTCGCCGTAGGTCCAACTTATAACACGCTCTAAGGCACGATCTCGTAATGAGAAGAATGGAAAACAATCCTAAATATCTCGCAGCCTCGATTATCGTGTTGCACAACACACCGATAATCAAGACTTACTAGATACGGTCTCAGACACTTTCCGAGGACTAATCGCTCGATACACTTTTGTCACGACTGCCTCGGCCCGTGACTAGTGCCTTACCTGGGCACCCAAGTAGACATACATCAGAGTAACCAGCGGAATATAAACTTGCAAACATGAAACAGTGTAGAATAAGAATAGTCTATCCAAAGAAAAGTTGCCTTTCGGCATGTATATAAATACCCAAAAGTGAACAGTTACATCCCAAAATTACAACAGGACTACAAACCTCTAAGAAGGTGTAAACACTATGACGGGACAGGGCCCCGTCATACCCCTGAATGTACAAAACATCTACAACACTAGGGAGAACCATACCAAAAGTCGAGCCTCCGGAGAAATGAAGCTCCTGACACCTGAGTAAAGATCCTAAGAATGAGGATCCACCACCTGCTTTCCCTTACCCGCAGATTAACGCACTTTCCGGGCGAGGTCGCATAACAGTACCAAGTATGTGAAATCAGAAAGCATCGATATATATATAACTATAACATTTTGAAACCAATTCACAAATATGTACGAAACAACCAAGTTAACCACACATAGTGCCACATCATAAACAATAGCAAAAATAGACATAATGTACTGGTCTTTTCTAGGCCGCTAATGATCGAAGCAAGGCCAATCGCCCATAGTATCATTATGCGAGCCTAATCCTGGACTCCCGCAGTCCGCATAGGCCACATAGGCCCGCATGAGGTATTCCTCGCATCGAGGGTAGCTAACCCTCGGCATCGCTACGACTCCCGCACCGCACGCCACATAGACCGCATGAGGTATTCCTCGCATCACATTCTTGGAACTCCCGCAGCTCCGCATAGGTCTCATGGACCCGCATGAGGTATTCCTCGCATCGGGGGGCAGCTTAACCCCCGGCATCATAACAAGTCAGGAGGGTGAGTGATATAATACTAACACAATGGCTTATCGTTAAACAACATAAGCACAACAAGAATAACCTCCTTACACAAACATCACAAGAATCGAACACAACGGCTTATCGTTAAACAACATAAGCACAACAAGAATAACCTCCTTACACAAGCGTCACAAGATACTAACACACGTAGCATCATAACATGTTTATCAAACCAACTTACCATACCTTCAAACATCATTTCAAGCATTTGATAAACAAATAATAAAACCGTTTTTCTTATCTTTCTTAAGTCGTTATAGCTAACTTCCCATAAAGCTAGTATAACACTTAAACCTTTTTATGAAAACCAAGTATTATTTTTCTTCAAAAATGATTCATAACTCTTTTTGAACTATTCAAGATTCTTATTAATTAGAACTCAAGTCCAAAGACATCAAAGTAAAGCCAAATTTAGTTTAACACACGTACGTCTACCGTACTATATATATTTCACAAATATCATGCTCAAAGGGATAGGAAGAATCACATACCTCCTCGGCTAAATCCACTTGCCAAGTCGGATATGTCGCGGGATTCTTCTAAGTAAGACTTCTCTTAGTCTACGAAAAATTGGGCAGCACCTCCCCCGTTTCTACTCAATTCTCCACCTTTATCAAGGCCCGATAATAGTAACCAACATGCCATAAATAAGGCGCAATAATTCCGAAATTTAAAGAAGGGGATAACACGCCCAAACAGAACGCGATTAACAATCTCTCCTTCATAACAACAATAATAAAAGAAGGGGATAACACGCCCAAACGGAATGCGATTAACAATATCTCCTTCATAACAACAATAATAAAAGAAGGGGATAACACGCCCAAACGGAACGCGATTAACAATCTCTCCTTCATAACAACAATAATAAAAGAAGGGGATCACACGCCTAAATGGAACGCGATTTAACAATCTTCCCCTTAACAACAATGTAAATACAGTCCAAAGTAAATACGGTCCAAAGTAAGTACGGTCCTTAAGTAGATACGGTCCTTAAGTTGGGGTCCTTGGCCAACTTTTATAATTTTACTTATCCAATTACTTCATTAGTCCTTCAACTTATATTCCAATCTTTATATAAGTTATAGTTCCTTTGTTGTTAACTTCTTAGTAAGTAATGGATACATTTTTACCATTTTAATGGCTAATATGTCAATTCTCCTTTTAACATCTTAACAAGATCCAATTCTTTCCTTATATCTTATAGTCCATAATATACTTCCAATATATGTATAATATCCAATATACATAATAATCAACTTCACAAAGAGGTTAAGGTTCATTACCTCAATAATAGCCCAACAATATCCAAGAACTTAAAGTCGTTCCAAGCAAGTCTTAGCTCCAAATATTTGTGTTCCAAACTACCACAAGTCACCTTTAGAAGTTCCTAACCAACTTCTATTCAAGAATTAACTCCAAAAAGTGAAGAACACTTAGGCTCCATTTTATGCATGCTCTCGGCTTTGTGAGGATTTTGAGGCTAGGGGTGTGAAATCTTGTCTAACTTTTGGTTAATAATCTTCCTAATACATTAAGGAAGAATACTTGTAAGTTTAAGAATTTTTGGACAACACTAGGCTAAGGGGAGGGGTGATTGACGAGAGCAAGAAGAGAGGAAGGGAGAGGGAAATTATTTTCAAGTCTTGAAATATTCTAAGTGTGCAAGATTTTCATCAACTAAAGGGGTTTATATAGTACAACCAAGGGTTAGGATTGAAACATGTGTATGGTATAGATTGTTTGTGTAGGTTCCTTTCTCCACTTGTCCCACAAATGCCATGCAAGACTTTGACCATTTGACTTGCCCACTACTTTGCTAAAAACCGTCCATATGCCATGCAATACTATGCAAGACTTTTGGCCACTTGTCTTGCCCACTTGGGGTGACACGTGTCGCCCTCCTATTGGTCCAAAATATTTTATCTCTCGAAAAAATTCCATAATCGTAAAAATATTGAAAACGTAAAATTTCCTTCACAAGGTTCGGAATAATTTCTGTCGGAAAACAATTCTATCATTCTTACCCTAATTAGGGCGTAAACATTCGTACGTACGTCCTCACATACATACTCTGGAACTATGGGGTATAACACTACCAGATCACGCCTGCATCATAAAACCGATCGCTGGTACGAAGCCAACTACCGATACCGCTCGCCACGGTTAACCGGCAAGTACGAAAGCCAACTACCAGAGCCTACCGTATCACGAGATATGACCGGGGCAAGTATCATAAGCCAACCTACCAGAGCATGCCGCTCACGAGAAATGACCAGGGAGAGTATCTAAAGCATGGCCGCATGCCCCCGGAATCTCTCATCGGTGTAAGCATGGCCGCTTGCATCACGAAGCTGACCGGGGCAAGTACGAAAGCCGACTACCAGGTACCTCCTGCATCACGTAGCTGATCGGGGCAAGTAAGAAAGCTAACTACCAGTGTTATACCCCGTATTTCCAGAGTATGTCTGCGAGGACGTACGTACGGATATTCAAACCCTAATTAGGTTAAGGATGGAATTGTGAACTTTCAACGGAAAAGATTCCGAACCTTGTGAAGGAAATTCTACGTTTTTAGTATTTTAACCGATTACGGATTTTTCCGAGAGACGAAATATTTTGGACCAATAGGAGGGCGACATGTGTCACCCTTAGTTGGCATGGGTTGGACGAAAATGGTGGCCTAGTGGACAAGGTCAAATGGTCAAGTCTTGGAAGATATTTTCTTTGGGTGAGTGGGGGTAGGTAGGGACGGTTTTGAGGGGCAAGTGGGAGGGCCTTGTTGGACGTTTTTGTGTGCTAGTGGAAGGCCACATGGCTCTTTGTTGTGGGGGACATATGTCCCAATGTTGTGGTGGACATATGTTGTCACGACCCAGCCCCGGGGCCATGACTGGTACCCTACCGGGGTACCCTGTCAGGTATATGTCAGAGAATAGCAGCGGAACATACATAACACATTACTTAAAAAAAAGGTAATCATTACTGGCCAGCCGATAAGGCTGCCTTCTATAAAACATACTTAAACAAAAGTATAGTAATACAACTGGTTCTTATAGCCCAAAACACCAACGTGACTACGCACTTGGAATAATCGTGGCGGACAGGCCCCGCCATACCCCGAATGTACAAAAGTCTATAACCTCGTGGAATCATACCAAAAGACAAGCCTCGAGAGATGGAGCTTCCCAAGAAATAAACAATGATCCTAAGAGTGCGGACCAAAGTTACGTATCTCGACTGCGGCGTGAACGCAAATTCCGGCGAGGTCAAGATAACAGTACCAGTATGTGAATCGAAAATCGTAATGAATTCATAATAGCATATATATAAAGCAGAGACATGTATGATAGCCAAACTACAAGACACAACATATACAGACCATGTCAAGTCGTGACTCACGCCTCTAAGTCATCACTCAAATATAACCATAGGTCTCATGCCCATAATATCAATCGTGCGTGGAATTCCTTCCTCCTGCAGCCTATGATATAACGACACTAAGAGTACATATGAATACTAGATCCCACCAGTATCATAAGAACCGCATGCGAGGCAAAGTCGAAGGCATAGCTACGATCCACCTCGCATCCTCAATCGATCGGCAAGTACGAAGCTACTACCGATCCACGCACGTACAACAATACTATAATCGAAATCACGGTTCGTGGCGGCAAGTGCGATAGCCTCTACCGATCCACCTGCGTCACATCACGATCGGCAAGTACGCAGCTAACCACCGATCCACCGCATCACACCACTTCGCCCTAACCCGACCGGCAAGTACGAAAGCCAACTACCGATCCACCTGCATCACGCGTCTCGATCGGGGCGGTGCGGGCTAACTATTAGATCCACCCTGCATCGTGAGACCTCATGGAGAGCTAATCCATGGAATAATATCAACAGGAAACGAACCCTCATCATGGCCGCATACGTGGAATCCTCCATCACCGACAGACGCCCAAATAGACCCATAATTACATGCTTTTAATTCGGTGCAATACCATGCCTTTATATAAATCAAGACAATTCACACGACCGAACCGGGCGGATCGTGCCTTACCCGCACCTAGTGATACAACATCGAGTAATCACGAACATAAAACACATACATGAAACCAATGAAACGCAAGATGTCGAGGAAAACTTGCCTTTCGGCATATATATAAATAACAACTCTTACAAATGAACAGCTTAATCCTTTTACAAACCCCGCCCACAAGATTACTCTGCACTCTACGAATGATATGACAACAACGACGATGGGGCCCGCCATACCCCGAATGTAAGCACCTACAACAACAGGGACTATACTAAGATAAGCCTCGAGAAACGGAGCTTTCCCAAATCTTTGATCATGACCCTAAGAGCGAGGATCAACGATCGATGTACCTTTACTGCGGCATGAATGCGCAAATTTCAAGGAGGTCGATAACAGTACAGTATGTGAAATCAAAATAAATCAGAAATGAAATCATAGTAGTCTATATAAAGCGAGACATGTATGATAACCAAACTACGCTCACAATAAATAAGCGCCATGTCAAGTCGTGACTCACGCCAAAGTCATCACAATAGAACCGCACGGGGTAAATGCGGGCATAGCCGACTACTAAGACCCACGCACAAAAATGTCATAAATCGTATCACGAGGTCTTTCTAGACCGCACCACACGATCGGCCGCCACTCGCCCGCAGATCAATGTGCGCGTCTATCCTCGAACTACCGCACTCGCGCATAGGTCACCCACGCACCGCATGAGGTATTCTCGAATCATGGTCCTGCACCGTCGAGGTATACCCGCGTGAAGCGGCATTTAACCCCCGGTATCCGCCTAGGCTCCCGCAGCCCGCATAGTCCCTCAAAGACCGCATAGTCCCTCAAAGACCGCATAGGGCATCCCCCGCATCAGGCTAAACACCCGGAATGATCAATCCTGGAGCATACCGCTGCTCCGCATAGTCTTAGAGACCGTGAGCCGTATAGACCCGCATCAAGGGTGGCAAGCCCTCGGTATAATAAGTCAAGGGGGTATGTGATATAATAACAGTACAACGGGCTTAACGTTTAACAACGTAAGCACAACAAGAGTGACCCCCTTACATAACAATCACAAGATACTAACACACGTAGCATCCTAACATGTTTACTTATCAAATCAACAAGAAAGTATTACAAGGCTATCACAAACCAATACAATCAAGTTATTCACACAAG
Source organism: Przewalskia tangutica (assembly GCA_029844215.1). Taxonomy (NCBI): domain Eukaryota; kingdom Viridiplantae; phylum Streptophyta; class Magnoliopsida; order Solanales; family Solanaceae; genus Przewalskia; species Przewalskia tangutica. The sequence continues at coordinate 42,778,511 of CM056737.1, read as the reverse complement.
GTACTTTCTACTAACAAGGTCGGGTATCTATCCCCAAAGTACTTCATACATTAAATCATTAAAAGATCTGTTTCTTTCACCTAAGTCACACAATACCCGTAGTATAAAATAGAATGACTGTCCTTTTAAGTAAACCAAAACACTTACCTTTGTAAAATCAAGAAACAACATTATTTTCCAAACGTTCAAGTTTGCCTAATTTCAAATGTTCACGTTTCTTATTTTAGAAAGGTTCCGTAGTTCATATTATTAACCACATAATAATATAATCCTCTTTTAAAAACAACCTGAGAAACATATGTCTTATATGTGAGTAGGTTATTCTTGTTCATAATCAATCTGATTAAAGCAGCCGTGATCTAGGAAATGTAGTATCATTTTGTCTCATCTTAGCTCCTATGCAGATGGAGGTTTCTACTGGTTTTAATAATACTTAATTAGTCAAAACATTTCCTTTTATTAACGCTGCGGTGGTTTGTCGATACACATCCTGATTTCCGAAATCAGTAAAACATTAACCCTTTTAAAAACCAAGTACTCATTACTCACGAATGAGGTTTCACACAAAATTCACATAATTCATTTAAGTTAAGTCTCTTATCTTACAAGATCAAGTCTCTTAACTTCTAAAATAATTAAATCATTCGTTTTATCTTTCTTAAGCCGTTATACCTAACTTCCCATAAAGCTAGTATAACTCTTAAGCTTTTAAAACCAAGTATTACTCTTCTTTTAAAAACAGTTCTTAATTCTCTTGAACTACTTCAAGATTATTATTATTCGGGCTTAAGTCAAAAGACATTGTCGTACAACTACGTTCAATTAACACCCGTACGTCTACCGTACTACATAGTTATACACATATCATGCTAGAAGAGATAGAAAGAGGTTCACATACCTCGCGACGATTATCGACTATTAGCAAATCGCTCCACGGCTATAACCCGGCTAGCCTGGTCCACCTTCTCAAGTAGCACATGCTACTCGCAGAACATTCAACCTATACAGGTTATACAAGTCTATCAAAGTCTAGACTACTCGGTAGAATACATCTAGATACAAGATCCTACGGGAAATTGGGCAGCCCTTCCCTACCCGTCAAACTACACAAGTTTACTGTAATACAGTCCTACGTAATTACAGTTCAGTTCTCTTCTTTAAATTCAGGCTTAAGTCCAAAGACATTGCCACAAAGCTATGTTCAGTTCTATATATAGTATACTTCAACTATATATTCCAATAACATGTAATTTCCAATTACAATAGGGGGACAAGATAATTACCTCGATAAGCCCATAATTATCCAAGTATAGATGTCGATCCTGGGCAACGTTTAGCTCCAACTCTGTGCGCTCCAACCCGCTCCAAACCACCCTTAGAAGTTCTAACCAACTTCTACATAACACTCCAACTAACTATGGAGATTTTCCTTAGGGTTTCGGTTTTGTGACTGACGGGAAGTATAATAGTATTTCTGGGCTTTTCGTATAGGTATAACCTTAGAATACTACAAGGTATACGGCTAAGGTAATTTGGGCATTATAACAATACTTGGAGAGTACTTCTCAACCAAGGGCGGGGGGGGTGTGTTACACGAGAACAACACTCTAAGAGAGGGAGGGGGCTCTCGGCTAAGGCTCACAAAGGGAGAGGGTTTCGGCCAAAGGCCTTGACTAGGGAGGTCGGTCTCTTGGACGAGAGTCAACAAGAGGGAGGAGAGGGGTTTTCAAGATTTAGACAAGTGAGGAGTGGATGAAGAAGTCTTCACTTCGCGGGTATTTATAGGCTAAGCAAAGGCCAACCAATGGCCAAGATCAAGCCATGTGCAAGGCAAGTGTAAGGCCTTGATCAAGCCATGTGCACCCTAACCCTACTCCACAAAACACTCCACAAAACACTCCACAAAACAAGGCACAAAACAAGGCACAAAACAAGGCCAAAAGATCAAGCCAAAATCGTCCCACTTGGACGCCCAAATCGTCCAAAGCCGCTTTGCTTCCAATGCGAGGTTGACACATGTCACCCTCCCGTTGGTCCAAAATGTTTCGTCTCTCGGAAAAATCCGAAAAAATTCTAAATGACATAGCCGTAATTTTCCCTACGAAAGCTGTGGAAACGTTTCGTCGAAAAACGACTCTAACCGGGTGTTGTGAACAAAATAATTTTCGGCCAAGCCAACTTTAAACTTCAAATTTTTCTACGTACGTCCCTACGTACATACTCTGGAAATACGGGGTATAACATTCTCCCCTCCTTAGAAACATTCGTCCCGAATGTTCCTTCTAAGTCTCAAAACAAATGTGCGCCAGTATAGTCTTCACTACCATACTTACGAAACAATCCTGCCACAATGGCCACAAAACAACTTGCAAACCGCCATATCCACGTCCACGAGGAAACACCTCTAATATCACCAAATGATACCACTTTTGTCACTTTGCCTGAGGCATTAACCTTCTCAAGCGACCCAACAAATGGTACCGATCGCACGCGATCATCGAGAGGTCGTGCACTTCGAACTCTTACCACATTTCGAGCATCGCTTTAGTTTCCAAAACTCGTTACTATCTCTAACGTGGTCATTATTAATCGGGAACACTGACGGATCTCCGATACTTTCCGAACATAACAATACGAAAGATCGACGTCTCGCCTCCTAAGTCGGACGGCAAAATCTAACATACAGTAACTCCGCCTATTCTTCACATGAACTCAAAAGTCCCAAAGTAACTCGCTAAGTTCCTTCGCTTTCCAAAACTCGTCACACTCGTCCGGTGGTACTTTCAAAAAGACCGACCGTCAACCTGAACTCTAAGCGTCGTCGCCGATTATCCGCACGATTCCTCTGAGCTGCCAGAACTTCTTCTAGACAAGCTTCTCATTATCCACAGTCTGCTGGAACAAGCCTGAACCAATATGCGAACCTTGCCAACATCGAACCAATCGACCGGGCAACTTACACTTCCGCCCCTACAAGGCTTCATAAGGCGACATCCGAACACTGAAGAGGTAGCTAAAAACACTTCTCTCTATAGGAGACAACAATCCCCACAACTACCCCTGAAATCCAAACACTGGCCTGAGGGCGAATGCGATTCTGAGACTCACCTGAGTCCTTAACCTGCTCGTAAAACTTCCGAAACAAAAACAGCCGTAACACTGGCTCCATGCGTCATAAGGTGAAGGTAGGTACCGTGCATCCTTACAACCTTTCGATAAATCAACATCTGAGTGAACGGTCCCGATCAAGAACACGATGGGCTGCCCATCGACCGACCACCGGCCGAACGCATCCACGAACTCGTGACAACGGTTAACTAAACTTGGGCCCAACACCTCGTGATCCCACCACGTGGGACCACCACAAACCGACCCGCACCAACAAATGTGTCGCGGGTTGACCCAACGCGCCTCAACCCGACCGCAACGCCGCACAATACTAGCTCCCGATCCGAACAATCTCACTAATCGCGTTACGAAACCTAACGGTCTTCTTAGCTCAACTACCCTCTTTCATATACGCTACTCAGGGACCTATCCCAAAAACATAGCTCACGTGCACTATGCACTCCGATAAGGGTCAAACATAAAATAAATCTTTACCCGAGATGGCCTTACCTCTAAGGTCTCCACGTATAACATTCTAAGGTTCACACCCTTTCTATCCCCAAATCTTACTCGCTAACTAGCCATGATTTCTAATCACAATTTACACAATGCTATCAGAATATAACACTTAAGGTATACTCACCTTACCACACATACTAATCTCTAGAGGGTTAAAGATCTATCTGAATTTATTGCTTCACTCCCCTTAGTCGTTCTAATCAAACCCGCCCGTGCAGGCGTAGCTAAGGAAGGTGACGAACTACCCACCGATGCGAAGGCTAAGTCCTCCTACTAGGTCACCCATTCGACACATGGCTCGACGGCCGCAGTACAACAAGTACCAACTAAAAGACGACATTCCCGATGACGTGCATCGCGAACCGAAGCCCGAGTTCGACCAACTCGCATACCCCGACGCCACGAACCTGCGGAGGACCTTTCGCACCGTGGACGTGCATAATCTAATCTGGCCGCGAGGTGACTCGCCTCGAAAGTTACCAAAGGACCTTGCTTTTGACCGCCCTCTTCGCCCTTTGTTAACCCGTCGATCTCTACGTTTCTCGGCCTGCTGCGCATAAGCCCGTACACAGGCCATGCTCAAGCCTAACTGAAGAATTACTCTTGCACAACCCTCTCTTAGATAGTCATCAAGACTTGCGATACATCGGTATACTCTCTGGTAGCCAAACCCATAGTTAGTAACAGGGTCGCCTCTTTGCAATCCATATTCTCTGTTCCCGGTCGTGGGACTGAAGGTTCATATATCATGGCCGCAGTAGGAACTGCCGCCGCCGTGCTAAACTCTGCTGGGGCTAGTGACGTCGCAGAACTCCCCGAATAAAACACCACTCCAGGTGATAATTGGGCCTGTGCCCTCGTAACCCTCTGAACTCAACTCGCAGCCTCCGCCGCTTGCCTCTGGCCGGGTTTGCCCTACGCGGAGGCATAACGATAAGGGAAATAATTACGTTAGAGGGTCCAACTTACAACACAGCTCTAAGGCACGATCTCAGAATGAGAAGAATGGAAACCAATCCTAAATATCCTATAGCCTCCTGATTATTGGCGTGGTGCAACACACCGATAATCAAGACTCTCATCGATGCGTCAGACACTTTCCGAGGATTAATCGCTCGATACCACTTTTGTCACGACCGAACCGGGCCGTGGATCGTGCCTTACCCCGCACCCTAGTGATACAACATCGAGTAATCACGAACATAAAACACATACATGAAACAATGAAATGCAACGATGTCCGAGGAAAACTTGCCTTTCGCGTATATATAAATAACAACTCTTACAAATGAACGTTTAATCCTTTTACAAACTCGCCCACACAAGATTACTCTGCACTTACGAATGATATGACAACAACGACGGGACAGGGCCGCCATACCTCGAATGTAAGCACCTACAACAGGGACTATACCAAGATAAGCCTCCGAGAAATGGAGCTTTCCCAACGCGAATCGTGACCCTAAGAGCGAGGATCAATGATCGTGTACCTTTACCGCGGCATGAACGCAGCCCCGGCGAGGTCAAGATAACAGTGCACCAGTATGTGAAACGAAAATAACATCAGTAAATGAAATCATAGTAGTCTATATAAAGCGGGAGACATGTATGATAACCAAACTACGCTTCACAATAAATAGCAATATGTCAAGTCGTGACTCACGCCTCAAAGTCATCACAATAGAACCGTGCGGGGGTAAGTACGGCGCATAGCCGACTACTAAGACCACGCATCAAAAATGTCATAAATCGTATCACGAGGTCTTTCTGCATCGCACTACATGATCGGCCGCCACTCGCCCGCAGATCAATGTGCGCGTCTATCCTCGAACTACCGCACTCGCATAGGTCACCCATGCACCGCATGAGGTATTCTCGAATCATGGTCCTGCATCGCTCGAGGTATACCGCGTCGGGGCGGCTTAACCCCGGTATCCGCCTAGGCTCCGCAGCCCGCATAGTCCTCAAAGACCGCATAGTCCCTCAAAGACCGCATGTGGCATCCCCGCGTCGAGCTAAACACCCGGAATGATCAATCCTGGAGCATACCGCTGCTCCGCATAGTCTTAGAGACCGCATAGGTCGTATAGACCCGCATCAAGGGTGGAAAGCCCTCGGTATAATAAGTCAAGGGGGTATGTGATATAATAACAGTACAACGGGCTTAACGTTTAACAACGTAAGCACAACAAGAGTGACCCCCTTACATAACAATCACAAGATACTAACACACGTAGCATCCTAACATGTTTACTTATCAAATCAACAAGAAAGTATTACTAGGCTATCACAAACCAATACAATCAAGTTATTCACACAAGGTACTTTCTACTAACAAGGTCGGGTATCTATCCCCAAAGTACTTCATACATTAAATCATTAAAAGATCTGTTTCTTTCACCTAAGTCACACAATACCCGTAGTATAAAATAGAATGACTGTCCTTTTAAGTAAACCAAAACACTTACCTTTGTAAAATCAAGAAACAACATTATTTTCCAAACGTTCAAGTTTGCCTAATTTCAAATGTTCACGTTTCTTATTTTAGAAAGGTTCCGTAGTTCATATTATTAACCACATAATAATATAATCCTCTTTTAAAACAACCTGAGAAACATATGCCTTATATGTGAGTAGGTTATTCTTGTTCATAATCAATCTGATTAAAGCAGCCGTGATCTAGGAAATGTAGTATCATTTTGTCTCATCTTAGCTCCTATGCAGATTGAGGTTTCTACTGGTTTTAATAATACTTAATTAGTCAAAACATTTCCTTTTATTAACGCTGCGGTGGTTTGTCGATACACATCCTGATTTCCGAAATCAGTAAAACATTAACCCTTTTAAAAACCAAGTACTCATTACTCACGAATGAGGTTTCACACAAAATTCACATAATTCATTTAAGTTAAGTCTCTTATCTTACAAGATCAAGTCTCTTAACTTCTAAAATAATTAAATCATTCGTTTTATCTTTCTTAAGCCGTTATACCTAACTTCCCATAAAGCTAGTATAACTCTTAAGCTTTTAAAACCAAGTATTACTCTTCTTTTAAAAACAGTTCTTAATTCTCTTGAACTACTTCAAGATTATTATTATTCGGGCTTAAGTCAAAAGACATTGTCGCATAACCACGCTCAATTAACACCCGTGACGCTCACCGTATTACATAGTTATACACATATCATGCTAGAAGAGATAGAAAGAGGTTCACATACCTCGCGACGATTATCGACTATTAGCAAATCGCTCCACGGCTATAACCCGGCTAGCCTGGTCCACCTTCTCAAGTAGCACATGCTACTCGCAGAACATTCAACCTATACAGGTTATACAAGTCTATCAAAGTCTAGACTACTCGGTAGAATACTGTTATACCCCGTATTTCAAGAGTATGTACGTGAGCGCGTACGTATTATAATTTGAGCCTTAAAGTTAGGCTAAGTTCGAAAATTTTGTGCACAAGTACCGAAAGGAGTCGTTTTTCGACGAAACGTTTCCACAGCTTTCGTAGGGAAAATTCCGGCTATGTCATTTATTATTTTTGCGGATTTTTCCGAGAGACGAAACATTTTGGACCAACGGGAGGGTGACATGTGTCACCCTCACATTGGAAGCTAGGGACGGCAAAGAGGACGACTTGGGCACGTTTTTTGTGCTAAAAAATGTGGTCAAGGGTTAGGTAGGATATTTTGGGTAGATGGATAAGGTAGCACATGGCTTAATCTTGGCCTTACACTTGCCTAACACTTGGATGAATCTTGGCCATTGGTTGGCCATTTCTTGACCTATAAATACCCCTCTAACTTGATGAACTTCTTCATCCAAAAATTGCCTAAGTCTTGAAATCCTTCCCTCCCCCTTCTTGTGGTTCTCGTCCAACCCTTGGCCGAAACCCCTCCCCTTTGTGGTGTTTCTTGAGGTACCCCCTAGCCTAGTTGTCTTCGTATAATACCCCCCCTTTGTGGTATAGAAATACTCTCCTAGTATTGTTATAATGCCCAAAATACTCTAGCCCATATACCTTATAGTACTTCCAAAGTTACCTCTATACGTAGAGCCCGGAAAATACTATTATACTTCCTTTAGCCACTAAACGAAACCCTAAGGAAATCTTCATTGATAGTTGAAGTAATGGAGTAGAAGTTGGTTAGAACTTCTAAGGGTTGTTTGGAGCGGGTTGGAGCGCACGGAGTAGGAGCTAAACCTTGCTCAGGATCGACATATAAACTCGGATAATTTTGGGCTTATCGAGGTAAACACTCTTGACCTTCTATTGTAATTGGAAATTGCATGTTGTAGGAATATATAGTTGAAGTATACTATATATAAGAACTGAACATTATAATTGTGCGGCAATGTCTTTTGACTTAAGCCTGAATAATACTTACGGCAATGTCTTGCGACTTAAGCCTGAATTTAAAGAAGAGAACTGAACTGTAATTACATAGGACTGTATTACAGTAGACTTGTGTAGTATTGCTGTGAGTAGAGTTGTACACGTCCGGTTAGACGTGTTAAACCCCCCCCCTGGTTGGCTTGGTAGCCGGCCTCGATAGAGGAGGAGATTTACGTTGTTGCGGGAGGTCTTGAATTTTCTGTAGAATATTCTACGTCGGGATCTAAAGATATTAATAGGCGCCTTGTGGCCTCTATAGGTTGAAATACTACGTGTGGCGCGATCTACTCGGCTTAAGGTGCAGCCGACGGTTTGAGGTACTTGGAGCGTTTTGCTATTAGTCGATAATCGTCGCGAGGTATGTGAACCTCTTCCTATTTGTTCTAGCATGATATGTGTATAACTATGTAGTACGGTACGTCACGTGTGTTAAATGTATTTGATTGTCTTTAAACATAAAGTGTTATAACGGCTTTATGGGAAGTTGGTTATAACAACTCTATGTAAATGAGAAATGCTTTGTGGTTTTTAAAAGATAACTGATTTGACTTATAACCGACTTGATGTAAAAGAACCTTGAAGTATTCTAAAAGATTAAGAAACCTTTTTTTTAAAGAAGAGTAATACTTGGTTTTGAAAACATAAGAGTTATACTAGCCTTATGGGAAGTTAGGTATAACGTCTTAAGGAAGGTAAAATGAAAAGGTTTATTGATCTTAAAAGATAAGAGACTTGACTTGAATGAATTAATATGAATTTTGGGTGAAGCCTCATTCGTGAGTAATGAGTACTTGGTTTTTGAAAGGAATAATGTTTCTTGATTTGGAAATCGAATGTATCGATAAACCATCAGCAGTTAATAAAGGAAAATGTATTGAATAATTAAGTATTACTAAAACCAGTAGAAACCTCCATCTGCATAAAAGCTAAGATGAGACAAAATGATATTACATTTTCTAGATCATGGCTGCTTAATAAAATTGATTATAACCTACTCGCCTATGGCATGTGTTACTCTATTGTTTTAAAAGAGATTAAGACATTGAACTATGAAACTTTTCTAAAAGAGACTTGTGTAATTGAAATTAGGCAAACTGGAACGTTAGGGAAAAGAAAGGCATTGGGTTGTCTTAAAATGGTTTAAAACATAAAGTGTTATAACAGCTTTATGGGAAGTTGGTTATAACGACTTTATGAAAACAAAAGAAAAGGTTTTATCATTGGTTTTAATGTGGTAACTTGACTTTAAAAAGAGAAGTGTTTTGGTTTACTTAAAAGATATAAGTCACTCTATTTTTATACTACGGGTATCGGGTGACTTTTATAAAAGGGAATGGATCTTTAAAAAGGAATTTAACGTACGTAGTACTGTAAGGTTAAAAACCCGGACTTTGGCATAAAATGAAAGTAGCTTGAGTTGTGTAACTTGCCTATGCTTGTTGTTGTGTAACTTGCCTATGCTTGTTGTTGTGTAACTTGCTTATGCTTGTGGTGATAGCCTTTGTTGTGCAAATGGTGTTCTATATAACCGCGTCTCTCAAAGGAGTGTCGGTTGACTTGTTGAGGACTTACTTGGACGTCTGCGGTGTGGAAAATTCCACGTATGCTCGCTGATAGTGCTATTCCATGGACTAGCTATCCATGAGGTTTCTTCGTTTCGGCCTTGGTACCCGGTGGTCGGCTTTGTGCTGCCGCCTCGTGGCTGATTCGGCCTTGGTACCGGTAGTTAGCCCTCGCACTTGCCCGCTCGGTGTAGTGACGAAGTCTCGTGATACGCCTTGGTACCGTGGTCACCGTGCTTGCCCGCCGCCTACGCGACCGCCTTGGTATCCGTAGTCGGCTCTGACTTGCCGCGTCGCCGTGTTTGTGGTTGCATTGTATTATTGGTACGGTCGGATCCGGTAGTTGTACTTGTCTGTCACGGTTTTTATGACACGCGTGGGACTCGTGTTCATGTATACTCCTTGGTATTGTTATATCATAAATCGCCGCGATGAGGAAGAAATTCCACGCACGAGTGATAATTTGGAGGCGTGAGTCCCGACTTGATGTATCGGTTATATGTTATGTATCGTAGTTTGGTCATCATACATGTCTCCGCTTTATAGACTATTATGATTTCATTTACAGATTTACTTTCACATACTTGGTACTGTTATCGACCTCCTTGGGGCCGCGCTCACGCCGGTAGAAGTACATCTACCGCCGATCCGCGTTTAGGATCTCATTTCAGCGTTTTGGGAAGCTCCGTTCCGTCGGAGGCTTATCTTTGGTATGTTACCCCAGTCCGTAAGTTCTTGTACGCTCGTGGTATGGCGGGCCTCCGTCGTAGTTGTTGTATAAATCTTAGAGTCTGTAATCAGTGGCGCGGTTGTAAGGATCAGAATCGCTCAAATGTCTTTATATATATATGTTGAAAGGCAAACTGCTTTGGTTGCTGCTTATTTATAATATCTCTCATTTCATGTTCATGTTTTATTTTTCCGCTGATTTTCTCGATGATTGTATCACTAGGGTGCCGGTAAGGCACCACCACGCCCTGATTCGGTCTCGACAAAGTGGTATCGAGCGCTTAGTCCTCGGAAAGTGTCTGCACCGTGTCTAGTAGAGTCTTGATTATCGGTGTGTTGTGCACCACATCTATAATCGGAGGTCAGCAGGACATTTAGGTTGGTTTCATTCTTCTCATTCCGAGATCGTGCCTTAGAGTCGTGTGATAAGATTCGACCCTCTCGACATACTTCGTTTTACCGCCATGCCTCGCGTAAGGCAACCGGGCCCGAGGCGGCAAAGCGTGAGAGGAGTCTGCGAGTAGAGCAATGCAGAGACCACAAGCACGAGCCTCCACCGCGCAGTGGAGCGGAGAGACGAGTCACGAGTGGGCCCGCTTAACGGCCGTGGTCAGGCGACTTGAGGATAAAGTGGCCGCAGCAGTTCCGTGAGCACCGATGGTTCACCCTAGATCGATAGTTCGAGGCTACGGATTTTCGAGTTGTAAACCGCCGAGTTTTATGGGTCGAGACCGAGGATGATCGCAGGAGTTCATCCGACGCCATACGATCGCGAGAGTGATCAAGGCATCGGAGACCGAGCCGGTGGTCCTAGGTTCGCATCACCGCGTGATACCGCATGATCGGTTTGATTCGTGCGAGCTGTCGGGAGAGCATGCACTTCCGGCTTTATGGACGAAGTTCTCGAGGCCTTTCTTGCACATTTCTTGCCTCCATGAGGAGGGCGAGGCGCAGATTTTTGGTGTTACTGGCGAACGGTCGTGCGGTTGGGAGTACAATGTAGAGTTCGACTCATTGGCTTGCGTCCGCGTTGGTAGCTAGTATGGAAGATCGAGTGCACCGATTTGTTACAGGCTCGATGATCACCTAGCGAGAGTTGTTCGGTGTAGCTCTTCACCGCATGGACATTGCCGCACGCAGCGTATGCACTGGATGTGAGGAACGGATAAATCGACGAATGACCAGTGGTCGTAAGAGGGCCGTAACAGCAGGTCCTTTGGTTACTTTCGAGGCGGACCGCCTCAAGAAGAAAGCGATTATGCGCCCACCAAGACTGAGTGGTCCTCCACAGCCGGACCTTCGAGATGTTCAGAGCGGTCGGGCTCCCAGTTTCAGATTTTCGAGGAGCGAGTGCTCGCGGACGAGGTTGCCCTTGTCTCGGTGTGGCGTTGTGGAAAACTTCATAAGGGAGAGTGTCGTCGACTCGGGAGATTGTTATTTTTGCGGCCAGCGGCCATCCGCAAGAGATCGTCCGACCGGGGTAGCACCGGGTAGGATAGCATGGACTACTAGGCGATTGCGGGTTCTTCACCTTCCATAGCCAGGCAGGATGTTCGTACACCGGCAGGCCCCGGTAGAGGTCGCGGTGGGAGTTCCCAGTTTTAGCGGTCCTTTGAACCGCCTATTGTCAGGTATATCCTTAACCCTCTAGAGACTTATATTGTATTGATGTTGATGATGTGTTTAGTGTTATGTTCGGATAGCTTTGTGCTAAAATGTGATTTAGAAACCTGGTCAGTAAGAAAAAGGGTAAGCCTGGGGGTGAGAAAGTGATGAACCTTAGAATATTACAGTTGAGACCTTAGATGTAAGGCCATCTTGAGTACAAGATTTTTGCGGGGGATCTTTGTCCGAATGTGTAAGTATGCGTGGTGTATTTGTGGAAGAATTTCCTTGGATGGTGTAAATGGAAGTGGTAGCTTTCATGACCTGTATAGGTAAGATTGTTCCGGATCGAGAAGCGAGAGAGTCGGCGTGGCAGAGGCTCGGGTTGAGGACGTGTTGCGTGTCAACCCGTAGCCCGGATTGAGGTGGGGTCAGATCGAGGTGGTCCCGCCAGGTGGTAGGGTCACGAGGGTGTTAGGCCCAAGTTTAGATGACCGTCGTATGAGTTCGTGGTTATGTTCGACCAGAAGCGGATCGTGAAGGCCGGGAATGGCCTTAAGGAAGATTGAGGCTAGTAAGATGACCAAGTTTGGGAGTGATGACTCCAAGGTTTTGAAAACTGAAGCAATGACTGAAGTATGGTGCGTATACTAGAAGGGTTCAAGTGTTCGAGGAGGGCACGACGAGTAAGGAAGGAAGAGAACGTGTGTTAGTTCGTGGCCAGGCGTGGCGTTGGCAACTTGTTAGAAGATCTTCATCATAATCCGTCTTGAGAAGGAACATTCGGGACGAATGTTTCTAAGGAGGGGAGAATGTTATACCCCGTATTTCAAGAGTATGTACGTGAGCGCGTACGTATTATAATTTGAGCCTTAAAGTTAGGCTAAGTTCGAAAATTTTGTGCACAATCAGAAAGAGTCGTTTTTAAACGTTTCCACAGCTTTCGTAGGGAAAATTCCGGCTATGTCATTTATTATTTTTGCGGATTTTTCCGAGAGACGAAACATTTTGGACCAACGGGAGGGTGACATGTGTCACCCTCACATTGGAAGCTAGGGACGGCAAAGAGGACGACTTAGCACGCGTTTTTGTGCTAAAAAAATGTGGTCAAGGGTTAGGTAGGATATTTTGGGTAGATGGATAAGGTAGCACATGGCTTAATCTTGGCCTTACACTTGCCTAACACTTGGATGAATCTTGGCCATTGGTTGGCCATTTCTTGACCTATAAATACCCTCTAACTTGATGAACTTCTTCATCCAAAATTTCTTAAGTCTTGAAATCCTTCCCTCCTTCTTGTGGTTCTCGTCAACCCTTGGCAAAACCCCTCCCCTGTGGTGTTTTGCGAGGTACCCCTAGCCTAGTTGTCTTCGTATAATACCCCCCCTTTGTGGTATAGAAATACTCTCCTAGTATTGTTATAATGCCCAAAATACTCTAGCCCATATACCTTATAGTACTTCCAAAGTTACCTCTATACGTAGAGCCCGGAAAATACTATTATACTTCCTTTAGCCACTAAACGAAACCTAAGGAAATCTTCATTGATAGTTGAAGTAATGGAGTAGAAGTTGGTTAGAACTTCTAAGGGTTGTTTGGAGCGGGTTGGAGCGCACGGAGTAGGAGCTAAACCTTGCTCAGGATCGACATATAAACTCGGATAATTTTGGGCTTATCGAGGTAAACACTCTTGACCTTCTATTGTAATTGGAATATATAGTTGAAGTATACTATATATAAGAACTGAACATTATAATTGTGCGGCAATGTCTTTTGACTTAAGCTGAATAATACTTACAGCGATGTCTTGCGACTTAAGCTGAATTTAAAGAAGAATCAATCAGAATTACATGGGGTGTATTCAGATGAGACTTGTGTAGTATTCTTGTGAGTAGAATTGTACACGTCAGGTTAGACGTGTTAAACCCCACTGGTTGGCTTAGTAGCGGCCTCGATAGAGAGGAGATTTACGCTGTTGCGGGAGAGTCTTTGCCAATTTTCAGAATATTCTACGCCGGGATCTAAAGATATTAATAGGCGCCTGGGCCTCTATAGGTTGAAATACTACGTGTGGCGCGATCTACTCGGCAAGGTGCACGGTTTGAGGTACTTGGAGCGTTTTGCTATTAGTCGATAATCGTCGAGGTATGTGAACCTCTTCCTATCTGTTCTAGCATGATATGTGTGTAACTATGTAGTACGGTGACGCATACGTGTTAAATGTATTTGATTGTCTTTAAACATAAAGTGTTATAACGGCTTTATGGGAAGTTGGTTATAACAACTCTATGTAAATGAGAAATGCTTTGTGGTTTTTAAAAGATAACTGATTTGACTTATAACCGACTTGATGTAAAAGAACCTTGAAGTATTCTAAAAGATTAAGAAACCTTTTTTTTAAAAGAAGAGTAATACTTGGTTTTGAAAACATAAGAGTTATACTAGCCTTATGGGAAGTTAGGTATAACGTCTTAAGGAAGGTAAAATGAAAAGGTTTATTGATCTTAAAAGATAAGAGACTTGACTTGAATGAATTAATATGAATTTTGGGTGAAGCCTCATTCGTGAGTAATGAGTACTTGGTTTTTGAAAGGAATAATGTTTTACTGATTTCGGAAATCAGAATGTGTATCGATAAACCACTGCAGCGTTAATAAAGGAAAATGTATTGAATAATTAAGTATTACTAAAACCAGTAGAAACCTCCATCTGCATAAAAGCTAAGATGAGACAAAATGATATTACATTTTCTAGATCATGGCTGCTTAATAAAATTGATTATAACCTACTCGCCTATGGCATGTGTTACTCTATTGTTTTAAAAAGAGATTAAGACATTGAACTATGAAACTTTTCTAAAAAGAGACTTGTGTAATTGAAATTAGGCAAACTGGAACGTTAGGGAAAAGAAAGGCATTGGGTTGTCTTAAAATGGTTTAAAACATAAAGTGTTATAACAGCTTTATGGGAAGTTGGTTATAACGACTTTATGAAAACAAAAGAAAAGGTTTTATCATTGGTTTTAATGTGGTAACTTGACTTTAAAAAGAGAAGTGTTTTGGTTTACTTAAAAGATATAAGTCACTCTATTTTTTATACTACGGGTATCGGGTGACTTTTATAAAAGGGAATGGATCTTTAAAAAGGAATTTAACGCACGTAATCGTAAGGTTAAAACCCGACTTTGGCATAAAATGAAAGTAGCTTGAGTTGTGTAACTTGCCTATGCTTGTTGTTGTGTAACTTGCCTATGCTTGTTGTTGTGTAACTTGCTTATGCTTGTGGTGATAGCCTTTGTTGTGCAAATGGTGTTCTATATAACCGCGTCTCTCAAAGGAGTGTCGGTTGACTTGTTGAGGACTTACTTGACGCATCGCAAGAAGGACGGAAAATTCCACGTATGCTCCGCTGATAGTGCTATTCCACGGACTAGCTCTCCATGAGGTTTCTTCGCTCGGCCTTGGTACCCGGTGGTCGGCTTCAGATTGCCCCGCCTCGTGATTCGCCTCTGCACCGTAGTTAGCCCTCGCACTTGCCCCGCTCGGTGTAGTGACGGTCTCGTGGATACGCCGGTACCGTGGTCACCAGACTTGCTCCCTGGTCACCACGTGGACCGCCTTGGTATCTCGTAGTCGGCTCGCACTTGCCCCGCGTGTCGCCTTCGTGTTTGTGGTTGCATTGTATTATTGGTACCGGTCGGATCCGTAGTTGTACTTGTCTCAGACGGTTTTATGACACAGTGGGACTCGTGTTCATGTATACTCCTTGGTATTGTTATATCATAAACCGCAGCTGAGGAAGAAATTCCACGCACGAGTGATAATTTGGAGGCGCGAGTCCACGACTTGATGTAATCGGTTATATGTTATGTAATCGTAGTTTGGTCATCATACATGTCTCTCGCTTTTTATAGACTATTATGATTTCATTTACAAAGATTTACGCTTCACATACTTGGTACCGCTGCATCGACCTCCTTCGGGCCGCTCACGCCGCAGTAGATCTACCGCCGATCCCCGCGCTTAGGATCTCATTTCAGCGTTTTGGGAAGCTCCGCTCCGTCGAGGCTTATCTTTGGTATGTTACCAGTCCGTAAGTTCTTGTGCGTTCGTGGTATGGCGGCCCCGCCCCGTCGTAGTTGTCAGATAAATCTTAGAGGTCTGTAATCGTTGTGTGTGGTTGTAAGGATCAGAATCGTTCAAATGTCTTTATATATATATGTTGAAAGGCAACTGTTTTGGTTGGCCTGTTTATTTATAATATCTCTCATTTCATGTTCATGTTTTATTTTCCACTGATTTTCTCTCAATGATCAGATCACTAGGGTGCCCGGGTAAGGCACTACCACGTCCATTCGGGTCTTGACAAATACATCTAGATACAAGATCCTACGGGAAATTGGGCAGCCCTTCCCTACCCACAAACTACAAGTTTCATCAGATACACCCTACGTAATTACGATTCGGTTCTCTTCTTTTAAATTCAGGCTTAAGTCCAAAGACATTGCCACAAAGCTATGTTCAGTTCTATATATAGTATACTTCAACTATATATTCCAATAACATGTAATTTCCAATTACAATAGGGGGACAAGATAATTACCTCGATAAGCCCATAATTATCCAAGTATAGATGTCGATCCGGCAACGTTAGCTCCAACTCAGCGCTCCAACCCGGTCCAAACCACCCTTAGAAGTTCTAACCAACTTCTACATAACACTCCAACTAACTATGGAGATTTTCCTTGGGTTTCGGTTTTGTGGATCGACGGAAGTATAATAGTATTTCTGGCTTTTCAGATAGGTATAACCTTAGAATACTACAAGGTATACGGCTAAGGTAATTTGGGCATTATAACAATACTTGGAGAGTACTTCTCAACCAAGGGCGGGGGGTGTGTTACACGAGAACAACATTCTAAGAGAGGGGGGGCTCTCGGCTAAGGCTCACAAAGGGAGAGGGTTTCGGCCAAAGGCCTTGACTAGGGAGGGCTCTTGGATGAGAGTCAACAAGAGGGAGGAGAGGGGTTTTCAAGATTTAGACAAGTGAGGAGTGGATGAAAAAGTCTTCACTTCAAGGGGTATTTATAGGCTAAGCAAAGGCCAACCAATGGCCAAGATCAAGCCATGTGCAAGGCAAGTGTAAGGCCTTGATCAAGCCATGTGCACCCTAACCCTACTCCACAAAACACTCCACAAAACACTCCACAAAACAAGGCACAAAACAAGGCACAAAACAAGGCACAAAACCAGGCCAAAAGATCAAGCCAATCGTCCCACTTGACGCCAAATCGCCCAAAGCCGCCCCACTTGCTTCCTGTGAGGGTGACACATGTCACCCTCCCGTTGATCCAAAATGTTTCGCCTCTCGGAAAAATCCGCAAAATTCTAAATGACATAGCCGAATTTTCCTACGAAGTTGTGGAAACGCTTTAAAAACGACTCTAACCGGGTGTTGTGAACAAAATAATTTTCGGCCAAGCCAACTTTAAACTTCAAATTTTTCTACGTACGTCCTTACGTACATACTCTGGAAATACGGGGTATAACAATTACCATGCCTTCTTTTCACATAAACCAAGAGAATTCTTATTTAAGCAAGCCAAAGTACTTTTCAAGGCACACATAGAATAATTCTCAATTAAACAAGTCAAAGTACTATGTACGTACATTCTTTTCGAAAGCCTCCTTTTTATGTAAAATCCAAGATACTAACACTCGTAGTATCGAGGCGTGTCTAGTTTTCAAAGTAAGTTACTACACCTTTAGAAAAATCATTTCATAGCTTGAAACCAAGTAACTTCAATCTTCCCACAATCTAGACAATTTATGCTCATTAATCAAAATAGACAACTTTCATAACCTTCCATAAAGTTATTATAACCAACTTCCCATAAAGCCGTTATACTAACTTTATGCTTTAGAAATTTACGACATCCTTATCCATTCATAAGGCCGTTATAACTAACTTCCCATAAAGCCGTTATAACTCCTTATGAACCATTTCGTTCTTTTACTAGCCAAGAGGCTTATACTTCAAACAAATTCATACAATTTTCAAAATACTTTAAGTCTCTTATCTTTTAGAATAATTCAATATTCAATACTTTCACACAAAAAAGTACTCTATACTTCATTAGGTCAAGAAAATACTTGTCTATCTTATTTAGGATAAACCATTCCTTAAGAACAAGCGGGTTAACTTCTTAACCCAACCAACTTAGACATTTTCTTAAAACAAGTCAAGTATAACAAAAGGATTTACTTCATTCAAAACACGTACGTCTACCGTACTATATAGTTATAACTACTCATGCTCAAAGGATAAGAAAGTTTCCACATACCTCTTCGGTCAATCCTCTTGCTAAGCTCAAACTACCGCAAGTAATATGTCAACCTATAATAACCATAATACGTTTATTAACCTCTAATTTCAATGTAGGAATAATCTAAGTTCAAAGCCCCTAAATTCTATGGAAAATCGCATTTCCTTTGTTTCTACATACTTTGCCACCTTTTTAAGGTCCGAATTCAACATTCAAACGCCACTTCTTAGGCCCAACAATCCAAACAATCTCAAGGGGATTACACACCTAAACTTGGGTGTGTAAAATTCTGCCCCAAAAGGTAAAACAATTAACTTAGCAAGTCTAAGGTAGTTTTTAGGCTACAACATGCTCACATAAATTTCTTAACCAATTCTTTCACATCCAAACCATATTTCTTACATGCAATGACTCTAAGAGCATTATTCACTACCACAAGTTCTTTCTTCTTAACATGCAACACTAGAAACTAATTCTAAAGGAAGAAATGTTACCTCAAAGTTTTAGTCAACGATAACCCAAATCTGAGGGTCGACGATAACCCAAATAGAATCATGCTTCCTCGGAGTGCGAGGTAATCCTGTGATAAAGTCCATGTTGATCACCTCCCACTTCCAGGTCGGGATCTCTATCGCCTGCAACAAACCACCAGGCCTCTGGTGCTCTACCTTCACCTGCTGACAACACGGGCACTGAGCCACAAACTCTGCAACGTCCCTCTTCAAGCCATCCCACCAATACACAGATCTGAGGTCGTGGTACATCTTGGTCGACCCCGGATGGATAGAGTAACATGCGCTGTGTGCTTCCCCTAGAACTCGCCAAGTCCCGCAATATCCGAACACACAACTCGCCTCGAACCTTAGCACCCCATCAGGTGCTACCTCAAAAGGACCCTTTCCCTCACGAAGGGTTGTATCACGGTACCGTGTCAAAACCGGATCCTCAAACTGTTGCCTCTTCACCTCCTCGACGATGGAAGACTCGGCAACCTCTCGAACTCGGACCCCACTGCTATCAGAATCAATCAATCGGACTCCAAGGCTCGCTAGCTGATGTAAATCGCGAACCATGCCCCTCCTCTCTGGCTGCACATCTGATAGGCTCCCCATCGACCTACGACTAAGAGCATCTGCCACAACATCGCCTTCCCGGGTGGTACAGTGATGTCGACATCGTAATCCTTGAGCGCTCTAACCACCGCTCTCGCCGTAAGTTCACTCCTCCGCCAAGATATACCGAGGCTCTTGTGGTCTGTATAAATATCCACACGAACCCCATACAAATAGTGCCTCCAGATCTTCAAAGCGTGAATCACGCCGCTAACTCCAAATCACGCGGGTAGCCTCTCGTGTTTAAGTTGTCGGACGCGTATGCTATAACCTTGCCCTGTTGCATCAACACACATCCTGCACCGATGCCCGACGATCACAATACACGACATAGCCATCCGACCTCCGGAAGAGTAAGAACGGGGCGCCGTCG
Organism: Przewalskia tangutica; assembly: GCA_029844215.1. Lineage (NCBI taxonomy): Eukaryota > Viridiplantae > Streptophyta > Magnoliopsida > Solanales > Solanaceae > Przewalskia > Przewalskia tangutica. The sequence goes on along the minus strand of CM056737.1, from coordinate 42,758,778 downwards.
CCTCCTTCAAGAATCGGAAACCCCGCCACAAGCATCACCATCAAACTTAGCCGCTTCGAGTCGGCTAGTCAATGGTGCAGATAGAAGCAAACTTCTACGAACCGCCGATAATAACTCGCGAGGCCTAAAGCTGCGCACCTGCCGAGTAGTAGGTCTAGCCAAGTCTGATCGCTTCGATCTTGGTCAGATATCCACCCGAATACCATCAGCTCCGACAATATGCCCAAGAAAAGCCACCGAAGTCAACCAGAACTCACACTTAGAAAACTTGGTGTACAACTGCTGGTCCTGGAGAACTCTCAGCACAGTCCTCAAATGCTCCGCATGCTCCCGCTCGGAGCGAGAATAAACCAAGATGTCATCGATGAATACTATCACAAACGTATCCAAAAATGGTTTGAACACTCGGTTCATCAAATCCATAAATACCGCCGGAGCATTGGTCAACCCGAAAGACATGACCCTGAACTCATAATGCCCGTACCGGGTCCGGAATGCAGTCCTAGGGACATCCGTCTCTCTAACACGCACCTGATGATAGCCCGATCGCAGATCAATCTTGGAGAAACATCTCGCACCCTGCAACTGGTCGAACAAATCATCAATCCTGGGAAGGGGGTATCTGTTCTTAATGGTCACCTTGTTCACCGCGTAATCAACACACATGCAGCTGCCCCGTCATTCTTCTTCACGAACAATATCGGCGCTCCCCAGGGAGAAACACTAGGCTTGATGAAGCCCTTCTCCAGCAAATCTCTTAGCTGGTCCTTCAACTCTCTCAACTCGGCAGGCGTCATTCTGTATGGCGGAATGGAAATAGGCCGAGTGTCCGCAAAGACATCGATACAAAACTCTATCTCCTCTCGTGAGGATACCCGGAGGTCGTCTGAAACACATCCGGGAACTCTCTCGACATCTTTGAATCGATCAAGATCCGTATCGCGACCTCGATGTCGAATAGCCGAATGAGATGGTAGATGTACCCCTTCTGCACCATCTTCCTAGCCTTGAGGTAGGAAATAAACCTACCCCTCGGCGAAATAGTGTTCCCCTCTCACTCAATAACCGGCCTCAGAAACCGAACCGCACTCACTCTCTCCTCGCAGCCTACACCGTGTAGCAAGAAGCTAACCAATCCATGCCCATGATCACATCGAAGTCAGTCATGTCCAACTCTATCAAGTCGGCTAGGGTCTGACGACTGCATAAAGTCACTGGGCAAGCCCTATATATCCGCCGAGCTACTATCGAATCACCCACTGGCGTAGCTACCTCAAAAGGGTCTATGGACTCAGGCTCTATCCCTATCCTACTACCAATAAAGGGGAGATATAGGGCCAGTAGAACCCGGATCTATCAAGGCATACATCGTAACGTAAACCGATAAAGTACTGCGGACGACGCCGCGACGCCCCGTCCCGCCGGTGGACAGGCATAAATGCGATTCAAGACCGCTAGAATCGGGACCCGCACCACGACCGCCGCAACTCGCTGGTCCATGAGTACCACGCCCGGGCGAGTAATCAAGGGATGAAGACCGCGAATGCACTGGCGTCGACTCTCCCATCGGGCCACGCTCGGCCTGACAGCTCGCATAGTGACCGCTGGCCACAAGTATAGCAAACTCAGTAGTACCACAACTCCTCGAATGGAATCTACCACATCGGACACACCGAGCGGACTCGATCGGTTAGCACCCTTTGCTGGTCCGAAGTCCAAGTCCTGGGCCCCGACCGCCTCAATACTCTGGCTGTACCAAAAACGATGTAGGAGTGCTCTGAGATGGTTGTGGTGCAAATCTAGACGTTTGCTGACGCCGTCCACCCCGAGAGCTACCAAAAGATCCGGCCGTCTTGGCCTTCTTCTGCTGCTGAAATTTGTCGACCCGCTTGCCTCACGCCTCGCACTCCGTGCATGAGCACGAATGCGGCAATGTCCATGCCCAACAAGAGCCACACCGAGCAAGACTACGCCAGATAATCATCTAACCCAAGAACGTGGCGGTGCACTCGGTCCTCCATGTTCGCTATTAGCGCAGTGGACATATCGAGCCAATGAATCGAACTCAATGTTGTACTCTAACTGCGGCGCCTCTGTCTCAAAGATCAAAAACTTATCGCCCGCGCCCTCCTCATCTGCGAGGCAAGAAGTGAGTGAGAAAAGCCTCAAAACTTCGTCCCATACCGCTGAGGCGCATGCTCTCCTCGGAAAGCTCCCACGAGTCAAACGCCGATCATTGCGGTATCACGCAGCGGTGCGAACCGAAGATCACGGACTCGGTCTCTCGACGCTTGATCACTGCATGATCCTCAGAATCGACGGATGAACTCCTCGCGATCATCCTCGTGCCTCGACCAGAACTCGGCGGGCTACAACTCGTAAAATCCCGTAGTCTCAAGTCGTCCGATCTAGGATGTACTACGGTGCCATCGAACTGCCAAGTCCCACTTATCTCATGTCGGGCCACGATTCTCGCCGATCGCCATCTCTCTCAGTAACCCATCTCCTGCTTCCAGTCGGGATCGAGGCGCAGTACCGTGGTCTTCGCTGGGCCGGGCGGCGTCGTGGAACTCACCATCTCGCATAGATCGGGCTCGAGCCCTCGTGACTTCGGTGTCCTACTAGCAGCTCTCACGCTTTGCCTCTTCGCCCGGGTTGCCTTTACGCGAGGCATAATCGCATGAAAAGGAATACGTTAGAGGGGTCCAACTTATAACACAGCTCTAAAGCACGATCTCAGAGTGAGAAGAATGGAAACCAATCCTAAATATCCTATAGCCTCCTGATTATTGGTATGGTGCACAACATACCGATAATCAAGACTCTACTAGATACGGTTCAGACACTTTCCGAGGATTAATCGCTTCGATACCACTTTTGTCACGACTGCCCGGCCCGTGGATCGTGCCTTACCGGCACCCAAGTAGACATACATCGAGTAATCGAATATAAAAACAAGACATGAAACAAATGTAAATTGAGACACGCTTTATCTCGAGAAAAGTCGCCTTCGCATATATATATATAAAGAGTGAACGCTACATCCCAATTTTACAACATGACTACAGACTTAGGAATGTAAACAACTATGGAGGACAGGTTTCGCCATACCCCGAATGTACATATATCTACAACATCGTGATAACCATACCAAAAGTCGAGCACCGAGAAGATGGAGCTCCTGACACCAAAGCAAAGATCCTAAGGATGCGGATCTAGCACTGCTTCTTACCCTGCGGCATGAACGCGGCCGAAGGAGGTCGCATAACAGTACCAAGTATGTGAAACGTAAAGCATCAAGTAAAATCAAAGTATTTAAAACCATTTGCAAATACAATTAGTTCAACTGCACATAGTGCCACAACATAAACAAGAGCAAAATAGATATAATGTAACTGGTCTTTTCTAGGCCGTGAATGATCGAAGCAAGGCCAATCGCCCATAGTATCATTATGCGTGCCTAATCTCGACTTCCGCACCGCATAGGTCACACACGCACCGCATGAGGTATTCTCGCGACGGGGTAGCTAACCCCTGCATTCTCCTCGACTCACGCATCGCATAGTCTCATAGACCGCATAGTCACACAGCATCGCATAGGCATCCCCGCGTCGGGATAAAACACCCGAATGATCAATCACGAACTCCGCGCTCTGCATAGTCACACAGACTGCATAGGCCGTATAGACCTGCATCAAGGGTGGCAAGCCCTCGGTATAACAAGTTAAGGGGGTATGTGATATAATAACAGTACAACGGTCTTAACGTTTAACAACGTAAGCACATCAAGAATGACAATATCACAAGACACTAACACATGTAGCATCCTAACATGTTACTTATCAAACCATCTTACTACACTTTGCAGAAATCAATACAGGATTTTCATAAACAAAATAAGTAAAATCGTTCCTTTTATCTTTCTTAAGTCGTTATACCTAACTTCTCATAAAGCTAGTATAACTCTTAAGCTTTCTGTTTAAAAAATCAAGTATTACTCTTCTTTCCAAAATGATTTATAATTCTTTTGAAATACTTCAAGGTTCTTATTATTTAGACTCAAGTCGAAAGACGTTAAGTAAAACCATGTTCAGTTAACACACGTACGTCTACCGTAATATATATATATTTTAAAATATCATGCTCGAGAGGATAGGAAGAATCACATACCTCCTCGGCGAAATCCACCTGCCAAGTCGAATATGTCGCGCGCAGAGAATCAACCTATAATAGTCAGATACGTCTATCAACGTCTAGACTACTCTGTAGACTATTCTAAGCAGAGGGTTCTATATTCTACGAAAAATTGGGCAGCACTTCCCTACCCGCCAAGCTACACAAGTCTACTGTAAATACAGTCCTATGTAAGTACATTTCAATCTTCTTTATTATTCTTCTGATGTGATTTCAGTTCAATTCTATTCTGTAATATCCTTCTATGCAATTACAGTTCAATTCTATTCTGTAATACCCTTCTATGCAATTACAGTTCAATTCTATTCTTTAATATCCTTTTATATCTTATATTCAAGTCTTAACTATTCTTATATGTAATATCCAATTACAGTAGAAGGACAGAGTATTTACCTCGATAAGCCCAAAATTATCCAAGTTAAACGTCGATCCTGAGCAAGGTTTAGCTCCTAATTGCACGCTCCGATTGCTCCAAGAAACTCTTAGAAGTTTCTAACCAACTTCTACTAAAACTATAAGGGATTTGGGCTAGGGTACTTTGGAGATAGTAACAATACTAGGGGAGTATTTTCTACCAAAAAGGGGGCTCTCACCAAGCCACTAGGCTAGAGGAGAGGTTGGGACGAAACACTACATGAGAGGGAGGATTTTGAGACTTAGAGAATTGTGTTTGTGGATGAAGAAAACCTTCAAGTTAGGGGGGTATTTATAGGCCAACCAATGGCCAAGATGAAGGCAAGTGGAGGGCAAGTGGAGGGTAGGGATTCACCCAAGTGTCCTTATCCATCTACTACACAAAAATATCCTACCTAACCTTGACTAAAGCAAGGCCACAAAATTGTCCAACCCATGCCCATGTTGCCGTCCATTTGAGGGTGACAAGTGTCACCCTCTCGTTGGTCCAAAATATTTCATCTCTCGGAAAAATCCGCAAAAATAATAAATGATATAGCCGTAATTTTCCCTTCGCAAGTTTTGTAAAACGTTTCGTCGGAAAACGATTCTTTTAGTGGGTTGTGCATAAATTTTCGTCCCTATGCCTACTTTAAGGCTCAAACTTTTGTACGTACGCCCTTACGTACATACTCTGGAAATACGGGGTATAACAGTTTCAGTGTTGGGATTTATCAACAATAATTGAAGAATTTCTAAGGATAAAGGGAGGGTTGGCCGAGAGCTTCAAAGAGGGATGGAGTATTGTTTCTTGAAATTAATCTAAGTGTGGATGAAGTCTTGCACCTCTATGTGTATATATAAGACAACCAAGGGCTAGGATTTAAACAAATGTGTGGATGAGATTGGGGACAAGTGTATGTGGGTCCCACAAGCCACTTGTCCAACAAATATCTAAAGCCACTTGGCTTGTCCACTTGTCCACATGATTTTGGACAACATGGGCCACATGGGGTGACATGTGTCGCCCTCCTATTCGTCCAAAATATTTTCATCCCCCAAAAACATCCATAATGGCCAAAATCTCGAAAATAATGTGGGCCCCACAAAACCGTAAATTTCTCCTGTGGGCCCTACGTGACCAATTCTGGAAATAAAATTCCATAATTCTATTATATTCTAAGAAGTCCAAATACCAAAATTGAGAATCCAATTCCCAATAATAAACCTTTTCCCTTCACGAGATTCGGAATATTTTCCGTCGGAAAAACAATTCTTTCTTCCTTTTCGAACTTAATGTTGTATTCTCGTACGTACGTCCTCACATACTGTCACGACCTGACCCCGGGCCGCGACTGGTGCCCTACCTGGGCACCCTTCTAATCATACAACATAACAAACTGCGGAAGATAAATAACACTCTTTTTTTTTTGTAAAACTAAGGCCAAGCCGATAAGGCTGCCATAACATAAAAATTACCCGAAAGGGTCTACACTGTTTAACAATGTAAAAACAACTCTAGCCAGTCCAGCCCACAGATGAATACAAACCTCTAAGATTTGAACAAATACTATGACGGACAAGGCCCCGCCGCACTTCGTATATACATAACCACGACGACAAGCTCCTAACATCGAGTTATCTCAAATGTTGAACCAGATCCTAAGCTCGCGGATCCACAATCGTGTACCTAAACTCGCGGACTTGAACGCAGCCCCAAGGGGGTCGATAACAAAAATTTAATATGGAACGGAAAATAAGGTACAGTAACAAATCATAATTGTACAAAAGAATGACAGGGGCAAGTATAAAGAAAGGGTAAATACCAGATCCTACTGTGTCATTTCCATCTCGTGAACTTAATCGTACCTTATTATCTTTTCCCATTATTCCATAAGAGTATAGTCAAATTCTTACGTACATACTTAAGAAAACTCATCAAGTTCATAAACATATAACTTACGTATCTTGCATAACCTAATCCGTCCCTTTATGGAGGAACGCCTATACTGTCGGCCCAATCTGGGATGCGATAGAGTCACATAAGTCTGCCCATAAAGGTATACTGCCCGGCCCAATCTGGGACGTGATAAAATCACATAAGTCTGCCCATAAAGGTATACTGCATAAAAATAGGAGGCTCATGATCAAAACAGGGTCCCTCGCCCGTAGTATCGATAAGCAATCCTACTCCTGGGACTATTTCACCCGCATAGGTCCTGTGGACCCGCATGAGGTATTCCTCGCATAGGTTGTACCCACCCGCATGGGACTTGTTACACCCCGTAAATTCAAGAGGTTAAGTTAAGAACGTATGGAAGAAAATAAGATTTGAATTTGGAAAGTTAGGTTGGCAAAAAGGTTGTGGGCATATTTTCAGCCAACTTTGGAGCGGTATATCTCCTAGTTCCGTAGGAGTTTTGAGGAGTTTTAAAAGACTAGTATGAAGGTTGTTGAGTCTAGTTTCCAACGCAACAAGCCACTCGTCTATTGGACATCGGGGTAGGAAGTTACGGGCGTTAGAAGTTCTGTGGGCTGACGCAGAGGACAGATCTTCCCAGCGCCGCGCGCAGCGCGGGCAGGTCGCGACGCCGGCCGGGCAGGTCGCGCGCCGATAATTCCGAAAGTCCTCTGAGGTTGCAGCGCCGAATGCGTGGCCGCGCGCCGAATGCAGAAATTCTCGAGTGGAAGGCCATGGCGCGGCTGGCCGGCGCCAAGGCGGGATTTTTGATGCGGTAAGGGGCGAAAAACAGGGGATATTTTGATAAAAGGCCTATGGGAGGGTGACAAGTGTCCCTCCCATCTTTTGACCAAAGGAGGGTCTTATTTTAGGGCCAAGTCTTCAAGACTTGACCATTTTGCAAGGGTTTCCTAAGAAAAATCCCTCTCCTCTCTCTCAAATTGATGAACCCCGGTGAGATTTTTGGAAGGGCTTCAAGAAGGAAAAGTGTTGGCAAGCTTGTAGAGGACTCTTGTGAGTAATTTTGAAGTGAAGAAGATTTCGGAAAGAGGGCTTCTTGAGGTAAACTCCTCCTTCTTGTATATTTGAAGATTTCAAGTTATAGTAGTTAAGAAGTGAGCCTGAGGCTGTTATATTTAAATCTTGAAAAGATTGGGGTGGTGTCGACTTGTAAAAACCGAAATGGGCATGTTAGCCACTCATATTGTAATCAATTTGGTTGCTAGCTAGAAATCGTTACAAGTTACAAATAGGAGGGTATGTAATTAGTTATGATTTAGATAACATGTTGGGATAACGAGTTGGGTTAAAAGGGAATGGAAAGGATATTGATAATTATTGGGATAATATAGCCGAATGTGGTTTGGAAATTATTGGATTGTTTTGTGTTATTGTGGGGCAGAATTTTACGCGTCATGTGAAGGCGTGTAATCCCCTTTTTGGTTAGCTGAATTGTTGTGCCTTAAATGCGGCGTTTGGTTATTGAATTCGGACCTTGAAAAAAGGTGGAAAAGGAAGTAGAAACGAAGGAAGTACTGTCCAATTTTCTCGTGGAACAAGGGATTTTTCATTAGAATTTACTACGTTGAAGCTAGAAGCTAATAGACGTATTATGTTCATTATAGGTTGATATCTACGGACGGCATATTGGACTTGGCAAGTGGATTAAACAAAAGAGGTATGTAGAACTCTTCCTATCTCTTGAGCATGAGTAGTTATAACTGTATGGTACGGTAGACGTACGTGATCTTTAAATGAAGTGAAGTCATTTGATATATTTGACTTGTTTTAAGGATGTCTAGTTGGTTGAGTTAGAGAATTAACTCACGTGTCCTTAAGGAAGAGTTATAAGAATGGTTTATCCTAATAAGGTAGACAAGGATTTCTTGACATGATCAAGTATAGAATACTGGATTTGGGAAGTATTGATTCTTGAACTATTCTAAAGATAAGAGACCTGATTCCTAAGTTAAGATTTTTGAAGTATTTTGAAAGTAGTGTAACTTGAATTGAAGTACAAGCCTCTTGGCTATAGAGAGAGCAAAGTGGTCTAAGACATAAAGAGTTATAACGGCTTTATGGGAAGTTAGTTATGACGGCTTTATGGGAGGATAAGGATGTCTTGGTTTCTAAAGCATAAAGTTAGTATAACGGCTTTATGGGAAGTTGGTTATAATAACTTTATGGAAGCTTAAAGAAATGGTTTTTCTCGGATAAGGTAAGCCTAGATAAAAGAATGAATACTAAGAAAGACAATTCGATTTAAAGGCATCAATTGCTAAAGTTTAAAATGAGGGTCACTTGAGTTAGAAGCCGAAGTATATTTCTAATAGTATAGTGACTTGTTTGAAATGTAGATAAGCCTGGATACTACGGGTGTTAGTATCTTGGGGTCTTATGTGGAAAAGGGATCTTGGAAAGAATAGAAGTACATAGTACTTTGGGTTGAATTTCCCCGGACTTGTTAAGTGATATGAACAGTGCCTTAAGGTTGATGAATGAGATTCATTCGGTTTAATAATAGAAGTCTAAAGAAGTTGAGAACTTACTTGGACGTACCGTCAGTGATGGAGGATTCCACGGGTATGCTTCCATTGCCTTCTTATGAATCTACCGGGACGTACCGACAGTGATGTGGGATTCCACGGGTATGCTTCCATAGTCTTAGTATGGGTTTACCGGGACATACTGCCAGTGATGTGGGATTCCACGGGTATGTACCGTGGACATGCTTGCGATGAGGGATTCCGAGGCATGTAGTTTGAGGGGTAAGAGTATAAATGAGGGGTGCAACCCCAAGACGTTATACCACCTTCTTCAGGGTAAGAGTATAAATGAGGGGTAAACCCCCAAGACGTTATACCACCTGTTTCGTGGATTTGCTACCCACGATGCGAGGGACACCTCATGAAGTCATGTACCCGAGATGAGGGATTCCACGGGCATGATAGATACATGTAAGTATTGTGTATGTGTACGCCGACAGTGAGGTAGGAGTCCACGGGCGCGTCACATGGTTGTATTTAGTTTTCTGGTTGTCGGCAGTGACGGGGGATTCCACGGGCACAGGATATAGGTATATACGTGTTGTATGTACGCCGGCAAGAGGTAGATACCACGAGCGGGGCACATTGTTAGTTTTGTGTGTACGCCGACAGTGAGGAAGGATGCCACGGGCGCGTCACAGAGTTAGATTTTACACCTGGCGGTCGGCGGTGATGGGAATCCTACGCGCTTGGATTTTTGAGGCTGGTGTTCATAGCCCCGCGTGACTACTGCTCATATGATGAAACAGCGGTAAGGTAAACCGACTTTCATTACTTCTACTAAGAAGCACGATTATCGTTAATTTGGTTATCATATATGTCTTCACCTGTATCTTTTGACTATTATGATTTAAATTACGATTTTCATTTGCATACTTGGTACATGTTGTAATCGACCTCCTTCTGAGGCTCGTTCATGCCGCAGGTTGAGGTGCATAGCTTGCCGATCCGCACTCGTAGGATCACTGTTCGGTTCTGGAAAGCTCCATTTCTCCGGAGGCTTTGTTTTGGTATGGTTCCCTGAAGTCGTTGACTTTTGTACATTCAGGGGTATGGCGGGGCCCGTCCCACACGGTTGTTATGTAAACTCTTAGGTCTGTAGTCATATATTGTGGGTCACTTTTAAAAAAATTGAGGTAACTGCTTTTGGATGTTGTTTATATCCAGGAAGGTAGCCTGATCGGCTAGCCTATTATTTATTTCATTGTTAAATCGTATGTATGTTCCGCTGATTATCTCTGATGTATACGTAAGTGCCCTGTGTGGCACCGCGAGCCCGGTCGTCGTGACAAAAGTGGTATCGAGCGATTAGTCTCGGAAAGTGTCTACGGCCGTGTCACAGTAGAGTCTTGATTATTGATGTGTTGTGCACCACATCTATAATCGTGAGGTCGCAGACATTTAATATTTGTTTCCATTCTTCTCTCTACGAGATCGTGCAGAGAGTGTCCCACTAGGTGAATCCTCGTGACTGTTCTATTATCAGTTATGCCTCTGGAAGGCGACCAGGCCCGAGGCAAGGCAAAGAGCAAGATTTGTTAGTGGTACGCAGAGGATTTCTAGAATCGAGCCCGCACCATGCCCGAGGTTATGGGAATCGGCGAGATCACCATGCCGCGATGTTAGAGAGCGAGAGCGGCGATGACACCGAGGTTCGTGACCAGCCTCGGCCCACAACCATAGGCGGTATAGAGATTACGAGAGCGGTCCGATTATTGACTAGCATTGTGGCGAGCGGCGCCTGTGAGCCGTGCTAACCCTGGCCGATAGTTTGAGGATTCGGGACTTTACGAGTTGCAATCCACCCGAATTCTATGGTTCGAGGTCCGAGAGGACCTCGTGAGTTCATTCGGCAGTGCGGCGGACTATCACAGTGCTCGTGGCCTCGGAGACGGAGTCCGTTGTGTTAGCTTCCTACCGGTTACGCGATATTGCGTTGAACTGGTTTGAGTTGTGGGTGTTGTCTAGAGGTATGGGTACTCCTCCGGCTGTTTGGGGTGAGTTCACGGGACCCTTCTTTATTTCAAATCATTTCTTTGCTTACATTACTGAAGAAAATCATTCTTTTAATCTTCCATAAAGTTGTTATAACCAACTTCCCATAAAGCCGTTATAACTCTTTATGTCTTAGACAAATTCATTCCTTTTATGACCAAGAAACTTATACTTTCAATTCAAATCACATAGCTTTCAAAATACTTCAAGTCTCTTAACTTTTAAGAAAACAAGTTTCTTAACTTTAGAATGGCAAGAAATCAATACTTTCCAAATCAAGTATTCTATACTTTTAAATCAATTCATTTCTTCCTTTAAGAATCAAGTCTCATAACTTGAAAAATAAAGTCCCTTAACTTTTTAAAAATTTGAGGTTCATAGTCTTAAAACTTCATACGTAAATTCTTATAAATTAAGTAACATATACTTTGGTGCGTTGTGAATAAGTTATACTTATTTATAACGATCTTAATCGAGTAGCCATGATCTAGAAAATGTAATACAATTTTGTCTTATCTTAGCTTCTATGCAGATGGAGAATTCTACTCATTTTAACTTAATTGATTGTCATTACATTTTCCTTTATTAACGCTGCAATGTCTTGTTCGATACTTATTCTCATTCGTGCCGTAAATTAGCCAAGTCAACTTGGCTCCAAATTACCTCCTAACGACTCTTACCAACATCCCCCATAAGACTTGGTAAGAACTTAGGATAACTTAGACATAGCCTTTACGTAGAGTAAATCACACACATACCTCTTAACTTCTAAGAGTAGAAGGAAACATGAGATAATACCACATGTATATTCCATACATAGAATCATGTCAAAAGAAGGAAGAGGTTCACATACCTCGCGACGATTATCGACAAATAGCAAAATGCTCTGAAGTACTTCAACCTTGATAGCTATTCCATCCTTCAAGTAGAATACGCTATTCTTAGTACTTCAACCTATAATGGCCATAATACGTCCATTAAACCTCTAGTTTCAAAACGTAGAATATTCTAAGTGCAAAGTCACTAAATTCTACGGAAAATCGGACAGCACTTCCTTTGTTTCTACATACTTTGCCACCTTTTTCAAGGCTGAATTCAATAACCAAACACGCCACATTTAAGGCCCAATACAACAACCAATCAAAGGGGATTACACGCCTTACAATACGTGTAAAATTCCGCCCCACAATTAATACCAACTAAGTCCTTAATCAAGGTCACTCTCGGCTAATAATCCAATTGAATTGAAATCTCAAGGCTAAACATACTAGTTTTCGGATTAGGGTTCCAATATCCATGACACTTATCAACTTCATAATATATATCTCAAACTTGCTAATATCCCTAGCTACAACAATAAGTAATCTTAATTACTAAAACGACAAGAATTTTTACCTTTACAAGCCCTTATAATTTCCAAGATTCAATGTCGCTCTTAGCAATTCTTAGCTCCTTTCCTTATGTTCCAATCCGCTCCAAGTACTCCTTAGAAGCTTATGAAGAACTCGTCTTCAAGTTCCATCTTCAAAGTTGAAGAACACCTTAGGGTTTCGCCTTGCGACTAACGTGAAAACGCCGTTTTTCCGAAATCTTTCTATTGAGATATCCTTACAATACCCCTAGGAACCTTGGATTAAAGTCTTGTGACTAATGAACCACAAACAAAAATTTTCTTCTCCCTTTCTTCCTCAAACCCGATAGCAAGTTCTTCAAGAACTCAAGTTCTTGCAATATTTTTCTATGTGTGGGATGTCTTGCTACTAGTAGTAGTAGTAGTAGTATATATAAATAAATCAAAGGCTAGGATAAATACAAATGGAAGGCTAGGATGTGGTCAATATTATCAAGCTCTCTTGACTTTTGACTTAGTCAATATAATCAAGCCAATGCCTAGCAAGACTTGCTCATCTATACAATGGTCAAATGACCATTCTATCCTTGCTTCAATTTCGTCCAAGACCAATGTGGGGGGGGGGGTGCCACGTGTCGCCCTCCCATTCATCCATAAAATTATGTAACCCTCGTGGGTCCCACAAAACGTAAAATTCCTCGGGTGGGCCCCACGTGACCAAATCCGTAAAATTAAATTTCCATAATGATAATAAGTTCCATACTCTTCAATTAATACATTTTGAGAATCTAATTCTCACCAATGAACATTTCTCCTTTCCGACGTTCGGCAGATTTTCCGTCGGAAAAACAATTCTTCCTTTCGCACCCTTTTCAAGTCTTGTGTTCCTTACATACATTCTCTTAAACATGTCCTTGAACTACGGGGTGTAACACATACATACCCTGAAACTACGGGGTGTAACAGGTTGTTGAATACGGGCCTTGGAAAAAGGTGGAAAAGTGTCACGACCAGCCCGGGCGTGTTCGTGCCTTACCGGGCACCCTAGTGACACAACATCGAGTGTCAATGGTACATAAAACAACAACATGAGATAACGAAATATAAAACAATAATCATGAAAACTTGCCTTTCGGCATATATATAACCATCAACTCTTTTACAAATGAGCGGCAATCCTTTTACCAAGCCACGCCGGCATTACTACGGACCTCAAGAATGATACGACCCATGATGGCGGGGCGGGGCCCGCCAAACCACAGATGTAAACACTTACTACGACGGGGACTATACATTTGATAAGCCTCGAGAAAGCGGAGCTTCCCAACGCCGACGTGACCACGAGAGCTAGGATCGGCGATGTACCTCAACTGCGGCGTGAACGCGGCCCGAAGAAGTCGATAACAGTGAGTATGTGAAACTAAAAATAAATCGTAAATGAAATCATAGTAGTCTATACAAAGCGGGAGACATGTATGATAACCAACTACGATTCACCATAAATAAGCGATCGTATCAAGTCGGGGACTCACGCCTCAGTCGTCACTTAATTTAACAATGGGTCTCGCCCACAACATCAATCGTGCGTGGAATGCCTTCTCAGCTGGCCGATTTATGATATACAAGCACCAAGAATACACATGAACACCAGTCCCACTTTGTGTCTAATAAAAGCATGCGAGTAAATGCGAAGGCATAGCCGACTACTAACACTCGCGATGCCAACAAGGTCATAAAGCGTATCATAAGATCTGTCTGGGCCGTCACATGATCAAAGCGGCCGCTTGCACGCGATATCTAATGTCGCGCGTCTAGTCTCGAACTTCCGCGACTCGCGTAGGCCAATCTCATCGGCCGCGCGAGGTATTCCCGCGTCGGGTAGCTACTCCCGGCGTCGTCACCGACTTCGAGTCGCGTAGCGCGACCGCGTACCCGTAAGGGCACACTAACACGGAACTCGTAGCTCGCATAGGCCCCGAGGACCGCGTAGAGGTATTCTCGAATCATGGTCCCGGATCACTGAGTCTACCCCGCGACGGAGGCTTAACCCGGAATCATCTCAAGAGATGAATGCCACCATACTATCATAACGATCGGAGTAGTTAATAATCACAATCAAGAAACCCTTTACACAAACATCACAAGATACTAACACACGTAGCATCCTAACACGTTTACTTATCACGGACAAGAAAGTATTACAAGGCTATCACAAACCAATACAATCGAGTTATTCACACAAGGTACTTTCTACTAACAAGTTGGTGTATCTATCCCCAAAGTACTTCACACATTAAAATCTTAAAAGATCTGCTTCTTTCACATAAGTCACACAATACCAGTAGTATAAAATAGAGTATCCTTTTAAGAAAACTAAAACTCTTACCTTTGTAAAATCAAGTAACAACATTATTTTCAAGCGTCCAAGTTTGCCTAATTTCAAATGTTCACGTTTCTTATTTTAGAAAGGTTCCGTAGTTCATAGTCTTATTCATTTAAGAATATAATTCTCTTTTAAACAATGAGAAACATAAGCCTTATATGTGAGTAGGATATTCTTGTTTATAACAATCTTATTCTAATGACCATGATCTAGGAAATATCATTTTGTCTCATCTTAGCTTCATGCGGATGGAAGTTTCTCTGGTTTTCATAATACTTAATTATTCAAAATATTTCCTTTTATTAACGCTGCGATGGTTTGTCGATACACATTCCGATTTCAAATCGAGAAAGCATTCTTAAGCCGTTATACCTAACTTCCCATAAAGCTAGTATAACTCTTAAGTTTTCAAACACCAAGTATTACTTCTCCTTTCAAAATGATTCAAAAATCTTTTGAAAATACTTCAAGTTCTTTCTTATCATATAACAAGCGATTATAGTTCAAATCGATTACCTTTTAAAAACCACATGTATTTTCTTACTAACATAAAGTCATATAACTAACTTCCCATAAAGCCGTTATAACACTTTATGTTTTAAACCATTCAAACACATTTAGCACATGTACGTCTACCGTACTACATAGTTCACACATATCATGCTAGAAAGATAGGAAGAGGTTCACATACCTCGCGACGAGTATCGACTCATAGCAAAACGCTCCAAGTACTTCCAAACGTCGGCTACCCCTTAAGCCACGTAGATCGCGCCACACGTAGTACATCCACCTCGATAAGCCCATAATTATCCAAGTATAAAGTCGATCCTGGGCAATCGTTTAGCTCCAACTCCGAGCGCTCCAACCCAGCTAAACCACCTTAGAAGTTCTAACCAACTTACACAATACTCAACGGTATGGAGATTTTCCTAGGGTTTCGGTTTGTGTATGACGGGAAGTATAATAGTATTTACGGGCTTTTCGTAAGGTATAACCTTAGAATACAACAAGGTATAAGGCTAAGGTAATTTGGGCATTATAACAATACTTGGAGTACTTCATACCCTGAGGGGTATTATCTACAGAACTAGGTGGGGTACCCCCGGCTAGCACCCAGGAGGAGGGTGTCTACCCTCTACCTACCCAGCTGGGACTCTCGACGAGGGAGGGAGGGCTCTCGCCAAGACACCACACTAATGGGGAAGTAAGAATCTTTCAAGACTTAGGCAAATTGTGAAAGAATTAGTCTTCCAGGAGAGGGTATTTATAGGTCAGTGAAAGCCAACCAATGGCCAAGATTACACTGAAGTGTTAGGCAAGTGTAGGGCCAAGATTAACCCATTTGTACCTAGCCAACTTGCACCCAAATTATCTAACTAAAATATCTCCCACTTGCTTCCCAATCGTCCATGCGCCCACTTTTGCCACCAATGAGAGGGTGCGAGTCGCCTCTCGTTGGTCCAAAATGTTCGTCTCTCGGAAAAATCCGCAAAAATACTAAATGACATAGCGGAAATTCCCTACGAAAGCTGTGAAAACGTTTAGTCGCACGACTCTAACAGGGTGTTGTGCACAAACATATTTCTACCCAAAGGTGCCACATGGGGTGACACGTGTCGCCCCGATTCGTCAAAATATTTCGTCTTAGAAAATATCCAAAACGCCAAAATCTCAAAATCAAAGCGGGCCACAAAAGCAGTAAATTTCTCGTGGGCCCACGTGACCATTTAAAATAAAATTCCATAATTCTCTAATATTCGGGAAGTCCGAATACCAAATCTGGGAATCAATTCCCATAAACGAACCTTTTCCTTCACAAAACCGAAACTTTTAGTGGAAAAATCGCCTCTTTCTTCCTTTCCAATCTTTCGTGATTCTCGCACGCACGTCCTCGCATACATACCACGGAACTACGGGTATAACATTCTTCCCCTTAGAAACATTCGTCCGAATGTTCCTTCTAAGTCTCAAACGAACACGTGGCGAAGATAGTCTTCACTACTATACTTACGAACAATCCCGCCACACGGTGGCCACGAAACACCTGCGCAAAACTTACATCTAAGTCCACGAGGAAACACTCCTACATCACCACAAATACCTCTTCCCGGTCAAAATATACTTAGTCACCGATACCACTTTTGTCACTCGCGAGCCTTGCTCCGACCCGACAAATGGTACCGGTCATGCGATCCTGAGGATCTCGTGCACTCGAACTCTTACCACATTACGATACGGCAGTTTCCAAAACTGGGTTACTATCTCTAACGTGGTCATCATTAATCGAACACTGATGGATCTCCGATACTTTCCCGATCATAACAATGAAAGACCGACGCCCTTCCTCCTAAGTCGGACGGCAAATGCTAACATATAGGCAACAGCCTATTCTTCACATGAACTCACAAAGGCCCAAAGTAACTCGGGCTAAGTTCCTTCGCTTCCAAAACTCGCCACACCCGGGGTGGTACTTTCAAGAAGACCGACCGTCGACACGAACTCTAGCGTCGTCGCCGATTATCCATACGATTCCTCGCCGCGAGAACTTCTTCTAGACAAGCTTCACTATCCATCTGCTGGAACAAGCTCAACCAACTATCTGAACCACGCCAACATCGAACCAATCGACCAAGACTTGCATTTACGCCCTACAGGCGTCGCAAGACGACATCCGAACACCGACATGGTAGCTTAAACACTCAACCGGAGACAACGATCTCACGGCTACCCGAAATCAAAACATCGGCGGGGCGAATGCGACACGGAGACTCACCGAAGTTCCTAGCCTGCTCGTACAAACTCCTAGAAGAGAAAGCAGCCGTACCACTGGCTCCACTGTCGTCATAAGGTGAAGGTAGGCACCGTGCAACCTCACAACCTTTTCGGATAACATCAACAACGCCGAGAACGACCAGAAGAACACGATAGGTCGCCCCATCGGCCCGACCATCGTCGACGCATCCACGAACTTGCACGGCTAACTAAACATGGGCCTAACACCCTCATGACCCTAACACAAAGGGACCACCACAAACTGACCCTACCACTAAACCTACGCGGGTTGACCGCGTAGCCTCAACCCGGCGTGGCGCAAATACCATCTCCCGAAGGAACAATCTTACTAAACACGTTACGAAAACCTAGCGGTCTTCTTAGCTCAACTACCCTCTTTCATTTCATACTACATAGGGACTTATCCAAAACACAGCTCACGTGCACTATGCACTCCGATAAGGGTCAAACATAAACATACGTCTCTACCCGAGATGGCCTTACCTCTAAGGTCTTTGCGCATAAAGCTCTAAGGCTCACACTTTCTCTATCCTCCAAAATCTTACTCGGTTAACCCACCATGATTTCTAATCACAACTAACACAATCGCTATCGTAACATAGCACTTAAGGTATACTCACTTGAAAGTTACCGAAGGACGCCTTCTTTCCGCCCTCTTCTGCTGTGGTTAACCCAATCTCTACGTTTTTGACTGCTTTGTACATAAGCGCATACAGGCCATGCTCAACCAATCAAGAATTACTCTTTGACGCTTCTCTTAGGTAGTCATCAAGACTCGCGATACATCGGTATACTCTGCGTAGCCAAATCCATAGCTAGTAACAAGGTTGTCTCTTGGCAATCTATATTCTCTGTTCCGTGGGCGAAGGTTCAAATATTATGGTCATTGTAGGCTTTGCTGCCGTGCTAAACTCGGGGCTAGTGACGTCGCAAAACTCCCGAATGAAGCACTACCCTAGGTAATGATTGGGCACGTGCCCTCGCCACCTCTGAACTCTACTCGCAGCCTCTGCCGCCTTGCCCTCCCGGGCGGGTTGCTCTACGCGGAGGCATAATGATAAGAAATAATTTCGTCGGAGGTCAACTTACAACACGACTACAGGCACGATCTCGAGTGAGAAGAATAGAAACCAATCCTAAATATCCTATAGCCTCACGATTATTGGTGTGGTGCGCACACCGATAATCAAACTCATCGGATACGGTGCAGCGACACTTTCCGGATTAAGCGCTCGATACCACTTTGTCACGACCAGCGGGCGTGGATCGTGCCTACCGGGCACCCTGGTGACACAACATCAGTGTCAGTGAACATAAAACAACAACGTGAGATAATGTAATTATAAAACAATAATGCGAAAACTTGCCTTTCGGCATATATATAACCATCAACTCTTTTACAAATGAGCGGCAATCCTTTTTACCAACCCCGCCTACAACGATTACTACGCACCTCTAAGAATGATACGACCCAATGGCGGGACAGGGCCCGCCAAACCACGAATGTAAACACTTACTACGACAGGACTATACCACCGATAAGCCTCCGAGAAACGGAGCTTCCCAACGTCGAATCGTGACCACGAGCTAGGATCAACGATCGATGTACCTCGACTGCGGCATGAACGCGGCCCGAAGGAGGTCGATCTGACAGTACAGAGTATGTGAAACTAAAAATAAATCGTAAATGAAATCATAGTAGTCTATACAAAGCGGGAGACATGTATGATAACCAAACTACGATTCACCATAAATAAGCGGTCATGTCAAGTCGTGACTCACGCCTCAAGTCATCACTTAATTTAACAATGGGTCTCACGCCACAACATCAATCGTGCAGTGGAATGCCTTCCTCACCGCCGCGATTTATGATATACAAGCACCAAGGAATACCACATGAACACGTGTCCCACTGTGTCTAATAAACTGTGCAGGTAAATGCGAAGGCATAGCCGACTACTAACACTCACAGTACCAACAAGGTCATAAATCGTATCATAAGATCTGTCTGGCCGTCACATGATCAAAGGCGGCCACTTGCCGCGTATCTAATGTGCGGCGTCTAGTCCCGAACTTCCGCGACTCCGCGTAGGCCAATCTCGTCGCCCGCATGAGGTATTCCCGCATCGAGGTAGCTACTCCCGGCATCGTCCTGACTTTCCGGTCGCGTGGCCACATGGACGCATGCCCATAAAGGACGACACTAACACCGAACTCGTAGCTCGCATAGGCCCCGGGACCGCGTGAGGTATTCTCGAATCATGGTCCTGCATCACTGAGTCTACCCGCGTCGTGGAGGCGGCTTAACCGGAATCATCTCAAGAGATGAATGCCACCATACTATCATAACGATGATAGTTAATAATCACAATCAAGGAAACCCTTTACACAAACATCACAAGATACTAACACACGTAGCATCCTAACACGCTTACTTATCACGAACAAGAAAGTATTACAAGGCTATCACAAACCAATACAATCAAGTTATTCACACAAGGTACTTTCTACTAACAAGTTCGTATCTATCCCCAAAGTACTTCACATTAAAATCTTAAAAGATCTGTTTCTTTCACATAAGTCACACAATACGTAGTATAAAATAGAGTAGTGTCTTTTAAGAAAACCAAAACTCTTACCTTTGTAAAATCAAGTAACAACATTATTTTTCAAACGTCAAGTTTGCCTAATTTCAAATGTTCACGTTTCTTATTTTAGAAAGGTTCCGTAGTTCATAGTCTTATTCATTTAAGAATATAATTCTCTTTTAAACAATCGAAACATAAGCCTTATATGTGAGTAGGATATTCTTGTTTATAACAATCTTATTACAATGACCATGATCTAGGAAATATCATTTTGTCTCATCTTAGCTTACATGCGGATGGAAGTTTCTCTTGGTTTTCATAATACTTAATTATTCAAAATATTTCCTTTTATTAACGCCGCGTTGGTTTGTCGATACATTCGATTTCAAATCGATAAAGCATTCTTAAGCCGTTATACCTAACTTCCCATAAAGCTAGTATAACTCTTAAGTTTTCAAACACCAGTATTACTTCTCCTTTCAAAATGATTCAAAAATCTTTTGAAAATACTTCAAGTTCTTTCTTATCATATAACAAGCGCTTATAGTTCAAATCATTACCTTTTAAAACCACATGTATTTTCTTACTAACATAAAGTATTATAACCAACTTCCCATAAAGCCGTTATAACACTTTATGTTTTAAACCATTCAAACACATTTAGCACGTATGCGTCTCACGTACTACATAGTTCACACATATCATGCTAGAGATAGGAAGAGGTTCACATACCTCGCGGCAGTATCGACTCATAGCAAAACGCTCCAAAGCGTCGGCCCTTACCAAGCCACGTAGATCGCGCCTGCGTAGTACATCCTCGATAAGCCCATAATTATCCAAGTATAAAGTCGATCCGGCAATCGTTTAGCTCAACTCCGCGCCCAACCCGCTCTAAACCACCCTTAGAAGTTCTAACCAACTTACACAATACTCCAACGACTATGGAGATTTTCCTAGGGTTTCGGTTTGTGTACGGGAAGTATAATAGTATTTCGGCTTTTTCAAAGGTATAACCGTAGAATACCACCAGGTCTAAGGCTCAGGTAATTTGGGCATTATCACAATACTTGGAGAGTACTTACACCACAAAGGGTATTATACTGGCAACTAGGCTGGGGTACCCACGGCTAGCACCCAGAGGAGGGTGTCTACCCTCGCCTACCCCACAGTGGGGACTCTCGGCCGAGGGGAGGGAGGGCTCTCGCCAAGACACCACAAGGGAAGGAAGAAGCTTTCAAGACTTAGGCAAATTGTGAAATGAATTAGTCTTCCAGGGGCGGGTATTTATAGGTCAAGTGAAAGCCAACCAATGGCCAAGATTACACCAAGTGTTAGGCAAGTGTAGGGCCAAGATTCACCCATGTGTACCTAGCCAACTTGCACACAAAATATCTACCAAAATATCTCCCACTTGCCTTCCCAATCGTCCATGTGCCGCCCACTTTGCCCACCAATGAGAGGGTGCCAAGTGCCGCCCTCTCGTTGGTCCAAAATGTTCCGTCTCTCGGAAAAATCCGCAAAAAAACTAAATGACATAGCCGGAAATTCCCCTACGAAAGTCAGAAAGCGTTTAGTCGAAAACGACTCTAACGGTGTTGTGCACAAACATATTTCGGCCCAAAGGTGCCACGTGGGGGTGACACGTGTAAGCCCCGATTAAATCAAAATATTTCGTCTTCCAAAATATCCAAAACGGCCAAAATCTCAAAATCAAAGCGGGCCCACAAAGCCAGTAAATTTCTCCGTGGGCCCACGTGACCATTTTCAAAATAAAATTCCATAATTCTCTAATATTCCGGAAGTCCGAATACCAAATGGGAATCCATTCCCATAAACGAACCTTTTCCTTCACAAAAGCGGAAACTTTTCCGTGGAAAAATCGCCTCTTTCTTCCTTTCCAATCTTTCTGTCGTATTCTCGTACGTACGTCCTCGCATACATACCCTGGAACTACGGGGTATAACAAAAAGTACGTAGAAACAAAGGAAGTGATGTCCAAATTTCCGTAGAATTAGAGGGCCATTATTTGGTATAAGTCTTATACTAGTAAGTATGATATTTATAGAAGTGCTATCGTCATTATAGGTTGAAGAACTACGTGTAGCATATTCTACTTGGAATGTGGAATAGACGCTAAGGTTGAAGTACATTGGAGCGTATTGCTACTTGTCGTGTTGGTTAGTCGTCACGAGGTATGTGAACTATCCTTCCTTATTTTGACATGATTATTTGAAAAGCCTATGTGACTTGATTTTGGTGAGTCTATGTGACTTGATTTATTTGAAGTAAATGAATTGATTTTGAAAGTATATGAGTCTTGATTATGAAAGTATGAGTGACTTGGTTTGAAATGTATAAGTTACTTGAATTACTTTAAAGTTAAGAGATTTGATTTAAAGTTATGAGACTTGATTTCTTTAAAAGATTATGAGACTTTATTTTCAAGTTATGGGACTTGATATCTAAAGTTAAGAGATTTGATTTAAAGTTATGAGACTTGAATTCTTTAAAAGATTATGAGACTTTATTTTTCAAGTTATGGGACTTGATTTCTAGAGTTAAAAGATTTGATTTATTTTGAAAGTTATAATACTTGATTTGAAAAGTACAAGCTTACTTGATTTTAAAGAAGATAAGTAACTTTATTTAAAGGTATAAGTTACTTGATTGATTTAAATAGAATAAACGATTTAATGTTGAAAGAAGAAGTTCTTGGTGTTTGTCACGACCCGTTAGGGCAGTGGTAGTGCCTTCCGGCACCCAGTAGTCATACATCGAGTAACCAATGAAATATAAAACAAGACAGAAACATAGTAAAGATGAAGCAGCTTTATCGAAGAAAAGCTTGCCTTACGGCATAATATAAATAACTCAAGTTTTGCGATTCATCCCAACTGCATAATAGCACTACGGACCTCTAAGGAAGTAAACAACTATGGCGGGACGGGGCCGCCATACCTGATCAGACAAAACTATCTACAATACAGGAGATCATATCCAAAAGTAGAGCCTCGGAGAAGATGGAGCTCACGACACCAACGCAAAGATCCTAAGGATGCGGATCTAGCACTGCTTGCCCACCTGCGGCATGAGCACGGCCCAGAAGGAGTCGATAACAGTACCAAGTATGTGAAACTATAAAGAATCGAAATGAAATCAAAGTATTTAAAACCTTTTTCAATTACAATCGGTTCAATTGCACATAGTGCCACATCCTGAACAACATGATAATAGGAAAAGCGAATGTGTCTATTCTAGGCGCGAATGATCGAGCAAGGCGATCGCCCATAGTATCATCCTGCGTGCCTAGTCACAGACTTCCGCGCCCGCATAGGTCACACGCACCGCATGAGGTATTCCTCGCATCGGGGCAGCTAACCCCGGCGTCCGCCTAGGCTCCGCGGCCGCGCATAGCCTCAAAAGACCGCGTAGTCTCAGCGGACCGCATAGGAATCCCCGCGTCGGGCTAGACGCCGGAATGATCAATCTGGAGCATACCATTGCTCGCATAGTCTCACGAACCGCATAGCCGTATAGACCGCGTCAAGGGCAAGCCCTCGGTATAATAGTCGAGGGTAGGTGATACATAGAATACAGCGGACTTACGGTTAGCAACGTAAGCACGCAGAATGACCCCTTACACGGCGTTACAAGACACTAACACGGTAGCATCATGATATGTCTACTTATCAAACAATCTTACTACACTTAACAGAGATCAATACAAGGCTTTTATAAACAAACAAATGCAGTTCCTTTTTATCTTTCTTAAGTTGTTATACCTAACTTCCCATAAAGCTAGCATAACTCTTAAGCTTTTGTTTTAAAACCAAATATTTATCTTCTGTTAAAAATGATCGATATTCTTTTGAAATGTTTTCGTTCTTTATTATTCAGCTTAAGCGTGAGGCATTCTTAGTAAGTATTATTCGGGCTTAAGCGTGAGGCATTGCCGTAAGTATTATTCGAGCTTAAGTCAAAGACATTGCCGTAGTTATTATTCGGTTAACACGTATCGTCACCGCTATATATATATTGTAAAATATCATGCTTAGGAAGAATCACATACCTTCTCGTGAAAATGTCACACCGAAAATCGGGCGTGGTAGTGCCTTACCGGGCACTAGCGATACATACATCGAGAAAAATCAGCGAACATAAAACATGAGTCATTATATAAGAGATATAATAAATAAGCAGGCAACCAAACGGTTGCCTTAGTATACATAAAACACGAGCAGTTTAATCCTTTTACAACCACCACAACATTACTCTGCACCTCTAAGATATACTGACTATGGCCAGACGGGGCCATGCCATACCACAGAATGTACAAGAACTTACAACTCGAGAACACACTAAAAGATAAGCCTCCGAGAAACGGAGCTTAATCTGTTGGCTGTGATCCTATGGCGAGGATCCACGGCCGATGTACCTCACTGCGGCATGATGAACGCAGCCCCCAGAGGTCGATAACTGGTACCAAGTATGTGAAATCGCATAAAGTGTAAATGAAATCATACTAGTCTATATAAAGCGGGAGACATGTATGATAACCAAACTACTGATTCCAACATAAAACGATCATCACTCGATATAACTATGGGTCTCACGCCCACAACATCAATCGGTCGCATCACGCGCATGCCCCGAATCGCATCGGTGTAGACATGTCCATGACCTCAACAAGACAGCAATCGGATGGAAGCATACGTGCGCTACGCATCGTGTCAGTATGTCCAAAGGGAAACAATAAGACAACTTTCCAAATGGGCGCATACCCGTGCGCTACGCATCGTGTCAGTATGTCCAGAGGGAAACAAAAGGACGGCATTCCAAAAGGACGCATACCCGTGCGCTACGCGTCGTGTCGATGTCCAAAAGGAAATCACAAGGCGATAATCAAAATGGAAACATACGTGCGCTACGCGTCGTGTCGATATATCAGCGATTAACCACAAGACCTTAACCAAAATGGAAGCATACGATGCGCCACGCGTCGTGTCGGTATGTCCAAAGTGATTAACAACAATAATACTATCAGCGACGCGTGCGTGGAATTTCTCGTCACGCTGAGCGCGTCGAGTAAGTTCTCAACAAGTCACCGACCTCCATCGAGACGCGGTAACACGAAATACAACGCTTTGCACAACAAAGGTTATCACATAAGCATAGCCAAGCTTCACAACAACAAGCATAGGCAAGTTTCACAACAACACAAAGTACTTTCATTTTATACCAAAGTCCGGGGTTTTAACCCCAAAGTACTACATACGTAAGTTCTTTTAAAAGAGATCCATTTCTTTTATAAAAGTCACCGATACGTAGTATTAGAATGACCAACCCACCTTCCTTTTCAAAACCAAGTACAACATTCTTTTCCTAAGTTCCAGTTTGCCTAGTTTCAATTACTCAAGCTTCTCATTTTCAAATGGTTTCATAGTTCCCAAACTTAATCACTTGATTCCTTTTTAGAACAATTAAGTAACGTATGTCATATCGTGAGTAGTTTATTCTTGTTTATAACGATCTTATTACGTGACCATGATCTAGAAAATGTAATATCATTTTGTCTCATCTTAGCTATGCGGATGGAGGTTTCTCTTGGTTTTAATACAACACATCATTATTCAATACATTTTCCTTTTATTACGCTGCGTTGGTGCAGCCGATACACATTCGACTCGAAATCGGTAAAACATTATCCTTTAAAAACCAAGTACTCATTACTCACGAATGAGGTTTCACAAACATCCACATTAAAACAAATAAGTTAAGTCTCTTATCTTATAAGATCAAGTCTCTTAACTTCTAACGTCGAGAAACCATTTTCACTTACATAAGGTCGTTATAACTAACTTCCCATAAAGCTATTATAACACCATATGTTTTAACCCAACCAAATCACTTAGCACGTATGCGTCTACGTACTACATAGTTCACAACAATCATGCTAGAAAAGATAGGAAGAGGTTCACATACCTCGCGACGATTTATCGACAATAAGCAAAATGCTCCAAGTACTACAACCTTGCTAGCCACTTTCCACTCGAGTAGAATACGCTACTCTTGAAACTTTCACTATAAAGGTCACAAACGTCTATTAACCCCAAAACATAAGTTTATCTTTCTATAGAAAATTGGAAAGCCTCCCATGACAGCGTAAATCTCTCTCTATCGAGGCTGGCTTGACCAGGGGTTTTACGCCTAACCTGGCGTGTACAATTCTACAAACTCTTTGCATCTGATCCTATGTAAATCTGATTTAGTTCGGTTCTTAATTCTTGAGCTTAAGTCAAAAGACATTGCGAATACTAAGTATAGTTCCATATATAGTATACTTCAACTATATATCTAACAAACATGTAATTTCCAATTACAATAGAGAGACAGATAATTACCTCGATAAGCCCAAAATTATCCGAGTTTAATGTCGCTCCCGAGCAAGGTTTAGCTCACTCAGTGCGCTCAAACCACTCCAAACAACCCTTAGAAGTTCTAACTAACTTCTACTCAATTACTTGACCAACTATGAAGATTTTCCTTAGGGTTTGGTTTGAGACTAAAAAGGACAAAAGGTAGTATTCCAGGACTCTACGTAAAGAGGTATCTTTGGAATACTACAAGGTACAAGGCTAAGGTATTTTGGGCATTATAACAATACTAGGGAGTATTTCTATACCACAACAAGGGTATTATCACGAAACAACTAGGCTAGGGGTACCCATGGCTAGCACCACAGGGGACCCTTCTCGGCCAAAGGCCACAAGGAGGAGGAGGGGAGAGGCTTAGGACGAGAGCTACTAGAGGAGGAGGGATTTCAAGGCTTAGACAAAGTGAGGTGAATGAATAAGTCTTCATGAGGAGGGTATTTATAGCAAACCCAGGCCAACCAACGGCAAGATCTAGCCAAGTGCAAGGCAAGTGTAAGGCAAGATCAAGCCAAGTGCACCTAGACCTACTCCTAAAACCCTCACAAATATCTACACAAATATCAAGCCCAACTTGCCCTTGTTTTGACAGTCTTGCACTTGTCTCCGTTGTGAGGGTGACACATGTCACCCTCCGTTGGTCGAATGTTTCGTCTCTCGGAAAAATCCAAAAAACAAAACGACATAGCGGAATTTTCCTTCGCAGTTACTGAAAACGTTTATCAAAAACGACTTAACCGGTGTTGTGCCCAAATGTAAAATCGGCGAGGGTGCCACGTGGGGTGACACGTGTCGCCCCGATTCGCCGAATATTTCGTCTTCCAAAATATCCAATTTCTGAAATCTCAAAAACAAAGCGGGCCCCTTAAAGCAGTAAATTTCTCCGTGGGCCCAGTGACCATTCAGAAAATAAAATTCCATAATTCTCTAATATTCCAGAAGTCCGAATACCAAATCACGGGAATCAATTCCATTAACGAACCTTTTCCTTCAAAAACGGAAACTTTTCCGTGGAAAAATCACCTCTTTCTTCCTTTCCGATCTTTCTGCGTATTCTCGCACGCGTCGCCTCGCATACATACTGGAAATACGGTATAACATTCTCCTCGCCGAAACATTCGTCGAATGTTCCTTCACAAGGCGGATAACGAAGAAGCTCTTCTAACAAATTTCAACGCCACGGCAGTGCGAAATAACACACGTTATCTTCCTTCCTTACTCGTCGTGCCGCTTCTCGAACACTTGAACTCTTCTAGCATACGTACCACACTTCACCATCGCTTGGTTCCCAAAACCTTGAGTCACCACCTCAAACTTGGTCATCTTACTAACCTCAAACTTCCCAGGCCATTCCGGCCTTTACGAACCGCTGCGGTCGAGCAGCGTCCACGAACTCATCGATGATCATACAAACTTGGGCCTAGCATCCTCGTGACCCTACCACCTCGCGGGACCACCCGCTGACCCCACCTTGTCCGGACTCACGGGTTGACCGTATCACGTCCTCAACCCGACCAGCCGTGCCAAACTCTTGTTCCCGATCGGAACAATCTTACTAATTCACATCATGAAAGCTACCACTTCCATCTCACACTACCCACGGACTTATCACACAAATAAATCCACGTATACTACTACTCGATAAAAGTCAAACATAAAGCGAATCTTTAATCTCAAGACGACCTTACCCTGGGTCTCGATCGTGACATAGTCTAAGGTTCAATCTTTACCGTGCCACATCGTAACCTCCCAACTAAACATGTTTTCAAACTCACAATATCACAATGCTATCCGTACATAGCACCTGATAATGAGATCATCATAACAAGCATACCAAAACTCTAGAGGTTAAGGATATACACAAGCTCTTTGCTCACTCTAATCATAGGCACGCCTGCGCGCATAGGCTGTAAGGTGATAAACCAGCCACGAGATCACGAAGGTGAGTCGTAACATCCGCGCTTCCCTTGGTGGACAGTTCCTCGAAAAATGGCCTGCTGTGCATGCAAACAAACTCCCAATCTAGCGACACTCTCCAAAATGGAGTCTACCACAATAGTCACAACGAGGTAGGGGTGGCTTGGTGGTTAACACCGCCTTTCTGCCGAAAATCTGAACCCTTGGAGCCACGACCGCTCACGAAGGCGGTGGAGGACCACTGCATGCGGTGGGGGTATATAACTAACTTTCTTCTTGGCGGTCGCCTCGAAAGCCACTAGGACCTGCCGTCACGGCCTCTTCTGGCGATCCAGTCATTCCGTCGACCCTCCGTGCCTCACGTCCTGGTGCGCGAGCACTGCGCGGGCAATGTCCATGCCCGGTGAAGAAACACCGCGCAAGACTTCGGCCATATAATCATCAAGCGGTGGCGTAGCGATGCACCTATCCTCCATATGCGCAACTAAGCGCGAGGGACATATCGAGCAAAGAATCGAACTTCGACATTGTACTCACGACGGTCGCCTCTGCTCTCGAGAACAAAAATCACCGGCGTGCCTCTCCTCATGCGGAGGCAAGAAGTGCGTGAGAAAGCCCCGAAAACTCATCCCCATCTGCTGAGTGCGTACTCTCCCAGAAAGCTCCGTGAATCAAACCAATCATTGCGGTATCACGCGGCGTCACGAACCAAAGGTCCTGAACTCGGTCTCTGAAGCCTTGATCACCCGCGTGATCATTAGCTGCCGGATGAACTCCTGCGGATCATCCTCGAACCTCGACCGTAAAACTGCAGCGGGCTACAACTCGAGAAAGTCCGCGACCTCAAACTATCTGCTCGGGGTGAACCACTGGTGCTCTTTGGAACGAAGCTGCTGCGTCCGGCTGTCGCCGTATCGGCCTGACCACGGCGGCCAAGCGAGCCATCTCGCGTAACCCGTCTCCTGCCCCGGTGTGGGGTGGAGGCTCAGTCTTGTAGTCTCGTCACCACGGTGCGGCTCTAAACTCTGCTGGTCTTTGTGGCGTCGCGAAACCCGCCGTCTGAAGCCTGACCTCAGTCTTGTGCGGGCTGCGCCGCCGTACTCCTCTCGTATCTCACTAGCGGCACCCTCGGCTGCCTTGCCACGGGCTCTGGTTGCCTTGCGCGGAGGCATAGCGGTAAAAGCGAGATCGTCGGAGGGTCTGACTTCTACTGACTACAGGCACGATCTCGGAATGAGAAGAATGAAACCAATCCTAAATGTCCTATAGCCTCACGATTATAGATGTGGTGCAACACACGATAATCGAGACTACTAGACACGATGCATAGACACTTTCCGAGGATTAAGCGCTTTGATACCACTATGTCACGCCCGAAAATCGGGCGTGGTAGTGCCTTACCGGGCACCCTAGCGATACATCGTGAGAGAAAAATCAGCGGAACATAAAACATGAGTCATTATATAAGAGATATAATAAATAAATGAGCCAACCAAAGCGGTTGCCTTGTATATACATAAAACACGAGCAGTTTAATCCTTTTACAACCACCTTACAGCGATTACTACGGACCTCTAAGATATCTGATGACTATGGCGGAATGGCCCGCCACGTACCACAGATGTACAAGAACTTACAACTCGAGGAACACTGCAAAGATAAGCCTCGGAGAAAGCGGAGCTTAATCTGTTGGCTGTGATCCTATGGCGAGGATCCACGGCCGATGTACCTCACTGCGGCGTGACGCGGCCGAAGGAAGTCGATCACAACAGTACAGTATGTGGCGTACAAAGCGTAAATGAAATCATCTTAGTCTATATAAAGCGAGACATGTATGATAAGCAAACTCTGATTCACAACATAAAGCGATCATCACTCGATATAACTATGGGTCTCACGCCACAACATCAATCGAAGTCGCGTCGTGGCGCGTGCCGGAATCGCGTCGGTGTAGCATGTCCGTGTGACCTCAGCAATAGCAGCAATCGGATGGAAGCATACGTGCGCTCTACGCGTCGTGTCGGTATGTCAAAGGAAACAATAAGACAACTTTCCAAATGGGCGCATACCCGTGCGCTTCGCGTCGTGTCGATATGTCGAGGAAACAATAGACGGCATTCCAAATGGGCGCATACGTGCGCTACGCATCGTGTCGGTATGTCAAAAGAAATCCTGGCGATAATCAAAATGGAAACATGCGTGCGCTCGCGTCGTGTCGATATATCAGCGATTAACCACAAGACCTTAACCAAAATGGAAGCATACGTGCGCTACGCGTCGTGTCGGTATGTCCGAAGTGATTAACAACAATAATACTATCAGCGAGCGTGCGTGGAATTTCTCGTCGCTGTAGCGCGTCAAGTAAGTTCTCAACAAGTCAACCGACCTCGAGAGAGCGGTAACCGCGAAATACAACGCTTTGCGCAAAGGTTATCACGATAAGCATAGCCAAGCTTCCAACAACAAGCGTAGGCAAGTTTCCGACAACACAAAGTACTTTCATTTTATACCAAAGTCAGGTTTTAACCCCAAAGTACTACATCGTAAGTTCTTTTAAAGAGATCCATTTCTTTTATAAAAGTCACCCGATACCGTAGTATTAGAATGACCAACCCACCTTCCTTTTCAAAACCAAGTAACAACATTCTTTTCCTAAGTTCGGTTTGCCTAGTTTGATTACTCGAAGCTTCTCGTTTTCAAATGGTTTCATAGTTCCCAAACTTAATCACTTGATTCCTTTTTAGAACAATTAAGTAACATATGTCATATCGTGAGTAGTTTATTCTTGTTTATAACGATCTTATTACGACCGTGATCTAGAAAATGTAATATCATTTTGTCTCATCTTAGCTTCATGCGGATGGAGGTTTCTACTTGGTTTTAATACAACATCATTATTCAATACATTTTCCTTTTATTAACGCAGTTGTGCGGTGATACGATACACGTTCGACTCGAAATCGGTAAAACATTATCCCTTTAAAACCGAGTACTCATTACTCACGAATGAGGTTTCACACAACATCCACATTAAAACAAATAAGTTAAGTCTCTTATCTTATAAGATCAAGTCTCTTAACTTCTAACGTCGATAAACCATTTTCACTTACATAAGGTCGTTATAACTAACTTCCCGTAAAGCTATTATAACACCATATGTTTTAACCAACCAAATCACTTAGCACGTATGCGTCTACGTACTACATAGTTCACAACAATCATGCTAGAAAAGATAGGAAGAGGTTCACATACCTCGCGACGATTTATCGACAATAAGCAAAATGCTCCAAGTACTACAACGCACTAGCCACTTTCCACTCGAGTAGAATACGCTACTCTTAGTACTTTCACTATAAAGGTCACGCGTCTATTAACCCCCAAAACATAAGTTTATCTTTCTATAGAAAATTCGGCACCTCACATGGCGTAAATCTCTCTCTATCGGTAGGCTACGAAGCCAACGGGGGTTTACGTCTAACAGGGCGTGTACAATTCTACAAGCCTCTTTGCGTCTGATCACATGTAAATCTGATTTAGTTCGATTCTTAATTCTTGGGCTTAAGTCAAAAGACATTGCGAATACTAAGTATAGTTCCATATATAGTATACTTCAACTATATATCCTAACAAGCATGTAATTTCCAATTACAATAGAGGACAAGATAATTACCTCGATAAGCCCAAAATTATCAGAGTTTAATGTCGCTCACGAGCAAGGTTTAGCTCAGCTCAGTGCGCTCAAAACCACTCCAACAACCCTTAGAAGTTCTAACCAACCTGCTCAATTACTTCAACCAACTATGAAGATTTTCCTTGGGGTTTCGGTTTGAGACTAAAAGGACAAAGGTAGTATTTCGGACTCTACGTAAAGAGGTATCTTTGGAATACTACAAGGTCTGAGGCTAAGGTATTTTGGGCATTATAACAATACTGGGAGTATTTCTATACCCTGACAAAGGGTATTATCTGAAAACAACTAGGCTAGGGGTACCCATGCAGCCACAAAGGGGACCTTCTCGGCCAAAGGCCACGAGGAGGAGGAGGAGGAGGCTTAGGGCGAGGCTACTAGAGGAGGAGGGATTTCAAGGCTTAGACAAAGTGAGGTGAATGAATAAGTCTTCCTGAGGAGGGGTATTTATAGCAAACCCGAAGGCGACCAATGGCGAGATCTGCCAAGTGCAAGGCAAGTGTAAGGCGAGATCAAGCCAAGTGCACCTAGACCTACTCCAAAACCCTCACAAATATCTACACAAATATCAAGCCTGACTTGCCCCTTTGTTTGACGAGTCGCCCATGTCTCCGTTGTGAGGTGACACGTATCACCTCCGTTGGTCGAATGTTTAGTCTCTCGGAAAAATCCATAAAAAACAAAGCGACATAGCGGAATTTTCCGCCATGAGATTCTGTAAGCGTTTCGTCGGCGACTCTAGCAAGGGTGTTGTGCCCGAATGTAAAATCGGCGAGGTGCCACGTGGGGTGACACGTGTCGCCATTAGCGAATATATTTCGTCTTGAAAATATCAATTCTGAAATCTCAAAACAAAGCGGGCCCAGCCAGTAAATTTCTCCGTGGGCCCACGTGACCATTCAGAAAATAAAATTCCATAATTCTCTAATATTCGGAAGTCAGAATACCAAATCAGAATCGATTCCCGTTAACGAACCTTTTCCTTCACAAAACGGAAACTTTTAGTGGAAAAATCACCTCTTTCTTCCTTCCAATCTTTCTGTGTATTCTCGTGCGTGCGTCCTCGCATACATACTGCGGAAATACGGGTATAACAAAACCACGCGAGTTGAATATGTCGCGCGAGAGTCACTATAATAGTCACGGACATCTATCAAAGACTACTCGAAGGTCATTCTAAACAGAGGTTCACAATTATGGAAAGTTGGCGGACTTCCCTACCGGTGAGCTATATAAGTCTCTTTGTGAAAGCGATCCCATGTGAGTCTGATTTGATTATTCTTCTTTTAAACCGCCTACTGTGGTAGCAGTTCAATTCTATTCTGCGATATTCTTCTAAGTATTTAATACTTATTCTAATACTACTAGATGGTATTCTCTAATTCAAAGAGGTTAGGATTAGTTACCTCGGTAAGCCCAATAATATCCTAGATAAAGTCGCGCTGAGCAAGGTTTAGCTCTAAGTTGTATGCGCTCAGGTAGCTCGAGAAACCTTAGAAGTTCTTTACAACTTCTACAAAGGACTAAGGGATTTGGGCTAGGGTATTTTGGGCATTATAACAATACTAGAAGACAACTTTTCTACCAAGGGAGGGTAGATTTTGGCTAGGCTAGGGGTAGGCCTCGGCCAAACTCACTCAGGGGAGGTGTTGGGCCGAGGCTTAAGGGAGAGGATTTTTAAGACTTGGAAGATTTGTGGATGAAGAACTCTTCGTCTAAGGGTATTTATAGCTCAAGCCTTGGCCAACCAATGGCCAAGATGAAGACAAGTGCAAGGCAAGTGTAGGGTGAGGATTAACTATACACAAATATCCTACCAACTCGCGACTTGTGCACAAGGCACAAAAGCGTGCCATGGCTCTCCGGTCGTCCAAATGGGCGATTGAGTCCACCAATGGGAGGTGCCAAGTGTAAGCCCTCCGCTGGTCCAAAATGTTTCGTCTCGGAAAAATCCGCAAAAATAGTAATGGCATAGCGGAATTTTCCCTACGAAAGGCGTGGAAGCGTTTAGTCGGAAAAGCGATTCTTTTAGTGAGTTGTGTACAAAAAAAAGCGTCGAGGCTAACTTTAAGGCCAAACTTTTTATGCGTATTCCCTTACGTACATACTGGAAATACGGGTATAACATTCTCCCCCTTAGAAACATTCGTCCCGAATGTTCCTTCCCAAACGATTATCGATGAAGCTTAAGCGGTTTGTAAGTGCCACGTATGGCGCGAAAAATTGACACTTAGGCATAAATGATAATGGAAATTTACAAGTAGGAAAGTGAATTACACAGGTGTGGGAAATAGGTGAGGATATACGCCTCATGTCCTCCTCGGCTTCCCACGTCATCTCCACTCGAGCTCGTTCGCCACAAGACTTTGTGGAAGCCACGTCGCCGTCATGACGCCTAACGACGATCGACTATCGCTATGAGTCTCTCATACGATAACCCACCGGTCACACGGACATTGTCGTCGGGTGTACCACTAGATGGATCCCCGATACATCTCTCGCATAGATACGTGAAAAACGGATGCTGCCTCGGATCGGACGGAGATCCAACTCGTAGAACCTGCAACCTTGCGGACAATCTGAAGCGGATGTACGCAGGTGAGTTTCCTTCTTCCGAATCTCATCACACCGCCATGGGTGGCACCTTAGGAAAACCCAATCATGAACCTCGAACTCGAGATCTGACGACGATGATCTGCGTCACGACACATGCGACTACGAGTATCAAAAGCAGCTCTCGGATAAGCTTCGCCTTATCCGCACTTTCTGCAAATCTGGTCCCATTGGCACCTCGCCCACATCGAACCAACCTATAGGCGATCTGCACTTTCTCATACAAGGCCTCATAAGGCGCCATCGAATCTTTGGGTGGTAGCTATTATTATACGCAAACTCAACTAGAGGCAAATGATCCTCCCAACTACTGAAGTCAATAACACGGGCTCGCGACATATCCTCGAAGTGCGGATAGTGCGCTCTGCTGTCAGATGCATGCGTGGATGAAATGCATTACTCGGGCTCATCTGCGTCCTAAACCCCTGCGGAAGGACCTCGAAGTTAGCCGTGGCGGCTCCTGCATGCGATATGATCGAAGTAGGGACTCCATGCGGTCGGCGATCTCTCGGATGTAAAGTCCGCATAATCCTCGGTAGAAAAAGTCGTCGACGGGAAGAAAGTGGGCTGATTTCATCGACTGTCGGCGATAACCCATATAGAATCATGTCTCCTCCGAGTGCGAGGTAATCACGTGATGAAGTCCATGTTGATTACCTCCACTTCCAGTCGGGATCTCGATAAATGCGTAACAAACCACGGGCCTGCGGTGCTCTGCCTTCACTGCGACAACGGGCGAGCTCTACGAACTGCAGCGTCCTCTTCAAGCCATCCCACCAATACGGATCTAAGGTCGTGGTACATCTTGATCGACCGGATGGATGAAATGCCTTGTATTTGTGTGCTTCCCAGAACTCCTGCCGAAGTCACGAAACATCCGGAACACGATCGCCTCGAACCTTAGCACCCATGGTGCTACCTCAAGGACCGCGCCTCACGAAGAGGCGTATCACGATATCGAATCAAAGTGGATCCTCGAGCTGCCTCTTCACCTCGCCAGCGATGGAAGACTCGCAGCCTCACGAACTCTAACCCAGCTGCTCGGAATCAATCAAGCGGACACAAGGCTCGCTAGCGGTGCAAATCACGAACCATGTCCCTCTCTCTAGCGCACGTCGATAGGCTCCTATCGACCTACGACTAAGGCATACGCGCAACGTTGGCCTTCCGGGTGGTACGGATATCAACATCATAATCCTTAAGCAACTCTAACCACCGCATGCGTAAGTTCGGCTCCTCTGGTGAAGATATCTTGGAGGCTCTTGTGGTGCAGTAAAAACATCCACGTGAACCCATTACAAATAGTGCCTCCAGATCTTGGCGTGAATCACCGGCCGACTCCAAATCATGGGTGGGTAGTTTCTCGTGTTTCTTGGTGTCGGGATCGTATGCTATAACCTGCCATGCTGCATCAACACACATCCCAACCTCGATGCGTCACAATACGACATAACCATCTGGACCTGCGGAAGAGTAAGAACGAGGCGATCGTCGATCTCTCTTTCAAAGCCGAAACCACGCTCACAAGCATCGTCCATCGAAACTTGCCTTACGAGTCGGCTAGTCAATGGTGCGAGATAGAAGCAAACTTCTCTGAACGCCGATAATATCTGCAAGGCCCGAAAGCTGCGAACCTCTGCCGGAGTAGTAGGTCTAGGCCAAGTCTGGCGCCTCGAAAGTCTATGGACTCGGGCTCTATCCCTATCCTACTAGCAACAAGGGAGATATATAGGGACAGTAGAACCGGATCTATCAAAGCATACACATCAAACCCGAAGCGATAAGGTACAGGCGACATCGGTGAGGCCTCACGATCTGTCGGTGGACAAAGCATAAATGCGGTTACGAGGACGCGAAGCTGGGACTGCGCCACGACCTGCCGCGACCGGCTGGTCCATGTACCTTGCCCTCGGGCGAGTAAGCTGTCGAGGATGAAGAAGCGGCAGCAGACCACATGGTGAGCCTACCACCGCGCCGCCCCGGTCGGACAAACTCTCGCGAAGTGACCTGCGGCCACAAGTATAGCAAGCTCCTGGTCTGCTCGAATGGTATCTACCACAGCGGGCACACCGGCGGACCTCGAGCAGTTGGCACTGCTACCACAAATTGAAGTCTGGGGCCACGGCCCGCCAGCTGCTCGGTGTCTGGCCCGATGTAGGGCGCTCTGCGCGTGTGGTGCAAATCTGGACTCCTGGCGATCGCCCACGGAGAACCACGAAAGAACCGGCCGTCTTGGCGCCTTCTGCTAGCGATATCGCTCTGCCCGGTCTCTACGCTCACCGCATCCTAGTGCATGAGCTGCATGCGGGTAATGTCCATACGGTGAAGAAAACACCGCATGACTTCGGCCATATAATCATCTAGCCCGTGGCGTGGCGGTGTACCTATCCTCATATCTGCTACGATCTTTGGGACATATCTAGCCAAAGAATCAAACTCGACATTGTACTCCACGGCGGTCGTCCCCTCTCGGCGGCAGAATCTATCGGCTCGTGCCTCTCGCCATGCGGAGGCGAAGTGTGTGAGAAAAGCCTCACGAAAACTCATCCCATCTTTGGAGTGCATGCTCTCCCCGAAAGCTCCGTGAATCAAACCGATCGATTGCGGTATCACGCAGCGGCACGAACTGCGAATGTCACGGACTCGGTCTCAAGCCACGATCACCGCGTAATCCTCTGCGGTGACGGATGAACTCCTGCGGATCATCCTCCGGCCTCGACCGTAAAACTCTGGCGGGCTCTGACTCGAAATCTCGTAGCCTCAAACTATACGCCTCGGGTGCTACTGGTGCGGCCCGGTGGAGGCTGAGCTGGCGTCCATCTCTCTCGTGTCGGGCCTGACTCTGCCAATAGTGGGCCGTCTCAGACCCTAACTCCTCCGCGGTGTGGGGCGGGAGGTGTGGGTGCTGTGGTCTCTTTGGGGCGGCGGCGTCATAGAACTTCGCCTGGTATAGGCGGGCACGAGCCACCGTGACTCTGGGTGTCTGCTAGCGACTCCGCCTTTGCCTTGCCGCCAGGCCGGGTTGCCTTACGTGGAGGCATAAGCATTACGAGGAAAGGAATACGTTAGAGGTCGACTATAACCACGGCTCTAAAGCACGATCTCGGAATGAGAAGAATGAAACCAATCCTAAATATCCTATAGCCTCACGATTATTGGTGTGGTGCACAACACTGTGATAATCAAGACTACTAGATACGATGCAGACACTTTCAGAGGATTAAGCTGCTGATACCACTTTTGTCACGACGTTCGGGGCCGTAGTGCCTTAAGGGCACCCAAGTAGTCATACATCGAGTAACGGCGGAAATATAAAACAAGGCAGAAACATAGTAAAGACGAACAGTTTATCGAAGAAAAGCTTGCACGGCATAATATAAATAACTCAAGTTTTGCGATTACATCCAGTATAATAGCACTACTGGACCTCTAAGGAAGTAAACAACTATGGCGGGACGGGGCCGCCATACCTGACTACAAAACTATCTACAATCTGGGAGATCATATCAAAAGTAGAGCCTCGGAGAAGATGGAGCTCACGACACCAGCAAAGATCCTAGGATGCGGATCTAGCACTTTGCCACCTGCGGCGTGAGCGGCCCCGAAGGAGTCGATACAACAGTACCAAGTATGTGAAACTATAAAGAATCGAAATGAAATCAAAGTATTTAAAACCTTTTCACAATTACAATCGATTCAATTGCATAGTGCCACATCACAACAACAACGGTAATAGGAAAAGCGTAGCAGTCTATTCTAGGCGCGAATGATCGAAGCAAGGCGATCGCCCGTAGTATCATCCTGCGTGCCTAGTCACGGACTTCCGCGACCGCATGCGTCACACACTGCGTGAGGTATTCCTCGCGTCGGGGCAGCCACCCGGCGTCGCCTAGGCTCCGCGGCCGCGTAGCCTCAAAAGGCCGTATAGTCTCAGCGGACGCGTAGAATCCGCGTCGTGCTAGGCGCCGGAATGATCAATCACGGAGCATACGCTGCTCGCGTAGTCTCTCGCGAACCGCATAGCCGTATAGACCGCGTCGAGGCAAGCCACCGGTATAATAGTCGAGGGTAGGTGATACGATATGATACAGCGGACTTGGTTAGCAACGTAAGCACAAAGAATGACCCCCTTACACAGCATTACAAGACACTAACACAGTCAGCATATTTCTACTTATCACACATTATTACTACTCTTAACAGTAAGAAATACAAGGCTTTTATAAACAAACAAGTAAACAGTTCCTTTTTATGTTTCTTAAGTTGTTATACCTAACTTCCCATAAAGCTAGCATAACTCTTAAGCTTTTGTTTTAAAAACCAAATATTTATCTTACATTAAAAATGATTCATATTCTTTTGAAATGTTTTGATTCTTTATTATTGGGCTTAAGCGTGAGGCATTCTGTAAGTATTATTCGAGCTTAAGCGTGAGGCATTCCGTAAGTATTATTCGAGCTTAAGTCAAAGACATTGCGTAGTTATTATTCATTAACACGTATGCGTCTAGTACTATATATATATGTAAAATATCATGCTTAGGAAGAATCACATACCTACCGTGAAAACCACGCGAGTTGAATATGTCGCGCGAGAGTCACCTATAATAGTCACGACATCTATCAAAGACTACTCAAGGTCATTCTAAGCAGAGGGTTCACAATTACATGGAAAGTTGGCGAGACTTCCCTGCAGGTGAGCTATATAAGTCTCTGTGAAAACGATCCTATGTGAGTCTGATTTGATTATTCTTCTTTTAAACCGCCTACTGTGGTAACAGTTCAATTCTGTCTGCGATATTCTTCTAAGTATTTAATACTTATTCTAATACTACTACAAGATTATTCTCTAATTCAAAAGAGGTTAGGATTAGTTACCTCGGTAAGCCCAATAATATCCTAGATAAAGTCGCTTTGAGCAAGGTTTAGCTCTAAGTTTATGCGCTCAGTGGCTCGAGAAACCTTAGAAGTTCTTTACAACTTCTACAAAGGACTAAGGGAGTTGGGCTAGGGTATTTTGGGCATTATAACAATACTAGAAGACAACTTTTCTACCAAGGGAGGGTAGATTTCGGCTAGGCTAGGAGGGTAGGCCTCGGCCAAACTCACTCGAGGGAGGTGTTGGGACGAAGGCTTAAGGGAGAGGAGAGGATTTTTAAGACTTGGAAGATTTGTGGATGAAGAACTCTTCATCTCTAAGAAGTATTTATAGCTCAAGCCTTGGCCAACCAATGGCCAAGATGAAGACAAGTGCAAGGCAAGTGTAGGGTGAGGATTAACTATACACAAATATCCTACCAACTCCGACTTGCACAAGGCACAAAAGCGTGCCATGGCTCTCCAATTCGTCCAAATGGGCGATTCAAGTCCTGATGGGAGGTGCCAAGTGTCGCCCTCGTTGGTCAAAATGTTTCGTCTCTGGAAAAATCCATAAAAAATAGTAATGGCATGGCGGAATTTTCCTACGAAATTGTGGAAACGTTTCGTCGGAAAACGATTCTTTTAGTGAGTTGTGTACAAAAAAAACGTCCAAGGCTAACTTTAAGGCCAAACTTTTTGTACGTATTCCCTTACGTACATACTCTGGAAATACGGGGTATAACAAAAGGTATAAGTTACCTAAGTTTAAAAGTGTAAGTAACTTGATTTTGATAGCAAAAGTATTCGTGGGGTTCAACTCCCTAAAATTTCATGAAATGATTCTTTTTATAAATAATAGATGTATGTATGTAGTACTTTTGGGTTTAATCCCCTAACATTACATGATTTGAGTCTTCTTGTAAAGAAGTGAATGTACGTAGTACTTTGGGTTCAACTCCCTTACATGACGTGATAATTCCTTGGTTGTATTAAAAGAAAATATGTGGTAGTGTTTTAGTTTTCTAAAATGAAAGATGTTATAACGGCTTTATGGGAAGTTGGTTATAACAGTTTGTGGAAAGTCAAGAGATAGTATAAAAGGTTATAAGGAAATCATGTGAGAATGTCCATGATTAAGTCTTTAATATAGTACATGAAATGAAAGTGCCTTGAGTTTATAAAGCGAATGTACGGCGGACGTACATTGTTGTAATGGATCTTAATCCTTAATGAACTATGTGATAGTGCCTTGGTGTTATAAAATGAAAGACTTGTTAGTGTCTTGGTTTCTCTAAAAATGATAGTTCATTCTATTTGTGCTAATGAGACTTGAAGATTATTTAAATGGTACATAGTTACTTGTGATAGCTATATGTGTACAGTCCTTTATATTTTCACCAAGTCCCAAAAATGGGCCGGGACATGTCGTACCTCGCATGATGGTATTGTCTTGGTCATTTTAGAAAGGAAGACATGGTATTGTCTTGGTTATTTAGAAAGGAAGGCATGGTATTGTCTTGTTTATTTTAAAAGGAAGGCATGGTATTTGCCTTGGCTGTTTTAAAATGAAAGATATGATAATGCCTTGGTCGTCTAAAATGGTGGTTCATTCACTTGGATCTAATGAGAGTTAAAGATTACTTAGCATATGTTATTCATGATAACCAGTAGTGCAAGTGTTATATTATTTATTGCGGGGTCAATCCCCGGGACATTACATATCCGTGGATTTGCTCTCTACGATGCGAGTATGGCGTATATGCTCATTGCGGATCCGTAGGGCCTATCGGGTGAAATAGTCCTATGCGGGGCAAATTGCTCCATTGCGGGTCCACAAGACATATGCGGGTGAAATAGTCTCTTGAATAGGATTGCATAATGATACTACGGGCAGGCGGCCCTAAATTAATCATAAGCTTCCTATTTTAAAACGGTAAAGTTTACTCTCATTACTCTCATTGTTAAAAAGGCACAGTGTACTGATAGTTGTATATTATACTTGTTACATATTGACAGTGATGTTGTATTCCACGAGCATGCTTCTGTGATATTATATCTTTGGCGAGTGTCGGATTTTGACATGGCTTTCGTATTTGAAAGTGATACTGTTCTGATGAAGTCTGATACAATCTGATTGGCTCTGATTTTTATATGACACGGTAGGATCTGGTATTTGATTTTCATACTTGCCCATGTCATTCCTTGTACAGTTATGATCTTAATTGTTGTACTATATTTCCGTTCCATACTTAGTACATGTTATCGATTTCTCTGGCCGCGTTAAATGTCTGCAGGTTTAGGTACTCAGTTGTGGATCCGTGAGCGTAGGATCCTTGTTCAGCATTTTGGGATAGCTCCAATGTTCCGGAGCTTGTCATTATGGCTAGGTACATTCAGAGGTACGACGGGGCCTTGTCCCGTCATAGTATTTGTCCAAAATCTTAGAGGTCTGTATTCATATGTGGGCTAGACTGGCTAGAGTTGTATTTACATTGTTGAACAGTGATTTATATTATGGCAGCCTTATCGGCTTTGCCTTTGTTTAAAGAAAAAAATGTTATTTATCTTCCGCGGTTTATTATGTTGTATGAATAGAAGGGTACCCAGGTAGGGCACCAGTCGCAGGCCCGGAGTTCGGATCGTGACAAAGATGTACGCTTATTTACATTCTTAGTGATTTATAATATATGTTAGTTTTGTATTGTAAAGAGCCTTATAGGCTGGGTAGAGTCTTTGGAAGAGTTGGGGAAGGTACCAACAATTAGTGATAAATTGTTGATGATTGGGGTAGGGGCATGTAGGGGTCAGTTCTTTAGGTGTACAAAGTGTTGTAACCTTAAAAGTTATTCTAGTTATAGTGGAAAATTTTGAAAAATCCTGTTGGAGATAGGTCGTGATTTTTGCCTCTCTTGAGTAAGAAATTTTCCGTGTTAATACCCTTGTGTTGATTTATTATTCCGCAATTTCCTTGTTTCATAATTACTGAAAGAACCTGATTCTTTTGGTTTATAAGCCACAGCAAAATAACAGTTATGAATTTATTCTCTCTTGTGTATTTAGCTTTAAGTGTCAGTACTTAGTTTAATCTTAATTTGAGTTCTTAAGCTGTTACTAATCCTTTATCTATTTTCGTGCATGTGAAATTGGGAAAGTGCTTCAAGGGTAAGGGGCAAGTTGAGAAGATCGCTCAAACACTTATGTAGCTCCCATAAACCAACTAGAACAATGCAAACAGCTTCTGCAGTTGGTGATGAAGCAGAGAATTCCCAAGTGTTGAGCCCCTCTTCAATCCTCTGAGTAGCTGGATGTGATCTGCTTAGCAAACTGATGGATCTGTTATTGAATTATGCGGAAAAAATTGCCATCTGTTTTTCTTTCCCTTTACTTTGAACTCAAAACTTGGGGATGAACCAATACCTCCAAAACTCATCCTATTTATACAGAAAACGACAAGAAGCAAAGTACTCTGCTTTTTAGATTGCCATGTGACGAGAGACTGTGCATTACCTAAGAGTTGGGTCAGCTTCTTGTGCTGCATGAAAGCATCATTGATCGGGTTCTGTTAATTTTGTTGTCTTCAAGAGGTTTGCCACTTTGCATTACCTTATTGCTTATGGGTGATGAAGAAAGATATCTCAGCGGCTTGTTAATGTTGTCTTGGTTGGAAGACTCACAGTTTGTCAAGTGGCAACAGCAATTTAATTGAGATGATTAGATGAAGATCTTTTTACGGGAGATTCTTGGACGACTTTTTTCAAAAAATAAAGCATTTTCGAAAGGAAGATTTTATTGGAGGAACATGAGTGCTGCAACTATGGCGAGGTGAATATTATATTTGGAAGCTTGTTGTTTACCTTCCTCATGTTCGTTGCTCATCGATGTGGTATTACAAGGTGTCAACAGTGTGAAATTTTGATGTACAAGGTATTGCCAATGTATTATGTTACATGGAAATGTGAAGTAATGGATAAAGGAAAGTTTTTTCATTCATGCAAATTGTGCTTACAGTACAGTCACTTAACTCTCATATTCAGTTATCATTTCTGGGTCGGGTCCTGCATCCAACCTTGTTAGAACCTCAGGTTCTCCTGCAGTATTCCTTACGATCTGCGCCCAACCAGCAGATATTAGAGTATTGATTAAAAAATTGAGATTCAATTCATTGAACTAACTGTTGGCTTGATTCGTAGTTTATATGCAAACATTCCAAGGCACAACAATATGAGCTCTCTGAATAACTTGCAACTTCTGGCATCAATAACCATTTTCCTTGATATTATAATAGTCTAGATATATGAAGTTCGAAAAATCTATGTTATAAAAGTATTCTCAATATCAATCTAGTGAAAGCTAGAAGATTACTTACAATAATTACTGATGGCTGTATCCCAGCACTTTTGTGAAGATATTTGTGGTGTTATATACTAAAGGTGGATGAAAAGATCCAAGTAATGGTGCCTCTTAGAAAGAAAAAGAATATAGAGAGAGG
Organism: Przewalskia tangutica; assembly: GCA_029844215.1. Classification (NCBI taxonomy): domain Eukaryota; kingdom Viridiplantae; phylum Streptophyta; class Magnoliopsida; order Solanales; family Solanaceae; genus Przewalskia; species Przewalskia tangutica. Next base: position 42,714,578 of record CM056737.1, on the reverse strand, counting down.
ACTCACCAAGATCTCGTCGTCAAGGTAAGAAATCATAATAAGTCTCTGGAAGGTTCCGCCTGACATCGTATCAACCCAGAGTGAGAAGTAACATAAATAAATGCCTAAACAGTAGCCATAAATCTAGAAAAGTTATTTTCTTCAATCTGCTATCTTTCAAATCTACTTTAGTTTCTTCCTTGGGTTTTAAGACATTAGGATATGCCCTAGGAACTACAAAGAATAACCCTTTAAGAAGCACAAGTAACCAAAATAGACGAAATATGGCAATTCAATAAAAATAAATGTGCTGCAAGTACAAACGAGTTCTCAAAAGGCAGAGGCTGATACAAATGAGAACATAAGCTGAATAAGAACAACGAATCAAAATAAACTCAAAAAGGCTTGCTTGAAGAACGAGCAGGCAGAAAAATAACTTCGAATTGCTTTTACCAACGCTAGATGTGACATTGACACGATTGAGAGTATTCAAATAGCCAGCACCTCAAAGAGGTTTCAAACAGAATTGGCAGACATTTAAAGTACTACTAGGCTATCATACTAGAAAACGGCAAGTCACTAAAAGATGTTCATAGGCGTGATCACACATCTTGTAATATAAGCACGTCAAACTTCATTACCCATTTACCGATATCTCTTCATCATAGATTTAGCTCCCCTAGAAAGATACAATATGTTTGCATCGAGGAAGAAGTATGTTTTAGTTGATGATAAAGATCAAATCCTACAGAAATACTGAAATCTCACCAAGAGGAACTTTCACCCCACTGGACAGAGCATCTCTAATGGGGACAGGAAGTTGTTGCACAGTATTAAAAGCCTGGCCAAAAGCACCTCTTAGTTGTTCAGGTACAGCTTCCTCATTAACCTTTGGAGATTCAAATACCCCTTCAACATACTCTTCTTTCATACGAAGAGGCCCCTCAACACTATACTTTGTGGAGATGATAAATTTATTCTCAATCTGCATTTATCAAAAAGTATTTTCACACTTCTTCAGATACGTATGATCGGATATAGTAATAAATTTCACTAATATTTCACCAAGATCTCTACCAATACTCGATATCAAGAAATGACTCAACTGATATTGACCGGTGGGGTCCACATCATGATATCATTCCCTATCACTTCTATTACCCTTAGCTTTACTTTCTGTTGCAAAAGGATATTCATGACAAGCAGACATAGCCATACAAAATAAGGATTTAAACAAAAAAGTGATACACAAATGAAAAACTGTCACCACCTTCTTTGCCAGTTAATAGCCTAAATTATTAAGTTTCTGTAATTAAGCTGTTTTTTTAATGTTTCAGAATGTATTGTAATAATTTCAAAGTGTCAAGGTATGCATCTTGCGGCCGTTATCTCATCCCACCTGTTTTACTTGGTAACATGATCAATACGTCATTTGCTTTCAATGTGTTTTTATGGTGTACCAATTATCAACGAAATGTGAGGCATCAAAGGAGGAAGAAAGCAAGATATTTGGTACTGACCAGTTATATCACATCGCGGTAGTTTGGTTGGCGAAATAAGAAACAATATCTCGATTTCACATAACAAATATAGTGTTGATTTGCAACACATAACTCTATGTTACTAATATAATCTCTGCATAACTAATATAACGCTTAGTTTCCGGTACAAAGAAACATAACTAATGCAGGATTCAATTTGCAGTATTAAATACAAATATGGAAAATTTGGTTATCAGAAAAATAAAAATACAGCAAATTTATGCAGGAATCTATATATAATTTCGTGGAGGACAGAATGTAGAATGGGTATACTGTATTAGCAATACCTGGATAAAAAGTATCTACGGATAAGATGTTGTTAAAGTAGACAATCGTTGCATAACAATCCTCAAATTATTATTCATTGCATAACAGTCCATAGGGTTATTATTCACTGTTTGAAAATCACTACACTATGATTCACCGCATAACAATTCCTACATTATTGCCCTGCATAACTAGTTTGTGAACTAAATGACTCCTTTGTTTGTAGATAACATAAACAATAGTATTGTTTTATTTCCAACTCTATATTTAGCATCGGGAAAATTATTTTCTGAATACTAGAGCAGGGGCTTTGCATATCAAATTTCCAAACAAAGATATATTACCGAATTTAGTAATTTGACTTGTGAGGTAGCAGTCCCACATCCATCCTTGATCAGCACATCCATTTTTGATAAATTTGCCAAAGTTGGAGGAATTCTTCTGCAACAGCATGATTCCGGAAGAAATATTATAAGCTGACATTCATCGAACTAAACTAAAAGAAAAACCATGATCATTCACTTCAATGTTGAGAAGATATCAACTGAAATTAGCATATTGGCTAAAAGTGAACAAGCATGCATGCTCAGGCCACTGAAGTAAGGTTCTGAATAGAACTTTTAAGACTCTATTCCCCTTAAAAGACAATTTTTTTGCAAACAGAACATCAAGCCAACAGATTCTGGTTCACAGCTTACACATTTCTTTCAACAACATTTGGTCTGTATCACCTCTTTGATGGATTTGTTCAATCTTATATTTAGTAAGAATAGAGATCAATGATCGTAGCAGGAGCTTTATAGCAACATCTGTTCAAAGTCAAGATTTGTAAATATGGTTATTTACTTAAATGAAGAAATATGGCTCTTCTTTTTGTTGACAAAAAAGGGCTAGGTAAGCCAAGTGAACTATAAGCTATCATGTAAGAAATATGGCTCTAGGAAGGCTCATTGACTTGACCAGTGGCTTGATAGCATTCATAGAAAACTTAAGGGGGCAGGTACTGTATTGGAACAACATGCACAAACATGATCAGGAAGCTATGTCACTATATGGTTTCTTGGAGTTGTAGCGTGGGATTTTTAACAATGTAAAATATAATCGCTTATATTTCATTTGCATGCAGGGTATAATAGATAGTTTTAGAGAAGTCCAGTTTTCCCTATCACAGTTTTCAGCAATTGGGAAGATACCAAGTTACATCTAGTTCCATAAATTTTCTTCTATTTTTGCTTCTTTTTTTTCTTTTTCTTTTCCTTTTTTCCCTTGGAATACAAAAATTGCCCAAGAAGGCCACCCAATATAACCTGGTATGTAAAATAGAGTTTCTTATCTTAGGTGTTAAGCTTCAAGGGAGTATATGCTACCAGTTTCTGCTACATAGTCCACGGGGACTATTTGTGGTATTTAGTTAGTCTCAATCATCAGTCTTGGACCCAGTCACCTATCAGAATACTCCCTCCGTCCCAATTTATGTCGCACCATTTGACCGGACACGGAATTTAGAAAATAAAAGAAGACTTTGTTATGTTTACCAAATTGCCCTTACTTTAGTGTCTACTTTTGTTGACTTTTCTTCACAATAAGTACACTTTCAAAATTAAGTGAGACCCAACAAGGGTAAAATATGGATGGTGCCATTAAATAATTGCAAAGATAAGGAAATGTGACATTCTTTTTGGGACAAACTAAAAAAGAAATGGTGCCACATAAATTGGGACGGAGGGAGTACTTTTTTATGTACATGCACATTATGCTACCTGGATCCATTATGTCACTGCAAAAAGTAGTGAAGAGGAGAATGGGGTTTGTTTACTGGAAGCAACATCTGTTCAAACTTCAAATCAAACTAACAGGTCCAATATTTCTTCACAGATTGGTTGGAAGGTACTCGGAGTGCAAGTTCAGTGACGTAACGCATTAGGCGGAGGCAGAGGTGGAAGTGAAGAACGATGCACAAGTCATATCCAAGAGAGGAAGTTTCAAGTATCTTGGGTCCATAATTTAAGTAAAGGAGAATATTGATGAGGATGTCACATACCGTATTGGAGCGTTGCGGGTGAAATGGAGGCTCGCATCCGTGGTACTGTGCGATAAGAATGTGTCCCCAAGGCTTAAAGGTAAGTTCTACGGAGTGGTGATTCGACCAACATTGTTGTATGGGCAGAGTGTTGGCCAGCCAAGAACGCCCACGTTTATAAGATGAATGTAGCATAGATGAGGATGCTTAGATGAATGTATGGACATACTAAAGATATATGATTAGAAATGAAGTTATACATGGCAAGGTGGGAGTGTCCTCCGTGGCGGACAAGATGAAGGAAGCGAGGTTGAGATGGTTCGAGCATGTAAAGAGGAGATGTATATATGCGCCAGTAAAGAGGTATGAGAGGTTGGCTATAAGAGGAGTTAGGAGAGGTAGACGTAGACGGAAGAACAGGGGGATTAGACAGGATATGGCACAGGTTCAGCTTAGTGCTTACTGAGGACATGACACCAGGGTATGGAGGTCGAAGATTAGAGTAAAAGGTTAGTAGGTAGCCAAGTGTTGTTGCACTTCATGTGGGAGAGACACGGGGCTAGTCTCCTCTATGCTTCTCCTTATTAGTAGTATTATTTATTAATCGCGTATGTTTATGACTATATGTTGTTTTCTTTGCTTTGTATCCTATTATTTTGCCATCTTATAGTCTTGCACTTTGAATTCTTCTTTTCTTTTAAGCTGAGGGTATATAGGAAACACCCTCTCTACCCCACAAAAGTAGGGGCAAGACATCAAACGTTCTCCAGATCCCACTTGTGGGATTACACTGGGTATGTTATTGTTGTTTAGGTTGGTTCGGAAGTAATAAATCTTGAGATGACAACCATAGCCATCCCTTAGCAGTTCTCTTTGGGTTAAAAAAAAAAAAGCAAGGGTATTTTAATAATATGAACACCCAGAATAAATTAAAGCTAGGATAACTAAAAACAACCCTACTTTATGTACTGTGTGACGAAACTCAAGCATGGCTTCCATATCCATTTTTTAGCAGTTCCTTGAAAACTAGAAAAACCTGAGCTTCCCAACATATTATTTGATTATGTGTGATTGATGATGGTATAAGATGATCTGAAAGGATGTTTCAAGCCCATACTTGAGTTTCATCGTAGAATAATGCTGCTAAGCATCTAGACTAGTATATAATGGTCCATATGCTGAACTTTTACTAGTGAGGGAAGATCGAAAAAATTGCAGATAAGTTAGTCCCCGGTGACCAAGTCGCAACTTGAAAACCAAAGAGGGGGAGTCTCAAAAACCAAATAAGAGGACCCAACAATTAATTGAATCAACATAATATTCATTTATAGCTCGAACGGCCACATAACGATGATATATTGAAATAATAAGATGTCATGCGGAAGCTAATAATTCAAACTTTGAACAACGCCACAAAAGAGAAACATACTGAAATCTACACAATAATTAAATGTGGTTCACTCTCAAAGAGGTTCACACAAGTTCTTAAAAAAATAGAGGTTCACACAAGTAGTGGCTAAAACTTGTGTTGCACAAATTCTCTGTGTACTGATAAAATATGGCAAAAGGAGAATTTTTCTTTGGGATAAGCGGGATAGCTTATATCTCGTCCTCGACCAACCGGGCCACCAAAATGAACCTTCCATAGGAGGATGGCTGGGCGAGATCATGATTGCACCGGATACGTTGCCCTTCAAGGTAGCTTCCCTGGACATAGTTAAACATATCCAAGCAGTGGTTGTCTTTGACAACGTTAATGCTTCGAGATTTAAGGGATCAAGTTCGATCCTATTAAGAGTCCACAATCTCCAAGACAATAACGGATGAAGTAAGCGTAGGGTTAGGGAAGTCAATCCTATATTAATCTCATTATCCCCCGATTGTACCCATCTAATCACAAAATTGCTCTCTACTGAGCTTTGAGGAACACTACTGCTCAAGCATTATTTTACATCAATTCACACCACTGTTCCAAGGAGATTGAATAAGAATCTCTATCTCTTTTCCTTTTATTATCCAGTTCTTCAATAATTGTTAATTATTTAATTCATTATTTCGCTTATTATTTACTGCTTCAATCGCTTAGTCAAAGGTTTAATAATATTTGGATTAATTGTGTTGCTAAAGACCTCTTTCAAACAAATTCAACCGGTTTTCCTAATAAACGAATTTGAGGTTAAACACTCTACCCAAAAGCTCTATAAACCCCTTTAAAAGTTGTCTTGTGGCTGCTATCAACTGAGAAAGAAGAAGCCTCAATTTATAGAAGTCCAAATTATTTTCTACAAGAAAAAGATTAACCACATATGAGAGATTTTTACTTTCTATTTTTGGAAACATAAATCCCAATCAATTATGGTAAATGTACTATCCTTCCTTCAAGAAAAAGGAAAACCCGAATAAGACAAAAAAATCAGGCAAACACCTAACGAAACCTCCCTTGTTATAAGCCAAGAAGACATTAATGTGCTTAAATAGTAAAGACCTAGCTGAAGGAAGGAATTGGTCTCCATGAATGGAGGTTTAGTTTGGTCTTCCGCCAAATTTCAAAATTCAATGTCATAAACTCAGTTGCATTCCTCAAAAAGGTTGGACCTATTTTCTTATTCCCTTACCTTTTCTTCCCGATCAGATATTTTTTTCCTGAGTGAGAGCAAAGATAATTGATAGTACATCATATTGCCTTTCTCTAGTTTGGTGGACTAAAAGAGTGATTCTATCATCTCGTCACTTTGTGGGATTTATTTTTTCACTGAAATAATTGTAGTGTCCGTGCAAGCTTGCGGGTATCTCGACTATTTCACTAGGTACCTGCATCTTCCCACTGATACAACTATTGGATAATTCTGCCCATCTTGGCTTAACTTTCTAACTACTACATAGTACATACACACAAAATAAATCATAAACTGTATCGATATCTTAGATATAGCCAGAAGATAGATGACAAGCAATTTCGTGTTTCTTATTAAGGTGGCCCTGACAAGCAATTTTGTGGGCTAACTGTGACTTCTAAGCTTAAAAACAAGTGCATTTACAAAAATAAAGTAATCCAAATATTACGTGTCATCTGAAATAAAAGATAACGGGAGGACCCGCTTGTTGGATGAAAGAAGCTAAAGGCGTTTCTTTTAGCAGTGTACTCTTTCCCTGAGGCAAGACACTTCAGATAAAATTACTCTACCAATTTCTGACTTCTAGGAAATTGTCAGGTTCAAAGATGGAAAAGATTCAAAATTCTAAGCAAAAGCTCTTGCATATATCCTAATTATATCAATATTTAGTAGATGCAATTGCCCCACTCAACTATCGCCTAATTTGCCACTGGGGCAAAGGTATGGAGGGGAATGATTAGATTTTTGAACATTCAGCATGCACTTTAGATAGAATAAGACAACCCATGTCATATTCATGGTTCAAACTTTTTTCTCTAAATTGTTAGTCTTCAAGAAATGGTCTCTATATGATCTCCAGTATGATAATTGTTTATCAGTAGCACATGCTGGTTTCAGAAAAAGAATAAACTACTACACGTACAATAACCTTAGTCGGGATGCATAGGTGAGTCAACCTGCGAGCACGGAAGAGCGTGGTACCGCTACCCCTCTCTAAGTAAAGGTAAGATTCTTAGCCCTGTATATGACTCCATCTAAAATACAATAGGGACTCGACCTACAGGGAGAGGGAGGGTGATCGAGGCTCTTCTCTATGGCGGGAGGTTTCTTTCGTATCAAGAGTGTGTTGGGGAGGCCAGGGAAGATGGATTGGATCGAGGCGATGCTTATGCCTCTTCTTTATCGATAGGATTCCCATCATTTTCAGTCTACGGCGAAAGAGACAAGGGCGAGGCACCGACCATGTTCTACCCTCAACCTCCATACCTCAGAGATAGAGCCATTAGGCGAGAAAAAACAGCTCACTCTTGGTTAGCTATGAACACGGAGAAAACTGCCGCTGCATACTACCCGGTTTCATTATTTGCACATCTACTTTATATCGTTTGCTTAGTTGATACACTAGAGTTGATGTAAGTTGGAACAGGAAAAGTAGAAGTGAATGTTATCCTGAAAATTACAACTTACCCAAACAAAATTTTGGCAAAAATGAGAACTGGGCTACCAGCTCCAAACCACTCAAAATTCCATCGACCTTCCAAATTGGGAGACCTGAGAAATGAGTAGCTTGTCAAGAAGCTTGAAAATTAAGTTTGTATGTAAGGTTTAACACCTTACGTTGTGGGACGAGGTGTCGGATTGAGCCTCTCAAGACCAATGATCCTCTCATGCACATCAATGCGTTGTACATCTGTTGTCCTCCCAGTGACCAATGCCTCAAATCCACCAGCATCTTTAAACTATAACAGAGTAAATAATTTGTTTTAGTGCTTAAGGGACAAATAGAAAGTAGAGAATTTCTCAAAACATACAAGGAGACAAACAACACATTCCTTCAACCAATGTGTGCTACAGAGATGAAGAGTATTCCCAAAATTGAATGTGGAAGGATGAAAGGCAAATGTTAAAAATTCAATAAGTCTTGGGATGATTCATGCTATTTTCCATAATTCTTTTTACTTGACCAGTAGATTAGTAGTCATGTATTCTTCTTACACTTAATAAGCAAAGTATGGAAAGTTGTATTCATTGATACAGAAAAGAGATTATTAGTGAGAAGTACTGACAGCAAGAAGCAGAGACTCCTTAGCGGAAAGCCTTTCCATATCTTTAGCAAAAGTAGAAGAAGTCCCCCCTTGTACCATAGCTCTACACACCCTCGAAGACTTTTTTCCCCGGAAAATGGCCATACGATAACAAGGGGACGGACGCCGGCAACAAAATGGTGGTACCAAATTTTGAATTGAAGTAGCCATTTACAATTGGAGAATGGGGCTGGAATCTTTGCTTTCACTTCTCAACAGCCAAACCTCATGTATCTGTATCTTTTTACAAGTCAACTCTAGCACCAGCAGGGCTATTCTTGGAGATTGGTCCCACTTCTTGATAATAGGGTGCTTTATTAAAAAATGGTGAAATGAAAACTTTGATGGTAAAAAATTTATTTATATTCCATGTTTACACCAAATTAATACACATGTGTTAAATATCCGGACAAATATTTAGATGGTACAATGCAAAAATATAACCCAAAACATACATTGCAAAAATATATAGCCCAAAAAAAGTTTTATACAATATTACACTTATATACAAAAAAACATGTACATTATGTATATAGGCGTATGAAAATGTATAATTTATAGATATATATATATATATATATACTTTAAAAATAATTAGACAATATTATACATGAAAATATATACTTATACACATATATACACAATTATACAATATTTTATGAGTATAATACGTAAATATGGACTGATTTTTAATAAAAATTACTTTGTTATACAATATATACATGTTTATATGGATGTATATGAGTGTATAAAAATGTATAATAGTGTATATGAGTGTATATATACACTATTATATAATATTATACACTAATATATAAAATTAACCCCAACATCATACGGAGCAACAACAACCATCGCCTGAGTTTTGTTCTCCGGCGAACTCCAACACCACCAACGATCGACGAAGGCGAATCGCAGCTCCACAACTCCGGCGAACTCCAATACCACAATAGTAGTCATCTCCTCCCCCCACAACGACGCACCACCACTACACATTCACCGACAACCCCAACCACCACTCATTCTCTCTCTGTCCATCTCTACTTGTACCTCGGCGAGATTACGCCGGAGCTTTAGCTCACCACCACCAGATCTAAGAGATAGCATCATATCTGAGAGAGAGAGAGAGAGAGGAGGAGGTCGAGAGAGAAAGAGAGAGGGAGAGCGCATAGTCACTCACCGGTGTCGCGGCAACGAGATGATGGTGTCAAGAGAGAGAGAGAGAGATTCAACGACATAGAGGAGGCTGAGAGAGAGAGCGATAGAGAAAATTTTGGGTCATTTTTTGTAACATTTAAAAATGTGGGTTAATTTTGATAGTATCGTTGCCCTAAATTTTGTACAGCTTAATTATCTCTATTTAATTTTACATTTATGTATATCTGTGTCAGGGGATATAGTTAGAGAGAGTTAATTATTATAATTGTCCTTTTATTAAGATATTTATAAGAAATTGGTACTACGATGTATACCTTTCGATATTCTTAACAAATTAAAGTATCTAACTAGATGCACGCACGCGTGGAAAAGAGAAGTTTTGATTTGGGTGACATGTAACAGGGCCCTGTGTGATTTGGGGGCCAGTATAAATTTCATGCCCTTTTCCGTATTCAAGAGGTTGGGGTTGGGTGAAGTCAAACCAACCACTGTGAGCTTGCAGTTGGCACATAGGACATTGGTGCATCCCAAAGGAATAATTTAAGATGTATTGGTTAAGGTGGAAAAAAATTTCTTTCCTGCAGACTTCCTCATCCTTGATATGGAGGAAGATGATGAAATCCCTATCATCTTGGGAAGACCATTCTTGGCAACGGGGAGAGCCTTGATTGATGTGGAAAAGGCAGTGAAACTTCGAGTCGAGAAGAAGAGATGGTGTTCAAGGTGTTTAAACACACCGTTGAACCCCGATCATAAGCAAATGTTTTGCGATCGACCGCAGATTAACATCAGTTGAGCCAACACAAAGCAAGCAGAAATCGATCGCAAGACAGTGAACAACGCTAAACCTTCTCTTGAGAAAAATGAGAAGAAGAAAAATAGAAGGCGGAAGAGAAAAATGATTATGAAATGGATAGGCTCTGGGGTTAATTTACCTCATGCCTCTTGATAAGGGACCTGCGTCCGGCTAAAAGACGTTAAAGACAGCGCTACTTGGGAGGCAACCCAAGGTTTCTAAATTTATGCAATTTAGTTTTAGTTAGAATAGTTTCACGGAAGGTATTGTTTACATGTTGTGATGACAGGTACATGGCTAAAAAGTGGAGGACAAAAAACGTGAAAAGAGGAGGAAATTGGCTCGGCGCCACGGCGCCCAGCAGAGGGCCATGGCGCCGAGAATGTAGAAAGGCGCGGGAAATTGGGCGCCACGGCGCCGGTTCTGGCGCATGGCCGAAAGTCGAAGGTCTGAAATCGAGCGCCACTGCTGGAAGTTGAAGAGCGCGGATCTTTAGGCGCGCCGATCTCGTGTGCGCGCGACGAAAAATCTGAAATTTAAAGGAGCCCTAATCCGATTTCCCATCTCCAAATCAAAAACCCAAAACCCTTCCTCTCCAAAACCCACGAAATCAACATCCTTTACTCAAAATCTTCCACAAACTAAACTCAATCACAATCAAAGTACTTAAATTCCTTGCACCCTTAACCATCACAAACAACAACCCTCATTCCATTGCCTCAATCCATCACTAGGAACAAGAAAATCTTGAAGAACACCGTCCAAGGTAACTTTCAGCACTTTTCTTGAAATTTTCAGAGCAAGTAGGAGAGGTAATTCATAAATTTTGGGGGTGTGCTTTCTTGGTGGATAGTGTGGGGTGTGTTGAAGTTTGGTATGAAAATTTCGCGGTAAGATTATACGTAGTGATCGTGGGGTGTTGTACCGGTGCTTTGAGTGAAGTTTGAGGGTTGAATGGTGTTGTATGTTGCTGATTACGCTGTGTGTGTTGATTGGTGTGATTGAAGTTGCTGGGTAATCTCACTAAAATGAAGGAGACGCTGCTGAAAATTCCCAAAATGTCTGCCAGAAAAAAAAAGTTTTCACATCCGCCTCCGTTCCACAATATGACGCTACTAGGTTTGTCAGTCAAAAAGTTGAAGACAGATATTACAAACTTAGTACTAGACCTTTGATCCCTGAGCGAGGAATGGAGTACCAAAGGGAGTCATTTGAGGATGGAGATGTCTATGAGCCTATTCGGACAATGATAGAGGCCATGGGGTGGAAGAGATTTGTTAATACGAAAAGAATAGTACCACAGAACACCGTAATGGTGAAAGAATTCTATGCTAACTTTCCGAAAAGGGTAAATGGTAGATGTTTTGTGAGAGGAGTATGTATGTGGTGGATTGAGGTGGTGAATGAGCTATTAAGAATAGATGTTGAAGAAAGAGGCGATGATCGAAGCTATTTGAACATGGTCTAGACGCCAACAACATCGATTGGGATATCGTCGCAAGCACATTATGCTACCACAGGGTGAGTATGATATTGCAGAAATAGATCAAGAGGAGCGGATGTCGCTTGACAAAAGCGACGAGGTTGGTTATATTTTCGATGCACTTTGATTCCATCGACGCACTTCACCAGAGTGCCAGCGGATAAAATAAAAATGATATATGGAATTATGGAAGGGAAGACGATTGATGTTGGGAAAGAGGTATTGCAGAACATTGAAGAAACCAGTAGGTTGGTCACTACAGGTGGGTTGGGACATGGATCACTTATTTGCAGTTTATGTTCCGGACATGGAGTCCCAACCCTAGCTACTGATACATATGAGAAAGGCCAACCTCCTATGTCATATGGGATAGTGCATGCCTTCCCAGAACCGATCCTCCGGCAAGAAGGAGACCACCAAAGGCAGCAGCAGAGGTCGTGGATGAAGATGAGCACGAGCAGAGGCTCAAGGCGTAAGCGATAGCGACCTCGGCCCCGCAGGTGGAACCTCGGTGCCTATAATGGAAGCGATTGCTCGTGAACCAGCGGAGGATGATCGAAGTTTTGACACAATGATACAAGGTCAACAGGACCTGAGGCAAGGACAACAAGAAATAAGGCAGGAGCAACAACAGTTGAACCTGAGATTTGATGAGATGAACTCCTTGTTCAACCAGTGGTCCATGCATTACCCGCCGCCACCGCCACCATTTTAAACCAAGTTTGTAAGTTGTCCCGTTTTTTTCTTTTATTTTTGAGTCTTGCACACATTGGGGACAATGTGTGATTTAAGTTTTGGGGGGTGTTTTATTGCTTTTAGTCTTTGTGATTTGTTTTGTGTGCTTTTGAGTTTTTTTTTTGAGTCATAATTTTTTTAGATCATGCATGCTGTAGTTACTTGAAACGCCTAGTGAAGTAAGATTGAATAATGTAATGGAATTAGAAGCAACCATCTGAACACTTAGGTTAGATATGCCAAAAATTCATGAAATCAAACTATTTAGGATATTTTGCTTGACTTATGCATTGTTAAATGATTAAACCTATGTGTCTGCTTGCTTGCTATTTGAGGCGAAATAGTTAGGATATGCATGTTAGGGAGATGACTCAGACATTTCTTTGTTAGCCCTTTCTTACCAATTTTTACCTATCCCTGACATCACAATTGTATCACTAGTCAGCCCTTTGAGCCTAAAAATAAGATCTTTTCTTTGACACCCTATAATTCCATATTCGTGTCATAAGTGAAAAAATTGATATGTTTGGAATATAAAGTGTTGAAAAAGAGACAAAAGAGAGTGAACAATTTTTGATGCACCACAATAAAAAAGTAATAATAAATAGGCAAAAGCCTAAGTTTGGGGGTGTCTGCTATTCATAATACACTTCATTCTCTCAAAACAAAATTGGGGAAAGATAGGTATGAGGTTAAAAAGAAAATCAAAAGAAAAGGGAAGAATCGAAAGAAAAAGAGTTTATGGTACGTAAATTGAGCCTAAATGCCTATTTTTACCTACCCCTGCCTAAGCCTACATTACAACCCTAAAAAGCCCTGATGATCTCTAATGTGTGCATCCATGATTAGTGGAGAATAGCAAGTAAACATGTCATAAGATTTTAAAATTGACATGCATAGTTAGGTATTTTTACTTCCGAATGTTACCTCTAGATTCAATTAAAACAGAAACGACATAGTTCTTCATAACTCAAACAGTTTGCAAATGCCACACATGACCACAATACAACACTTAAGTACATATGATAATTAAAATCAAGTAGGAAACTGAGTTACCTGGAGGTGTGGGGAATACGTGAGGATACTTCTGCCTCATGTCCTCCTCTGCTTCCCACGTCATCTCCTATCTGTTCTCGTTCCGCCATAAGACTTTGACGGAAGCCACATCCTTTGTCATGATCGCTAACTTTGACGATCGAGTATCACTATGGGAATCTCCTCATACGATAACCTCCGTCACTGGACATCATCAATCGGTGCACTCTAGATGGATCCCCGATCGTCTCGCCGGCGTAGAAACATGAAAAGCGGATGCCGCCTCCGGATCGGACGGCAGATCCAACTCATAGCAACCTTGCCTACCTGCGGACAATCGATAAGGCCCAATGTACCTTGGGTGAGTTTCTTCCTCCCAAATCTCATCACACCGCCGTGGGTGGCACCGTGAAAACTCAATCATCAACCTCAAACTCCAAATCGACGCCGATGATCTGCATCGACTTACTCTACTCGAAGTCACTAACCGCTCTGGATAAGCTTATCCTTTTCTTCGTATCAAGTCTGGCCCGACTAATCGCACTCGCCCACATCGAACCAGCCTATCGGTGACTGCACTTCCTCCCATATAAGGCCTCATAAGGCGTCGTGGATCTTGGAATGGTAGGCTTATTATACGCAAACTCTACTAGCGGCAAATGGTCCTCCCGGCTACCACGAAATCAATAACACAAGCTCGCGGATATCCTCAAGTGTATGCGAATAGTACGCCTGCATCGTCTGCAATGCGAGGATGGAATGCGATCGAGGCTCACTGCGTCCTAATCCTTCCGGAAATACCTCCGAAGTTAGCCGAAATCGGGCTCCTGTCCGATATGATAGAAATAGGGACCCATGCGGTCACGATCTCTCGGATGTAAAGTCTAGCATAATCCTCGGTAGAAAAAGTCGTCTGACGGAAGAAAGTGGGCGGATTTCGTCGACTGTCGGCGATAACCCGGATAGAATCATGCTTCCTCGAGTGCGAGGTAACCTGTGATAAAGTCCATGTTGATCACCTCCCACTTCCACGTCGGAATCTCATAGCTGCACAACCCACTGTGCCTCGGTGCTCGCTGACCTGCGACCTCGGGCGAGCAACAAACTCTGCAACGTCCTCTTGGGCCATCCCGCGATACAGTCCGAGGTCGTGGTATATCTTTGTCGACCGGATGGATGAAACGCGCAGCGTTGTGTGCTTCCCCTAGAACCTCTGCGAAGTCTGCAATATCCGGAACACACAACGCCCTCAAATCTTAGCACCCCATCATGTGCTACCTCAAATGGACCGCTTCCCGCCACGGCCGTATCGCGTCTGGGTCATACTCGGATCCCCCCGCCGCCTCTTCACCTCGCCGGCGATGGAAGACTCGACAACCTCTCGAACCGAACCCACTACTATCGAATCAATCAATCGGACTCAAGGCTCGCTAGTGATGTAACTCGCGGACCATGCCCGCCTGCTGCTGCACCTCGATGAACTACCCATCGACTACGACTTGGGGCATACGCCACTACATTGGCCTTCCACGGGTGGTATAGGATATCGACATCATAATCCTTGAGTAGCTCTAACCACCGCCTCTGCCGTAAGTTCGGCTCCTCCGGTGAAGATATCTGGAGGCTCTTGTGGTGCGTGTAAATATCCACATGAACTCCATACAAATAATGTCTCAGATCTTGGCGTGAATCACCGCCAACTCTAAGTCATGTGTGGGGTAGTTCTTCTCATGCTTCTTGAAATGTCGAGATCGTAAGCTATGACCTTGCCTGCATCAACACATCCAAGCCCGATGCAGACGTCACAATAAACCACATGGCCGTCTGGACCTCGGAAGAGTAAGAAGCGGGGCGATCGTCAATCTCTCCTTCGATGGCGGAAGCCCTCCTCACAAGCATCCGTCCATGAAACTTAGCGCTCGAGTCGACTTAGTCAAAATCTTTGAAATAGAAGCAAACTTCTCTCTGAACCTCCGATAATACCTGAGGACCGGAAGGCTGCGCCTCTTTCGGTGTAGTAGGTCTAGGCAGTCTTGGCGCCTCGATCTTTGCCGTATCCACCCGAATACCATCAGCCCGACAATGTGCCTAAGAACGCCATCAAGTCAACCAAAACTCACACTTCAAAACTTGGCATACAACCGGTCTGGAGAACTCTCGACCGCCGTCGCCAAATGCTCCGCGTGCTCTGCTCTGGCGAGAATAAACCAAGATGTCATCAATGAATACTATCACAAAGCGTATCCAAAAATGGCTTGAACACTCAGTTCATCAAATCCATAAATCTTGCCGGAGCATTGGTCAAGCCGAAAGACATGACCACGAACTCATAGTGCGTCTGGGTCCGAATGCGATCTAGGGACATCTGTCTCCTTAACTACTTTGATGGTAACGGATCGCAGTCTATCTTGGAGAAACATCTCGCACTCTGCGAATGGTCGAACAAATCGTCAATCCTAGGGAGGGTATATGTTCTTAATAGTCACCTTGTTCAGATGCCTGTAATCAACTCACATACTGGCGTCCCATCCTTCTTCTTCCGCGAACAATCTGCGCTCCCGGGGAGAAACACTAGGCGATGAAGCCCTTCTCCGGAAATCTCTCGGTGGTCCTTCAACTCTCTCAACTCTGCAGGTGCCATTCGGTATGGCGGAATGGATAGGTCGAGTATCGTGCGTAATGTCGATGCGAAACTCTATCTCCTCTCGGGAGGATACCCGGGTCGTGCGGAACACATCCGGGAACTCTCGACAAGCTGATCGAATGAAGGTGCGGTATCTCGGCCTCGATATCAAATACCCGAATGAGATGGTAGATATACCCTTCGCACCATCTTCCGGCCGAGGTAAGAAATAAACCTACCCGGCGACATAGTGTTCCTCCCACTCGATAACCGGCTCCAGAAATCGAAACCGTACCACTCTCTCCCTACAATCTACATTGGCGTAGCAAGAAGCTAGCCAATCCATACTCATGATCACATCAAAATCGGTCATATCCAACTCTATCAAGTCGGCTGGTCGGCGATTGCGTATAGTCAGGCAAGCCCTAAATACCCCGGCTACCACCGAATCACCAGCTGGCGTAGCTACCTCAAAAGTGTCTATGGACTCAGGCTCTATCCCTATCCTACTAGCAATAAGGGAGTTATATATGACAAGGTAGAACCCGGATCTATCAAGGCATACACGTCACAACAAGAAACTGATAAGGTACCTGTGACGACATCCGGTGATGCCTCATGGTCCTGTCGGCTGGACAGGGGCGCCGCGGTTCGAGGACGCTGGGCTGGGACCGTGCCACGACCTGCGCGACTGCTGGTCCATGAGTACCACGCCTCGGGCGAGTAGCTATGGGGATGAAGACCGGCAAAAGACCACGAGGTGACCCTACCATCTGCGTTGCCCGGTCGGACGATCTCGCAAAGTGACCTGCGGCGCAATCGTAACAAGCTCCGAGTAGTACCACAACTCCGTAATGGGATCTACGCGTCGGCCCCACCGAGAGGGGGTGGTCTCGATCGGTTAGCATCTCTGCTACCCTGGAAGTCCAAGTCTGGGGCCACGACCGCCCGAATACCTGGCATCACGAAGGCGGTGTAGGAGTGCTCTGGTGGCGGTGGTGCAAATCTAGTCACTGCTTGAGGCCGTCCATACGAGCTACCAAAGACCACTGCCGTCACGGCCTTCGCTGCTGGCGATATCAACGGCCAGCCGGCCTCTACGCTCCTCACATCCTAGTGCATAAGCCTGCATGCGGGCAATGTCCATGCCCGGCTGAAGTGCTACACCCGAGCAACCCTCTTCCAAATAGTCATCGAGCCCGGTGACGTAGGGGTGCACTCTGTCCTCCAAATCTGCTACTAACGCAGGGACATATCGAGTCAACGAGTCGAACTCAACGTTGTACTCCCGAACTGTACGCCCTCTCTGTCTCAGCATCAAAAATTTGTCGGCCCGTGCCCTCCTCATCTGTGGCGGCAAGAAATGGTCAAGGAATGCCTCAGAGAACTCGTCCCAAACAGCGGGAGGCGCATGCTCCCCCCGGGATAGCTCACGAATCAAACGATCGGCGGTATCACGCGGCAATGCGAACCAAGACCACCGACTCGGTCTCGAAGCCTTGATCACTCTCATGATCCGTCATCCGGATGAACTCCTGCGGATCATCCTCGGCCTCGACCCGTAGAACTCGGGTGGTGCGACTCGTAAAATCCGTAGTCTCAAACTATCCGACCTCGGGTGAACCACGGGTGCTCTGGGCTGCTGCGTCAGGCTATCCTCATGTCCGCCACGATCACGGCTAGTGGCGGGCTATCTCTCGTAACCCATCTCTCTGCTCCGGTGTGGGGTGGGCGCAGTCTTGTGGTCTCGGTAGCCTCTGCTGCGGCTCTAAACTCTCTGAGGTGGTGGCGTCGTGGAACTTCGCCGTCATAGCACCACCACCGTAAGCGGGCACGTGCCTCGTGGCCTCTCAGTGTCCTACTAGCGCCTCCTCTCGACTTCCGCCACGGGCCGGGTTGTCTTGCGTGGAGGCATACCGTACATAAGAATGTGTTAGAAAGAGTCCAACTTATAACATAGTTCTAAGGCACGATCTCAGTGAGAAGAATGAAACCAATCCTAAATATCCTGTGACCTCACGATTATTGGTGTGGTACACAACACCACCGATAATCAAGACTCTACTAGATACGGTGCCTAGACACTTTCAGGATTACACGGCTCGATACCACTTTTGTCACGACCGATCCGGGCGTGATCGTGCCTACCCGCACCCAGTAGATATACATCAGGTAACCATGGAATATAAAAACAAAGACATGAGATAAAGAGTAAAATGAAAGCGATCATCGAAAAAGTTGCCTTTCGGCGTATATATACATATCAAGTCGGCGATTCTGACCCAATATTTACAACAGACTACAGACCTCTGGAAGTAAACAACTATGGCGGGACGGGGCCCCGCCATACCTGAATGTACATAAAGCTACAATGATGGCCAGGAGATCATACCCAAAAGATAAGCCTCCGAGAAAGCGAGGCTTTCCCAAAAGCAACGGTGATCCTAGAGGCGGGGACCAACAGCAGAGTACCTACACTGCGGCGTGAACGCAGCCGAAGGAGGTCGATAACAGTACCAAGTATGTGAAAGCGTAAAAGTACGAAATGAAATCATAGCATTTTAAAACCAATTACAAATACGTATGAACAGCGATTAATCGCGCGTAGTGCGCGGCGTAAACAAGAGCAAAATAGATATAACGTAACTGGTCTTTTCTAGGTCGTGAATGATCGAAGCAAGGCCAATCGCCCATAGTATCATTATGCGTGTTATACCCCGTAGTTCCAGGGTATGTATGCGAGGACGTACGTACGAGAATCTGACGAAAGATTGGAAAGGAAGAAAGAGGTGATTTTCCACGGAAAAGTTTAGGTTTTGTAAGGAAAAAGGTTCGTTAAGGGAATTGGATTCCCGGTTGGTATTCGGACTTCTGGAATATTAGAGAATTATGGAATTTTATTTTGGAAATGGTCACGTGGGGCCACGGGTGAAATTCTGGTTTTGTAGAGCCAGCTTTGTTTTGAGATTTTGGCCATTGTGGATATTTTGGAAGATGTTTTATTTTGGGCCATTAGGAGGGTGACACGTGTCACCCCCGTGGCTTGTAGAATGTCGTTTGAGCGCAGTCTTGGGTTAAGTCGTTTTTAAATGAAGCGTTTTACATAACTTGCGAGGAAAATTTGGCTATGTCTTTTCTTATTTTTGCGGATTTTTCCGAGTGATGAAATGTTTTGGACCAACGAGAGGCGACACTTGTCACCTCAAGTTAGTGGAGTTGACGGCCACCCTCGGCGTTTGAAGGTGAGTTGGTGAGATATTTTGTGAGGATTTGTGGAGTAGGGACTAGGGGGCACTTGGGCACATCTTGGCCCTACACTTGTTTAGCACTTGGCTAGATCTTGGCCATTGGTTGGCCTTTGCTTACCCTATAAATACCCACTCCTTTGAAGACTTCTTCATCTCTCAAATCTCTAAGTCTTGAGAACCCCTCTCCTCCTCTTGTTGACTCTCGTCCAAGAGCCTCCTCCCCTTTCATGTGGCCTTGTGGCCGAGAGCCTCCTCTCCCTTCCTAGTAGGCCACCGGTAGAGCACCACTACCTGGGTGTTCTCGTGGTACCACTCTTGGTAGAAATACTCTGAAAGTATTGTTATAACGCCCAAATACCTTAGCCTTATGCCTTGTAGTATTCCAAAGATACCTCTATACGTAGAGCAGGAAATACTACAGTATGTCCTTTTGTCTCTAACCGAAACCCTAAGGAAAATCTCCATGGTTAGTTGGAGTGCTATGTAGAAGTTGGTTAGAACTTAAGGGTTGTTTGGAGCGGGATGGAGCACCGGAGTAGGAGCGAAACATTGCTAAGGATCGACTTTAAACTCGGATAATTATGGGCTTATCGAGGTAATTATCTTGTCCCCCTATTGTAATTGGATATTACTTGTTGTTAGAATATATAGTTGAAGTATACTATATATAGAATCGAACGTAGTTGTTAGCGATGTCTTTTGACTTAAGCTTTGAAGAATAAGGAATCGAACTAAAGCTGTAATTACATAGAATGTATTACAGATGGGCACATATAGTAGAATTGTGCAGTTCGGGTTAGATGTATAACCCCACTGGTTGGCTTGGTAGCGGCCTCGATAGAGGAGGAGATTTCTGTTGTGGCGGGGAGAGTCTTTGCCAATTTTATGTAGAATGTTCTACGATGTTAATAAGCGCGCGTGGCCTTATAGGTTGAAGTGCTACGTGTGGCGTAATCTTCTTGGCTAAGGAGTAGCCGAAGCGGTTTGAGGTACTTGGGCGTTTTGCTATTAGTCGATACTCGTCGCGAGGTATGTGAACCTCTTCCTATCCCTTCTAGCATGATATGTGTGAACTATGTAGTACGGTGAGCGTCGTGTGTTTGATTGTTTGTAAAACATAAAGTGTTATATGGCTTTATGGGAGTTGGTTATAACAGCTTTATGTAGGTAAGAAAATGGGAAGTTAGGTATAACGGCTTAAGAATGTTTTACTGATTTTGGAAGTCAGGATGTGTATCGACAAACCACTGCAGCGTTAATAAAAGGAAATGTTTTGAATAATTAAGTATTTGTAAAACTAAAGAGAAACTTCCATCTGCATGAAGCTAAGATAAGACAAAATGATATTACATTTCTAGATCATTTCATTGTAATAAGATTGTTATAAACAAGAATATCCTACTCACATAAGGCTTATGTTTCTTAGATTGTTTAAAAGAGAATTATATTCTTGAATGAATAAGACTATGAACTACGAAACCTTTCTAAAATAAGAAACGTGAGCATTTGAAATTAGGCAAACTTGGACGTTTGGAAAATAATGTTGTTACTTGGTTTTACAAAGGTAAGTGTTTTGGTTTACTTAAAAAACGATCGCTCTATTTTATACTACGTATTGTGTGACTTATGTGATAGGAACGGATCTTTTAAAGATTTAATGTATGAAATGCGTTGGGGTTAGATACTCGAACTTGTTAGTAGAAAGTACCTTGGGTGAATAACTTGATTGTATTGGTTTGTGATAGCCTTGTAATACTTTCTTGTTGATATGATAAGTAAACATGTTAGGATCTACTTGTGTTAGTATCTTGTGATTGTTATGTAAGGGGTCATTCTTGTTGTGCTTACATTGTTAAAAGGTAAGTCCATTTATCTTGTTATTATATCACCTACCCGCTTGTTGTGTATCACAGGTGGCTTGCCACCGCGATGCGGTCTATACGGCTATCACGGTCCTTGAGACTATGCGGAGTCGCGGTATGCTCCGGGATCGGTGATCATTCCGGTGTTTAGCGATGCGGGGAATTCCTATCACGGTCTCACGAGGGACTATGCGGTCCTCGAGGGCTATGCGAGTGCGGAAGTCGGGGCGGATCTGAGGTTAAGGCCGCCGATGCGCGGTATACCTCGGGTGGTCTAGGACCGTGATTCGAGGAATACCTTATGCGGTCTGTGTGTGACCTATGCGGGCTGCGAGAGTTCGAGGAATAGGCGCACATTGATCTGCGGGCGATGGCGACCGATCGTGTGGTGCGGTCTAGAGACCTCGTGTCTGATTTATGGCATTTGTGATGCTGGGGTCTTAGTAGTAGGCTATGACTTCGTACTTACACCGTACGGTCTAATTGTGATGACTTTGAGGCGTGAGTCCACGACTTGACATATAGCTATTTGTTGTGAATCGTAGTTTGGTTATCATACATGTCTCTGCTTTATATAGACTACTATGATTTCGATTCTGATATTACTTTCTGATTTCACATACTTGGTACATGTTGTACTGACCTCCTTCGGGGGGCTGCGTTCATGCCGCAGGAAAAGGTACACCAGTCGATGATCCTCGCTCTTAGGGTCACAGTTCAGCATTTGGGAAAGCTCCGTTTCTCCGGAAGCTTGTCGGTGGTATAGTCCCCTGTCGTTGTAGGTATTTACATTCAGGGGTATGGCGGGGCCCATCCGCCATAGTTGTTGCAAATCTTAGAGGTGCAAGTACTATTATGGGCGGGGTTTGTATAAAGTTAAAGCGTTCTCTTTAAAAGATTGTTTATATACAGAAAGGCAAGTTTTAACAATTATTGTTTTATACATTGTCTCATGTTATGTTTTTATGTTCCGCTGATTACTCTGATGTTGTATCACTAGGGTGCCCGGGGTAAGGCACCAGTCACGGGCCCGGGTTTCGGGCTGTGACAGAGTGGTATCAGAGCAGTTAATCCTCGGAAAGTGTCTACAGGCCGTATCCAGTAGAGTCTTGATTATCGGTGTGTTGTGCACCACACCAATAATCAGGAGGCTATAGGATATTTAGGATGGTTTCTATTCTTCTCACTCTGAGATCGTGCCTTAGAGCGGTGTTGAAAGTTGGACCTACGACGAAATCCTTTCCTTATCGTTATGCCTCCGCGTAGGGCAACCCGGGCCCAGGAGGGCAAGGCAGCCGAGGGAGCTGCGAGTAGAGTTCAGAGGGTTGCGTGGGCACAGGCCCAATTACCACACAGGCGGTGTTTTATTCGGGAGTTATGCTCGTCACTAGCCCCAGCAGAGTTTAGCTGCGGCGGCGATTCCTACTGCGGCCATGACTTTGAACCTTCGCGGCCAGAGCAGAATATAGATGGCAAAGAGGCAACCATTACTAGCTATGAATTTGGCTACGAGAGTATACTGATATCTGCAAGTCTTGATGACTATCTAAGAGGGTTGTGCAGAGTAATTCTTGATTAGGCTTGGCATGGCACGTATGCGGGTTTATGCGCGGAGGTGAAACGTAGAGATCGGCGGATAACGAAGGGCAATGAAGGGGCCAGAGCGGCTAGGTCCTTTGGTAACCGAGGCAAGTCGCCTCACCAGCGGAATTAGATTATGCACATCCACGGTCCGAGAAAGGTCCTCCGCGGGGTTCGATGCGTTCGGGGTATCACGGGAGTTGGTCGTAACTCGGGGTTTTCGATTCACTATCACGGCGAGCGTCATCCGGGAATGTCGTCTTTTAGATTGGTACTTGTTGTACTGTGGCCGTCGAGGGCCATGTGTCGAATAGGTGACCTAGTAGAAGGACTTTGTCTTGATGCGGTGGGTAGTTCGTCACCTTCGCCAACTATCGCCTGCAGGCGGGTTCGATTAGGGCGACATAGGGAGTGAAGCGGTAGATGCGAGCATATCCTAAACCCTCAGTAGTTTTGTTTATGTGATAAGGTGAGTATACCTTAAGTGCTATGTTCGTAGCGGTATGTTAGTTGTGATTAGAAATCGTGGTTGTTTAGCAGAGTAAGATGTTGGGGATAGAAAGTGTGAGCCTTAGAGTTTTACGTAGAGACCTTAGAGGTAAGGCCATCTCGAGTAAGAGACGTATGTTGATGTTTGACCTTATAGGAGTGCATTGTGCGTGAGCTATGTTTTTGGGATAAGTCCACGAGTAGCGTAATATGAGAGAGGGTATTTGAGCTCGTAAGACCGCTAGGTTTTAAATGGCGTGATTAGTGAGAGTTTTCCTCGGGAAGCTAGTGTTTCGCGGCGTTCTTGGGTCGGGTTGAGGCCACGTTGCGGAGTCAACCAGCGGCTGTATGGTGGTGGGGTCGGTTTGTGGTGGTCCCACCTTGTGATGGGGTCGTGAGGTGTTAGGCCCAAATTTAGTTAACAGTGTGCGAGTTCGTGGATGCGTTCGACCGGTGGTGGGCGATGAGAAGCGACTATCGTGTTCTTGGTCGTGGTCGTTCCTCGGCGGTGTTGATGTTATCGAAGGTTGTAAAGGCTGCCCGGGGTGCCTACCTTCACCTTATGGCAGACAGTGAAGCCCAGGTTGTGGCTATTTTCATTTCCTAAGAATTTTACCAGGCAGGGTTAGGAACTCAGGTGAGTCTCAGAATCGCATTCGCCCTCGGGCCAGTGTTTTGATTTCAGGGGTAGCTGTGAGGATCGTTGTCTCGGTTGAAGTGTTTAAGCTACCATTTCGGTGTTGGATGTCGTCTTGTGACGCCTTGTAGAAGCGAAATGCAAGTTGCGATCGATTGGTTCGATGTTGGCAAGGTTGAGATAGTTAGTTGAGCTTGTTCCGTGAGCGGTGGTTAGGGTGTGCGAGTTTTGGGAAGCAGAGAACTTAGCGAGTTACTTTGGGCCGCACGAGTTCATATGAGGAATAGGCGGGTTGCCTATTGGTTAGCATCTGTGGTCCGACTTAGGAAGCGATCGTCCGATCGCCCGTATTGTTATGTTGGAAAGTATCGAAGATCCATCAGTGTTCGGTAATAATGACCACGTTAGAGATAGTAACCCGAGTTTTGGATCAAGCGATGTCGAAATGTAGTAAGAGTTCGAGTGTCGCGGCGGCTGGTGATCGCACGCAGCCCGGTACCATTTGTTGGGTCGCCTGAGAAGGTTAATGCCTCAGGCAAAGTGACAAAAGTGGTATCATTTTGGTGATGTTAGAGGTGTTTCCTCGTGGACTTAGAGGTAAGCATTTTTGCGTGATTGTTTAGGGCGGTATGGCGGGATTGTTCGTAAGTATAGTAGTGAAGACTATATTGGCACGTTTGTTTTGAGACTTAGAAGGAACATTGGGACGAATGTTTCTAAGGAGGAGAATGTTATACCAGTAGTTCGAGGTATGTATGCGAGGGCGTGCGTGCGAGAATCTGACGAGAAAGATTGGAAAGGAAGAAAGAGGTGATTTTCCACGGAAAAGTTTCCGGTTTTGTAAGGAAAAAGGTTCGTTAAGGGAATTGGATTCCCAGTTTGGTATTCGGACTTCTGGAATATTAGAGAATTATGGAATTTTATTTTGGAAATAGTCACGTGGGGCCCACGGGTGAAATTCTGGTTTTGTAGAACCAGCTTTGTTTTGAGATTTTGGCCATTGTGGATATTTTGGAAGATGTTTTATTTTGGGCCATTAGGAGGTGACACGTGTCACCCCACAGTGGCTTGTAGAATGTCGTTTGGGCGCAGTCTCGATTAAGTCGTTTTTCGGCGAAGCGTTTTACATAACTTGCGAGGAAAATTCGGCTATGTCTTTTCTTATTTTGCGGATTTTTACGAGTGATGAAATGTTTTGGACCAACGAGAGGCGACACTTGTCACCTCGAGTTGGTGGAGTTGGACGGCCACCCTTGGACGTTTGAAGGGTCAAGTTGGTGAGATATTTTGTGAGGGATTTGTGGAGTAGGGACTAGGGGCACTTGGGCACATCTTGGCCCTACACTTGTTTAGCACTTGGCTAGATCTTGGCCCTTGGTTGGCCTTTGCTTACCTATAAATACCACTCCGGCTGAAGACTTCTTCATCTCTCAAATCTCTAAGTCTTGAGAACCCCCTCTCCTCCCTCTTGTTGACTCTCGTCCAAGAGCCTCCCCTCCCCCTTTCATGTGGCCTTGTGGCCGAGAGCCTCCTCTCCCCTTCCTAGTAGGCCCTTGAGAGCATACTGCCTTGGGGTGTTCTCGTCGTACCCACTCTTGGTAGAAATACTCTCAAAAGTATTGTTATAACGCCCAAATACCTTAGCCTTATGCCTTGTAGTATTCCAAAGATACCTCTATACGTAGAGCAGGAAATACTACCGTATGTCCTTTGTCTCTACCAAACCCTAAGGAAAATCTCCATGGTTAGTTGAGTGCTATGTAGAAGTTGGTTAGAACTTCTAAGGGTTGTTTGGAGCGGGATGGAGCACCCGGAGTAGGAGCGAAACATTGCTAAGGATCGACTTTAAACTCGGATAATTATGGGCTTATCGAGGTAATTATCTTGTCCCCCTATTGTAATTGGATATTACTTGTTGTTAGAATATATAGTTGAAGTATCTTGTTATACCAGTATTTCAGTATATGCGTGAGGCGTGCGTATTAAATTTTTGCCTTAGAATTGGCTTTGGTTGAAATTTGGGCACAGTGCGAATAGAGTCGTTTTACGGCGAAGCGTTTCCCTGACTACGTTGGGAAAATTCGGCTATGTCATTTAGTATTTTTGCGGATTTTTAGAGCGGCGGAACATTTTGGACCAGCGGGAGGTGACACTTGTCACCCTCGTTGGACGACAAAAGGAGGCTTGGCCTTGGCGATTAGTCCTCCTTTGTGCCTTGTTTTGTGGCTTGTTTTGTGGAGTGTTTTGTGGAGTGTTTTGTGGGTGCACTTGGCGATCTTGGCCTTACACTTGCCTAACACATGGATGGATCTTGGCCGTTGGTTGGCCTTTGCTTGGCCTATAAATAGCTCACTTTGTGAAGACTTTATTCATCCACAAATTGTTCTAAGTGATAAATCCCTTCCCTCCCTCTTGTAGACTCTCGTCCAAGAGCTCCTCTCCCCTCTCTTGTGAGCTAGCGAGAGCCTCCTCCCCTCTAGTGGTGCTAGTAGGGTACCACTGCTAGTTGTTTTAGTATAATACCCCTTGTTGTGGTATAGAAATACTCTCTAGTATTGTTATAATGCCCAAAATACCTTAGCCTTGTACCTTGTAGTATTCCAAAGATACCTCTGTCGTAGAACCGGAAATACTACCTTTTGTCCTTTTGTCTCAAGCCAAACCCTAAGGAAATCTTCATTGTTGTTTGAAGTACTTAAGAAGTTGGTTAGAACTTCTAAGGGTTGTTTGGGCGGATTGGAGCACTCGGAATAGGAGCTAAACCTTGCTCGGGAAGCGACATTAAACTCGGATAATTTTGGGCTTATCGAGGTAAATATCTTGTCCCCTATTGTAATTGGAAATTACATATGTGTTGAATATATAGTGGTTGTATACTATATATAGAACCGAACTTAGTATTGTGGCAATGTCTGTTGACTTAAGCTGAAGAATTAAATGAGCTGAGCGTAATTACATAGGGTGTATTCTGATAGACTTGTGTAGTATTCTTGTGTAGTAGAATTGTACACGTCCAGGTTAGGCGTGTAAAACCCCACTGGTTGGCTTGGTAGCGGCCTCGATAGAGAAGGAGATTTCTTGTTGTGGCGAAGTCTTTGCCGAATTTTACGTAGATTATGGAGCGTTGAGATCTAGATGTTAATAAGCGCGCGTGGCCTTATAGGTTGAAGTACTACGTGTGGAGTAATCGGCAGCAGGAGTAGCCGGCGGTTTGAGGTACTTGGGCGTTTTGCTATTAGTCGACAATCGTCGCGAGGTATGTGAACCTCTTCCTATCTCTTACAGCGTGATATGTGTGAACTATGTAGTGCGGTAGGCGTCGTGTGTTAACTGTGTTTGATTGTTCTTAAAATATAAAGTGTTATAACGGCTTTATGGGAAGTTGGTTATAACAGCTTTATGTAGGTAAGAAAATACTTTGTGGTTTTAAAAGGTAACTGGTGTGAATTATAACTGACTAGTTATAATAAAGAACTTGATGTATTTCAAAAGATTTATAAATCGTTTTGAAGGAGAGTAACACTTGGTTTTAAAGGTTTTAAAAAGAGTTATACTAGCTTTATGGGAGTTAGGTATAATGTCTTAAGAAAGGTAAAGAAAATGGTTTCTTGATGTTAGAAGTTAAGAGACTTGATCTTATGAGATAAGAGACTTAACTTATTTGTTTTAATGTGAATGTTTGTGTGAAACCTCATTCGTGAGTAATGAGTACTTGGTTTTATTTAAAGGGATAATGTTTCTTGATTTTGGAAATCGAATGTGTATCGACAGGACCAACTGCGGCGTTAATAAAGGAAAATGTATTGAAAAATTATCTATCGTATTAAAACCAGTATAAACCTCCATCTGCATAGAAACTAAGAGGAGACAAAATGATATTATATTTTATAGATCATGGCTGCATTAATAAGAATTTTGTAAACAAGAATAACCTACTCTCATGAGACTTATATTACTCAATTGTTCTAAAAAGAAATCAAGTGATTAAGTTTATGAACTATGAAACCATTTGAAATAAGAAGCTTGAGTAATTGAAACTAGGCAAATGGAACTTAGGAAAGAATGTTGTTACTTGATTTTGAAAAGGAATGTGGGTTGGTCATTCTTATACTACGGGTATAGGGTGACTTTTCTAAAAGTAATGGATCTCTTTTAAAAGAACTTAACGTATGTAGTACTTTGGGGTTAAAAAACCCGGACTTTGGCATAATATGAAAGTACTTGGAGTTGTGCGAAGCTTACTATGCTTGTTGTTGTGAAACTTGCCTATGCTTGTTGTTGTGAAACTTGCCTATGCTTGTTGTTGTGAAACTTGCCTATGCTTGTGATGATAGCCTTTGTTGTGCGGTGTGGTATTTACGTATTCTGTGTCTCAATAGAGGCGGTTGACTTGTTGAGAACTTACTTGGAGCGTCTTTGGCGGTGATGGAGAATTCCGCGGGTATGTTTCCATTTTGATTCTTGTCTTGTTGTTGATGTCACATGGGCGTATACCTGCCGTCTGCGATTCCGGGGCATGTGGCTGCGGCGGGGTTGACCACCCGATATATTGTTATTGAGGTTACATGGGCATGCTCTGCCGTCACGATGTCCGGGCATGTGGCCGTGCGGACTTGTTATTATTGTTGCAACATGGGCGTGTCTACACCGATCTGATATTCCGGGGCATGTGGCATGCGGCGTAGTTGACCACCGATGAGTTGTTATTGAGGTTACATGGGCATGTCTACCGTCGATGTTCGGGCATGTGGCCATGCGGCCTTATTATTGTTGCATCGTGGACATGTCTACCGCGTCACGATTCCGGGGCATGCGGCCATGATGCGAACATGATGGATGTTGTGGGCGTGAGACCCGTAGTTATATTTAGTGGTGACTTTGAGGCGTGAGTCACGACTTGGCTTTTTATGTTGCGTCTTGTATTTTGGTTATCATACGTGTCTCGCCTTTTTAAGCTATTATGATTTCATTCTGATGTTGGTATTTCACATACTTAGTACTGTTATCTTGACCTCCTTGAGTGCGTTCATCTGCCGAGTAAAAATCGTCATTTGTCGATCGCTTTTAGGATCACCTTTCAGCGTATTGAAAGCTCCGTTCCTTGGAGGCTTATCTTTGGTATGTTACCACAGTGCAGCAGATGCTTATACATTCGGGGTATGGCGGGCCCTGTCCGTCATAGTTGTGGTAAATCTTAAGTGCATGCTTGTTGTGGCGGGGTTGTAAAAGGATTAAAGCGTTCGGGTTTTATGTATATCTGAAGGCAAGCTGTTTTGGTTGCTGTTTATTTATTATATCTCTTGTTTCATGATTCATGTTTTATTTTCCGCTGGTTTTCTCGATGTTGTATCACTAGGGTGCGGGGTAAGGCACGATCTGAGCCGAGTTGGGCGTTACAAAGTGGTATCGAGCGATTAGTCCTCGGAAAGTGTCTGAGCCGTGTCACAGTAGAGTCTTGATTTTCGGTGTGTTGTGCACCACATCTATAATCGAGAGGCTATAGGACATTTAGGATTGGTTTCCATTCTTCTCATTACGAGATCGTGCCTTAGAAAGTGTTGTAAGTTGGACCCTCAGCGTGTTTCGTTTTACGATTATGCCTGCGAAAACCGAGGCCCGAAGGGCAAAGCGGCGAGAGGCGCTGAGTGGGATTGAGAGAATGCGAGCGCGAGCGGTCGATCTGAGGTAGTGCTTGACAGCGAGTTTTGCGGCGCCGCCCGGCCTGCGAGTTTAAGCGCGGCGGTGGCTGCTGAGACTCTGATACTGAGCCTCAGTCCACGATGCAGGCGAGGAGATGGTCATGAGAGATGGCGATTATTGGCGAGTTGTGGCGAATATGAGATAAAGTGGGCCTTGGCGATTCCAGTTCAGCGGCTTTAGTGCGCTGGCGAGCGATTTGAGGCTACGGATTTCCTTAGTTGTAGCGCTTTGAGTTTTCTGGTCGAGCGGAGGATGATCCGCGAGGAGTTCATCCGTCGATTCTGAGAGGATCGTGCGGGTGGTCGAGCTTGGTAGTCGGTGACATTTGGTTCGCGTCGGTGCGTGATACGCGATCGATTGGTTTGACTCGTGGAGCTTTCGGGAGAGCATGCACTTCCACCGTTTGGGGCGAGTTTTGGGGGCCTTCTGGCACATTTCTTGCCTCGCAAATGAGAGGGCTCGGGCAGATTTTTGATGTTGAGGCGAGCGAGCGTCTGATTTGGGAGTCTGATGTGAGTTCGACTCATTGGCGGTATGTTCCGCATTAGTAGCTAGTATGGAGGATCGAGTGCACGATATGTTACGAGGGCTCGATGATTACCTAGCGAGAGAAGTTGTTGGTGTTTCTCTTGGCCGGGCATGGACATTACCGCGTTCGAGCTCGTGCACTTGGGTGCGAGGCGCGAAGATCGGCAGGTGGACGCTTTCGGCGAGAAGAAGGCCAAGCGGCCGGATATTTTGGCGACTTTCGAGGCGGACCGCCTCGGCCGAACTAGTTATGTAGCCTCCGCCATTTGAGTGGTCTCCGCGACGCCGGGACCGCCAGGATATTCGAGGAAGCGGTCGAGGCTCCCAGTTTTGAATGTGCGAGGAAGTAGGGTGTTGGCGGATCGGTCACCCTACCTCGGTGTGGTCGATGTAGTAGACCGCGTTTGAAGTGTCGTAGTACGAGGAGCTTGTTATTCTTGCGGCCAGCGGGGCCATATGGCGAAGGCGTCCAGGCCGAAGTATGCGGTAGGATAGCCTGACTACTAGGCGATTGCGGGCCACGGTAGAGTCGCGGTGGAAGTTCGATTTTAGCGGTCCTTGAACCGCCTAGTTTGGTATATCCTTAACCTACAGAGTTTTGTGTGTATTGATGTTGTTGATGTGTTTTAATGATATGTTTGGATAGCTTTGTGCTAAAATGTGATTTAGAAACACGGTTAGTGAAAAAGGGTAAGTCCGCAGGTAGTGTGAAATGGAAGTGGTAGCTTTCGCGGCTTTGTAGAGTAAGATTGTTCGGATCTAGAACCGGAGAGTTGGCGCTACGATGGGTCGGGTTGGGGCCATGTTGCGGGCCAACCCGCGTCCGTTTTGAGGAAGGGTCAGCTGGGTGGTCGCGCCAGTGGCGGTCAGCGCGAGTGCTAGCCCCAGTTTAGATGACCGTCGTATGAGTTCGTGGTTACGTTCGATCGAATCGATTCGTGAAGGCGGGAATGGCCTTAGAAATCGAGGTTAGTGAGATGACCAAGTTTGGAGAGTAGTGACTCGAGGTTGGGAGCGAAGCGTTGTGGAAGTGTGGTGCGGACTAGAACGAGTTCAGTGTTCGTGACGAATCGCGAGAAAGGAGAAGTGAGCGTGTGTTTTGTGACCGGTGTGGCATGATTGTTTTAAATGCGTATAGCGGTGAAGACTATCGGCGCTGTTGTTTTGAGACCGTGAAGGAACATTCGGGACGAATGTTTCTAAGAGGATGAATGTTATACCGTATTTCGCAGTATATGCGTGAGGCGTCGTATTAAATTTTTTTGCCTTAAGAATTGGCTTTGGTTCGAAATTTGGGCACAGTGCGAATAGAGTCGTTTTACGGAAACGTTTCCACAACTTACGTTGGGAAAATTCCGGCTATGTCATTTAGTATTTTTGCGGATTTTTAGAGCGACGAACATTTTTGGACCAGCGGGAGGGTGACACTTGTCACCCTCGTTAGACAAAGAGGAGGCTTGGCCTCGCCGATTGGTCCCTCCTTTGTGCCTTGTTTTGTGGCTTGTTTTGTGGAGTGTTTTGTGGAGTGTTTTGTGGGTGCACTTGGCTTGATCTTGGCCTTACACTTGCCTAACACATGGATGGATCTTGGCCGTTGGTTGGCCTTTGCTTGGCCTATAAATAGCTCCCTTTGTGAAGACTTTATTCATCCACAAATTGTTCTAAGTGATAAATCCCTTCCCTCCCTCTTGTAGACTCTCGTCCAAGAGCTCCTCTCCCTCTCTTGTGAGCTAGCGAGAGCCTCCTCCCCACTCTAGTGGTGCTAGCAGTAGGGTACCCACTAGCCTAGTTGTTTTCGTATAATACCCTTGTTGTGGTATAGAAATACTCTCCTAGTATTGTTATAATGCCCAAAATACCTTAGCCTTGTACCTTGTAGTATTCCAAAGATACCTCTATACGTAGAACCTGAAATACTACCTTTGTCCTTTTGTCTCAAACCAAAACCACAAGGAAATCTTCATTGTTGTTTGAAGTACTTAAGAGAAGTTGGTTAGAACTTCTAAGGGTTGTTTGGAGCGGATTAGAGCACTCGGAATAGGAGCTAAACCTTGCTCGGGAGCGACATTAAACTCGGATAATTTTGGGCTTATCGAGGTAAATATCTTGTCCCCCTTTTGTAATTGGAAATTACATATGTGTTGAATATATAGTGGTTGTATACTATATATAGAACTGAACTTAGTATTGTGGCAATGTCTGTTGACTTAAGCCTGAAGAATTAAGAATGATGAGCGTAATTACATAGGGTGTATTCTGATAGACTTGTGTAGTATTACTGTGTAGTAGAATTGTACACGTCCGGTTAGGCGTGTAAAACCCCCCCCTGGTTGGCTTGGTAGCCGGCCTCGATAGAGAAGGAGATTTGCGTGGCGGGAGAGTCTTTGCCAATTTTACGTAGATTATGGAACGTTGAGATCTAGATGTTAATAGCGCGCTTGTGGCCTTATAGGTTGAAGTACTACGTGTGGAGTAATCCACTTGGCAGGAGTAGCCGGTTTGAGGTACTTGGAGCGTTTGCTATTAGTCGACAATCGTCGCGAGGTATGTGAACCTCTTCCTATCTCTTCTAGCGTGATATGTGTGAACTATGTAGTGCGGTGAGCGTCATGTGTATTAGCGTGTTTGATTGTTCTTAAAACATAAAGTGTTATAACGGCTTTATGGGAAGTTGGTTATAACGACTTTATGTAGGTAAGAAAATACTTTGTGGTTTTAAAAGGTAATCGGTGTGAATTATAAGCGACTAGTTATAATAAAGAACTTGATGTATTTCAAAAGATTTATAAATCGTTTTGAAGGAGAGTAACACTTAGTTTTAAAGGTTTTAAAAAGAGTTATACTAGCTTTATGGGAGTTAGGTATAATGTCTTAAGAAAGGTAAAGAAAATGGTTTGATGTTAGAAGTTAAGAGACTTGATCTTATGAGATAAGAGACTTAACTTATTTGTTTTAATGTGAATGTTTGTGTGAAACCTCATTCGTGAGTAATGAGTACTTGGTTTTATTTAAAGGGATAATGTTTTCTTGATTTTGGAAATCGAATGTGTATCGACAGCACCAACTGCGACGTTAATAAAGGAAAATGTATTGAATAATGATGTATCGTATTAAAACCGGTAGAAACCTCCATCTGCATAGAAACTAAGATGAGACAAAATGATATTACATTTTCTAGATCATGGCCTTTGTAATAAGAATGTTGTAAACAAGAATAACCTACTCTCACGCGAGACTTATATTACTCAATTGTTCTAAAGAAATCAAGTGATTAAGTTTATGAACTATGAAACCATTTGAAATAAGAAGCTTGAGTAATTGAAACTAGGCAAGCGGAACTTAGGAAAGAATGTTGTTACTTGATTTTGAAAAGGAATGTGGGTTGGTCATTCTTATACTACGGTATCGGGTGACTTTTATAAAAGTAATGGATCTCTTTTAAAGAACTTAACGATGTAGTACTTTGGGGTTAAAAACCGGACTTTGGCATAATATGAAAGTACTTGAAGTTGTCTGAAGCTTGCCTATGCTTGTTGTTGTGAAACTTGCCTATGCTTGTTGTTGTGAAACTTGCCTATGCTTGTTGTTGTGAAACTTGCCTATGCTTGTGATGATAGCCTTTGTTGTGCGGTGTGGTATTTACGTATTCTGAGTGTCTCAATAGAGTAGGTTGACTTATTGAGAACTTACTTGGGCGTCTTTGGCGATGATGGAGAATTCCACGGGTATGTTTCCATTTTGATTCTTGTCTTGTTGTTGATGTCACATGGGCGTATGTCTGCCGTCTGATTCCGGGCATGTGGCCATGCGGCGAGGTTGACCACCAGATATATTGTTATTGAGGTTACATGGGCATGTATCTGCCGTCACGATTCCGGCATGTGGCCATGCGGACTTGTTATTATTGTTGCAACATGGGCGTGTCTACCGTCTGATGTCCGGGCATGTGGCCGTGCGGCGTAGTTGACCACCGATGAGTTGTTATTGAGGTTACACGGGCGTATACCGTCTGATTCCGGCATGTGGCCACGCGGCCTTATTATTGTTGCATCATGGACATGTCTACACCGTCACGATTCCGGCATGCGGCCATGATCTGAACATGATGGATGTTGTGGGCGTGAGACCCATAGTTATATTTAGTGGTGACTTTGAGGCGTGAGTCCACGACTTGGCTACTTTTATGTTGCGTCTTGTATTTTGGTTATCATACATGTCTCTCGCTTTTTAAGCTATTATGATTTCATTCTGATGTTGGTATTTCACATACTTGGTACTGTTATCGACCTCGCCCGGGCTGCGTTAAATCCGCAGTAAAAGGTACATCATTTGTCGATCCCCGCTTTTAGGATCACGCTGTATTGGAAAGCTCCGTTCCTTGGAGGCTTATCTTTTGGTATGTTACCACAGTGCAGATGCTTATACATTCGGGGTATGGCGGGAACCTGTCCGTCATAGTTGTGTAAATCTTAAGTGCATGCTTTGTTGTGGCGGGGTTGTAAAGGATTAAAGCTGTTCGGTTTTATGTATATCTGAAGAAATTATTTTGGTTGCTTTGTTTATTTATTATATCTCTTGTTTCATGATTCATGTTTTATTTTCCTGGTTTTCTCGATGTTGTATCACCAGGGTGCCCGGTAAGGCACGATACTTGCCGGGTTCGGCGTTATATATACTATATATAATCAACGTAGTTGTTGGCAATGTCTTTTGACTTAAGCTGAAGAATAAGGAATCGAACTAAAGCGTAATTACATAGAATGTATTCAGATGAGCACAATATAGTAAATTGTACCGTTCGTGTTAGATGTATAACCCACCGGTTGGCTTCGTAGCCACCTCGATAGAGGAGGAGATTTCTGTTGTGGCGGGAGAGTGCGCCGAATTTTATGTAGAATGTTCTACGATGTTAATAAGCGCGCGTGGCCTTATTGGTTGAAGTGCTCGTGTGGCGTAATCTTCTTGGCTAGGAGTAGCCGGCGGTTTGAGGTACTTGGAGCGTTTTGCTATTAGTCGATACTCGTCGCGAGGTATGTGAACCTCTTCCTATCCCTTCTAGCATGATATGTGTGAACTATGTGATGCGGTGACGTGTGTTTGATTGTTTGTAAAACATAAAGTGTTATAACGGCTTTATGGGGAGTTGGTTATAACAGCTTTATGTAGGTAAGAAAATGGGAAGTTAGGTATAACGGCTTAAGAATGTTTTACTGATTTTGGAAGTCAGGATGTGTATCGACAAACCACTGCAGCGTTAATAAAAGGAAATGTTTTGAATAATTAAGTATTGGTAAAACCAGTAGAAACTTCCATCTGCATAGAAGCTAAGATAAGACAAAATGATATTACATTTCTAGATCATGGCTGCTGTAATAAGATTGTTATAAACAAGAATATCCTACTCACATAAGGCTTATGTTTCTTAGATTGTTTAAAAGAGAATTATATTCTTGAATGAATAAGACTATGAACTACGAAACCTTTCTAAAATAAGAAACGTGAGCATTTGAAATTAGGCAAACTTGGACGTTTGGAAAATAATGTTGTTACTTGGTTTTACAAAGGTAAGTGTTTTGGTTTATTTAAAAAAACGATCACTCTATTTTATACTACGGGTATTGTGTGACTTATGTGATAGGAACGGATATTTTAAAGATTTAATGTATTAAGTTCGTTGGGGTTAGATACTCGAACTTGTTAGTAGAAAGTACCTTGGGTGAATAACTTGATTGTATTGGTTTGTGATAGCCTTGTAATACTTTCTTGTTGATATGATAAGTAAACATGTTAGGATGCTACTTGTGTTAGTATCTTGTGATTGTTATGTAAGGGTCATTCTTCTTTGTGCTTACATTGTTAAAAGGTAAGTCCATCAGTCTTGTTATTATATCACCTACCCTCGATCGTGTATACCGGGCTTGCCACCCTTGATGCGGGTCTATACTGGCTATCACGGTCCTTGAGACTATGCGGAGTGCGGTATACTCGAGATTGGTGATCATTCGGGTGTTTAGCCTGATGCGGGAAATTCCTATCACGGTCTCGAGGACTATGCGGTCCTTGAGGGCTATGCGAGTGCGGAAGTCGGGACGGATCACAGGTTAAGGCCGCCTCGACGGGGTATACCTCGGGTGGTCTAGGACGGGATTCGAGGAATACCTTATGCGGGTCTGTGTGACCTATGCGGGCTGCGAGAGTTCCAGAATAGACGCGCATTGATCTGCGGGCGATGGCGGCCGATCATGTGGTGCGATGCAGAGACCTCGTGATACGATTTATGGCATTTGTGATGCGGGGTCTTAGTAGTCGGCTATGCCTTCGCACTTACCGTGCGGTCTTATTGTGATGACTTTGAGGCGTGAGTCCACGACTTGACATGATCGCTATTTGTTGTGATCGTAGTTTGGTTATCATACATGTCTCCGCTTATATAGACTATGATTTGATTCTGATATTACTACGATTTCACATACGGTACATGTTGTCTTGACCTCGCCGGCTGCGTTCACGCCGAGGAAAAGGTACACCATCGATGATCCTCGCTCTTAGGGTCACGATTCGGCGTTTGGGAAAGCTCGTTTCTCGGAAGCTTGTCGGTGGTATAGTCCTGTCGTTGTAGGTATTTACATTCAGGGGTATGGCGGGTCCCTTTACAGCCATTGTTTTTGCAAATCTTAGAGGTGTTTAGTAGTATTATTGGCAGGGTTTTTATAATGGATTAAACTGTTCTCTTTAAAAGATTGTTTATATACGCTAAAGGCAAGTTTTAACAGATTATTGTTTTATACATTGTCTCGGGTTATGTTTTTATGTTCATTGATTACTCGATGTTGTATCACTAGGGTGCGGGTAAGGCACGATCCACGGGCCGGGTTACGGGGTGTGACAATGCGAGCCTAATCTGGAACTTCCGCGATCGCATAGACCACTAGGTCCGCGTGGTATTCTCGCGTCGGGGTAGCTAACCCTCGGCATCAACTCGACTCCGCGATCCGCAGCGTAGTCACCGGACGCGTGGTATTCTCGCGTCGGCGTAACACACGAGTGATCATCCTGGAACTCCCGCAGCTCCGCATAGGTCACATAGACCCGCATGAGGTATTCCTCGCATCGGGGGTGGCTAGCCCTCGGCTCGTAACAAGTCAGGGGGGTAAGTGATATAATATCAGTACAACTGCTTATCGTTAAACAACATAAGCACAACAAGGAAACCCCCTTTACACAAACGTCACAAGACACTAACACTCGTAGCATCATAACATGTCTACTTATCAAACCAACTTACCACACCTTCAGAAATCATTTACAAGGCTTTTATAAACAAATAAGTAAACCGTTTCCTCTTATCTTTCTCAAGTCGTTATACCTGACTTCCCATAAAGCTAGTATAACACTTAAGCCTTTTTTTGAAAAACCAAGTATTACTTTTCTTTCAAAAATGATTCATAACTCTTTTGAAATACTTCAAGATTCTTATTATTTAAAACTCAAGTTAAAAGACATCAAAGTAAAACCAAATTCAGTTAACACACGTACGTCTACCGTACTATATATATTTCACAAATATCATGCTCAAGAGGATAGGAAGAATCACATACCTCCTCGGCTAAATTCACCTGCCAAGTCGAATATGTCGCGCGCAGAGTATCAACCTATAATAGTCAAATACGTCTATCAACGTCTAGACTACTTCGTAGAATATTCTAAGCAGAAGGTTCTTTATTCTACGGAAAATTGGGCGCCTCCTCCGTGATACTACACAAGTCTCATAAACCACGATACAATGTAAATACAGTTCAATTCTCTTATTTAACATCCTTCTATATATCTTATACTTAATTCTAAACTACTACAATATGTAATCTCCAATTACAATAGAAGGACAAAGATTATTACCTCGATAAGCTCAAGATTATCCAAGATTATAAGTCGATCCTGAGCAACGTTTAGCTCCTATTCTGAACGCTCCAATCCGCTCCAAGAAACCCTTAGAAGTTTCTAAACAACTTCTCCTAATACTTCAACCAACTATGAAGATTTTCCTAGGGTTTCGCTTTGTGACTAAGGAAATAAAGTAGTATTTCCGGGCTCTTAGTATAGAGGTAACTTGGGAATACTACAAGGGATTTAGGCTAAAGTATTTGGGATAGTAACAATACTTGAAGAAATTTTTCTACCAAGGGGGGGGGGGGGTGTTTCGGACGAGAGCTACTACAAAGGGGGGGAGGGAGTTTGGACGAGAACTACAACAAGGGGGAAGGATTTTTGAGACTTGGAAATTGTTTAAGTGGATGAAGAAGTCTTGCAACTTAATGGGGTATTTATAGGACAATCAAGGGTCAAGATTCAAGCAAGTGTAGGGTGAAGATTTTGTTACACCCCGTAATTTCAGGACATGTTTTAAGAACGTAAGTAAGAACTCACAATGTTAAGATTTGAGACTTGTAAAAATTTGTCGGAATTATGAAATTGTCGGAAAACGTAAGTGTTATGACGAATGGGAGGGCGACACGTGTCACCCCCCCTTACTATGCCTTGGACGATTTTTTTTTAGCAAGGGCATAAGGGTCATTTGACCTTTGTTGCAAGACAAGTCTTGCAACTTGAGGCTTGATATTATTGACTAAGGTCAAAGGTCCCACAATGGTCTTGATTTTAATGTAAGACTACATCTAAGCCATCCATGTGTTCTTATCATAACCGTCATTTGCACTATATAATACTAGTAGTGCTAGTGTGAGCTTAACACTTAGAAAAATTCTTGAAAACTTTGAAGAACATATAGAGGGGTCTCGGGTTAGCCACAAGGAAGAAGAAAATTTTTTTGTTTCTTGTTCATTCCACTCCCCACTTTAAACCAAGGTTCTTAGGTGTATTGTAAACACATCTCAATAGAAAAATCATGGAAAAAGATTGTTTACGGGTTAGTCGCAAACGAAAACCTAATGGTCTTTCTAGGTTTTATTTGAAGATTTGAAGGTTAATTGTTGGTGTTATTCTAAGGGTCTCAACAAGCGGTTTGAAGTGTCTTGGAGGGGCTATAAACTACTAAGGAGCGACTTCGGATTGGAGTTGGATTAAGAATCATTGAGGTATAATCTTGTTCTTTGAAAGTATTACAAGATTATTTATTTTGTTGTTGTTAGCTTTGTATGTTGCAAGCATGGAGTTGTTATCTTGAGGTTATAAGGATTATGGATTGATTATAGCCTTGGAAATCCGAAATGTAATGTAAGCCATGACTAAGTTGAATTACAATTTAATCGTTGTTAGAACCGTCGCATGTCATTGACTTAAGGATTATGGTTATTATAATCAAATGCGACTTGATATCATGTTATGCTACAAATTTGGATTGAAATGGAAATTGGACAACAGTTGGTATTGATGAACTCAAGATAGCCGATTGTGGACTTGTAGTCGTATTAGTTTGTTATTAAATTGTATTGGACTACCTTCTATATAAATGTGAGCCAATTGGGGCTGTTTAGTTAGTCATTTGTATTGGACTACCTTCTATATAAATGTGAGCCAATTGGGGCTGTTTAGTTAGTCATTTGTATTGGACTACCTTCTATATAAATGTGAGCCAATTGGGGCTGTTTAGTTAGTCATTTGTATTGGACTACCTTCTATATAAATGTGAGCCAATTGGGGCTGTTTAGTTAGTCATTTGTATTGGACTACCTTCTATATAATTGTGAGCCAATTGGGGTTGTTTGGTTATTGTATTTCGGCCTTGAAAAAGGTGGCAAAGTAAGTAAAAACAAAGGAGGTGCTGTCCGATTTTCCGTAGAATATAGAGACTTAACACTTATGATATTCTACGATTGAAGTAAGGCTTTAATAGACGTATTGTGAATATTATAGGTTGACATACTACGCGGGACTTTGTACTTGGCAAGTGGTTTGACCGTGAGGTATGTAGAACTTTTCCTATCCTTTGAGCATGACTAGTTTCACGTATATAGTGCGGTAGACGTCTGAAGACTATGACATTCTTTACTTGTTTTATGAAATGCCAAGTCGGGTGAGTTAGGAGATTAACTCACTTCTTGAGAATATTACAGATGTCTTAAGTCTTGTTAAAGATAAGGGACTTGAAGAATTATAAAGTATGTGATACTTGTGTCGTTTTAACGTATAAGTCCCTTGGATAGGAAATGGTACTTGACTAAGGTATAAAGTGAATATAACGACTTTATGGGGAGTTGGTTATATTGACTTTATGGAAAGATAAATGACTCGATTTAACGGAAGGCAATTTGGTTTTAAGGCATCAATTGCCTAAGGTTTTATAAGAAATGAGTCACTTGATTTAGAAACCTAACTTTATTTCTAAAGGGTGTTGTGACTTGCCTTGAAATGTAATTTGGACATGATACTAGGTTTAATAGTATCTTGGAAGTTTCTACTAAAAGAGTCATTTGTTTTAAAGAATAGAAGACGTAGTACTTAGGTTAACTCGGATTTTTATAAAAGACATGTTAGTGCCTTGGATAAACTAAAAGGAGAGTGTCATATATATGTAACAAGAATAATAAAGTTGGGGATTTCTTAACTTGCTTATTTATTATAAGCGTAGTGCTTATGTTATGTGTGATAGCCGGATTTGTGCTAGTGATATATTATTCGTTGCGGGGTCATTCCCCGGGTTTGTGGCATTGCATATTTTCGTGGATTTGCTACCCACGATGCGAGAATACCTCACGCGAGTCCGTAGGGCTTATGCGGTGAAATAGTCCCACGCGGGTCCAAACCTATGCGAGGAATACCTCGCGAGTCAGAAGGGCTTACGCGGTGAAATAGTCCCATGCGAGAATGCCTCACGCGGTCCACCGGACCTACGCGTGAAATAGTCCCGAGTAGGAGTCAAATCCTATTTTTTTGTCAGAGATACCCTTATTTTACTCTCATTTAGTAAGGCACAGTCTTGTAATTTGATTATCATACGTGTCTCGGCTTTGATTTAGATTTATGATGTAATTACGATTTTCCGCTTTACATACTTAGTACATATTGTAATCGACCCCGCCCTGGGTGCGCTCACGCCGCAGAAAGGGTAAGCAAGTGGCGATCCACATTCTTAGGATCACTTATCGGACGTCGGAGCTCCATTCTCGGAGGCTTGTCTTTCTTTTGATACGATCTTGTCACGATGTTGTAGATTATGTACATTCGTGGTATGGCGAGCCCCGTCCCGCCACGATTGTTATTCACAGAGTGCGTATTCACATATGTGGTTGGGCTATAAGAACCGAGTTGTAAAGTTGTACTTTGACTTTGTTTATATTATGGAAGCGGCATTATCGGCTAGCTTTGTGTTGTATATTAGTTACACACGTGTTTATGTTGTGTATGTTCGCCGCTATTCTCTCGATGTATACACGAACAGGTGCCCGGTAGGGCACCGCCGCGCCTGGTCGGGTCGTGACAGATTTGGTTGCTTGTGTGAGTGGAGTCTTCCAACCAAGTGTCCACCACAACTTTGGGACATATGTCCACCACAACTTTGGGACATATGTCCACCACAAAAATGAGACATGTGGCTAGCCAAGAAAAACGTCCAAGGCCCCTCCCACTTGCCCCACAAAATATCTTGCAAGACTTGACTAATTGACTTGGCCACTTGCCCACTAATTTTCGTCCAACATGTGCCACCTAGGGGTGACACATGTCGCCCTCCTATTGGTCCAAAATATTTCATCTCTCGGAAAAATCCGTAATTGGTTAAAATAGTAAAAGCGTAACATTTCCTTCACAAGGTTCGGAATCTTTTCCGTTGGAAGTTCACAATTTCATCCTTAACCTAATTAGGGCTTATACATTTGTACGCACGTCCTCACATATATATTCTGGAACTACGGGGTATAACAGAAGCCCTATTTCCACGAAGTAAAGTAAAGTAATTTAGTTAGCATCTATAATCATAGCTATAAACAATTCATCAAATTATCGGTTACCAAATAGATACCACAAAATAGAGGTTGATAATTGGACACTAATCCCTGAGGACGATAACTCGGTCTTCTAGACTATATTACTTGTCACGACACGTGCACTTGCGTTTAGCGTATGCATCATTCTCCAAATAGTAATTGTGTTCCACTAGTTTCATCTTTTCATCTCCTGATCTTTGTCACTAATCAATGATCCCCTATCAAATACTTAAAGCCCCACTTCTACTTTAGTTTCAATCAGCAGCCAACTAGATTAAAGCCTTTTCCCTTAGATTTTCTCAACATATGAGCAGTCATATTTTAGAAGAGGATTTTACTAGGTTGAAAATTAGAGCTATCCTAATTTTTTCCATTTTCTTTGGTATGAGTGTATGACCAAGTTGTTCATCTTTTCTTATGCATTAATCATAATCTAACAACAAATGTGCGGTTAATCCTAAGCTAGTTGGGGTTGACAATATGAATCCTGACTATCCATATACTCCATTTGAATCCTTGTGCATTATGTAAAGAAAGGCAGGCGAGTACGCAAAGCATCCTGCGTTACATGATGCAGCCAAATAGAACTTATCAACTCCCTCGACAACATTCTACACCAAAAGGATAAAAGACAAGGAGGAAATATTGAGTTCCCATTTACTTAGCATCTTCACAGACACGCGGAAAACAATCTTAATCAAGTCATTATGCCTTGATTCTTACCTAGTTCGGGTCTGCTATATGAACACTCTATACCTATTCAAAAGATTCATCATCCTTGGCTACTAGCTGCTTTTATGCTCACCGTCAACTTATCCAAGTCCTTTTTTATCCAGATTCATGAGTAACTATATTTAGCAAAACTCATGTAGGCCAAGTTACAAAATAAAAATATTTATAATTACTTTCCAAATGCTCAGTTTAAATACAGAACACATCGTTATGTTGGTAATGGT
Organism: Przewalskia tangutica; assembly: GCA_029844215.1. Classification (NCBI taxonomy): domain Eukaryota; kingdom Viridiplantae; phylum Streptophyta; class Magnoliopsida; order Solanales; family Solanaceae; genus Przewalskia; species Przewalskia tangutica. The sequence goes on along the minus strand of CM056737.1, from coordinate 42,671,302 downwards.
TCTACATCATGTGAGCATGGCAATTCCCTTAATGAGGCTGAAGTGTAGACTGAAATAAGTGGAGGTCCAGAGCAGCTCTTACTCTATAAAGAGGGAGTGTAGAACTGGCTTTATACCATATCACAAATTTGGATGCAAAATAAAAACTAAAAACAATCTTATTTTAGAACAAGTATTACTAGGTAATTTCATTTTGCTATTTAACACCTTAAATACAAATCTTGCAGTCCAATTAGTAGTTTATTTTTCCTGATAAAGTAGATTTCATTAATGGCATCAAGAAGATGCTGATATTACAACTGTCCAATTAATAGTTAACACCTTATATAGATATGCAGACAATATCCCTGCCTTTTTTTTTGTTTAAGAGTGAAAATGTTATACCCCGTACTTCAGAGTATGTACGTGAGGGCGTACGTATTATAATTTGAGCCTTAAAGTTAGGCAAGTTTCGAATTTGTGCATAACTACCTAAAGGAGTCGTTTTTCGACGAAACGTTTCCACAGCTTTCGTAGGGAAAATTCCGGCTATGTCATTAATATTTTTTGCGGATTTTTCCGAGAGACGAAACATTTTGGACCAACGGGAGGGTGACATGTGTCACCCTCACATTGGAAGAAGGTGGACGGCCAAAGGGAAGGGTGAGCACGTTTTTTGTGCAAAAAAATGTGGTCAAGGGTTAGGTAGGATATTTTGTGTAGTTGATGAGCAAGTGGGACCCACAAACACATGGCTTCATCTTGACCTTACACTTGCCTTACACTTGGATAGATCTTGGCCATTGGTTGGCCATTTCTTGACCTATAAATACCCCTCTAAGTTGATGAACTTATTCATCCAAAAATTGTCTAAGTCTTGAAATCCTTCCCTCCTCTTGCTTGCTCTCGCCCCATAGCCTCTCCCCTTTGAGAAGGCCTTGGCGAAACCCCTTCCCCTGTGGTGCTCCTGCCGAGGGTACCCCTAGCCTAGTTGTTTTCGTATACTACCCCTTTTTGTGGTATAGAAATACTCTCCTAGTATTGTTATAATGCCCAAAATACTTTAGCCAAATACCTTGTAGTACTTTCCAAAGTACCCTTTTTACAAAAGCTCAGAAAATACTATTATACTTTCCCTCAGTCACTAAAATGAAACCCTAAGTAAATCTTCACCCGTTGTTGAAGTTATTAGTAGAAGTTGGTTAGAACTTCTGGGGTTGGTTGGAGCTGGCCTGAGCGGAGTAGGAGCTAAACCTTGCTCGGGATCGACATATAAACTCGGATAATTTTGGGCTTATAGAGGTAAACATTCTTGACCTTACATTGTAATTGGAAATTACATGTTGTAGGAGTATATGGTTAAGTATACTATATATAGAATCAACATAGTTGTGCGCAATGTCTTTCGACTTAAGCTGAATAATACTTACAGCAATGTCTTGCGACTTAAGCCTGAATTTTAAGAAGTGAATCGAATCAGTAATTACATGGGTGTATTACAGAGACTTGTGTAGCATTGTGTAGTAGAATTGTACACGCCCGTCAGACACGTGTCGTTGGCTTGGTAGCCGCCGATAGAGAGAGATTTACTGTCATGTGGGAGACGCGAATTTTCTGTAGGATATTCTCCATTGAGATCTAAATGTTAATAGGCGCATTGTGGCCTCTATAGGTCGAAGTACTACGTATGGCTTGGTCTACTTAGCTTAAGGAGTGGCCACGGTTTGAGGTACTTGGAGCTTTTGCTATTACTCGATAATCTTCGCGAGGTATGTGAACCTCTTCCTATCTCTTCTAGCATGATATGTGTGAACTATGTAGTACGGTGACGCGTACGTGCTAAATGTATTTGATTGGTTTAAAACATAAAGTGTTATAACGGCTTTATGGGAAGTCGTTATAATGACTTTATGTGGATAAGCAAATACTTTGTGGTTTCTAAAAGGTAATCGATTTGAATAATAAGCGGCTTGATATGTGTTAATAAAGAACTTGAAGTATTTCAAAAGATTTATGAATCGTTTTGAAAGAATGAGTAGTACTTGGGTTTTGAAAGCTTAAGAGTTATACTAGCTTTATGGGAAGTTAGGTATAACGGCTTAAGAATGTTTTCTTGATTTGAAATCGAATGTGTATCGACAAACCACTGCGGCGTTAATAAAAGGAAAATGTATTGACTAATGAAGTATTATTAAAACCAAGAAACCTCCATCCGCATGAAGCTAAGATGAGACAAAATGATATTACATTTCCTAGATCATGGCTGCTTAATAAGATTGTTTATAAACAAGAATAACCTACTCACATATAAGACATATGTTTCTCAAAACGTTTAAAGGATAATTATGTATTAAAGGACTAAAACTATGAACTACTTAAACCTTTTTCTAAAATGAGAAACTTGAGCATTGAAATTAGGCAAACTTGAGCGTTTGGAAATAAAGTTGTTACTTGATTTTACAAAGGAAAGCATTTTAGTTTACTTAACAATGTTAGTCACTCCAATTTTATACTACGGTATCGGTGACCTTTGTAAAAGAAATGGATCTTAAAAGGAATTTAACTGACGTAGTACTTTAAGGTTAAAATCAGGACTTTGACATAAAATGAAAGTACCTTGAGTCGTGTGTAACTTGCTTATGCTTGTTGTTATGAAACTTGACCATGTTACGTGTGATAGCCTTGTTGTGCAAGTCTTGTGTTCTACTCGACTACGGTTCATCCGAATGTATTTCACTTGATTACCGTCATCCGAATGTATTTCACTTGATTAAGATCATCCGAATGTATTTCACTTGATTACCGTTCATCCGGAATGTATTTCACTCGACTCTAGGTTCATCCGAATGTATATCACTTGACTACCGTTCATCCGAATGTATTTCATGACTACCGTTCATCCGGAATGTATTCCACACGTTTCTATATTGGGTCCATAAGATGGGCCGAGACACGATATCGTATCACATGATTTGTACCTAGATCACGGTGAGGAAGAAGTTCCACGCATGAGGATGACTTTGAGGCGTGAGTCCACGACTTGACTTATCGCTTCTATGTTGTGAATCGTAGTTTGGTTATCATACATGTCTCCCGCTTTATATAGACTATTATGATTTCATTTACGTATTTTGATTCACATACTTGGTACTGTTATCGACCTCCTTCGGGCCGCGTTAAATCTGCCGCAGTAAAAGGTACATCGGTTGTCGATCCCCGCTTAGGATCACCTTTCAGCGTATTAGGAAGCTCGTTCCTTCGAGGCTTATCTTTTGGTATGTTACCTGAGTCCAGAGATTCTTATACATTGAGGTATGGCGGGCCCCGTCCCGTCATAGCTGTAAAATCTTAGAGGTCTGTAATTGTAAGCGTGGTTTGTAAAAAGGATAACTGTCGGGTATTTATGTATATATGATAAAAGCAAATCGTTTTGGTTGCTTTGTTTATTTATCTTTTCTCTTAATTCATGTTCATGTTTTATTTAGCTGATTTTCTCTCGATGTTGTATCACTAGGGTGCCCGGTAAGGCACGATCCAAGCCCGGTTGGTCATGACAAAAGTGGTATCGAGCGATTAGTCCTCGGAAAGTGTCTACAGACCATGTCTAGTAAGTCTTGATTATCGGTGTCGCGGCACCACATCTATAATCGGGAGGCTGCAGGACATTTAGGATTAGTTTCCATTCTTCTCATTCCGAGATCGTGCCTTAGAGTGTGTGATAAATGGACCCTCCGACGTATTCCTTTCCTTTACCGATTATGCCTCGGCGTAAAACCTGAGCCCGATGGGCAAGCGATCGAGGAGTCGCAGTGAGATCTGAGAGTGCGAGGCGCAGCCCGGCCAAGACTGAGACGATTCGACGGCGGGTTTCGCGACGCCGCCGACCAAAGAGTTTAGAGCCGCGGCGGTGGTCACGAGACTTCAATACTGAGCCTCCACCCCACACCGGAGCCGATGAGACGTATAAGAGATGGCGATTCGCCGCGGTCGTGGGCGATATGAGGATAGGCTGGACGCAGCAGCCATTTCAAGAAGACCCGTAGTTCACCCCGAGCGCATTGAGGCTACGGGACTTCCTGAGCTAAGCCTCCGGTTCTATGGATCGAGAGGCGAGGCGACCCTCGAGTTTATCCAGCGACTACGGATCGCGAGAGTGATCGAGCCTCGAGGCGGTCGGTGGTATTGGTTCGCATCACCGCGTGATCTCAGATTGGTAGTTTGATTCGTGGAGCGCCCCGGAAGAGCATGCACTTCCAGCTTTGGGGACGAGTTCTCGAGGCATTTCTTGCACATTTCTTGCCTCGCGAATGAGAGGGCTGGGCCGATGATTTTTGACGTTGAGGCGGGCGGACGGTTAGAAGTACAATGGAGTTCACTCATTAGCTCGGTATGTTCCGCAGTAGTAGCGGATATGGAGAACGAGTACACCGCCACGCCACCGGCCGGGCGATTACTTGGCGAGGCTTGTGCGGGTGTAGCTCTTCACCGGGCATGGACATTGCCCGCGTGCAAGCTCATGCACTAGGATGTGAGGCACGGAGAGGTCGACGGAATGGCCGAGATCGGCGAAGAGGCCGAGCAATGGTCCTTTGGTAACTTTCGAGGCGACCGCCTCAGCCGCCTAGTTATGTACCTCGCCCGATGCAGTGGTCCTCCGCGCCTTGTGTCGTTCGGGGTATTCGAGCTGGTCGAGCTCGGGGGCTTCGTTCCGAGTTTACGTGAGTCTTGCCGCCAGGATTCATGTCCCTCGGTGTGCACGATGCGCAAACATCATCCCGAAATGTCGTCTTTATCGGTGCTTGTTTCACTGCGCCGTCGAGGCCATGTGACGAAGATCGTGCTTATAGGAGAGGTACCGGCACTTGGCGCGACTACCGGATCGATGGCGAGTTCATCGCTTTCGATTACGCGCCTGCAGGCACTTATGATTAGAGTGGAGCGGTAGCTTCAGGTATATCCTTAACCATCTAGAGGCTTGTATGTTTTGATGTTATGTTAATGTGTTAAGTGTTATGTTCGGATAGCTTTGTGCTAAAATGTGATTTAGGAACCTGGTTGGGGAAAAAGGGTAAGCCTGGGGGGTGAGAAAATGATGAACCTTAGAATATTACAGTTGAGACCTTAGATGTAAGGCCGTCTTGAGTACAAGATTTTGCGAGTGATCCTTGTCAGAGTGCATTTTATGCCTAGAATATATTGTGTGATAAGTCTCTGGGTTGGGTAAATGAAAGTGGTATCTTTCATGATGTGATTTAGCAAGGTTGTTCCGGATCGAGAAACGAGAGTCGGCGTGTGACTCGGGTTGAGGGCGTGTTGCATGTCAACCCGTGGCCGGAATGAGGTGGTCGCTCTGGGTGGTCCCGCCAGCGGTAGGGTCACGAGGTGCTAGGCCCAAGTTTAGATGACCATCGTATGAGTTCGTGGATATGTTCGACTGAGCGGATCGTGAAGGCGGAAGTGGCCTTGGGAAGATTGAGGCTAGTAAGATAACCAAGTTGGAGGTGGTGACTCAGGTTTGGAGAAGCAAGCGATGATCAAGTGTGATGCGTCTTGGAAGAGTTCGAGTTCGAGAAGAGTATGACGAGTAAGGGTAGAGGCGAGCATGTATTGCGAGCATAGATATGATCATTTCTTGTAAAGGGAGAAGGTGCGAAGGATGTATATTTTAGACCTCGGGAATCGTGCGCAAATCGGTACCATTTGTTGGGTCGCGGAGTGACACTAGAACCTCGCGCAAAGGGACAAAAGTTTGTGATGTTAGAGGTGTTTCCTCGTGGACTTGGATATAAGTATTTGCGCACGTGTTGTTTCGTGGCGATTGGCGTTGGCAACTTATTAGGAGAACTTTATCGTTATCCGTCTTGAGAAGGAACATTCGACGAATGTTTCTAGAGAGGAGAATGTTATACCGCATTTGCAGTATGTCGTGAGGGCGCATTTATTATAATTTGAGCCTTAAAGTTAGGCAAGTTTGAATTTGTGCATAACTACCTAAAAGTCGTTTTTCGACGAAACGTTTCACAGACTTCGTAGGAAAATTCGCTATGTCATTAATATTTTTTGGATTTTTCCAGAGATTAAACATTTTGGACCAGCGGGAGGGTGGCGTGTCACCCTGCATTGATGAAGGTGGACGGCCAAAGGAAGGGTGAGCACGTTTTTGTGCAAAAATGTGGTCAAGGGTTAGGTAGGATATTTTGTGTAGTTGATGAGCAAGTGGGACCCACAAACACATGGCCATCTTGACCTTACACTTGCCTTACACTTGGATAGATCTTGGCCATTGGTTGGCCATTTCTTGACCTATAAATACCCTCTAAGTTGATGAACTTATTCATCAAAATTGTCTAAGTCTTGAAAACCTTTCCTCCTCTTGCTTGCTCGCCCTATAGCCCCTCTCCCCTTTGAAGGCCTTGGCCGAAACCCCTTCCCCTTTGTGGTGCCTAAGCCGAGGGTACCCACTAGCCTAGTGGTTTTCGTATAATACCCCTTGTGGTATAGAAATACTCTCCTAGTATTGTTATAATGCCCAAAATACTTTAGCCAAATACCTTGTAGTACTTTCCAAAGTACCCTTTTACAAAAGCTCATAAAATACTATTATACTTTCCCTCACTACTAAAATGAAACCCTAAGTAAATCTTCACCGTTGTTGAAGTTATTAGTAGAAGTTGGTTAGAACTTCAGGGTTGGTTGAGCGGTCTGAGCGCACGAGTAGGAGCTAAACCTTGCTCGGGATCGGCATATAAACTCGGATAATTTTGGGCTTATAGAGGTAAACATTCTTGACCTTCGTTGTAATTGGAAATTACATGTTGTAGAGTATATGGTTAAGTATACTATATATAGAATGAACATAGTTGTGCGGAAATGTCTTTCGACTTAAGCTGAATAATACTTACGTGATGTCTTGCGACTTAAGCTGAATTTTAAGAAGTGAACTGAATCAGAATTACATAGATCAGACATGAGACTTGTGTAGCATTCGTGTAGTAGAATTGTACACGTCCGTCGGACGTGTTAACCCCCGGTTGGCTTGGTAGCCTCGATAGAGAGGAGATTTACGTCATGCGGGGAGGTGCCGAATTTTCTGTAGGATATTCTCCATTGAGATCTAAATGTTAATAGCGCATTGTGGCCTCTATAGGTCGAAGTACTACGTATGGCTTGTCTACTTAGCTTAAGAGTAGCCGACGGTTTGAGGTACTTGAGCTTTTGCTATTACTCGATAATCTTCGCGAGGTATGTGAACCTCTTCCTATCTCTTCTAGCATGATATGTGTGAACTATGTAGTACGGTAGACGCATACGTGCTAAATGTATTTGATTGGTTTAAAACATAAAGTGTTATAACGCTTTATGGGAAGTCGGTTATAACGACTTTATGTGGATAAGCAAATACTTTGTGGTTTCTAAAAGGTAAGCGATTTGAATAATAATCGCTTGATATGTGTTAATAAAGAACTTGAAGTATTTCAAAAGATTTATGAATCGTTTTGAAAGAATGAGTAGTACTTGGTTTTGAAAGCTTAAGAGTTATACTAGCTTTATGGGAAGTTAGGTATAACGGCAGAATGTTTTCTTGATTTCGAAATCGAATGTGTATCGACAAACCACTGCAGCGTTAATAAAAGGAAAATGTATTGACTAATGAAGTATTATTAAAACCAGTAGAAACCTCCATCTGCATAGAAGCTAAGATGAGACAAAATGATATTACATTTCCTAGATCATGGCTGCTTAATAAGATTGTTTATAAACAAGAATAACCTACTCACATATAAGACATATGTTTCTCAAAACGTTTAAAGGATAATTATGTATTAAAGGACTAAAACTATGAACTACGAAACCTTTTTCTAAAATGAGAAACTTGAGCATTCGAAATTAGGCAAACTTGAACGTTTGGAAATAAAGTTGTTACTTGATTTTACAAAGGAAAGCATTTTGGTTTACTTAACAATGTTAGTCACTCCAATTTTATACTACGGGTATCGGGTGACCTTTGTAAAAGAAATGGATCTTAAAAGGAATTTAACGGACGTAGTACTTTAAGGTTAAAATCCGACTTTGACATAAAATGAAAGTACCTTGAGTGTGTAACTTGCTTATGCTTGTTGTTATGAAACTTGACCATGTTACTGTGATAGCCTTGTTGTGCAAATGCGTATTCTACTCGACTACCGTCATCCGAATGTATTTCACTGATTCTGGGTCATCCGAATGTATTTCACTTGATTACGTCATCCGAATGTATTTCACTTGATTACCGTTCATCCGAATGTATTTCACTCGACTCGGCTCATCCGAATGTATATCACTGACTACTGGCTCATCCGGAATGTATTTCACCGACTACGGTTCATCCGGAATGTATTCCACACGCTTCTATATTGGGTCCATAAGATGGGCCGAGACCGTTATACGTATCACATGATTTGTACCTAGATCGCGGTGAGGAAGAAGTTCCACGCATGAGGATGACTTTGGTGGCGTGAGTCCACGACTGACATGATCGCTTCTATGTTGTGAATCGTAGTTTGGTTATCATACATGTCTCTCGCTTTATATAGACTATTATGATTTCATTTACGTGATTTTACGATTTCACATACTTGGTACCACAGATCGACTCCTTCGAGGCCGCGTCACGCCGCAGTAAAAGGTACATCGGTTGTCGATCCCCGCTTTTAGGATCACCTTTCAACAGATTGAAGCTCCGTTCTTCGAGGCTTATCTTTTGGTATGTTACTGAGTCAGTAGATTCTTATACATTCGTGGTATGGCGGCCCCGTCCCGTCATAGCCGTTGTAAAATCTTAGGTGCAGAGTTACTGTTGTGGCGTGGTTTGTAAAAGGATAAACCGTCGGTATTTATGTATATATGATAAAGGCAAATGCTTTGGCTTTGTTTATTTATCTTTTCTCTTAATTCATGTTCATGTTTTTATTTCCGCGATTTTTCTCTCGATGTTGTATCACTGTGGTAAGTGCACCGATCCTTGGCCACGGCCGGTTCATGTGTGAGAAAATATTCGCTTTCCAATGACTTCACGAGTTAGAAAGTATTTTAGCTTATTCAAGTTCATATCAAGTATCGTATGAATATGAAAAGACTTGTTCCAAGTCCTGTATCCTTACAATACCTGACGAATCTCTTGGGTTTGACATCACATTCATAAAGAGCGCTGCTCAGATTCTTTTTCCTTAGCATTCTTTACAAGTACAAACCGCATTCCTCCTACAAAAACAAAAATGCAGAAAATGTAAAACTCTAAGCATCACTATTTGACCTCGCTTTACCAAGTGGCAAAGTAGACCACAGAAACAAGGCTAGGCTTTGCTCATAAAGCTTCAGCAGCTTGGCTACTACAAACTAATAACCTACCAATACCTAAATTTTAAAATTGCTATACGACAAGAATGGTGAACCTTATCTATGAACAATTATTGAAGGTTGGCTATATGCTTAGATTCTGCTACCTACCGTTGATCCAAAATTATGCAAACAAACTCAATAATCTAGAATTCCAGTTTATACACCATTCAATGCAACTCTGATGTTCTCATCTGTTCCACTGGTTGGATTTGCCCAATATCTCTTTGAGGAATAAAAAATCTAAATAATCCATTTTTTACGTGCAAATTTATTTACTCTATCCCCGGAGAGTGTAATTCCATCACGTAAGAATCTCATTCAAAAATCTAAATTGGGGTTCCTTTTCAAACCATGCATGTCTACTAAAGGAAGAGCCATCACCAATTCCATTGCCAATACTACTTAATTGGTGTGTCCTGTCCTCTTTGTTCTCCATTACACCATGCCCACACATAATGTCAAGCCTATAGGTCAAGTTGATAGTTGGGAGAAAAATCAGAGCAACCATGTTCTGCTTAGAACAAATATTCTACATCAACAGAGAGCTAAAAGTTTTTGTGGACAATCATACAGTAAGTAAATCCTGTGTTTTGGTTTACTAAAAGTTATTGTTAGTAATGCTGAAATCCTAGGATCTTGGCGTCTTGATTTAACAATTGTCAATAATGTCAAAAGTAGTTCTAGATGAATGTGTTGGGCATCAGTCCCCTCTAAAAAACCGAGCTGCCCTGTTTAGATTACATTTGTGTTTAACAGAGCACTCCACCGCTAACTCTCTTCATGTCCACCAAATTCAACACTATTTTAACGAAATCAAAGTAATGAATCTGCAATCAAGGGCGCCACTGTGGTGAAAGTCATGGACCGCAAAAGATCAAGAGGCCAAGTGACTCAGGTGAGAGTCAAGTTCATGGACGACCAAAACCGGTTTATCATGAGAAATATGAAGGGACCAGTCAGAGAGGGAGACGTTCTCACACGGTTACATCCGAGACAGAAGTCAGGAGGTTGCGCTGAGCAACTAATTGTGGAGATGGTTTTGATTAGCTTGATAATGCACAAAGATGATTGTTGCAAGCGATACTACATGGAAAGAGTACATTCAGGTACCACTCTATTAAAACCGAAAATCGAAATTATAAAAATCCATAACCGTAAACAAATAAACCAAAAACGAAAATTTTCAATTCAATCGATTTTTTCTAGTTATGTCCACCCCTATGTTGACGACTCGTAGATTATGGGCAAACATCATTTAAGAAGATTCGGGAGTTCTACGAAAAATTGACCAAGTTCGGCTGCAGGTTTGACCAAGGGTCGACCACAGGTTAACTCTGGGAGAGATTATACATGGCGCATATATTGCCACACGACCAATTTTTTTATTTAGATTAGGCTTTTACTTGATTTGACGAATTTGGACTTGGGCCTTAGCCCATTTAGCTTATTTAGCCTAGCATCCCTTGAGAGAGCCTCCCTTCATGGAATTGTCCTATTCCTCTTCAACTAAACCTCTCGAATTCTTCAAGTATTCATGTATGAGTTCGATTTCTCTCCCCCTTGGTTTTATTCTAGTGCTTGAATATTAATTAGTGGGTTCAAGTTACTTGCTTGGGTTAACTAGTTAATTTCTTTATTGGAATTGTTCATCTTTATGATTGTAGACCAAAATTTGAGGACAAATCTTCTTTTAAAAGGGAGAGGATGACGGCAAAAAGACCATGGGCATACATCATTAAGATGACCAGGGAGCTCTATAAAAGAGTGACCAACTTTGGCGCGGGTTCGACCAAGGGTTCGCCGTGAGTTGACTACGTTTGACCTGGAGACTTGGGAGAGATCCCACATGGCCCATATGCACACTCTATTGTCACACGCCCCATTTTTAAAAACTTTAGGCTTTTGATGTATTTGCACTTGGGCCTTAACCAATTTAGCCTAGCATTACTATAAATAGTGTCTTTTAGTTTAAAGTTTAGTTTTAATGATTGTTCATGAAGAACTCTCCCTTCGTGGGATTGTCCTATTCCTCTTCAATTGAACCTCTCTTGAATTCTTTAAGAAAATGATAACTTAAGCTCTCTTGAATTCTTCTAGTAAGTATTCATAAATGAGTTCAATTCATCTCCCATTGCCCCTTGGTTTTATTCTAGTGACTGAATGCTAATTAGCGGGTTCAAGTTACTTGCTTTGTTGTAGTTGCTTCCTTTACTGGATTCTATATGTTTTTGGCTCCTCCATACACAACTGAAATTTTTATCTGCTCATCTATTTCTACTTTTGATTTTCTTGCGTAAATTTGATTGTCACATGTAATGTATATATTTTTGACACCATCCTGGGGTGATACCTTAAAGGTTAACTTATCAAAAGAAAAAAAAATGCTGCTAAAATTTGCCGAAAACTACAAGGCCCTTTTCCTATTCTGCAAATGTCTTATACAATAAGATAGTGACCACATTAAGCTGATGAAAGTGTTCATCCTCCAAAACCTTGTATAGGAAAACCCTGTGTCTTTCCATGTTCTAACTCGTCTACAGAAAACAGTGAAATGCAGTTCTCTTTCACAACCAAAATGGATGGTAGCAAGATCAAATTTGTCGATGATCATATTTTGTCAAAATTCATAAGGGATAACAGTTTTACCAATGGAGATTACAGTTCTAACTCGTCTACATGCCATTGTATCAAGAACTTTAAGCTAACATGACGATGTGATATCCTTTAGAATTTGCAGATAAAGCCTAGTCAGATTCAAAAACTTAAGGACCACGATCCGATGTCATTTCAAGCCCATATTCGTTGTAGGCGATAGTGAAAATATAGTATCTAAAAGAAGGCCATGATACAATTTTGAAGCATTCTCTGACAAAAGGTTATTAGCTATGTTGTTAAGATCCTTCAAAATCCTTGTTGCACTTCGGGTTGATCCGACACGATTTGGGTGCAGGCTTGGAATCGCATCGGATTTGGTCAATCTAAGTTGGATGTTTTGAGTATACCTATGGCCAAGAAGTATAGGTTGATCACGTATTTGGTTTGATTTGGAGCTTATGTCATATATGATATATGTGTGTGTAAATTCACAGAGTACTACAACACTTCGCTATTATGTGAATAAGATATTTAGTGTTTACAAGGAATTTGATTATACTAGTTTTTTTTTTAAACTGGTAACATTTTGATTATACTTGCTTTAATTTAGTAACCTCGATTAGTTGTCAAAATATATATTTATATATGTGGTAATATGCTTAGTATCTTAACACCAATACCCGTACTCCTATCACCTAATGTAAATGATGAAGAATACAACTCCTAAATCTGCACCTGTGGTGGATGCCCGCATCTGTATCCGAGCAACATAGGTTGTCAGCAGGTTGCCCTACGTCATCAAATTACATGGTTGTTTCCATCAATGTTTTCAAAAGTGCTTTAAGGGAGAGTACATCGCTGTTTGGACTTAGGATGTTTAGTTTTGTTCAAAGGGAGCAGATAAAGCAGCTCCAAATTGAAGATATGATATCAGGCTTACATTTGGAAATGTTTGAGCAACAATCAAAGTAGGCACACTTGATTATTAAGTAGCTGTGGAGAAACTATGAGGTAAACAAGGTTGATCTAGAAAAAGATGGAAACAAGGTTGAATTGGAAAAATGAGGTAAACAAGGGTATAACAGAGGACAAAGGAGAGAGAGAAGAATCTTTTTTTGATTCAATACCTGATCTTCTAAGTCAGGACTTTTCTTTTAGCAGTTTCAATGGTCAGAATATATGCAAAATTTCTAGAATATGCTAGGAAGAGAGTGAAAATGTGGCACTATATACGGTATGCATCCAAGGCCAGTTGAATAAAGATGATTGAGTTAGGCTTTAAATGCAGAGGCTTCATTTCATAGTAAATATTCTTGTGTAAGGGGTAAAAGAGCTAGATGCTTAATATAAATCCAAATAAGAAAACATTTTAGTTCAACTAATCCTTTTGTTTCTTTAACAAAAGTAGCATTAAACCTGTGCTTATCTTTGTTTAAGACCACTTTGAATCTCATTTTATGCGCCAAGACACGAGCTCAGACATAAAGAAAGGCCGACCAACAAAAGACAAAGAAAATGGCACCAGAAACAAGACAACTCAGCACCTTGAGTCATCTGTTTCAGTAAATCAACAACCATCAAACGAGGTGCACAATGCATTCAAATTCCAACATAAATTTGTGAAGGGGTATTCGTGAAAATCCAAAAAGGTTTAAATAAAACATCTGGCACCCAAAAAAACCCTAGAATTTCTAACTTAAAATTAAGGCCGTGGACTGGGACTGGAGTATAGATGATTGATGTAGGGAATAACCACTGACGCTTTGGTTTAATAATATGTTAATTCTGTTAGAGGTGAATTGAACCAAGATAGATTACTTGGAGTGCAAGTCCAGTGGCATAATGCCTGAGCCTGGAGTGGAAGTGAGGCTTGGTACGCAGGTCATTCAAAAGAAAGTAAGTTTCAAGTATCTTGGGTCTATTATACAATAAAATGGGGAGATTGACGATGATGTCACACATAATATTGGTGCAGGGTGAATGAAGTAGAGACTCGTGTCAGGAGTCTTATGTGCCAAGAAGGTGTCACCGAAACTTAAAGGAAAGTTCTACAAAGTGGTGATTAGACCGGCTATGTTGTATGAGGCGGAAGGTTGGCAATCAAGAACTCTCACGTTCGTAAGATGAAAGTAGTGAAAATGAGGATGTTGCGGTGACGTGGGCATACCAGAGAGATAGGATTAGAAATGACGATATCGTAGACAAAGTGGTGACATCGGTCGAGGATAAGATGCGGAAGCCTTGCGAGGTGGTTCAAACATTTGAAGAAGATGCAATGCCCAATGGGGAGGTGTGATAGGTTGATTATATTTGCGGTAAGGAGAGGTAGACCAAAGAAGTATTGGAGAGGTTGTTAGGACATGGCGCGGTCGGCCTCCAAGACACGATGAGATAGAAAGTTTTGGAGGACACAAATTGTAGTAGAAGATTAGTAGGTAGTTGAGTATTGTCACATCTATCTTTCCATATTAGTGATTGTATTATTACTCTGTTAATTTTCCGCCTTCGATTCTCATTACTATTTGTTGTTTCTTGTCCTTTGATCTCTGTTACTATTTGTTGTTTTTTGTCCTTTGACTATTACTTTGTGGTATACCCCGTACTTCCAGAGTATGTATGCGAGGACGTACGTACGATTATTCAAGCCCTAATTAGGTTAAGAATGAACTTGTGAACTTTCAACTAAAAGATTCCAACCTCGTGAAGGAAATTCTACGCTTTTAATATTTTAACCGACACGATTTTTCCGAGAGACGAAATATTTTGGACCAATAGGACATGTGTCACCCTTAGTTGGTACGGGTTGGACGAAATGGTGGCCTAGTGGACAAGTCAAATGGTCAAGTCTTGCAAAGATATTTTTCAAGTGGGGGTAGGTATATTAGACGGTTTTCGAGCAAGTGGGAGGCCACATGGCTCATTGTTGTGAGGACATATGTCCCGATGTTGTAGGTGGACATATGTCCCGGTTGTTGTCACGATCCAACCGGCCCGCGGATCGTGCCTTTCCCGCACCCTGGTGATACAACATCGAGAAAATCGGAAATAAAAACATGAACATGAAACAAGAGATATGATAATAAACAAAGCAACCCAAATAGCTTTCTTCGTATATATACAGACTGAATACATCCTTTACAACCCCGCCCACAACAAGATTACATGGACTCTAAGAAAGTGACAACAACTATGACGGACAGGCCCCGCCATACCCGAATGTATAAGAACCTACACTGTGGTAACATACCACAAGATAAGCCTCCGAGAAACGGCTTCCTAATACGAATCGTGATCCCATGGCGAGGATCCACAACCGATGTACTTACTGCGGATGAACGCAGCCGGCGAGGTCGATAACAGTACTAAGTATGTGAAATCAAATATCAGAATGAAATCATGGCGATACTATATAAACAGAGACATGTATGCTAACAAACTACGCTACAACATAAAAGTAGTCATGTCAAGTCGTGGACTCACACTCAAGTCATCCTCATGCCCGTGGAACTCCTTCCTCACCGCAGGTCAGGTATAAATCATATGATACGTATAACATGTCTCGGCCCATCCTACGGGACTCGAGGTGGAATCGTGTGGAATACATGTCTTGGCCCATCTCACGACTCGATAGGAATCGTATGGAATACATGTCTCACCCATCTCACTGACTCGATAGAATCGGTATGGAATACATGTCTCGCCCATCTCACGGGACTCGATAGGAATCGTATGAAATACATATCTCGCCCATCTCTGGGACTCGATAGAATCGTATGGAATACATGTCTCTACCATCTCTGGGACTCGATGAGAATCGTATGGAATACATGTCTCGCCATATCACGGACTCGATAGGAATCGTTCACAACCAATCAGCCGCCCATCGAGAGACGCGGCGATAGAAATACAAAGATTTGCACAACAAGGCTATCACACGCAAACATAGGCAAGTTACACACAACTCGGTACTTCATTTTATGTCAAAGTCCGGTTTTAACCCCAAAGTACTACATACGTTAAATTCTTTTAAAAGATCCATTTCTTTTACAAAGGTCACCCGATACCCGTAGTATTAACATAGAGTGACTAACATTTATAAGTAAACCAAAACACTTTCCTTATTAAAATCAAGTAACAACATTCTTTTCCAAAAGTTCAAGTTTGCCTAATTTCAAATGCTCAAGTCTCTTATTTTCGAAAGATTCCATAGATCATAGTCTTAATCACTTAACGTAATCTCCTTTTAAAACAATTGAGTAACATATGCCTTATGTGTGAGTAGCTTGTTCTTGCTTATAACCATCTTATTACAGCAGCCATGATCTAGGAAATATAATACAATTTTGTCTTATCTTAGCTTCTATGCAGATGGAGGTTTCTACTGGTTTTAATATAATTAATTAGTCAATACATTTCCTTTATTAACGCTGCAATGGTTTGTTCGATACTTATTCTCATTTCCGAAATCAGTAAAACATTATTCATTAAAAGCCAAGTACTCATTACTCACGAATGAGGTTTCACAACTTTTTAACAAAATTCATAGTCCTTAACATTTCATAAAACGTCATTTATAAGTTAAGTCTCTTATCTTTTAAGATCAAGTCTCTTAACTTCTAAAATCAATAAACCATTCTTTTACCTACATAAAGTCGTTATAACTAACTTCCCATAAAGCTATTATAACACTATATGTTTTAAACCAACCAAAACTCGTTTAGCACACGTACGTCTACCGTACTACATAGTTCACAACAATCATGCTAGAAAAGATAGGAAGAGGTTCACATACCTCGCGACGATTATCGACAAATAGCAAAACGCTCCAAGTACTTCAACCCGTCGGCTACTCCTTAAGCCAAGTAGATTACGCCACACGTAGTACTCCACTCCTAAAATGGTCATAGTACTTCTATCAAACCTTTCTTACCATTGAAGACTTATACCAATAAAAAGCCCTCTAATTCTACGGAAAATCAAGACTTCCGCTTTTACTCACTTTTCCATCTTTCTCCAAGGCGAATAACCGTAATTATATGCCATAAATAAGGCGTAATAATTAAACAACATAAAGAAGGGGATTACACGCCCAAACGGTAACGCGTTTACTATCACGCCTTCATAATAACAATAAGTAAAAGAAGGATTACGCTACCAACCGTAACGCCGTTTACTATCACGCCTTCATAATAATACAATAATTAAAAAGGGATCACACGCCAAACGAACGCGATTGAACAATCTTCCTTAACAAATGTAAATACACCCAATGTAAATACAAATCCAAAGTAAATACCCAAAGTAAATACAAATTCTTAAGTTGGGGTCCTTGGCCAACTTTGTCCATTTTACTTATCCAAATTACTCATTAGTCATCCAACTTATATTTCCATTCTTAATATAAGTTATAGTTACTTTGTTATTAGCTTCTTAGCAAGTAAGATACGTTTTTACCATTTTGTGGCTTTCTTGCCAATTTCCATTTTAGCAACTTAACAAGATCCAAATCCTTCCAAACTTTACTCCATATATTATATAATCCATAATATATGTATAATAACCAATTCACAAAGAGGTTTAAGTTTCACTACCTCAAAAGCCCAAGAATATCCAAGTTCTTAAAGTCGCTCCAAGCAAGTCTTAGCTCCAAATATTTACGCCCAATCCGCTACAAGCAACCCATAAGCTCCTAACCAACTTCTCTTCAAGATTCAACTCCAAAAAGTGAAGAACACTTAGGGTTTCCAACTAGCAACTTTCGCCAAGGCAACAATAGAGGTTGTGGTGTAAATCTTTTCCAACTCTTGGTACACAATCTTCCTAACACCTTAGGGAAGAACACTTAAGAGTTTAAGAATTGTTGGACAAATTTTGCTCAAGAAATGGGGCAAAGCCGAGAGCTTTAGGTCGGAGAAGGAGGGAATTTCTTGTCTTCAAATGTCTAAGTGTGGAAGATTTCATCAACTAAGTGCATATATAGGACAACCAAGGGCTAGGATGAAGGCAAGTGTGTGGTTGAGATTGGGGACAAGTGTGTGGGTCCCACAAGACACTTGTCCACACTAAAATATCTGCAAGACAAGGCCATTTGCCACTGTCTAGCACATTTCGGCCATAAGGCCACCTAGTGGGGTGACACGTGTCGCCTCCTATTCGTCCAAAATATTTCATCTTCCAAAATATCCATAATGGCCAAAATCTCAAAACAAAGTGGCTCCTACAAAACCAGAAATTTCTCCCTGGGCCCCACGTGACCAATTCCGAAATAAAATCTCATAATTCTAATATAATTCAAGAAGCCCAAATACCAAATGAAATCCAATTCCCATCAACGAACCTTTTTCCTTCACAAAACCTAAACTTTTCCGAAAAATCACATCTTTCTTTCTTTCCAAAATTTACGTCAGATTCTCGCACGCACGTCCTCACATACATACCACGGAACTACGGTATAACATTCTTCCTTAGAAACATTCGTCCGAATGTTCCTTCTAAGTCTCCAAACGCATTTGCGTCAGATAGTCTCTACTACTATACTTACAAACCGATCATGCCACCAATGGCCGAATATAACATGCGCAAAACTCAAATCCAAGCCAACGAGGAATCACCTCGACGATGTAAAACAACACCAACTCTCGCTCCCGGTCCAAAGGATACTTCCTTCGCGCCTTCACTTCACAAAAATGATCACTTCCATCTCTTAGCACACGCTCACTTCTTTCCTTACTTGTCGCATACACTTCTCGAACACCCGAACTCTTTCCAAGATAATGCATCACACTTCGCCATCGCCTGGTTCCAAAACCTTGGAGTCACTACTCCAAACTTGGTCATCTCACTAGTTTCAATTCCCACAAAGGCCATCCCCGCCTTCACGATCCGACTGGTCGAACGCATCCACGAACCCGTACGATGGTTACCTAAACCTGGACCTAGTGCCCTCGTGACCCTACCACCTGGCGGGACCACCTCGAACTGACCCCACCACAACCCGGGCTATGGGTTGACCCGCGAATGGTCCTCAACCCGACCCATAACCGCGCCAAACTCTTGTTTCCCCCGATCCGGAGCAATCTCACTAATCAAGTCACGAAAACCTAGTGGTCTTCTTAGCTCAACTACCCTCTTATAATTCACACCACTCAGGGACTTATCACACAATTATACCCCATGTATACTATGCACCCCGACAAAGGTCAATTCGTAAACAAAATCTTTTACCCAACTTCCCCTTTACTAACCAGGCCTCTAATTCATAATTTAACAAAACGCTTATAGAACATAATACTTAGCACATCATCATATCAACAACGCATCTCGGTCTACAGAGGTAAGAATATACCAGATCAACCGCTTCATTTTCCTTCGTCGCTCTAATCATAATCCTCGCCGCGCGATAGCTATAAGGCGATGAACTCGCATCGACGGGAGGCCGAGTCATTCTGTCGCATCCTTCCTATTAGGACAGCTCGTTACATGGCTCGACGGTCGCAGTAAAACAAGCACCGAAAAAGACATTCCGGGATGACGCCGCCATCGCGTACACGAGGGAAACATGAACCCGATCTAGAACCTATGTATACCGTGAACCGGAAGCCACGAGCTCGACCGGCTCGAATACCGAACGCCACGAAGATCGCGGAGGACCACTGCATCGGCGGAGGTGCATAACTAACTGGCGAAGGCGCCCGCCTCAAAGTTACCAGGACCTGCTCGCCTCTTCGCGATCTCGTTATTCCGCCGACCCATCCGCCTCACATCCTGCGCATAAGCTCGCATGCGGGCAATGTCCATGCCCGTGAAGAGCTACACCAACAAGCCTCGCCAAGTAGTCGCCGAGCGGTGATGTAGCGGTGCACTCGCCTCCATATCGCTACTAACGCAGGTACATACCGAGCCAATGAGTCGAACTCCACGTTGTACTCCCGAACCGTACAACCTTTCTGTCTCAGCATCAGAAATCTGTCGGCCCGCGTCCTCCTCATCTGCGGAGGCAAGAAGTGGCTGAGAAATGCCTCCGAGAACTCGTCCCAAATAGCCGAGGCGCATGCTCCCCGGGACGGCTCATGAATCAAACCACGATCGCAGATCACGCAGCCGATGCAAACCTAAGACCACCGACTCGGTCTCCAAGCCTTGATCACTCTCGCGATCCAGAATCGCCGGATGAACTCTGCGGATCATCCTCGTGCCTCGACCCATAAAACTCGCGGCTGCAACTCGTAAAGTCCCGCCTCAAACTATCCGATCGCGGGTGAACTACGGTACTGCACAGGAATTGCTGCGTCCACCTATCCTCGTGCCTTGCCACTATCCTGACCAATAACTGGGCCATCTCCTTGTAACCCATATCCTCTTTCTTGCCGGGTCTCGGCCTCGTGCATCAGGCCTCGATGAGACCGCCACTCTACTCGCAGCCTCCTCTGCGCGCGCCTCCGGGCCTCGATCGCTTGCGTGGTGTCACGACCAACCCGGGCCCGTGGTCGTGCGTCCCCGCACCCTAGTGATACAACATCAGAGAAAATCAGCGGAAATAAAAACACGAACATGAATTAAGAGACATGATAAATAAACAGGCCAACCAAAACAGTTGCCTTCAGTATATATACATAAATACCCGAACATTTATCCTTTTTACAAACTCTGCCCACAACAGTACTACATACCTCTAAGAAGTGACAACAACTATGACGGGACAGGGCCCCGCCATACCCCTGAATGTACAAGAACCTACAGACTCAGGGTAACATACCAAAAGATAAGCCTCCGAAGAAACGGCTTCCAACACGAACTTTGATCCTATGGCGAGGATCCACAACCGATGTACTTCTACTGCGGCATGAACGCAGCCTCGGCGAGGTCAAGATAACAGTACCAAGTATGTGAAATCAGAAATATCAGAAATGAAATCATAATAGTCTATATAAAGCGGGAGACATGTATGATAACCAAACTACGATTCACAACATAAAAGCGATCATGTCAAGTCGTGACTCACACCTCAAGTCATCCTCATGCTCGTGGAACTCCTTCCTCACCGCGGCCTAGGTAAATCGTGTAGAATCGTGTCCGGCCCATCCCGTGGGACTCGGTAAAGAATCATGGAATACGTGTCCCGGCCCAGCTCATGGGAGTCGGTAGAGAATAAGATGGAATACGTGTCCCAGCCCATCTCGTGGGACTCGGTGAATAATCAGATGAAATACGTGTCCCGGCCCATCTCGTGGGACTCGGTGAATAATCAGATGGAATACGTGTCCCGGCCCATCCCTTGGTACTCGGTGAAGAATCAGATGAAATACGTGTCCCGGCCCATCTCGTGGGACTCGGTGGATAATCGTTCATAACAAATCAGCCCCTCCATCGAGAAGCGGTGGTATAGAAATACGATATATGCACACAAGGCTATCAAACACAAACATAGGCAAGTTACACAACTCAAGTTTATTTTAGGCCAAAGTCGTGTTCGACCCAAGGTATTACGTACGTTAAATTCTTTTTAAAAGATCCATCCCTTTTATAAAGGTCACCCGATACCCATAGTATTAAAATAGAGTGACTCACATTTTTAGGTAAACCAAAACACTTTCCTTTTCAACATCAAGTAACAACATTCTTTTCCAAAAGTTCAAGTTTGCCTAATTTCAAACACTTAAGTCTCTTATTTTATAAAGGTTTCATAGTCCATAGACTTAATCACTTAAGAATATAATCCTCTTTAAACAATTTGAGAAACATATCTTATATGTGAGTAGGTTATTCTTGTTCATAATCAATCTTATTAAAGCGACCATGATCTAGGAAATGTAATATCATTTTGTCTCATCTTAGCTTCTATGCATGGAGGTTTCATCGTTTTAATAATACATAATTAGTCAAAACATTTCCTTTTATTAACGCTGCAGTGGTTTGTCGATACTCATTCTGATTTCCAAAATCAGTAACACATTATTCCTTTTAAAAACCAAGTATTACTCTTCTTTCAAAAAGGTTTCTTAATTCTTTCGAAATACTTCAAGATTCTTATCATCACACATCAAGTCAGTTATAAGTCAAATCAGTTATCTTTAAAAACCACAAAGCATTTCTTACTTACATAAAGCTGTTATAACCAACTTCCCATAAAGCCGTTATAACACTTTATGTTTTAAACCAATCAAATACATTCAACACATGTACGTCTACCGTACTACATAGTTATACACATATCATGCTAGAAAAGATAGGAAGAGTGTTATACCCCGTATTTTCAGAGTATGTACGTATGGACGTACGTAGAAAATTCGAACTTGAGATAAAGTGCTTGGCCGAAATTATTTTGTGCACAAGTGCCGAAAAGAGTCATTTTCCGCTAAACGTTTCCTGCTTTTGTAGGAAAATTCGGCTATGTCATTTATTATTTTTACGGATTTTTCCGAGAGGCGAAACATTTTGGACCAATTGGAGGGCGACGTGTCACCCTTGGTGTCCAAGGTTGAATGAAATTTCCTTGGTGGAAGCTTCTAGGCTTGCACGTTTTTTTCATCTTTTGTGCCTAAAATGTTTGGTCAATGTTTGTGAGATATTTTGTGGAGTGGATGACCAAGTGGGACCCACACAACACATGGCTTAATCTTCACCTTACACTTGCCTACCACTTGGCTCAATCTTGGCCTTTGAGTGCCCTATAAATACCCCTTAGTTGATGAGTTATTTCATCCACACTTGAGCAAATTCCTAGACTCAAAACACTCCTCCTTGTAGTTGTCTCGTCCAACTCCTCCCCTTTGAGTGGCCTTTTGGCCGAGAGCAACCCCTAGCCTAGTTGTGCTAGTCGAAATACTACCCCTTGGTAGAAATACTCTTCAAGTATTGTTATAATACCCAAATACTTTAGCCCAAATACCTTGTAGTATTTCCAAAGTACCCTCTATCTAAAAGCTTAAAATACTGTTATACGGCCGTTTAGCCTCTACACGAAACCCTCAGGACAATGTCCATGGTGAGTTGGAGTAGTTTGTAGAAGTGGGTGAGAACTTCGCAGGGTAGTTTGGAGCGGGTTGGGCGCTTCGGAGTCGAGCTAAACGATTGCCCAGGATCGACTTTTACTTGGATAATTATGGGCTTATTGAGGTAAATATCTTGTCCCTCTATTGTAATTGGAAATTACATATTGTTAGAATATATAGTTGAAGTATACTATATATAGAATCAACGTAGTTATTGGCAATGTCTTTTGACTTAAGCTGAATAATACTTACGCGATGTCTTGCGACTTAAGCCTCGTGTTTAAAGAAGACATCGAATCGTAATTACTTAGGTCAGACGATGAGACTTGTGAAGTAGTACCGTGGAGTAGAATTGTACAGTTAGGGTTAGATGTATAACCCCTGGTTGGCTTGGTAATGCCTCGATAGAGAGGAGATTTACGCCATGTGCGAGTCTTTGCCGAATTTTCTGTAGAATGTTCTACGAAGAGACCTTATGTTAATAAGCGCCTTGTGGCCTTATAGGTGGAAGTACTATGCGTGGCGCGATCTACTTGGCTTAAGGAGTAGCCGACGGTTGGAAGTACTTGGAGCGTTTTGCTATTAGTCGATAATCGTCGCGAGGTATGTGAACCTCTTCCTATCTCTTCTAGCATGATATGTGTGAACTATGTAGTACGGTAGACGTACATGTGCTAAATGTATGTGATTGGTTTAAAACATAAAGTGTTATAACGACTTTATGGGAAGTTGGTTATAACAGCTTTATGTTGGTAAGAAAATACATGTGGTTTTTAAAAGGTACTGATTTGAACTATAACTGGCTTGTTATGTGTTAATAAAGAACTTGAAGTATTTCAAAAGATTTTTGAATCATTTTGAAAGAAGAAGTAATACTTGGTTTTTGAAAAACTTAAGAGTTATACTAGCTTTATGGGAAGTTAGGTATAACGGCTTAAGAATGTTTTACTGATTTCGGAAATCAGAATGTGTATCGACAAACCATCGGCGTTAATAATAGGAAATGTTTTGACTAATTTATTTTTATTAAAACCAGTAGAAACTTCCATCTGCATAGAAGCTAAGATGAGACAAAATGATATTTCCTAGATCATGGCTGCTGTAATAAGATTGTTATAAACAAGAATATCCTACTCACATATAAGACTTATGTTTCTCAGATAGTTTTAAGGAGAATTATATTCTCAAATGAATAAGACTATGAACTACGAAACCTTTCTAAAATGAGAAACTTGAACATTGGAAATTAGGCAAACTTGATCATTGGAAAAGAATGTTGCTACTTGATTTTACAAAGAGAAGTAATTGATTTACTTTAAAAGGATAGTCACTCTATTTTATACTACGGGTATTGTGTGACATTGTGAAAGTAACGGATCTTTTAAAGAGTTGATGTATGAAGTACTTAGGGTATTAAACCGCGATATTGTTAATCATATAGTAGAAGGTACCTTGTGTGAACAACTTGATTGTATTGGTTTGTGATAGCCTTGTAATACTTTCTTGATTGCGTTGATAAGTAAACGTGTTGGGACGCTCGTGTGTTAGTATCTTGTGATGTTTGTGTGAAGGGTTCCTTGATTGTGCTTATTAACTATCGATCGTTATGATAGTATTGTAGCATTAAATCTCTTGAGATGATTCCGGGTTGCCGCCTCCACGCGGGGTAGACTCGGCGTCGATGGACCTATGATTCGAGAATACCTCACGCAGTCCCGGGGCCTATCGCGAGCTACGAGTTCCGGGTTAGTGTCGTCCTTACGGGCATGCGTCCACGTGGCCGTGCGGATCGCGAAGTCGGGGCGATGCCGGAGTAGCTACCCGATGCGGGAATACCTCATGCGGGCCGATGAGATTGGCCTATCGCGGAGTCGGGAGTTCGAGGTTAGACGCGTAAATTGATCTGCGGGCAAGTGGCGGCTTTGATCATGTGACGGTCTAGACAGATCTTGTAATCTGATTCATGACTTGTTGGTGCGTGGGTTTTTAGTAGTCGGCTATGCCTTCGCACTTACCCCGCAGTTTATTATGACACAGTGGGACCGGTGTTCATGTGTTCCTTGGTGCTTTTATATCATAGATCGGCGGTGAGAAGGTATTCCACGGCACGATTGATGTTGTGGGCACGAGACCCATTGTTATACTTCGAGTGATGACTTGAGGCGTGAGTCCCTAACTTGACATATTGCTTTGTTGTAAAGCGTAGTTTGGTTATCATACATGTCTCCTGCTTTATATGATCGCTATGATTTCATTTACGATATGTATTTTCGCCACATACTGCAATTTTGTTATCTTGACCTCCCGGGGCGTTCATGCCGCAGTTGAGGTACACCGCCGTTGATCCTAGCTCGTGGTCACGCCAGCTTGGGAAGCTCCGTTTCTCCGGAGGCTTATCGATGGTATAGTCCCCGTCGTCGTAGTGTTTACATTCGGGGTTTGGCGGGCCCCGTCGCCATTGTTGTCGTATCATTCTTAGAGTGCAGTAATCGTTGTTATACCGTATTTCCAGTATATGCGTGGGGCGACGTAGAAAATTTGAAACTTGAGAAAGTGGCTTGGCGAATTTTATTTGTGCACAACACGGTTAGAGAGTCGTTTTTAATGAAACGTTTTCAGCCTTTCGTAGGGAATTTCCGGCTATGACATTTCTAATTTTGGATTTTTCCGAGAGACGAAACATTTTGGACCAACAAGAGGCGACACTTGTCACCTCTAATTGGTGGAGTGGGCGGTAGTGTAGTGGGCGAATTGGCCTTGTTGGTCAAGGGAGTTGGTAGGATATTTTGTGTGTTAGTTGGTCAAGGACACTGGGTGAATCTTGGCCTTACACTTCAAAGCACTTGGCTCAATTGGCCATTGGCCTTCACTGGGCCTATAAATACCCATCCCTTTGAAGACTTATTCATCCATTCCTAAATAATCCTAAGTGTAAAATCCTCCTCTCCTCTTGTTGACTCGCCCAAGAGCCCTCTCCCTTTGAAAGGCCCTTGGCGAGCCTCTACCACTCCTAGTAGTGCGCCGTGGTACCCCAGCCTAGTAGCTTCGTATAATACCCCTCTCTTGGTAGAAATACTCTCAAAAGTATTGTTATAATGCCCAATTACCTTAGTAGTATACCTTGTTGTATTCTAAGGTTATACCTATCTGAAAAGCCCGAAATACTATTATACTTCCTGGTCACAAAACCGAAACCCTAGGAAAATCTCCATAGTCCGTTGGAGTATTGTGTAGAAGTTGGTTAGAACTTCTAAGGGTGGTTTAGAGCGGGTTGGGCGCCTGAGTTGAGCTAAACGATTGCCCAGATCGACTTTATACTTGGATAATTATGGGCTTATCGAGGTAAATATCTTGTCCCTCTATTGTATTTGGAAATTTCATATTGTTAGAATATATAGTTGAAGTATACTATATATAGTACTGAGCGTAGTTATCGGCAATGTCTTTTGACTTAAGCCTGAATAATACTTACGGCAATGTCTTGCGACTTAAGCCTGAATTTAAAGAAGAATACTGAACTGTAATTACATAGGTCTGACATGAGACTTGTGTAGTAAGCAGTGGAGTAGAATTGTACCGTTAGGGTTAGGCGTATAACCCCCGTTGGCTTGGTAGCGGCCTCGATAGAGGAGGAGATTTACGCCATGTGTGGGAGGTCTTCGAATTTTACGTAGAATGTACTACGAGGATCTAAATGTTAATAGCGCCTTGTGGCCTTATAGGTGAAGTACTACGTGTGGCGCGATCTACTTGGCTTAAGTAGCCGACGTTTGGAAGTACTTGGAGCGTTTGCTATTAGTCGATACTCGTCGCGGTATGTGAACCTCTTCCTATATCTTCTAGCATGATATGTGTGAACTATGTAGTACGGTGAGCGCATACGCGCTAAATGTATTTGATTGGTGTAAAACATAAAGTGTTATAACGGCTTTATGGGAAGTTGGTTATAACAACTTTATGTTGGTAAGAAAATACATGTAGTTTTTAAAAGGTAATCGATTAGAACTATAAGCGGCTTGTTATGTGTTAATAAAGAACGTGAAGTATTTCAAAAGATTTTGAATCATTTGGAAAGAAGAAGTAATATTTGGTTTTGAAAACTTAAGAGTTATACTAGCTTTATGGGACGTTAGGTATAACGGCTTAAGAATGTTTTCTTGATTTGAATCGTAATGTGTATCGACAAACCACTGCGGCGTTAATAAAAGGAAATGTTTTGAATAATTAAGTATTATTAAAACCGGAGAAACTTCCATCCGCATAAGCTAAGATGAGACAAAATGATATTTCCTAGATCATGGTCATGGTAATAAGATTGTTATAAACAAGAATATCCTACTCACATATAAGACTTATGTTTCTCAGATTGTTTAAAAGAGAATTATATTCTTAAATGAATAAGACTATGAACTACGGAACCTTTCTAAAATAAGAAACGTGAACATTTGAAATTAGGCAAACTTGAACGCTTGGAAAATAATGTGTTACTTGATTTTACAAAGGTAAGTATTTTGATTTACTTAAAAGGACAGTCACTCTATTTTTTTATACTACGGGTATTGTGTGACTTATGTGAAAGCAACGGATCTTTTAAAGGATTTAATGTGTGAAGTACTTTAGGGATAGATACCCGAACTTGTTAGCATAAAGTACCTTGTGTGAATAACTTGATTGTGTTGGTTTGAGATAGCCTTGTAAATACTTTCTTGTTGATGTGATAAGTAAACATGTTAGGATGCTACGTGTGTTAGTATCTTGTATGATCGTGATGCAAGGGGGTCATTCTTGTTGGGCTTACGTTGTTAAACGTTAAGCCATTTGTACTATTATTGTATCACATACCCCTTTGACTTATTATACCGAGGGCTTGCCACCCTTGACGCGTCTATACGGCTATCACGGTCCTTGTGACTATGCGGAGTCGCGGTAGCTCGAGATTGATCATTCGGTGTTTAGCACGACGCGGGATTCCTGCGGGTCAGTTGAGACTATGCGGTCTTTTGAGACTATGCGGGTTGCGGAGCCTGGCGGATACTGGGGTTAAGCGCCTCGATGCGGGGTATACCTCGAGCGATGCAGGACCATGATTCGAGGAATACCTCATGCGGTCCGTGTGGGACCTATGCGAGCTACGAGTTCGAGGATAGGCGTGCACATTGATATTGCGGGCGAGTGGCGGCCGATCATGTGGTGCGGTCAGAAAGACCTCGGGATACGATTTGTGGTATTTTTGTGCTGTGGGTCTTAGTAGTCGGCTATGCCTTCGTACTTGCCGTGCAGTTTTATTGTGATAACTTTGAGGCGTGAGTCACGACTTGACATATTGCTTATTTATTGTGAATCGTAGTTTGGTTATCATACATGTCTCTGCTTTATATAGACTACTATGATTTCATTTACGATGTTATTTTTAGTTTCATACTTGGTACTGTTGTGCGACCTCCCCGGAAGTGCGTTCATGCCGCGGTAAAAGTACACCGATCGTTGATCCTCGCTCTAGTGGTCACGATTGGTTGGAAAGCTCCGTTTCTCGAGGCTTATCTTGGTATAGTCCTGTCGTTGTAGGTATTTACATTCGAGGGTATGGCGGCCCTCCCGCCATTGTTGTCGTATCTTTTCTTAAGTGCGTAATCTTGTTGTGGCGGGTTTGTAAAAAGGATTAAACTGTTCATGTTGAAAGTTGTTATTTATATATATGCCGAAAGGCAAGTTTTCTCGATTTTTGTTTTATACTTCTATTATCTCATGTTGTTGTGTTTGTTCGATTACTACGATGTATGTCTACTGGTGCGGGGTAGGCACGATCCACGAGCCCCGGTTGGAGTCGTGACAAAAGTGGTATCGAAGCGATTAATCCTCGGAAAGTGTCTACGCATCAGTATCCAAGAAGTCTTGATTATCGGTGTGTTGTGCACCACACCAATAATCGAGAGGCTATAGGATATTTAGGATTAGTTTCTATTCTTCTCACTCAGATCGTGCCTTAGAGCCGTGTGTTGTAAGTTGGACCTCTAACGTATTTCTTTCTACCGTTATGCCTCGCGTAGGCAACCCGCCCGGAGGACAAGGCAGCGGTGAGGCTGCGAGTAGAGTTCGAGAGGGTTACGTGGGCACAGCCCAATTATCACCTGGTGGTGCTTCATTCGGGAGTTCTGCGTCACTAGCCCCAAAGAGTTTAGCACGGCGGCGATTCCTGCTGCGCCATGATATTTGAACCGGTTCCACGGCCAGGAACAGAGAATATAGATTTCAAGGAGGCGACCTGCCGCTAGCTATAGATTTGGCTACCGCAGAGTATCTGATGTACTGCGAGTCTTGAGGACTATCTAAAGAGGTTGTGCAAGTAATTCTTGATTGGGCTTGAGCATGGCACGTATGCGCTTATCGCGCAGCAGGCGGTAAGCGTAGATCGACGGGTTAACGGGCGAGCAGAGGGCGAGCGGCCAGGTCCTTTGGTAACTTTCGAGGCGAGTCGCCACCGGTGATTTGATGCACTCCGCTTGATCGCAGTGGTCTTCCACGGATATCGGGATGTTCGAGTATCGCAGGAGTCGAGAACTCGGGGCTTCGCGTCATGTGGCGGACGTCATCCCGGGAATGCCGTCTTTTAGTTAGTACTTGTTGTACTACGACCGTCGAGTCCGATGTCGATAGAGTGTCACGTAGGAGGACTTAGCCTTCAGGATCGGTGGGTAGTTCGTCATCTTCCTAGCTATGCGCTCACGGCGAGTTTGATTAGAACGACTAAGGAGGGAAGAAGAGATATAGATATATCTTTAACCTCAGAGATCGTATGTGTGATAAGGTGAGTATACCTTAAGTCTTATGTTCTAATAGCGGTGTGTTAGTTGGGTTTAGAAATCATGGTGGGTTAACAGAGTAAGATTTTGGGGGATAGATCAGGTGTGAGCCTTAGAATGTTTTACGTAAAGACCTTAGAGGTAAGGCCATCTCGAGTAAAGGTGTAGTGTTATGTTTGATCCTTATAGGAGTGCATAGTGCACATGAGCTATGTTTGTGGGATAAGTCCCTGAGTAGTGTGGAATGAAAGGGGTAGTTGAGCTAAGAAGACGCTAGGTTTTCGTAACGTGATTAGTGAGAGTTTTCCTTCGGGGAGCTAGTATTGTGCGCATTGCCGGGGTCGGGTTGAGGCCACGTTGCGGGTCAACCCGCGGTAGGTTTGGTGGTGGGGTCAGGTTGTGGTGGTCCCGCCTTGTGTTAGGGTCACGAGGGTGTTAGGCCCAGGTTTAGTTAGCCAGTCTGAATTCATGGATGATTCGACCGATGGTCGGGCGAGGAGGTCACCGCCTTGTTTTCTAGCAAAGACCGTTTACTCGGCAGTGTTGTTTTATCAGAAAGGTTGTAAGGCTGCACGGGGTGCCTACCTTCACCTTATGGCAGACAGTGGAGCCCAGGGTAGGGCTGTTGTTGTTTCTGGAAGTTTTGCCAAGCATGTGTTAAGAACTCAAGTGAGTCTCAGAATCACATTCGCCCTCGGGCCAGTGTTTGGATTTCAGGGATAGTTGCGAGAATTGTTGTCTTCTGTTGAAGGAGTGTTTGAGCTACCATTTCAGTGTTCGGATGTCGCCTTATGAAGCCTTGTTGGGCGGATGTGTGAGATGCTTGGTCGATTGATTCGATGTTGGCGCGTTCGCATTGGTTCAGCTTGTTCCGCAGATTGTGGATAGTGTGAAGTTTGTCTAGAAGAAGTTCGCGACTCGAGGAAATCGTGCGGATAATCGGCGGCGCTTAGAGATCGAGTTGGCGGTCGGTCTTCGAAGTACCACCGGATTAGGTGTGACGAGCTTTGGAATATCAGAGGGAACTTAGCCCGAGTTGTTTTGGGCCTTTTTAAGTTCATGTGAAGAATAGGCCAGGTTGCCTATATGTTAGCGTTTGCCGTCCGACTTAGGAGGCAGTGCGTCCAGTCGTTCGTGTTATGTTCGAGATGGAAATCAGAGATCCATCCAGAGTTTTCCCAGCTAATGATAACCAAGTTGAAAATGATAACCCGAGTTTTGAGATCACGATGCTCGAAATGTGGTAAGAGTTCGAGTGTCTGACGGCCTCGTGGATCGCATGTAGTCCGGTACCATGTGTTGGGTCGCCGGAGTGACACTAGAACCTCGCGGCAAAGTGACAAAAGTGGTATCGGGAAGAAGCGAGCATGTATGGCGAGCATAGATGTGACCATCTCTTTGTCCGGAAAAGTGTGGAGGAAGTATATTTTAGACCCCGGAGAGAGGTGTTTGTGATGATGTTAGAGGTGATTCCTCGTGGACTTGGATGTAAGCGTTTTGCGCAGTTGTTGCTGTGGCCATTGTGGCAGGATTGTTTCGTAAGTATGGTAGTGAAGACTATACTGGCGCACGTTTGTTTTGAGACTTAGAAGGAACATTCGGGACGAATGTTTCTAAGGAGGGGAGAATGTTATACCCCGTATTTCCAGAGTATGTACGTAAGGACGTACGTAGAAAATTTGAAACTTGAGAAAGTGGCTTGGACGAATTTTATTTGTGCACAACAATTGTTAGAGTCGTTTTTCGACGAAAGCGTTTTCACGACTTCGTAGGGGAATTTCCGGCTATGACATTTCTAATTTTTGCGGATTTTTCCGAGAGACGAAACATTTTGGACCAACAAGAGGGCGACACTTGTCACCCTCTAATTGGTGGGAGTGGGCGGTAGTGTAGTGGACGAATTGGCCTTGTTGGTCAAGGGGAGTTGGTAGGATATTTTGTGTGTTAGTTGGTCAAGGACACTTGGGTGAATCTTGGCCTTACACTTGTGTAGCACTTGGCTCAATCTTGGCCATTGGTTGGCCTTCACTTGGCCTATAAATACCCATCCCTTTGAAGACTTATTCATCCATTCCTAAATTGTGATACCCCGTATTTCCAGAGTATGTACGTAAGGGCGTACGTATTAAATTTTTTTTTTTGCCTTAAGGATTGGCTTTGGTTCGAAATTTGGGCACAAGTGCCGAATAGAGTCGTTTTCTGACGAAACGTTTCCACAGCTTACGTTGGGAAAATTCCGGCTATGTCATTTAGTATTTTTGCGGATTTTTCCGAGCGACGGAACATTTTTGGACCAACGGGAGGGTGACACTTGTCACCCTCATCGACAAGCAAGGAGGCTTGCCTCGCCGATTGGTCCCTCCTTTTGTGCCTTGTTTTGTGGCTTGTTTTGTGGAGTGTTTTGTGGAGTGTTTTGTGGGTGCACTTGGCTTGATCTTGGCCTTACACTTGCCTAACACATGGATGGATCTTGGCCATTGGTTGGCCATCCCTTGACCTATAAATACCCCTCTTATGTTGATGAACTTCTTCATCCAAAAAAATCCTTTCTAAGTGTTAAAATCTCTCCCCCCCCTTAAGTGTAGTTCTCGTCCAAATCACCTCCCCTCATGAGCCCTTGGCGAGAGCCACCCCTCCTGTGGTGTTTGCCGCGGGTACCCCTAGCCTAGTTGTTTTCGTATAATACCCCCCTTTTTGTGGTATAGAAATACTCTCCTAGTATTGTTATAATGCCCAAAATACTCTAGCCCAAATACCTTGTAGTACTTTCCAAAGTACCCTTTGTACGAAAAACCCGGAAAATACGATTATACTTTCCTTAGCCTCTACACGAAACCCTAAGGAAAATCTTCACCCGTTGTTGAAGTTTGGAGTAGAAGTTGCGTAGAACTTCTAAGGGTTGTTTGGTGCGGATTGGAGCACTTATGAGGAGCTAAACCTTGCTCAGAGCGACTTTAAACTCGGATAATTTTTGGGCTTATCGAGGTAAATATCTTGTCTCTATTGTAATTGGAAATTACATAAGTGTTGAATATATAGTGTTATATACTATATATAGAATCAACTTAGTATTATGGCAATGTCTTTTGACTTAAGCTGAAGAATGAAGAATTGAGCAAAGAATCACATGAAGGATAATAAAGAGAAGAATCGAATCAGAATTACCTGTGGTTGTATTACAAGAGACTTATGTAGCATTACTGTGTAGTAGAATTGTACGCGTCCGGTTAGACGTGTTAACCCCCCCCCTGGTTGGCTTGGTAGCCGACCTCGATAGAGGAGATTTACGCTGTTGCGGGGGGGGGGGAGGTGCTGCCGAATTTTCTGTAGAATATGGAACGATGAGATCTAGATGTTAATAAGCGCCTTGTGGCCTTATAGGTTGAAGTACTACGTGTGGTGCGATCTACGTGGCTTAGAGTAGCCGACGGTTTGAAGTACTTGAGCGCTTTGCTATTAGTCAAGACTCGTCGCGAGGTATGTGAACCTCTTCCTATCTCTTCTAGCATGATATGTGTGAACTATGTAGTACGGTAGACGCGTACGTGTTAATCGTGTTTGATTGTTCTTAAAACATAAAGTGTTATAACGGCTTTATGGGAAGTTAGTTATAACGACTTTATGTAGGTAAGAAAATACTTTGTGGTTTTAAAAGGTAACTGATGTGAATTATAACTGGCTAGTTATAATAAAGAACTTGATGTATTTCAAAAGATTTATAAATCGTTTTGGAAGGGAGAGTAACACTTTGTTTTAAAAGGTTTTAAAAAGAGTTATACTAGCTTTATGGGAGTTAGGTATAATGTCTTAAGAGAGGTAAAGAAAATGGTTTACTGATGTTAGAAGTTAAGAGACTTGATCTTATAAGATAAGAGACTTAACTTATTTGTTTTAATGTGGATGTTTGTGTGAAACCTCATTCGTGAGTAATGAGTACTTGGTTTTATTTAAAGGATAATGTTTTACTGATTTCGGAAATCAGAATGTGTATCGACAGACCACTGCAGCGTTAATAAAGGAAAATGTATTGAATAATGATGAATTGTATTAAAACCAGTAGAAACCTCCATCTGCATAGAAACTAAGATGAGACAAAATGATATTACATTTTCTAGATCATGGCTGCTGTATTAAGAATGTTGTAAACAAGAATAACCTACTCTCACGTGAGACATATATTACTCAATTGTTCTAAAAAGAAATCAAGTGATTAAGTTTATGAACTATGAAACCATTTGAAAATGAGAAGCTTGAGTAATTGAAACTAGGCAAACTGGAACTTAGGAAAAGAATGTTGTTACTTGATTTTGAAAAGGAATGTGGTCGGCCATTCTAATACTACGTATCGGGTGACTTTGATAAAAGTAATGGATCTCTTTTAAAGAATTTAACGTACGTAGTACTTTAGGGTTGAAACCCGGACTTTGGCATAAAATGAAGATACTTTGAGTGATGTGAAACTTGCCTATGCTTGTTGTGGTGAAACATTCCTATGCTTGTTGTTGTGAAACTTGCCTATGCTTGTGATGATAGCCTTTGTTGTGCAAGTGTGGTGTTTCGTATTACCGCTCTCGATAGAGGCCGTTGGTGGTTGAGGTTTCTTACCGTTCGCCCGTATCCGGTGGTCGGCTCGTATTGCCCCGTCTCGTGGTCGATTCGCTCGTATCCGTAGTCACCGACTTGCCCAACGCTCAAGATAGTGACGGTTTCGTGATACGCCTTGGTCCCCGTGGTCACCGATTTGCCCCGGCCACCGCGTGACCGCCTTGGTATCCGATAGTCGGCCGCACTTGCCCCGTGACGGCTTCGTGTTTTGGTTGCATTGTATTATTGGTACGGCCGGATCTCGTAGTTATACTTGTCCCGCACGGTTTTATAACACAGTGGGACATGGTGTTCATGTATAATCCTTGGTATTGTTATATCATAAATCGCGATGAGAAGAAATTCCACGCACGAGTGATAATTTGGAGCGTGAGTCCTCGCTCTCATGAATCGTTATATGTTATATATCGTAGTTTGGTCATCATACATGTCTCCCCGCTTTATATAGACTATTATGATTTCATTTACGATTTCTGATTTCACATACTGTACTGCAGATCGACCTCCTTCGAAGGCCGTTCACGCCGCAGTAAAAGGTACATCATTGCCGATCCCCGCTTTAGGATCACCTTTCAGTGTATTGAAAGCTCCGTTCCTTGGAGGCTTATCTTTTGTATGTTACCCGAGTCAGATGCTTATACATTCGTGGTATGGCGGGCCCCGTCCCGTCATAGTTGTTGTAAATCTTAGAGGTCAGAGTACTTGTGTGCGTGGTTTTGTAAAAGGATTAAACTGCTCGTTTTGAAAGAGTTGTTTATATATATTTTAATGGAAGGTAACCGCTTGGTTGGCCTGCTTTATTATCTTGTCTCATGTTCATGTTTATGTTTTTATTTCCGCTGGTTTCTCCGATGTTGTATCACTAGGGTGCCCGGTAGGCACCACGCCCGGATCGTCGTGACAAAAGTGGTATCGGAGCGCTTAATCTCTGAAAGTGTCTACGCACCGTGTCTAGTAAGTCTTGATTATCGGTGTGTTGTGCACCACATCTATAATCGTGAGGCTATAGGACATTTAGGATTGGTTTCCATTCTTCTCATTCCGAGATCGTGCCTTGAGCCGTGATAAGATCGACCCTCCGACGTGTTTCGTTTTTACCGATTATGCCTGCGAAAGGCAACCCGCCTGGCGGCAAGGCAGCAGAGGATCTGCGAGTAGAGCAATGCGAGACCACAAGACTGAGCCTCGATCCCGCACCGAGCAGAGGAGATGAGTTACAAAGTGGGCCCGATTAATGGCCGTGGTCAGGCTGACTTGAGGATAGCTGGACGCAGCAGCCAAAGAGCACCTGTGGTTCACCCTAGATCGATAGTTCGAGGCTACGGATTTTACGAGTCAGAGGCGCCGAGTTTTATGGGTCGAGGCTCGAGGATGATCCGCGAGTTCATCAAGCGATTCTAAATGGATCGTAGAGTGATCGAGGCATCGAGATCGAGTCGGTGGCCCTAGGTTCACATCAATCGCGTGATACCGCGATGATCGTTTGATTCTTGGGAGCTGTCCAGGAGAGCATGCACTTCCATGTATGGAACGAGTTCTCGAGGCCTTTCTTGCACATTTCTTGCCTCCCACGGCGAGGGCTCGCCGGTGATTTTTGGTGTTACGCAGAACCGCGTGCGGTTCGGGAGTACAATGTGAGTTCGACTCATGGCCCTGACGTCCCCGCGTTAGTAGCTAGTATGGAGGATCGAGTGCACCGATATGTTACAGGGCTCGATGATTGCCTTGCAGAGAGTTGTTCGGGTGTAGCTCTTCAGCCGGGCATGGACATTGCCCGCATGCAGGCGTATACACTTGGATGTGAGGAGCGGATAAATCGACGGAATGACCAATGTCAGCAGAAGAGGGCCAGAACAGCAGGGTCCTTTGGTGACTTTCGAGGCGGACCGCCTCAGCAGCAGACTAGTTATGTACCTCCACAAGACAGAGTGGTCCTCCCGACTTTCGACCTTCGGATATTCGTGAGCGGTCTGGCTCCGTGTTTCAGATTTTCGGGAGCGGAGTGCTCGCCGGATGAGGTTGCCCTTGTCTCGGTGTGGCCGTTGTGGGAAAGCTTCATAAGGGAGAGTGTCGTACTAACTCTGAGATTGTTATTTTTGCGCCAACAGGCCATCCGGCAAGAGACCGTCCGACCGGTAGCACGGTAGGATAGCATGGACTACTAGAGCAATTGCGGGTTCTTCACCTTCCGTAGCCAGCAGATGCTCAGACACCTAAGGCCCCAGAGGTCGCGGTGGGAGTTCGATTTAGCGGTCCTTGAACCGCCTAGTTTCGAGTATATCCTTAACCTCTAGAGTTTTGTTTGTATTGATGTTGTTGATGTGTTTAATGTTATGTTTGGATAGCTTTGTGCTAAAATGTGATTTAGAAACCAGTTAGTGAAAAGGGTAAGTCCTGGTAGTGTGAGATGGAAGTGGTAGCTTTCGTGATGTGAAATAGTAAGATTGTTCGGATCGGGAACAAGAGTTGGCACGGGGGTCGGGTTGAGGACCATTTGCGGGTCAACCCAGAACCCGTTTGGGGTGGGTCGATTCTGGTGGTCCCGCCAGTGGTAGGGTCACGAGGTGCTAGGCCCAAGTTTAGATGACCATCGTATGAGTTCGTGGACGCGTTCGATCGAATCAGTTCGTGAAGGCCGAATGGCCTTGGGGATATCGAGGTTAGTGAGATGACCAAGTTCGAGGTAGTGACTCCAAGGGTTGGAAACGAGCGTTGACGAATGTGGTACGGATACTGTAACGAGTTCGGTGTTCGTGACGAGTACTACGAGAAAGGGAAAAGTGAACGATGTTTTGTGGCAGCGTGGCATGATTGTTTTCGTGCGTATAGCGGTGAAGACTATCTCGACGCTGTTGTTTTGAGATTGAAGGAACATTCGACGAATGTTTCTAGGGGATGAATGTGATACCCGTATTTCCGCAGTATGTGCGTGGGCGACGATTAAATTTTTTTGCCTTAAGGATTGGCTTTGGTTCAAATTTGGGCACAAGTCTTTAATAGAGTCGCTTTTCGACGAAACGTTTCCACGACTACGTTGGGAAAATTCGGCTATGTCATTTAGTATTTTTGCGGATTTTTCCGGCGGAACATTTTTGGACCAACGGAGGTGACACTTGTCACCCTCATCGACGGCAAAGGAGGCTTGGCCTTGGTCGATTGGTCCCTCCTTTTGTGCCTTGTTTTGTGGCTTGTTTTGTGGAGTGTTTTGTGGAGTGTTTTGTGGGTGCACTTGGCTTGATCTTGGCCTTACACTTGCCTAACACATGGATGGATCTTGGCCATGGTTGGCCATCCCTCGACCTATAAATACCTCTTATGTTGATGAACTTCTTCATCCAAAAATCCTTTCTAAGTGTTAAAATCTCTCCCCTTAGTGTAGTTCTCGTCCAAATCACCTCCCTTTGAGCCCTCGCCGAGAGCCACCCTCCTCATGGTGTTTGGCCGGGTACCCCTAGCCTAGTTGTTTTCGTATAATACCCCCCTTTTTGTGGTATAGAAATACTCTCCTAGTATTGTTATAATGCCCAAAATACTCTAGCCCAAATACCTTGTAGTACTTTCCAAAGTACCCTTTGTACGAAAAACCCGGAAAATACGATTATACTTTCCTTAGCCTCTACACGAAACCCTAAGGAAAATCTTCACCCGTTGTTGAAGTTTGGAGTAGAAGTTGCGTAGAACTTCTAAGGGTTGTTTGGTGCGGATTGGAGCACTCGGAGGAGGAGCTAAACCTTGCTCAGGAGCGACTTTAAACTCGGATAATTTTTGGGCTTATCGAGGTAAATATCTTGTCCCCCTATTGTAATTGGAAATTACATAAGTGTTGAATATATAGTGTTATATACTATATATAGAACTGAACTTAGTATTATGGCAATGTCTTTTGACTTAAGCTCAAGAATGAAGAATTGAACAAGAATCACATGTAGGATAATAAAGAGAAGAATCGAATCGTAATTACCTAGGTTGTATTACTGAGACTTATGTAGCATTACCGTAGTAGAATCACGCGTCGGTTAGACGTGTTAACCCCGGTTGGCTTGGTAGTGACCTCGTAGAGGAGATTTACGCTGCATGTGGGGAGGCCGAATTTTCTGTAGAATATGGAACGATGAGATCTAGATGTTAATAAGCGCCTTGTGGCCTTATAGGTTGAAGTACTACGTGTGGTGCGATCTACGTGGCTTAAGGAGTAGCCGACGGTTTGAAGTACTTGGAGCGTTTTGCTATTAGTCGGCACTCGTCGCGAGGTATGTGAACCTCTTCCTATCTCTTCTAGCATGATATGTGTGAACTATGTAGTACGGTAGACGCGTACGTGTTAACTGTGTTTGATGGTTCTTAAAACATAAAGTGTTATAACGACTTTATGGGAAGTTGGTTATAACAGCTTTATGTAGGTAAGAAAATACTTTGTGGTTTTAAAAGGTAACTGATGTGAATTATAACTGGCTAGTTATAATAAAGAACTTGATGTATTTCAAAAGATTTATAAATCGTTTTGGAAGGGAGAGTAACACTTTGTTTTAAAAGGTTTTAAAAAAGAGTTATACTAGCTTTATGGGGAGTTAGGTATAATGTCTTAAGAGAGGTAAAGAAAATGGTTTACTGATGTTAGAAGTTAAGAGACTTGATCTTATAAGATAAGAGACTTAACTTATTTGTTTTAATGTGGATGTTTGTGTGAAACCTCATTCGTGAGTAATGAGTACTTGGTTTTATTTAAAGGATAATGTTTTACTGATTTCGAAATCGAATGTATCGACGCACCACTGCAGTTAATAAAGGAAAATGTATTGAATAATGATGAATTGTATTAAAACCAGTAGAAACCTCCATCCGCATAGAAACTAAGATGAGACAAAATGATATTACATTTTCTAGATCACGGTCAGAGATAAGAATGTTGTAAACAAGAATAACCTACTCTCACGTGAGACATATATTACTCAATTGTTCTAAAAAGAAATCAAGTGATTAAGTTTATGAACTATGAAACCATTTGAAAATGAGAAGCTTGAGTAATTGAAACTAGGCAAACTGGAACTTAGGAAAAGAATGTTGTTACTTGATTTTGAAAAGGAATGTGGGTCGGTCATTCTAATACTACGGGTATCGGGTGACTTTGATAAAAGTAATGGATCTCTTTTAAAGAATTTAACGTACGTAGTACTTTAGGGTTGAAACCCGGACTTTGGCATAAAATGAAGATACTTTGAGTGATGTGAAACTTGCCTATGCCTGTTGTGGTGAAACATTCCTATGCTTGTTGTTGTGAAACTTGCCTATGCTTGTGATGATAGCCTTTGTTGTGCAAGTGTGGTGTTTCTGTGTTACCGCTCTCGATGAGGGCCGTTGGTCGTTGAGGTTTCTTCTGCTACTGGGTATCCGGTGGTCGGCTCGATTTGCCTGCCTCGGATCGATTCGGCCTTGGTATCGTAGTCACCGTGACTTGCCCCTGCTCGAAGATAGTGACGAAGTTTCGTGATACGCTGGTCCCCGTGGTCACCCTCAGATTGCCCCGGCCACCGCGCGTGGCCGCCTTGGTATCCGGTAGTCGGCTCGCACTTGCCCGTATCGGCCGTGTTTTAGTTGCATTGTATTATTAGTACGGTCGGATCTGGTAGTTATACTTGTCCTGCAGTTTTTATAACACGCGTGGGACATGGTGTTCATGTATAATCCTTGGTATTGTTATATCATAAATCGCAGCTGAGGAAGAAATTCCACGCACGAGTGATAATTTGGGCGTGAGTCCCCGCTCTTGATGAATCGTTATATGTTATATATCGTAGTTTGGTCATCATACATGTCTCTGCTTTATATAGACTATTATGATTTCATTTACTGATTTACGCTTCACATACTTAGTACTGTTCAGACCTCCTTCGGGCCGCGTTCATGCCGCAGTAAAAGGTACATCGATCCCCGCTTTTAGGATCACCTTCAACAGATTGAAAGCTCAGTTCCTTCGAGGCTTATCTTTGTATGTTACCCACAGTAGATGCTTATACATTCGTGGTATGGCGGCCCCGCCCCGTCATAGTTGTAAATCTTAGAGTCCAGAGTAATCGTGCCGCGTGGTTTTGTAAAAAGGATTAAACTGGTCGTTTTGAATGAGTTGTGTATCTATATGTTAATGGAAGGTAACTGGTTGGTTGGCCTGTTTTATTATCTTGTCTCATGTTCATGTTTATGTTTTTATTTCCGCTGGTTTCCTCTGATGTTGTATCACTAGGGTGCCCGGGGTAAGGCACCAGTCACGGGCCCGGGATCGGGTCGTGACATAAATAATCCTAAGTGTAAAATCCCTCCCTCTCCCCTCTTGTTGACTCTCGTCCAAGAGCCCCTCTCCCCCTTTGAAAGGCCCCCTCGCCGAGAGCCCTACCACCCTCCTAAGTGTGCCGTGGGGTACCCCAGCCTAGTAGCTTTCGTATAATACCCCTCTCTTGGTAGAAATACTCAAAAGTATTGTTATAATGCCCAAATTACCTTAGCCGTATACCTTGTTGTATTCTAAGGTTATACTATCTGAAAAGCCAGTAAATACTATTATACTTCCCTGTCATTACAAAACCGAAACCCTAGGAAAATCTCCATAGTCCGGAGTATTGTGTGAAGTTGGTTAGAACTTCTAAGGGTGGTTTAGAGCGGGTTGGGCGCTTCGGAGTCGAGCTAAACGATTGCCCAGATCGACTTTATACTTGGATAATTATGGGCTTATCGAGGTAAATATCTTGTCCTCTATTGTATTTGGAAATTTCATATTGTTAGAATATATAGTTGAAGTATACTATATATAGTCTCGAACGTAGTTATCAGCAATGTCTTTGACTTAAGCCCGAATAATACTTACGGATGTCTTGCGACTTTAAGCCCGAATTTAAAGAAGAATCTTGAATCAATTACATGTGGTCAGACATGAACTTAAGGTAGTACCGTGAGTAGAATTGTACGGTTAGGGTTAGACGATAACCCCACGGTTGGCTTGGTAGGCCTCGATAGAGAGGAGATTTACGCCATGCGGGGAGTCTTGCCGAATTTTCTCGTAGAATGTACTACGGGATCTAAATGTTAATAAGCGCCTTGTGGCCTTATAGGTCAAGTACTACGTGTGGCGCGATCTACTTGGGCAAGGAGTAGCCGACGTTTGGAAGTACTGAGCGTTTTGCTATTAGTCGATACTCGTCGCGGTATGTGAACCTCTTCCTATATCTTCTAGCATGATATGTGAACTATGTAGTACCAGACGCATACGCGCTAAATGTATTTGATTGGTGTAAAACATAAAGTGTTATAACGGCTTTATGGGAAGTTAGTTATAACAACTTTATGTTGGTAAGAAAATAATACGTGGTTTTTAAAAGGTATCGATTAGAACTATAACTGGCTTGTTATGTGTTAATAAAGAACGTGAAGTATTTCAAAAGATTTTTGAATCATTTGGAAAGAAGAAGTAATATTTGGTTTTGAAAACTTAAGAGTTATACTAGCTTTATGGGAAGTTAGGTATAACGGCTTAAGAATGTTTCTTGATTTTAAATCGAATGTGTATCGACAAACCACCGGCGTTAATAAAAAGGAAATGTTTTGAATAATTAAGTATTATTAAAACCGAGAAACTTCCATCTGCATAGAAGCTAAGATGAGACAAAATGATATTTCCTAGATCATGGTCACAGAATAAGATTGTTATAAACAAGAATATCCTACTCACATATAAGACTTATGTTTCTCGATTGTTTAAAAGAGAATTATATTCTTAAATGAATAAGACTATGAACTACGGAACCTTTCTAAAATAAGAAACGTGAACATTTGAAATTAGGCAAACTTGAGCGCTTGGAAAATAATGTTACTTGATTTTACAAAGGTAAGTATTTTGATTTACTTAAAAGGGCGATACTCTATTTTTTATACTACGTATCAGGTGACTTATGAAAGCAACGGATCTTTTAAAGGATTTAATGTGTGAAGTACTTTAGGGATAGATGCCGAACTTGTTAGCATAAAGTACCTTGTGTGAATAACTTGATTGTGTTGGTTTGAGATAGCCTTGTAAATACTTTCTTGTTGATGTGATAAGTAAACATGTTAGGATGCTTCGTGTGTTAGTATCTTGTATGATCGTGATGCAAGGGGGTCATTCTTGTTGGGCTTATGTTGTTAAACGTTAAGCCATTTGTACTATTATTGTATCACATACCCCTTTGACTTATTATACCGAGGGCTTGCCACCCTTGATGCGGGTCTATACGGCCTACGCGTCCTTGTGACTATGCGAGGCGGTAGCTCCGAGATTGATCATTCGGGTGTTTAGCCCGATCGCGGGGATTCCTATGCGTCTGCTGAGACTATGCGGTCTTTTGAGACTATGCGGTTGCGGAGCCTAGCGGATACCGGGGTTAAGCGCTCGACGCGGTATACCTCGCGTGATGCAGGACCATGATTCGAGGAATACCTCATGCGGGTCCGTGTGGGACCTATGCGAGTCGCGAGTTCGAGGATAGACGTGCACATTGATATTGCGGCGAGTGGCGGCCTTCGATCATGTGCGGTCTAGAAAGACCTCGGGATACGATTTGTGGTATTTTTGGTGCGTAGGTCTTAGTAGTCGGCTATGCCTTCGTACTTGCCGCACGGTTTTATTGTGATAACTTTG
Organism: Przewalskia tangutica; assembly: GCA_029844215.1. Lineage (NCBI taxonomy): Eukaryota > Viridiplantae > Streptophyta > Magnoliopsida > Solanales > Solanaceae > Przewalskia > Przewalskia tangutica. Next base: position 42,628,292 of record CM056737.1, on the reverse strand, counting down.
AGGCGTGAGTCACGACTTGACATATTTGCTTATTTATTGTGAAGCGTAGTTTGGTTATCATACATGTCTCCCGCTTTATATAGACTACTATGATTTCATTTACGATTTATTTTGATTTCACATACTTGGTACTGTTATCGACCTCCTTCGGCTGCGTTCATCCGCAGTAAAGGTACACCGATCGTTGATCCTCGCTCGTAGGGTCCCAGTTCAGGGGTTGGGAAAGCTCCGTTTCTCCGGAGGCTTATCTTCGTATAGTCCTACCGTTGTAGGTATTTACATTCGTGGTATGGCGGGCCCCGCCCCGCCATTGTTGTCGTATCTTTCTTAGAAGTGCATCGCTAGTGTGGTTTGTAAAAAGGATTAAACTGCTCATGTTGAAAGTTGTTATTTATATATATGCGAAAGGCAAGTTTTCCTCGATTTTTGTTTTATACTTCTATTATCTCATTTGTTGTGTTTGTTCCATTGACACTGATGTATGTCTACTTGGTGCCCGGTAGCACGACCACGCCCTGCCGGGTCGTGACAACCGTCAGGAGTTTGTAAAAAGGATTAAACTGTTCATGTTGAAAAAGTTGCTATTTATATATATACCGGCGTAACCGCTTTTGGTTGCTTTGTCTTCTTATTTCAACGCCTTATTACACTTTGGTTTCATGTATTGTCTTTATGTTCCGATTACTGGATGTATGTCTACTGGGTGCCCGGTAAGGCAGTCCACGCCCCGAACGGTCGTGACAAAGAGGTTCACATACCTCGCGGCGATTATCGACTAATAGCAAAACGCTCCAAGTACCTCAAACCGCTTGCTACACTTGCCAAGCGGCCACGCCACACGTAGTACTTCAACCTATAGAGGCCACAAGGCGCCTATTAACATCTAGATCTCAACGTAGAATATTCTACGAAATTTCTGAGCACCTCTCCCCGCAACCGCGTAAATCTCCTCCTCTCTCGAGGCCTGCTAACCGGCCAACAACTCCTGAGAGGGGGTTGTTCATCTAATCCGGAGGTGTACAATTCTACTCCACAGTAATGCTACTTAAGTCTCATCTGATCCACGTAATTACAGCTCGATTCTCTTCTTTAAATTCAGCTTAAGTCAAAAGACATTGCCGCACAACTATGTTCAGTTCTATATATAGTATACTTTAACTATATAATCCTATAACATGTAATTTCCAATTCTGATAGAAGAACGATAGTATTTACCTCGATAAGCCCAAAATTATCCAAGTTTAAATGTCGATCCTGAGCAAGGTTTAGCTCCTACTCGTATTGCTCCAACCCGCTCCAAACAACCCTTAGAAGTTCTACAACTTCTACTTAACACTTCAACCGACTATGAAGGTTTTCCTTAGGTTTTGTTTAGTGGCTAAAGGAAAGTATAATAGTATTTCCTGCCTCTACGATAGAGGTAACTTTGGAAAATACTACAAGGTATTTGGGCTAAAGTATTTGGGCATTATAACAATACTGAGAGTATTTCTATACCACAAAAGGGGTATTATACGAAAACAACTAGGCTGGGGGTACCCCACGACTAGAACACTACAGGGGAGGGTGCTCTGCCAAGGCCTTACTCAAGGGAGGGACTTTGACGAAAGCAAACAAGAGGAGTGGAGTATTTAGAGACTTAGAAAGAATGCTCAAGTTTGGATGAAATAACTCTTCAACAAGTGGGGTATTTATAGGTCAAGAAATGACCAACCAATGGCCAAGATCCATCCAAGTGTAAGGCAAGTGTAGGGCTAGATTTAAGCGAAGTGCACCTTATCCATCTACCACACCAACTTGCACAAAATATCCTACCAACTAAAGTGCTCCCAATCGTCCCTGCGCCCACCATTGCTTCCAATGTGAGGTGACACATGTCACCTCCCGTTGATCCAAAATGTTTCGTCTCTGAAAAATCCGCAAAAATATAAATGACATAGCCGAATTTTCCTTCGCAAGTTTAGTAAAGCGTTTAATTCGAAAAATGATTCTTTTAATGCACTGTGCTCAAATTTTCGAACCTAGCCAAACCTTAAGGCTTAAATTTTTATCGCACGCCTCACGCGTACATACTCTGAAAATACGGGGTATAACATTCTCCCCTCCTTAGAAACATTCGTCCCGAATGTTCCTTCTCAAGACGGATAACGATAAAATTCTTCTAACAAGTTGCCAACGCCACGCCTGGCCACGAAATAACACATGTGCGCAAATACTTAAATCTACGCCAACGAGGAACCACCTCGATGATGCAAAACAATACCAACTCTCGCTCTTGGTCCAAGGGACACTCCCTTCGCACCTTCATTTCTAAAAAATGATTACTTCCATCTTTCGGACAAGTTCACTTCCTTCCTTACTTTCGGACTCTTCTCGAACATTCGAACTCTTCTTAGTACACGCATCACACTTCGTCAACGCTCGTTTCCCAAGACTTTGGAGTCACCACCTCCAAACTTGGTCATCTTACTAGCCTCAATCTTCCTTAAGGCCATTCCCGGCCTTTACGAACCGATTCTGGTCGAACGCATCCACGAACTCATACGATGGTCATCTAAACTTGGGCCTAGCACCCCCGTGACCCTACCACCTGGCGGGACCACCCAGAGCTGACCCTACCCCGAAACAGGCCGCGGGTTGGCCCGCAACATGGCCCCAACCCGACCCACTTAACGCATCAAGCTCTTGTTTCCCGATCCGGAATAATCTTACTAACTCACATCATGAAAGCTACCACTTCCATTTTACACTACCCATGGACTTATCCCACAACACATTTATACGCAACCAAGTATTTCAACAAAGACTAACCGTAAAATCTTTTATTCAAGATGACCTTACCTCTAAGGTCTCAACACGAAATATTCTAAGGTTCACACTTTCCATGCCCCTATACATATCCTTTCAATTAACCATGCTTTCCAACTCATAACCAACATAACGCTTATCCGCATAGCACACAATAATAAAGTCATCATATCATGCATACAAATCTCTAGAGGTTAAGGATATACGAATCTACCGCCCACTCTAATCATAGGCTCACTGCAGGCTGCATATTAGTAGAAAGCGATGAACTCACATCGACCGGTGGTGAGTCATTCTGCTCGCATCCTTCCTATTAGGATTTCGTCATATGGCCTCGACGCCGCAGAAAAACAAGCACCAAGAAAAGACGACATTCCGGGATGGCGTCGCCACATGCGTACACCGAGGAAAACTCAACCCGATCGCTAGAACCCATGTATATCTGGAACCGAAGCCACGGAGCCCGACTCAGCTCCCGAATACCGAACGTCCCAAGATCGGAGGACCATTCGCACCGGGCGGAGGTACATAACTAGTCTGCTGCGAGACGGCCCGCCAAAGTTACCAAAGGACCTGGCTGCTCGGCCTCTTCGCCGATCCTGGTCATTCCGCCGACCTTACGTGCCTCACATCCTAGTGCATGAGCTTGCGGGCAATGTCCATGCCCTGAAGAGCTACACCCGCAAGCCTCGCCAAGTAATCATCTAGCCCTGACGTGGCGGTGTACTCGCCCTCCATATCGGCATTACACGGGAACATACCGAGCTAATGAGTCGAACTCACATTGTACTCTCTAACCGCCCGCCTGCCCCGCTCAGCGTCAAAAATCTGCTGGCCCGAGCCCTCTCATCCGTGGGGCAAGAAATGTGCAAGAAAAGCCTCGAGAACTCGTCCCAAATGGCTGGAGGTGCATGCTCTCCCGACGCCTCGCGAATCAAACTACGATCGCAAGATCACGCGGTGATGCGAACCCAATACCACCGACTGCCTGCGAGACTCGATCACTCTCATGATCCGTAGAGTCGGATAAACTCCCGAGGGTCATCCTCGCTCGATCCATAGAACACGGCGGGCTACAACTCGAAAGTCCCGTAGCCTCAAATCGTCGCTCGGGGTGAACTACGGTGCTCTGGACCGAACTGCCGTCTAGTCTATCCTCATATCCGCTACGACCGCCGAATCGCCATCTCCTTGTACCCATCTCATCTGCTTCCGGTGTGGATGGAGGCTCAGTATCGTAGTCTCGCAGCCCATCGCCGCGCTCTAAACTCGCCGGCGTGGCGGCGCCGCAAACTCGCCGTCAAGCACTATCTCGGTAACGACCGGGCCTCGCCCAGAACCTCCGTGCTTTACTCGCAGCCTCTCACGCTTGCCTTGCCTGCGGGTTGCCTTACGCGGAGGCATAACTGCAAAGGAAAGGAATACGTTAGAGGGTCCAACTTATCACACGGCTCAAGGCACGATCTCGTAATGAGAAGAATGGAAACCAATCATAAATGTCCTATAGCCTCTCGATTATAGATGTGGTGCACAACACACCGATAATCAAGACTCTACTAGACATGGTGCAGAGACACTTTCCGAGGATTAATCGCTCGATACCACTTTTGTCACGACCAACCCGCCCGTGATCGTGCCTTACCCGCACCCTGGTGATACAACATCGAGAAAATCAGCGGAAATAAAAACACGAACATGAATTAAGAGACATGATAAATAAACAGCCAACCAAAGCTGCCTTCAGGTATATACATAAATACCCGACAGCTTATCCTTTTACAAACTACGCCACAACAAGATTACTGCACTCTAAGAAGTGACAACAACTATGACGACAGGCCCCGCCATACCACGAATGTACAAGAACCTGCACTGTGGTAGCATACCAAAAGATAAGCCTCCAAGAAACGGGCTTCCTAACACGAACTTTGATCCTATGAGCGAGGATCAACAACCGATGTACTTCTACTGCAGATGAACGCACTTCGAGGAGGTCGATAACATGTAACAAGCATGTGAAAGCGTAAAGATCAGAAATGAAATCATAATAGTCTATATAAAGCAAGAGACATGTATGATAACCAAACTACAGTTCACAACATAAAAGCAGTCATGTCAAGTCAGGGACTCACGCCCTCAAGTCATCCCTCATGCCCGTGGAACTCCTTCCTCACTGCCGGCAGGTGTAAATCATGTAGAATCACGAATCGTGTCCCGCCCATCCGTGGGACTCGGTAAAGAATCATGTGGAATCGTGTCGGCCCATCTCATGGGACTCTTGAGATAATCGGATGGAATACGTGTCCGCCCATCTCGGGACTCGGTGAATAATCGGATGGAATCGTGTCCCGCCCATCCCGGACTCTGAATAATCGATGAAATCGTGTCCCGCCCATCTCGTGGGACTCGGTGGATAATCGTTCATAACAAATCAGCCGCCCTCCATCGAGACGGTGGTATAGAAATACGATATGCACACAAGGCTATCAAACACAAACATAGGCAAGTTACACACAACTCAAGTTTATTTTAGGCCAAAGTCCGTGTTCTCGACCCCAAGGTATTACGTGACGTTAAATTCTTTTTAAAAGATCCATCCTTTTATAAAGGTCACCCGATACCCGTAGTATTAAAATAGAGTGACTCACATTTTTAGGTAAACCAAAACACTTTCCTTTTCAACAACAAGTAACAACATTCTTTTCCAAAAGTTCAAGTTTGCCTAATTTCAAACACTTAAGTCTCTTATTTTATAAAGGTTTCATAGTCCATAGACTTAATCACTTAAGAATATAATCCTCTTTTAAACAATTTGAGAAACATATGTCTTATATGTGAGTAGGTTATTCTTGTTCATAATCAATCTTATTAAAGCAGCCATGATCTAGGAAATGTAATATCATTTTGTCTCATCTTAGCTTCTATGCAGATGGAGGTTTCTACTGGTTTTAATAATACTTATTTAGTCAAAACATTTCCTTTTATTAACTGTTATACCCCGTATTTCCGGAGTATGTACGTGAGGGCGTACGTACGAAAGTTTGGCCTTAAAAGTTTAGGCATGGCACATTTTTTTGGGCACAACTCACTCAAGGAATCGTTTTCCGACGAAACGTTTTACAAGACTCGCGTAGGATAAATTCCGGCTATGCCATTTCTAATTTTTGCGGATTTTTCCGAGAGACGAAACACTTTGGACCAACGAGAGGGCGACACTTGTCACCCTCTCATTGATGGATGTGAGGCGGAATTGAGGCCGATTGGAGTGTCCAATTTTGTCTTGGAGTTGGTAGGATATTTTGTGTGCAAGTTGGCCAAGGACACTTGCCCTAATCTTGACCTTACACTTGCCTTGCACTTGGCATAATCTTGGCCATTGGTTGGCCATCCCTTGACCTATAAATACCCCTCTTGTGATGAAGAGTTCTTCATCCACAAAAGCCTTCCAAGTCTAAAATCCTTCCTCTCCTTGAGCCTCTTTTCGTCCAAACACCTCCCCTTTTGGAGAAGCAGCCGAGGCTACCCCTAGCCTAGCCAAATCTACCCCTCCCTTGGTAGAAAAGTTGCCTTCTAGTATTGTTATAATGCCCAAAATACCCTAGCCCAAATCCCTTAGTACTTAGTAGAAGTTGTGAAGAACTTCTAAGGTTTCCTTGGAGCTATCGGAGCGTACAACTTAGGAGCTAAGCCTTGCTCCGGATCGACTTTTATCTAGGATATTATTGGGCTTACCGAGGTAAATAATCCTAACCCTCTTTTGTATTAGAGAATTCATACTGTAGTAGTATAAGAATAAGTATTAAATACTTAGAAGAATATTACAGAATAAAATTGAACTGTTATCACAGTAGAAGGGTTTAAAAGAAGAATAATCAAAAGTTTACTTACTTAGACTGTTTTCACATGAACTTGAGTAGCTCACCGGTAGGGAAGTCTGCCCAATTTTCCGTAGGATATAAAACCCTCTGCTTAGAATCAGTTTACGAATAGTCTGAACGTTGATAGACGTGTCTGACTATTATAGGCTGATTCTCTGCGCGCGACATATTCAACTTGGCAGGTGGATTTCGCCGAGAAGGTATGTGATTCTTCCTAAAGCATGATATTTTTAAAAATATATAGTACGGTAGACGTACATGTGTTAACTGAATAATAACTACGGCAATGTCTTTCGACTTAAGCCTGAATAATACTTACGGCAATGTCTCGCGACTTAAGCCTGAATAATAAGGATCTGAAAGCATTTCAAAAGATTACTGAATCATTTTTTAACAGAAGAGAACTAATTGGTTTTTAAAACAGAAGCTTAAGAGTTATACTAGCTTTATGAGAAGTTAGATATAACCACTTAAGAATGATAAAAGAAACAGTTTGCCTATGTGTTTATAACAGACTTATATTGATTTGTGAAAAGAATAAATAAGATGGTTTGATAAGTAGACATGATATGATGCTATGTGTGTTAGTGTCTTGTAACGTTTGTGTAAGAGAGTATTCTTGTTGTGCTTATGTTGTTTAACGATAAGCTGTTAGGTTAGTGTAATATCACCCACCTCTTGACATATTACCGGGGGTTAAGGCCTTGCCTCCGACGCGGTAGACTCAGTGATGCAGGACCATGATTCGAGAATACCTCATGCGGGTCGAGGACCTATGCGGAGCTACGGGAGTTCCGTGTTAGTGTGCGGGGTTATACCTCATGCGCGTCTATGTGGCCATGCGGACTACGAGTCGGGGCGATGCCGAGGAGTAGCTACCGATGCGGGTTATATACCCTATGCGGGCCTATGTGAGTGGCCTATGCGGACTACGGGAGTCCAGGATTAGGCTTGCATGGTGATACTACGGGCAATTGGCCCTGCTTCGATCATTCGCAGCCTAGAAAAGACCTGTTACAGTTTACCTATTGTTGCTCTTGTTTATGATGTGGCACTATGTGCGGTTACCTTGGTTGTTTCATACATATATGTAAACTGATTTTAAAAAATGATATGTTTTCATTTAAGTACTTTACAGTTTCGCATACTTAGTACCTGTTGTCTTGACTCCTTCTGGGCGTTCATGCCGCAGTAGGCAAGCAGGTGCTAGATCCACATCCTTAGGATCTCTTTGCATTGGTGTCAGGAGCTCCATCTTCTCCGGAGGCTCTACTGTTGGGTATGCTCTCCCTGTTGTAATTAGTTTTGTACAGTCAGGGTATGGCGGGGCCCTGTCCCGCCATAGTTGTTTACATTCCTAGAGGTCTGTAGTCCTATTGTACATTTGGGATGTAACTGCAAAACTTGGGTTATATATATATGCCGAAAGGCAAGCTTTTCATCAGATAAACTGTGTCTCATTTTACAACTGTTTCATGTCTTGTTTTATATTCCGCTGATTACTCTGATGTATGACTACTTGGGTGCCCGGGTAAGGCACCAGTCACGGACCCCGGAACGGGTCGTGACAAAAGTGGTATCAGAGCAGTTAATCCTCGGAAAGTGTCTACAGACCGTATCTAGTAGAGTCTTGATTATCGGTGTGTTGTGCACCACACCAATAATCAGGAGGCTATAGGATATTTAGGATTGGTTTCCATTCTTCTCATTCTGAGATCGTGCCTTAGAGCTGTGTTATAAGTCGGACCCTTCTAACGTATCCCTTTTTCTCAGAATAGATTATGCCTCCACGTAAAACCCGCCCGTAGGGCAAGGCAGCGAGGAGCTGCTAGTGGGACACCTAGCGTCACGAGGGCTCGGGCCCAGTCTATACTGCAGACGGCGAGTTCTACGACGCCGACCCCGAGAGGTTTAGGGGCGCGGCACGGTGAGACCACAAGACCTATACCTCCATCCACACTGGAAGCGGATGAGATGTGTTACGGAGATGGCCCGCCATCGCCGTGATCGTGGCATATGAGGACAGGTTGGATGCGGTTTCAGTCCGGCCCCATCGTGCACGTGGTTCACCCGAGGCGCAGAGTTTGAGGCTACGAGACTTCCCGAGTTGTAGCCCGCCGAGTTTTACGGTCGAGGCGGAGGATGATCCGCGAGTTCATCCGTCGGCACAGAGGATTTTGAGAGTGATCGGGCGTCGGAGACCGAGTCCGTGATCTTTGGTTCACATAGTCGCGTGATACCGCGATCGATTGGTTTGATTCGTGGAGTTATCCGGGAGAGCACGATCCCGCCTACTTGGGATGAGTTCTCGAGGCTTTCTCACTCAATTCTTGCCTCTACAGATGAGGAGGGCGCGGGCTGATAGATTTTTACTGCTGAGGCAGAGAGGACGCACTGTCAGGGAGTACAATGTCGAGTTTGATTCATTGGCTCGATATGTCCCAAATTAGTAGCAGATATGGAGGATAGGGTGCACCGCTACGCCACGGGCTAGATGATTATATGGCCGAGTCATGCGGGTGTTTCTCTTCAGCCGGTATGGACATTACCCGCATGCAGGCTCATGCTCTTGGATGCGAGGAGCGTAGAGACCGACGGGTTGACAGGCAGCAGCAGAAGAAGACCAGGACGGCAGGGTCTTTTGGTGGCTATCGTGGTGGGCGGCCTCAGCAGCAGTCTAGATTTGCACCACGGCACCAGAGCACTCCCGCACCGCCCTCGCAGCCGAGATATTCGAGGCGGACCAGGCCCCAGACTTGAGACGTCCGAGCGGCAGAGTATCGGCGACGACCACCCCTCGCCGGTGTGGCCGATGGTAGATCCCACTTCGAGTTGTGGTGCCGCTACGGAGCTTGTTTCAACAGGGCCGCAGGTCACTATGCGAGGAACTGTCAGACCAGCGATCTTGATGGTAGGGTCACCTGAGTTCTTTTCACGACTTCTTCATCCCCGACAGCTACTCGCCCCGGAGGGCAAGGTACTCATGGACCAGCAGGTCGCGGCAGAGGTCGTGGCGCAGGTCCTTGTTCTAGCGGTCCTCAGAACCGCATTTATGCTTTGTCCAGCCGACAGATCGTGAGGCCTCACCGATGTCGCCACAGTACCTTATCGTTCGGGTTTGATGTGTATGCTTTGATAGATCCGGGTTCTACTCTGTCCTATATATCTCCCCTTGTTTCTAGTAGGATAGGGATAGAGCCTGAGTCCATAGACCCTTTCGAGGTAGCTACGCCAGTGGGTGATTCGGTGGTAGCTCGGCGGGTATATAGAGCTTGTCCTGTGACCATTTACAGTCGTCAGACCCTAGCCGACTTGATAGAGTTGGAGATGATTGACTTCGACGTGATCATGGGGATGGATTGGCTAGCTTCTTGCTACGCCAATGTAGACTGCAGAGAGAGTAATGCGGTTCCAGCTCGAGAGCCGGTTTTGAGTGAGGAGCACGGTATCGCCGAGGGTAGGTTTATTTCCTACCTCAAGGCTAGGAAGATGGTGCGAAGGGTATATCTACTATCTCGCTCGGGTGTTTGATATCGAGGCCGCAGTGCAGATTTTCACGGCCGGAGTCGAGAGTTCCCGCAGGCGTGTTTCCAGACGACCTCCCGGGTATCCCTCCTGAGAGGGAGATTGAGTTTTGTATAGACATATTGCCAGACACTCGGCCTATTTCCATTCCGCCATACGTAATGGCACCGCCGAGTTGAGAGAGTTGAAGGATCGGCTTAGGGATTTCTTTGGAGAAGGGCTTCATCAGCCTAGTGTTTTTCCCCGGGAGCACCAGATTGTTCGTGAAGAAGGACGGACGCCGCGCATGTGTGTTGATTACGTGCGGTGAACAAGGTGACCATTAAGAATGTATACCCTTCCTGTGATTGATGATTTGTTCGACTCTGCGAGTGCGAGATGTTTCTCCAAGATTGATCTGCGATCGGGCTATCATCAAAAGTGCGAGTCGAGAGGTGGATGTCCCTAGGATCGCATTCCGACCCGTGACGGGCATTATGAGTTCGTGGTCATGTCTTTTGGTTGACCAATGCTCCGCAGATTCATGGATTTGATGAACCGAGTGTTCAAACCATTTTTGGACACGCTTGTGATAGTGTTCATTGATGATATCTTGGTTTATTCTCGCCAGAGCGAGCATGCGGAGCATTTGGCGATCTTGACGCTTCTCCAGACCAGCAGTTACGCCAAGTTTTCCAAATGTGAGTTTTGGTTGACTTGGTGGCTTTTCTTGGGCATATTGTGGCCGATGGCATTCGAGTGGATACGCCAAGATCGAGGCGCAGACTTGGCCTAGACCTACTACTCCGGCAGAGGTTCGCATTTCGGGCCTTGCAGATATTATCGGCGGTTCGTGGAGAAGTTTGCTTCTATCTCTCGCACCATTGACTAGGCCGACTCGTAAGGCGCCAAGTTTCATGGATCGATGCTTGTGGCGAGGTTTCCATTCTTGAAAGAGAGATCGACGACCGCCGTTCTTACTTCTTCCGGAGGTCCGCACGGTTATGTTGTGTATTGCGATCGTCGGGCATCGGGTTGGGATGTGTTGATGCGGCATGGCAAGGTTATAGCGTATGCATCCCGACATGAAGAAACACGAGGAACTACCCCACCCACGATTTGGAGTTAGCGGTGATTCACGCCTTGAAGATCGTGAGGCACTACTTGTACTGGGTTCATGTGGATATTTATACAGACCACAAGAGCCTCCAGTATATCTTCAGCCAGAGGGAGCTGAACTTACGACAGAGACGGTGGTTAGAGTTGCTTAAGGATTACGATGTTGATATCCTATACCACCCGGGGAAAGCCAATGTTGTGGCAGATGCTCTTAGTCGTAGGTCGATGGGGAGCCTATCAGATGTGCAGCTAGAGAGGAGGGACATGGTTCGTGATTTGCATCAGTTAGCGAGCCTTGGTGTCCGCTTGATTGATTCTCGATAGCAGGGGTTCGAGTTCGTGAGGTTGCCGAGTCTTCCATCGTCGGCGAGGTGAAGAGGCAACATTCGAGGATCCGTTTTGACACGTTATCGTGATACGCCTTCGTGAGGGCAAGGGTCCTTTGAGGTAGCACCGATGGGGTGCTAAGGTTTGAGGGCGTTGTGTGTTCCAGATGTTTCGTGACTTCGCAGCAGTTCTGGGAAGCACACAATACAAGCGTTACTCTATCCATCCAGGGTCGACCAAGATGTACCACGACCTTAGATCTGTGTATTGGTGGGATGGCTTGAAGAGGGACGTTGCAGAGTTCGTAGCTCAGTGCCCGTGTTTTCAGCAGGTAAAGGTAGAGCACCAGAGTCCTGGTGGTTTGTTACAGACGATAGAGATCTCGACCTGGAAGTGGGAGGTGATAAACATGGACTTCATCACAGGATTACCTCGCACTCAGAGGAGACATGATTCTATATGGGTTATCGTCGACAGGCTGACGAAATCAGCCCACTTTCTTCCCGTCAGGACGACTTTTTCGGCTGAGAATTATGCCAGACTTTACATCCGAGAGATCGCCGATCGCATGGAGTCCCTATTTCGATCATATCGCATGCAGGAGCCCGCCACGGCTAACTTCTGGAGGTCTTTCCAGAGAGGTTTAGGGACGCAGGTGAGCCTGAGTACTGCATTCCATCCACAGACGGACGGACAGGCAGAGCGCACTATCCAGACTCTTGAGGATATGCTGCGAGCCTGTGTTATCGACTTCCGTGGGTAGCCGAGGATCATTTGCCTCTAGTTGAGTTTGCGTACAATAATAGCTACCACTCCAGCATTCAGATGGCGCCTTATGAGGCCTTGTATGGGAGGAAGTGCAGATCGCCTATAAGTTGGTTCGATGTGGGCGAGGTGCAAGTGGGACCAGATTTGGTGCAGCAGGCCGGATAAGGTAAAGCTTATCCGAGAGGTTCTTCGACACCGTAGTCGACAAAAGTCATACGCAGATCATCGTCGTCGATCCGAGTTCGAGGTTCATGATTGGGTTTTCCTAAAGGTGTCACCCACGGCGGTGTGATGAGATTCGGAAGAAGAAACTCACCCAAGGTATATCGGGCCGCTTCAGATTGTCCGCAGGTAGGCAAGGTTGCTCACGAGTTGGATCTGCCGTCCGATCCGGAGGCAAAGATCCGGTGTTTCATGTTTCTATCTTTGAGAGATGTATCGGATCCATCTAGGTACACCCGATTGACGATGTCCGTGTGATCGAGGGGTTATCGTATGAGAGATTCCCATAGCGATAGTCGATCGTCGTTAGGCGCTCGCGACCAAGGACGTGGCTTCCACAAAGTCTTGTGGCGAACGAGCTCGTGAGAGATGACGTGGGAAGCTAAGGAGGACATGAGGCGTATATCCTCACCTATTCCCCACACCTCCGTAATTCACTTTCCTACTTGTAAATTTTCGTTATCGTTTTTGCCTAAGTGTTGTTACGTGGCCGTGTGGCATTTACAATCGCTTAAGTTATGAAGAACCTTATCGTTAACTATCTTGGGAAGGAACATTCGGACGAATGTTTCTAAGGAGGAGAATGTTATACCGTATTTCGAGTATGTACGAGGGCGTGACGAAAGTTTGGCCTTAAAAGTTTAGGCGGCACGCTTTTTTGGGCACAACTCACTCAAAGAATCGTTTTCCGGTGAAACGTTTTACAAGACTCGCGTAGGATAAATTCCGGCTATGCCATTTCTATTTTTTGCGGATTTTTCCGAGTTACGAAACATTTTGGACCAACGAGAGGGCGACACTTGTCACCTCTCAATGATGGACGCGAGGCGGACCGAGGCCGATTGGAGTGTCCAATTTTGTCTTGGAGTTGGTAGGATATTTTGTGTGCAAGTTGGCCAAGGACACTTGCCCTAATCTTGACCTTACATGTTATACCCCGTAGTTCTGTGGTATGTATGAGGACGCACGTGCGTCGCATTTGTAAATTTTGAAAAGAAAGAAAGATGTGAGTTTTCACTAAAAGTTTCCTGTTATTTGTGAAGAAAAGGTTCGTTAATGGAATTGGATTCCCAGATTTGGTATTTGGACTTCATAGATTACATTAGAATTTTGAGATTTTATTTTGGAAATGGTCACGCTGGGCCCACTGAGAAATTTACTGCTGTGGGCCCACTTTGTTTTCAGATTTTGGCCATTGTGGATATTTTTCTAAGACGTTTTTTTGAGGGCATAGGAGGGTGACACGTGTCACCCCGCCTGCGTGGCTTGGCCGAATGACATTTGTGCACAACACCCGGTTAGAGTCGTTTTTCGAAACATTTTCAGTAACTGCGAGGAAAATTACCGCTATGTCGTTTAGTATTTTTGGGAATTTTTACGAGAGACGAAATGTTTTTGACCAACCGAGGTGACACTTGTCACCCTGCTGGCGCTTGGGTTGGCCGATTGGTCACGCTTTATGGCCTATTGGCTCCTTGTTTTGGCCTTGTTTTGTGCAATGTTTGGTGCAATGTTTTGTGGCTTGTTTTGTGGAGTAGGGTCTAGGGTGCACTTGGCTTGATCTTGGCCTTACACTTGCCTTGCACATGGCTTGATCTTGGCCATTGGTTGGCTTTGGTTTTGCTATAAATACCCCCCTTATGTTGATGAACTCTTCATCCACAAATGAAACCTTCCAAGCCTAAAATCCCTCCCCCCTTTAGTGTTGTTCTCGTCCAAAGGTCTACCCCCCCCCCTTTTTTGAGGAGCTTGGCCGAGAGGCTTCCCCTCCTCATGAGGCTTTCAGTGGTACCCCCAGCTTTAGTTGTTTTCGTATAATACCCTTGTTGTGGTATAGAAATACTCCTAGTATTGTTATAATGCCCAAAATACCTTAGCCTTGTACCTTGTAGTATTCCAAAGATACCTCTTACGTAGAGTCCTAAATACTACCTTTTGTCCTTTTAGTCTCAAACCAAACCCTAAGGAAATCTTCATAGTTGGTTGAAGATTTAAGTAGAAGTTGGTTAGAACTTCTAAGGGTTGTTTGGAGTGGTTTGGAGCGCACGGTGGAGCTAAACCTTGCTCAGATCGACATTATAACTTGGATAATTTTGGGCTTATCGAGGTAATTATCTTGTCCTCTATTGTAATTGGAAATTACATGTTTGTTTGAATATATAGTTGAAGTATACTATATGGAACTATACTTAGTATTCGCAATGTCTTTTGACTTAAGCCGAAGAATAAAGAACCGAATCAATCTGTATTTACATAGGATGTATTGCGATGAGACTTGTGTAGAATTGTACACGTCCGTTAGGCGTGTAAACCCCCGTTGGCTTGGTAGCCGCCTCGATAGAGGAGGAGATTTACTGCATGTTGCGGGAGGTACAATTTTCTATAGAAAGATAGAAACTTGTGTTTTGGGGTTAATAGACGTTTGTGACCTTTATAGTGAAAGTACTAAGAGTAGCGTATTCTACTCGAGGAGTGGAAAGTAGCAAGGTTGTAGTACTTGGAGCATTTTGCTTATTGTCGATAAATCGTCATGAGGTATGTGAACCTCTTCCTATCTTTTCTAGCATGATTGTTGTGAACTATGTAGTGGTAGACGCAGTGCTAAGTGATTTGGTTGGTTTAAAAACATAGGGTGTTATAATAGCTTTACGGGAAGTTAGTTATAACGACCTTATGTAAGTGAAAATGGTTTCTCGATGTTAGAAGTTAAGAGACTTGATCTTATAAGATAAGAGACTTAACTTATTTGTTTTAATGTGGATGTTTGTGTGAAACCTCATTCGTGAGTAATGAGTACTTGGTTTTAAAGGGATAATGTTTTACCGATTTCGAATCGTAATGTGTATCGACAGCACCACCGCGGCGTTAATAAAGGAAAATGTATTGAATAATGATGTGTTGTATTAAAACCGGAGAAACCTCCATCCGCATGAAGCTAAGATGAGACAAAATGATATTACATTTTCTAGATCGTGGTCGTAATAAGATCGTTATAAACAAGAATAAACTACTCACCTATATGACCTATGGTACTCAATTGTTCTCAAAAGGAATCAAGTGATTCAGTGTGGGAACTATGAAACCATTTGAAAATGAGAAGCTTGAGTAATTGAAACTAGGCAAACTGGAACTTAGGAAAAGAATGTTGTTACTTGATTTTGAAAAGGAAGGTGGGTTGGTCATTCTAATACTACGGGTATCGGGTGACTTTTATAAAAGTAATGGATCTCTTTTAAAAGAACTTAACGTATGTAGTACTTTGGGGTTAAAAACCCGGACTTTGGCATAAAATGAAAGTACTTTGAGTTGTTGTGAAACTTGCCTATGCTTGTGATGATAGCCTTTATTGTACAAGCGTTGTGTTTCTGTGTTACCGCGTCTCTCGATAGAGGGTCGGTTGACTGGTTGAGAACTTACTTGGACGTGCGTCAGCGGACGGAGAAATTCCACGCACGCGTTCTCGCTGATAGTATTATTGTCGTTAATCGCTTTGGACATACCGACATCGACGCGTAGCCGCATCGGTATGCTTCCATTTTGGTTAAGGTCTTGTGGTTAATCGCTTTGGATATATCGACGACGCGTAGCGCGGGTATGTTTCCATTTTGATTATCGCCTTGTGATTTCCTTTTTGGACATATCGACACGATGCGTAGCGCGGGTATGCGTCATTTGGAATGCCGTCTATTGTTTCCTTCGACATATCGACATCGTAGCGCACGGGTATCGTCCATTTGGAAAGTTGTCTTATTGTTTCTTTGGACATACCGACACGATGCGTAGCGCACGTATGCTTCCATTTGGATTCTTTGTCTTGTTGTTATCATATCATCGATCGGCAGTGGCGGAAGGTATTCCACGCATGATTGATGTTGTGGCGTGAGACCGACTTGATATAATCGTTATATGTGTGCGTGTAGTTTGGCTATCATACATGTCTCCCGCTTTGTATAGACGTTATGATTTCATTTACAAGATTGCATAGCTTTCACATACTTGGTACTGTTGTCTCGACTCTTCGGGGCCGCGTTCATGCCGCAGTAGAGGTACATCGGCCGTGGATCCTCGCCATGATCACGATTCAGCATTTAAAGCTCCGTTTCTCCGAGGCTTATCTTTGCAGTGTTCCCGAGTTGTAGGTTCTTGTACATTCGTGGTATGGCGGGCCCCGTCACATAGTCATTGTATATCTTAGAGGTCTGTAATCAGTTGTGGGCGGGGTTGTAAAAGGATTAAAGCTGTGTTTTATTTATATACAAGGCAACTGCTTGGTTGGCCTGCTTATTTATTATATCTCTTGTTAAATGACTCATGTTTTATGTTCCGCTGATTTTCTCTGATGTATGTATCACTAGGGTGCCCAGGGTAAGGCACCAGTAACGGGCCCCGGAACGGGTCGTTACATTACACTTGCCTTGCACTTGGCATAATCTTGGCCATTGGTTGGCCATCCCTTGACCTATAAATACCCCTCTTGTGATGAAGAGTTCTTCATCCACGAAAGCCTTCCAAGTCTAAAATCCTTCCCTCTCCTCGAGCCTCTTTTCGTCCAAACACCTCCCCTTTTGGAGAAGCTTAGCCGAGGCTACCCCCTAGCCTAGCCAAATCTACCCCTCCCTTGGTAGAAAAGTTGCCTTCTAGTATTGTTATAATGCCCAAAATACCCTAGCCCAAATCCCTTAGTACTTAGTAGAAGTTGTGAAGAACTTCTAAGGTTTCTCGAGCTATCGGAGCGTACAACTTGTGAGCTAAGCCTTGCTGATCGACTTTATCTAGGATATTATTGGGCTTACCGAGGTAAATAATCCTAACCCTCTTTTGTATTAGAGAATTCATAGTAGTAGTATAAGAATAAGTATTAAATACTTAGAAGAATATTACTGAATAGAATTGAATCGTTATCACAGATGAAGGGTTTAAGAAGAATAATCAAATCAGATTACTTAGACCGCTTTCACATGAGACTTGAGTAGCTCACCGGTAGGGAAGTGCTGCCCAATTTTCCGTAGGATATAAAACCCTCTCGCTTAGAATCGTTACGTAATAGTCGAACGTTGATAGACGTGTTCGACTATTATAGGCGATTCTCTCGCGACATATTCAACTGGCGGTGGATTTCACGAGAAGGTATGTGATTCTTCCTAAAGCATGATATTTTTAAAATATATAGTACGGTAGACGCGTACGTGTTAATCGAATAATAACTACGGCAATGTCTTTCGACTTAAGCCCGAATAATACTTACTGCAATGTCTCGCGACTTAAGCCTGAATAATAAGGATTCAAAGCATTTCAAAAGATTCTTGAATCATTTTTAAATGAAGAGAACTAATTGGTTTTAAAATGTAAGCTTAAGAGTTATACTAGCTTTATGAGAAGTTAGGTATAACCACTTAAGAATGATAAAAGAAACAGTTTGCCTATGTGTTTATAACAGACTTATATTGATTTGTGAAAAGAATAAATAAGATGGTTTGATAAGTAGACATGATATGATGCTATGTGTGTTAGTGTCTTGTAACGCTTGTGTAAGAGAGTATTCTTTTTGTGCTTATGTTGTTTAACGATAAGCTGTTAGGTTAGTGTAATATCACCCACCTCTTGACATATTACCGGGGGTTAAGCTGCCCTCCGATGCGGGGTAGACTCAGGCGGTCTGGGACCATGATTCGAGAATACCTCATGCGGGTCCAGGGGACCTATGCGGAGCTACGGGAGTTCCAGGTTAGTGTGCGGGGTTGTACCTCATGCGGTCTATGTGGCCATGCGGACTACGAGTCCAGGACGATGCCGAGGAGTAGCTACCCTCGATGCTGGGTTATATACCCTATGCGGGCCTATGTGAGTGGCCTATGCGGACTACGGGAGTCCAGGATTAGGCTTGCATGGTGATACTACGCACTGGCCCCGCTGATCATTCGCACCTAGAAAAGACACATACTGATTTACCTATTGTTGCTCTTGTTTATGATGTGGCTTATGCGGTTACCTTGGTTGTTTCATACATATATGTAAACCGATTTTAAAAATGATATGTTTTCATTTAAATACTTTCTGATTTCGCATACTTAGTACCGTTGTCGACCTCCTTGGGGCTGCGTTCATGCCGCGGTAAGAGGCGGCGGTGCTAGATCCACATCCTTAGGATCTCTTTGCATTGGTGTCGTGAGCTCCATCTTCTCCGAGGCTCTCTTTGTTGGGTATGCTCTCCTGTTGTAATTAGTTTTATCTGATCGAGGTATGGCGGGGCCTGTCATCGCCATAGTGTTTACATTCCTAGAGTGCATTGTCACAACCCGAACCGGGCAGTGGTGGTGCCCTACCCAGGCACCCTTCTACCTTAACAATACAAGTAGTGCCGGAATCAAATAACACCTCATTTTTTTAAAACAAACGTGCGTGCAAGGCAAAGCCGAAGGCTGCCATATATACATAAACAAAAGACACTACACCGCATACGAGTCCAATCACATATGAATACGCACTTCTGGAGTTAAATCAACTATGGCGGACAAGGCCCCACCGTACCCAAAACTATACAAAGCAGATCTTGAAGGACATATACCAAAGATAAACTCGGAATAGAAAGAGCTTATCCAAAACCCCGAGCAGATCCTACACTGCCGATCACCGAATCGCGTACCTAAACTGCGGCATAAACGCGCCCGAAGGAGGTCGATGCGAAGAATGTACCAAGTATGTGAGCGATGAAATCGTAATAAAATCATAGCATCTAAATAACACAGAGACATGTATGATATGCAACCTACGATATAACACATAAGCGAATATATCAAGTCGTGGACGCAGCCCTCAAAGTCATTACTCAATATAACCACGGGTCTCACGCCCATAATATCAATCATGCGTGGAATCCTTCCTCACCGCGATCCATGATGTAATAACACCAATAAGGATACATGAACACCAAGTCCCACGTGTCCTCAATACCTCGTGGTCCCATGCCCCTAATCCCTCGTAAAGCATGACCATAGGGTAACACAAACAAATCGGGGACATATATGATAATCAAAATACAACACATTGTGCCTTACTAACAATGAGTAAACAGAGTATCCTTACAATATAAACTAGGAAGCTCATGATCAAGCGGGACCATCCGCCCGCAGATCATTTAGCAATCCTATTCTGGGACTATTTCACCGCGTAGGTCGCGTGGACCCGCGTGGTATTCTCGCATAGGCTGGACACGCCCGCATGGGACTATTTCACCCGCATAAGCCCTTTCTGACCCGCATGAGGTATTCCTCGCATAGGACTATATCACCCGCGTAAGCCCCACGGACTCGCGCAGGTATTCTCGCATAGGTCGGACCCGCCGCGGGACTATTTCACCCGCGTAAGCCTACGGACTCGCACGAGGTATTCCTCGCATCGTGGGTAGCAAATCCACTAATTATGCAAATGCCACAAACCGGAATGACCGAACGACCGATATACCAATAGCACACAACCGGTTATTTCCAGCACACATAGGCAATTCTCAATTAACAAGCCCAAGTACTTATCACGGCATACTTAGACAAATTCTCAATTTATCAAGCCAAAGTACTAATCAAGGCATACATAGAATAATTCTCTTTTAACAAGCCAAAGTACTTATCAAGGCACACTTAGACAAATCCTCAATTTATCAAGCCAAAGTACTAATCAAGGCATACATAGAATAATTCTCTTTTAACAAGCCAAAGTACTTATCAAGTTATACATAGAATAATTCTCTTTTAACAAGCCAAAGTACTTATCAAGGCACACTTAGAATAATTCTCTTTTAACAAGCCAAAGTACTTATCAAGGCACACTTAGACAAATCCTCAATTTATCAAGCCAAAGTACTAATCAAGGCATACATAGAATAATTCTCTTTTAACAAACCAAAGTACTTATCAAGTTATACATAGAATAATTCTCTTTTAACAAGCCAAACTACTTATCAAGGCACACTTAGAATAATTCTCTTTTAACAAGCCAAAGTACTTATCAAGGCACACTTAGAATAATTCTCTTTTAACAAGCCAAAGTACTTATCAAGGCACACTTAGAATAATTCTCTTTTAACAAGCCAAAGTACTTATCAAGGCACACTTAGACAAATCCTCAATTTATCAAGCCAAAGTACTAATCAAGGCATACATAGAATAATTCTCTTTTAACAAGCCAAAGTACTACGTACGTACATTCCTTTATAAAAGACTCCTTTCTATGTAAAGCCCCAAGATACTAACACCCGTAGTATCAAGGCGTGTCTATTTTCAAAGTAAGTTACTACACTTTTAGAAAACTCATTTCAAAGCTTGAAATCAAGTAACTCCAATTTTTCACAATCTAGGCAACTTATGCCGATTTAATCAAAATAGACAACTTTCTAAACCTTCCATAAAGCCGTTATAACCAACTTCCCATAAAGCCGTTATAACCCTTTATGGTTTTAGACGTATCCATTCCTTCAATAACCAAGAGACTTATACTATTAAAACCAAGTATCACATACTTACAAAACAAGTTCTCAACTTTCAAAATACTTGAGTCTCTAATAGTTAGAAAACAAGTTTTCTTCTACTTTTAAACCTCAAGTAACTTCACCCTTAACACAAGTTACTTCTCTTAAATCATGTCATTTCTCCTCTTTTAAATCAAATAAGTAAATCACTCCTTTGACTCCCCTAAAGTCATTATAATGACCTTTAGGTTTTAGAACTAAGGCACTAGCCAAAAGATTTGGAAACCACTTCCTTTTCAAGTCTCTATGTACTTTAAGAAAAATTACTTCACTTTTAAGAATCCAAACTTCCTAAGGAAATGGATTATACTACTTACAATTTAAACATCAAAGTACACTCAAGGAAGTACATAGAACAAATTCTATTTTAGGCAATCCAAATACAAGCAAGGAATGGATCATTCGAGTAGAACTTACTTTCTTTATCTTAAGGAATCATGCTAGAAGAGGAGATAGTTCACATACCTTTCGCTAATATCCACAAGCTGCCGAATACGCGTGCGTAGAAGTGTCAACCTATAATGGTCACAACAAGGCTATCAACTTCTAGTCTCTATGTAGAATAATACTAAGTATTTAGTCTCTAATTCTACGGAAAATCGGGCAAAGACTTCCTTTGTTTCTACTCACTTTGCCACCTTTTCAAGGCGAATACAATAACCAACAAGCCACATTTAAGGCTCCAAACAACAACCAAACAAAGGGATTACACGCCTTACAATACGTGTAAAATTCCGCCCCAATTCATACGAAATAGTGAATATGCCAAAAGCCATTCTCGGACCTCTAGAACAACACTAGGTCTTTTCAATCCTTCTTACAAATTCCAAGTTCTAAGGTCTAACATGTTATATAGTCTAAACAACTTCAACAACTACAATTTCCTTCTTTATACAACATGCGACGCTTAGACTAATAATCGACTAGAATTGAAATCTTAAAGCTAAACATGCTAGATTTCGGATTAGGGTTCCAATAGTCAAAATACTTATCAAACTTCATACTATATAACTCATGCTTGCTAATAACCATAGCTACAATGATAAGTAAACCTTAATTGCTAAAACGACAAGAATATACCTTTATAAGCCCTTAAAATTTCCAAGATTTCAAAGTCGCGCCTTAGCAATTCTTAGCTCCTTTCCTTAGGTTCCAATCCGCTCCAAGCACTCCTTAGAGGCCTATGAAGAACCCATCTTCAAGTTCCAACTTCAAAGTTGAAGAACTCCCTTAGTTTCCGCCTTGCGACTAACGTAAAAATACGTTTTTTCCGAAATCTTTCTATTGAGATAACCTTACAATACCCTTGGGGACATTGGGTTAAAGTCTTGTGGCTAACGGATCAAAACTATAAAAATTTTGTGTGGGAATTTCATGGAAGCCGAGAGCTCTCTCTCAAGCACAAGAACTCTCTAAATTTCTCTAAGTGTTAAATGAGCTAGTCTTGCTACTAGTTAGTATATAACATATATTGGAGGGCTTAGACTAAAACAAATGTGAGGCTAGGATTAAAATCACAAGGATCAAGCCTAAGTGGCAAGTTGACTAGTCAATTATGTCAAGCTTTGAAGACTTATCTTCCAAGATGTTCAATGACCATAATACCCCTCCTCTAATTCGACCAAGACCACTTATGGGGGTGCCACGTGTCGCCCTCTCATTCGTCCATAAAATTCAGAACCTCGGGCCCCACGAAACGTAAAATTCCTCGGGTGGGCCCCACATGACCAAATCCGTAAAGATAAATTTCCATAATATTACTAAGTCCCATACTCTTCAAATAATGTATTTTGAGAATCCAATTCTCATCAACGAACACTTTTCCTTTCCGACATTCGGAAGATTTTCCGTCGGAAAAACAATTCTTCCTTTCGTACTAATTTCCAAGTCTTGTTTCCTTACGTACATTCTCTTATACATGTCCTGGACTTACGGGGTGTAACATCTGTAGTCCTATTGTACATTTGGGATGTAACTGCAAAACTTGGGTTATTTATATATATATGCCGAAAGGCAAGCTTTTCATCAGATAAACTGTGTCTCATTTTACAACTGTTTCATGTCTTGTTTTATATTCCTCTGATTACTATGATGTATGACTACTTGGGTGCCCCGGTAAGGCACCAGTCACGGGCCCCGGAACGGGTCGTGACATTAACGCTGCAGTGGTTTGTCGATACTCATTCTGATTTCCGAAATCAGTAAAACATTATTCCTTTTCAAAACCAAGTATTACTCTTCTTTCAAAAAGGTTTTTTAATTCTTTCGAAATACTTCAAGATTCTTATCATCACACATCAAGTCAGTTATAAGTCAAATCAGTTATCTTTAAAAACCACAAAGCATTTCTTACTTACATAAAGCTGTTATAACCAACTTCCCATAAAGCCGTTATAACACTTTATGTTTTAAACCAATCAAATACATTCAACACATGTACGTCTACCGTACTACATAGTTATACACATATCATGCTAGAAAAGATAGGAAGAGGTTCACATACCTCGCGACGATTATCGACAAATAGCAAAACGCTACAAGTACCTCAAACCGTCGACTACACCTTAAGCCAAGCAGCTCACGCCACACGTAGTACTTCAACCTATAGAGGCCACAAGGCGCCTATTAACATCTAGATCTCAACGTAGTATATTCTCACGAAATTTCGTGACACCTCCCCGCAACCGCGTAAATCTCCTCTTCTATCGAGGCCTGCTAACAGGCCAACAACTCCCTAGAGAGGGGGGGGGGGGGGTTGTTCATCTAATCCGGAGGTGTACAATTCTACTCCACAGTAATGCTACTTAAGTCTACTGTAATACAGTCCTACATAATTACAGTTCAGTTCTCTTCTTTAAATTCAGGCTTAAGTCAAAAGACATTGCCGCACAACTATGTTCAGTTCTATATATAGTATACTTTAACTATATAATCCTATAACATGTAATTTCCAATTACAATAGAAGGACAGTAGTATTTACCTCGATAAGCCCAAAATTATCCAAGTTTAAATGTCGATCCTGAGCAAGGTTTAGCTCCTACTCCGTGTGCTCCAACCCGCTCCAAACAACCCTTAGAAGTTCTACGCAACTTCTACTTAACACTTCAACCGACTATGAAGGTTTTCCTCAGGGTTTTGTTTAGTGGCTAAAGGAAAGTATAATAGTATTTTCGGGCTCTACGTATAGAGGTAACTTTGGAAAGTACTACAAGGTATTAGGGCTAAAGTATTTGGGCATTATAACAATACTTGGAGAGTATTTCTATACCACAAAGGGGTATTATACGAAACAACTAGGCTAGAGGGGTACCCACTAGAACACTACAAAGGGGAGGGTGCTCTCGGCCAAGGCCTTACTCGAAGGGGAGGGCTTTGGACTAAAGCAAACAAGAGGAGGAGTATTTAGAGACTTAGAAAGAATGCTCAAGTTTGGATGAAATAACTCTTCAACAAGAGGGGTATTTATAGGTCAAGAAATGACCAACCAATGGCCAAGATCCATCCAAGTGTAAGGCAAGTGTAGGGCTAGATTTAAGCCAAGTGCACCTTATCCATCTACCACACCAACTTGCACAAAATATCCTACCAACTAAAGTGCTCCCAATCGTCCCTTTGCGCCCACCATTGCTTCGATGTGAGGGTGACACATGTCACCCTCCCGTTGGTCCAAAATGTTTCGCCTCTCGGAAAAATCCGCAAAAATATAAATGACATAGCGGAATTTTCCTTCGCAAGTTTAGTAAAACGTTTCGTCGAAAAATGATTCTTTTCGGCACTTGTGCCCAAATTTTCGAACCTAGCCAAACCTTAAGGCTTAAATTTTTATACGTACGCCCTCACATACATACTTTGGAAATACGGGGTATAACACGTAGAGGCATAACTGGCACATAAGAATACGTCAGAGGGAGTCCAACTTACAACACAGCTCTAAGGAACGATCTCAGAGTGAGAAGAATAGAAACCAATCCTAAATATCCTGCAGCCTCCTGATTATAGATGTGGTGCACAACACACCGATAATCAAGACTCTACTAGACACGGTCATAGACACTTTCCAGGATTAATCGCTCGATACCACTTTTGTCACGACCAACCGGGGCGTGGATCGTGCCTTACCGGGCACCCTAGTGATACAACATCGAGAGAAAATCAGCGAAATAAAAACATGAACATGAAACAAGAGATATGATAATAAAAGCAACCCAAATGCCTTCTTGCGTATATGCAGAATACGAATTACATCCTTTACAACCCCGCCACAACAAGACTGCACTCTAAGAAAGTGACAACAACTATGACGGGACGGGGCGCCATACCACAGATGTACAAGAACCTGCTACAGACTGGGTAACATACCACAAGATAAGCCTCCGAGAAACGAGGCTTCCAATACGAATCGTGATCCTGAGCGAGGATCCACAACCGATGTACCTCTACCGCGACATTTAACGCAGCCGGCGAGGTCGATAACAGTACCAAGTATGTGGCGAAATCAGAAATGAAATCATGATATCTATATAAAAGCAGAGACATGTATGATAACCAAACTACGCTTACAACATAAAAGTAGTCATGTCAAGTCGTGACTCAGACCCTTGAAGTCATCCCTCATGCCCGTGGAACTCCTTCCTCACTGCCGGCAGTCTAGGTATAAATCGTGTGATACGTATAACATGTCTCGGCCTATCCCATGGGACTCGAGGTGGAATCGTGTGGAATACATGTCTCGGCCCATCTCATGGGACTCGATAGGGATCGTATGGAATACATGTCTCGGCCCATCTCATGGGACTCGATAGGGATCGTATGGAATACATGTCTCGGCCCATCGTGGGACTCGATAGAATCGTATGGAATACATGTCTCGGCCCATCTCTCGTGGGACTCGATAGGAATCGTATGGAATACATGTCTCGCCCATCTCATGGGACTCGATAGGAATCGATGGAATACGTGTCTCGGCCCATCTCACGGGACTCGATAGGAATCGCTCACAACCAATCAGCCACTCCATCGAGACGCGGCGGTATGAAATACGATGCTTGCACAACAAGGCTATCACAAGCAAACATAGGCAAGTTACACACAACTCAAGGTACTTTTATTTTATGTCAAAGTCCGGGTTTTAACCCCAAAGTACTACATACGTTAAATTCTTTTAAAAGATCCATTTCTTTTACAAAGGTCACCCGATACCCGTAGTATTAACATAGAGTGACTAACATTTATAAGTAAACCAAAACACTTTCCTTATTAAAATCAAGTAACAACATTCTTTTCCAAAAGTTCAAGTTTGCCTAATTTCAAATGCTCAAGTCTCTTATTTTCGAAAGATTCCATAGATCATAGTCTTAATCACTTAACGTAATCTCTTTTTAAAACAATTGAGTAACATATGCCTTATGTGTGAGTAGCTTGTTCTTGCTTATAACCATCTTATTACAGCAGCCATGATCTAGGAAATGTAATACAATTTTGTCTTATCTTAGCTTCTATGCAGATGGAGGTTTCTACTGGTTTTAATATAATTAATTAGTCAATACATTTCCTTTATTAACGCCGCAATGGTTTATTCGATACTTATTCTCATTTCAAATCAAGAAACATTATTCATTAAAAGCCAAGTACTCATTACTCACGAATGAGGTTTCACAACTTTTTAACAAAAAATCATAGTCCTTAACATTTCATAAAACGTCATTTATAAGTTAAGTCTCTTATCTTTTAAGATCAAGTCTCTTAACTTCTAAAATCAATAAACCATTCTTTTACCTACATAAAGTCGTTATAACTAACTTCCCATAAAGCTATTATAACACTATATGTTTTAAACCAACCAAAACTCGTTTAGCACACGTACGTCTACCGTACTACATAGTTCACAACAATCATGCTAGAAAAGATAGGAAGAGGTTCACATACCTCGCGACGATTATCGACAAATAGCAAAACGCTCCAAGTACTTCAACCCGTCGGCTACTCCTTAAGCCAAGTAGATCACGCCACACGTAGTACTCCACTCCTAAAATGGTCATAGTACTTCTATCAAACCTTTCTTACCATTGAAGACTTATACCAATAAAAAGCCCTCTAATTCTACGGAAAATTGGGCAGCACTTCCCCCGTTTTTACTCACTTTTCCATCTTTCTCCAAGGCCCGAATAACCGTAATTATATGCCATAAATAAGGCGTAATAATTAAACAACATAAAGAAGGGGATTACACGCCCAAACGGTAACGCGGTTTACTATCACGCCATAATAACAATAAGTAAAGAAGGGGATTACGCGCTGGCCGTGCGCGTTTACTATCACGCCTTCATAATAATACAATAATTAAAAAGGGATCACACGCCCAAACGACGCGATTGAACAATCTTCCCTTAATGAAATGTAAATACGATCAATGTAAATACAATCCAAAGTAAATACAATCCAAAGTAAATCTGATCCAAAGTAAATACACTTAAGTTGGGGTCCTTGGCCAACTTTGTCCATTTTACTTATCCAAATTACTCATTAGTCATCCAACTTATATTTCCATTCTTAATATAAGTTATAGTTACTTTGTTATTAGCTTCTTAGCAAGTAAGATACGTTTTTACCATTTTGTGGCTTTCTTGCCAATTTCCATTTTAACAACTTAACAAGATCCAAATCCTTCCAAACTTTATTCCATA
The DNA here is from genome assembly GCA_029844215.1 of Przewalskia tangutica. Classification (NCBI taxonomy): domain Eukaryota; kingdom Viridiplantae; phylum Streptophyta; class Magnoliopsida; order Solanales; family Solanaceae; genus Przewalskia; species Przewalskia tangutica. The sequence continues at coordinate 42,600,461 of CM056737.1, read as the reverse complement.
TATTATATAATCCATAATATACTTATAATATATGTATAATAACCAATTCACAAAGAGGTTTAAGTTTCACTACCTCAAAAGCCCAAGAATATCCAAGTTCTTAAAGTCGCTCCAAGCAAGTCTTAGCTCCAAATCTTTACGTTCCAATCCGCTACAAGAAACCCATAGAATCTCCTAACCAACTTCTCTTCAAGATTCAACTCCAAAAAGTGAAGAACACTTAGGGTTTCCAACTAGCAACTTTCGGCCAAGGCAACAAATAGAGGTTAGGGGTGTGAAATCTTTTCCAACTCTTGGTACACAATATTCCTAACACCTTAGGGAAGAACACTTAAGAGTTTAAGAATTGTTGGACAAATTTTGCTCAAGAAATGGGGGCAAAGCCGAGAGCTTTAGGTCAAGGGAGAAGGGATGGAATTTCTTGTCTTGAAATGTCTAAGTGTGGAAGATTTCATCAACTAAGGGTGCATATGTAGGACAACCAAGGGCTAGGATGAAGGCAAGTGTGTGGTTGAGATTGGGGACAAGTGTGTGTGGGTCCCACAAGACACTTGTCCACACTAAAAATATCTTGCAAGACAAGGCCACTTGTCTAGCACATTTCGGCCATAAGGCCACCTAGGGGGTGACACGTGTCGCCCTCCTATTCGTCCAAAATATTTCATCTTCCGAAAATATCCATAATGGCCAAAATCTCGAAAACAAAGTGGGCCCTACAAAACCGTAAATTTCTCCCGTGGGCCCCACGTGACCAATTCCGGAAATAAAATCTCATAATTCTAATATAATTCAAGAAGCCCAAATACCAAATCTGGAAATCCAATTCCCATCAACGAACCTTTTTCCTTCACAAAACCCGGAAACTTTTCCGTCGAAAAATCACATCTTTCTTTCTTTCCAAAATTTACGCCGTATTCTCGTCGTCGTCCTCACATACATACCTGTAACTACGGTATAACATTCTTCCCCTTAGAAACATTCGTCGAATGTTCCTTCTAAGTCTCCAAACGTACTTGCGTCGGTATAGTCTCTACTACTATACTTACAAGCCGATCATGCCACCGATGGCGGAATATAACATGTCGCAAAACTCAAATCCAAGCCAACGAGGAATCACCTCGGCGATGTAAAACAACACCAACTCGCTCGCGGTCCAAAGGATACTTCGCCAGCGCCTTCACTTCACAAAAATGATCACTTCCATCTCTTAGCACACGTTCACTTCTTTCCTTACTTGTCGTACACTTCGAACACCGAACTCTTTCCAAGATAATCGTACCACACTTGATCATCGCTTGGTTTCCAAAACCTTGAGTCACTACCTCAAACTTGGTCATCTCACTAGTTTCAATTCCCACAAAGGCCATCCCCGGCCTTCACGATCCGATTCTGGTCGAACGCATCCACGAACCCGTACGATGGTTACCTAAACCTGGACCTAGTGCCCTCGTGACCCTACCACCTGGCGGGACCACCTCGAACTGACCCCACCACAACCCGGGCTATGGGTTGACCCGCGAATGGTCCTCAACCCGACCCATAACCGCGCCAAACTCTTGTTTCCCCCGATCCGGAGCAATCTCACTAATCAAGTCACGAAAACCTAGTGGTCTTCTTAGCTCAACTACCCTCTTATAATTCACACCACTCAGGGACTTATCACACAATTATACCCCATGTATACTATGCACCCCGACAAAGGTCAATTCGTAAACAAAATCTTTTACCCAACTTCCCCTTTACTAACCAGGCCTCTAATTCATAATTTAACAAAACGCTATAGGAACATAATACTTAGCACATCATCATATCAACAACGCATATCAGTCTCTAGAGGGGTAAGAATATACCTGTATCAACTGCTTCATTTTCCCTTCGTCGCTCTAATCATAATCACCTTACTGCCGTAGCATGCTATAAGGCGATGAACACGCCATCGACCGGAGGTGAGTCATTCTGTCTGCATCCTTCCTATTAGGACAGTTCCTCGTTACATGGCCCTGACGGTCGCAGGTGAAACAAGCACCCAGATAAAAAACGACATTCCCGGGATGGCGCTGCCCGCATCGTGCACCGAGAAACATGAACCCGTGGCTAGAACTATGTATACTGTGAACGAAGCCACGGAGCTCGACCCGGCTCGATTACCCGAGCGTCACGAAGGCGCGGAGGACCACTGTCTTGGCGGAGGTGCATAACTCTTTGTTGAGGCGGCGCCTCGAAAGTTACCAAAGGACCTGCGTTACGCCTCTTCTGCGATCTCGGTTATTCCGTCGACCCATCCGCTCTCACATCCTGCATAAGCTGCATGCGGGCAATGTCCATGCCCGGTGAAGAGCTACACCCAACAAGCCTCGCCAAGTAGTCGTCGAGCCGGTGGCGTAGCGGTGCACTCATCCTCCATATCGGCTACTAACGCGAGGACATACCGAGCCAATGAGTCGAACTCCACGTTGTACTCGAACCGTCGCCGCCTGTCTCGGCGTAATCGCCGGCCCGCGTCCTCATCTGCGGAGGCAAGAAGTGGCGAGAAATGCCTCGAGAACTCGTCCCAAATAGCCGAGGCGCATGCTCCCCGGGGCGGCTCCGTGAATCAAACTACCGATCATTGCGATCACGCGGCCGATGCAAACCTAAGACCACCGACTCGGTCTCCGAAGCCTTGATCACTCTCGCGATCCGTAGAATCGTCGGATGAACTCCTGCGGATCATCCTCGTGCCTCGACCCATAAAACTCGCGGTGCGACTCGAGAAAGTCCCGCACCTCAAACTATCCGTCGCGGGTGAACTACGGGTACTACCGGAATTGCTGCATCGGCCTATCCTCGTGCCTTGCCACTATCCCGACCAATAATCGGGCCATCTCGCGCCACCCGTATCCTCTGTTCCTTGCCGTAGGTCCGGCGTCTCGAATGCGTGGCCTCGGTAGACCGCCGCTACTCTACTCGCCTCCTCGCGCCTTGCCCTCACCGGGCCTCGGCGCACTTGCGTAGTGTCACGACCGAACCCGGGCGTGGATCGTGCCTTACCGGGCACCCTAGTGATACAACATCAGAGAAAATCAGCGGAAATAAAAACACGAACATGAATTAAGAGACATGATAAATAAACAGGCCAACCAAAATAGTTGCCTTCAGTATATATACATAAATACCCGAACCTTGTGAAGGAAATTCTACGTTTTTAATATTTTAACCGATTACGGATTTTTCCGAGAGACGAAATATTTTGGACCAATAGGAGGGAGACATGTGTCACCCTTAGTTGGCATGGGTTGGACGAAATGGTGGCCTAATGGACAAGTCAAATGGTCAAGTCTTGCAAAGATATTTTTTGGGTTAGTGGGGGTAGGTATAGTGGACGGTTTTCTTGAGCAAGTGGGAGGCCACATGGCTCATTGTTGTGGGGGACATATGTCCCAATGTTGTGGTGGACATATGTCCCAAGGTTGTGGTGGACACTTGGTGGAAGACTCCACTCACACAAGCTAGCTAATCTTCACCCTCCATTTGTGTTAATCTTGGCCATTGAAGGCTCTATAAATACCCCCCTCTTGTGCAAGACTTCTTCATCCACTAAACATTTTCCAAGTCTCAAAATCCTTCCCTCTAGTAGTGTTCTTGTCCAAGTCCTCTCCTCCCCCCTTGCCTAGTGTTTCGTCCGAAACACCCCCCTTCCCCCCTTCCTTGTAGTTTCGTCCCAACCCCCCCCCCCCTTGGTAGAAAAATATTCTCCAAGTATTGTTACTATCCCAAAATACCTTAGCCAAATACCTTGTAGTATTCCAAAGTCACCTCTATACTAAAGCCCAGAAATACTACCTTATATCCATTAGTCACAAAACGAAACCCTAAGGAAAATCTTCATAGTGGTTGAAGTGTTAAGTAAGTTGTTTGGGAACTTCTAAGGGTTTCTTAGAGCTATCGGGCGTCTGAATAGGAGCTAAACCTTGCTCGGGATCGACATTTATCTTGGATAATTTTGGGCTTGTCGAGGTAAATATCTTGTCCTTCTATTGTAATTGGAGATTACATACTGTAGTAGTATAGAAATGAGTATAAGATATATAGAAGGATGGTATAAAAGAAGAGAATTGAGCTGTACTTACATAGAATTTGTATTCTGATGGACTTGTGTAGTATGTGGTAGGGAAGTCTTTGCCAATTTTAGTAGAATTAAGAACCCTCTGCTTAGAATATTCTACGAATAGTCTAGGCGTTGATAGGCGTATTTGACTATTATAGGTTGATACTCTGTAGCGACATATTCGACTTGGCAGGTGGATTTCGCCGAGGAGGTATGTGATTCTTCCTATCCTCTTGAGCATGATATTTTTGATATATATATATAGTACGGTAGACGTACGTGTGATTACTAAAGCTGGTTTTACTCTGATGTCTTTTGACTTGAGTTTTAAATAATAAGAATCTTGAAGTATTTCAAAAGAATTATGAATCATTGTTTGAAAGAAGAGTAATACTTGGTTTTAAAAGCTTAAAGAGTTATACTAGCTTTATGGGAAGTTAGGTATACCGACTTAAGAAATATAAAAGGAACAGTTTACTTATTTGTTTATGAAAGTCTTGTATTGATTTCTGAAAAGTGTAGTAAGATGGTTTGATAAGTAAACATGTTATGATGCTACGCGTGTTAGTGTCTTGTGATGTTGTGTAAAAGGTTATTCTTGTTGTGCATACGTTGTTAAACGTTAAGCCCGTTGTACTGTTATGATATCACATACCCCATTGACTTGTTATACCGAGGGCTTGCCACCCTTGATGTGGGTCTATACGGCCTATGCGGTCTGTGTGACTATGCGGAGCTGCGAGAGTTCGAGATTGATCATTAGGGTGTATTATCCGTCACGAGGAATGCCTCATGCGATGCAATGTGACTATGCGATCTATGTGACTATGCGGACTGCGGGTGTCCAGGAGGATACCGCGGGTTAGCTGCCCCCGATGCGAGGAATACCTCATGCGGGTCTGTGTGTGACCTATGCGGACTGCGGGAGTTCTAGGATTAGGCTCGCATAATGATACTATGGGCGATTGGCCTTGCCCGATCATTAGCGGCCTAGAAAAGACCGGTTATGTTATGTCTATTTTGTTTTTGGTTATCTTTGTGGCACTATGTGCGGTTACATTGGTTGTTTAAATACATATTTGTAAAATTGGTTTTAGAATGATATGATTTCATTTAAAGTACTTTCTGATTTCATATACTTGGTACTGTTATCGACCTCGCCGGGTGCGTTAAATGCCGCAGTAAGGGAAGCGGTGGTAGATCCTCATTCTTAGGATCCTTACTGCAGTGTCGAGAGCTCCATTTCTCGGAGGCTCGACTTTTAGTACGACTCTCCAGTGTTGTAGATATTTTGTACATTCGGTATGGCGGGGCCTGTCCGCCATAGTTGTTTACATTCCTAAGTGCTGTAGTCATGTTGTAAAGTTGGGATGTATCGCGGACTTGGTTTATATATATATCTTAGAAAGACAACTTTTCTCGGATAAAGCGTATTTACATTTTACATTTGTTTCATGTATTGTTTTATTATTCCGCTGGTTACTCTGATGTATGCCTCTTGGGTGCGGGTAAGGCACGATCCACGGGCCAGGATCGGTCGTGACAAAAGTGGTATCGAGCGATTAATCCTCGGAAAGTGTCTGACCGTATCTAGTAAGTCTTGATTATCGGTGTGTTGTGCACCACACCAATGTCGAGGAGGCTATAGGATATTTAGGATTGGTTTCCATTCTTCTCACTATGAGATCGTGCTTTAGAGCTGTGTTATAAGTTAGACCCCTCTAACGTATTCCTTTTCCATGCAGATTATGCCTCGCATGGCGGCGGGCGAGAAGGGCAAGGCGGCGAGGAGCTTCTAGTAGGACACGAGAGGGTCACGAGGCCCGAGCCATCTATACGGCGATACCTAAGACGGCGAGTTCCACGACGCCGCCCGGCCCGAGTGTTTAGAGCGGCGGTGGGCGTGAGACCACGATACTGCGCCTCGGTCCACGGCTGGAAGCGAGAGGAGATGGGTTCTGAGAGATAGCCCGATTCTTAGCCAAGATTATGGCGAACATGAGGATAAATGGATCTGGTGATTCAGCTCAGCGATGCCGTGGTTCACCCGGTCGGATAGTTTGAGGCTACGGGATTTTACGAGTTGTAGCCGCCACGATTCTACGGGTGAGGCACGAGGATGATCGCGAGTTCATCAAGCGATTCTGACGGATCGTGAGTGATCAAGGCTTGGAGACCGAGTCCGTGATCTTGGTTCGCGTCATTTGCGTGATCGTAGTCGATTGGTTTGATTCGTGGGAGCTATCGGGAGAGCATGCGCCTCAGTGATATGTGAGTTCTCGGAGGTATTTCTCACTCATTTCTTGCCGCCACGGATGAGAGAGCGCGGTGACATATTTTTGATCTTTGAGGCGAATAAGCGCCTGATCGGGAAGTACAACGTTGAGTTCGATTCGTTGGCTCGATATGTCCACTGCATTAGTAGCGAATATAGAGGACCGAGTGCACCGCTACGTTCTGGGACTAGATGACTATTTGGCGAGTCTTGCTCGGGTGTAGCTCTTGGTAGGCATGGACATTGCCGCGTCAGCTCATGCACTTGGATGCGAGGCGTAGAGGCGGCGGGTCGGCGGATATCGGCCAGAAGAAGGCCGGGGCGGCGGGGATCTTTGGTAGCTCTCGGGGTGGGCGGCCTCGTGGCCAGTCTAGATTTGCACCACGGCGGTCGAGCACTCCTGCGTCTTGGGGCGGCGAGTATTCGGTTGCGGTCGAGGCCCGGGACTTGGACTTCGAGTTAGCGGTGCTAACCGATCGAGGTCCTCTCGTGTGTCCGATGTGGTAGATTCCATTCAGGAGTTGTGATACTACCTCGGGAGTTTGCTACACTTGCGGCGGTAGGGTCACTATCACGAGTCTGTCAGGCAGGCGGCGCGGATGGTAGAGTCGGCTGCGAGTCTTTCGTCGGGTCTTCTTCACCTCTGATTTACTCGCCCGGGCGGGTGCTCGAGGACCAGTCGCGGCGGAGGTCGTGGCGAGTCCTAGTTCTAGCGGTCCTCGAACCGCATTTATGCCTTGTCGGTGGCGGGACGGGCGTCACGCGATGTCGTCGCGTACCTTATCGGTTCATGTTGTGGCGTGTATGCCTTGATAGATCGGGTTCTACTCTGTCTATATATCTCCCCTTATTGCTAGTAGGATAGGGATAGAGCACGAGTCCATAGACACTTTCGAGTAGCTACGCGATGGGTGATTCGGTGGTAGCTCGGCGGGTATATAGGGCTTGCCCGGTGACTTTATGCGATCGTCGGACCCTGGCCGACTTGATAGAGTTGGATATGACCCGATTTCGATGTGATTATGGGTATGGATTGGCTAGCTTCGCTACGCCAATGTGGGCTGCGAGGAGAGAGTGAGTGCGGTTCCGGTTTCTGAGGCCGGTTATTGAGTGGGAGGAACAACTGTGTCGCCAGGGGTAGGTTTATTTATTACCTAAATGCCAGGAAGATTGTGCAGAAGGGGGATATCTACCATCTCATTCGGGTGTTTGATACTGAGGCTGCGGTACCATATTTTTGATCGATTCGGTAGTCGAGAGTTCCCGGATGTGTTTCGGCGACCTCCGGGTATCCTCTTGAGAGGAGATAGGGTTTTGTATCGATGTCTTTGCGGACACTCGGCTTTATTTCCATTCGCCATACGAATGGCACTGCCGAGTTGAGAGAGTTGAAGGACCAGGTGAGAGATTTCTTTGGAGAAAGGCTTCATCGGACCTAGTGTTTCTCCCCAGAGGCGCCGATATTGTTCGTGAAGAAGAAGGGCGGGGCAGCTGCGCATGTGTGTTGATTACTGACGGTGAACAAGGTGACTATTAAACGGATACCCCCTTCCCGGGATTGATGATTTGTTCGACCCGGTTGCGAGTGCGAGATGTTTCTCAAGATTGATCTGCGATCGGGCTATCATCAGTGCGAGTTAGAGGCGGATGTCCCTAGAATTTGCATTCGAACGTGCGAACACTATGAGTTCGAGGTTATGTCTTTCGGTTTGACCAATGCTCGCGGTATTTATGGATTTGATGAACCGAGTGTTCAAGCCATTTTGGATCGTTTATGATAGTATTCATTGATGACATCTTGGTTTATTCACTTCGGGCGAGAACATGCGGAACATTTGAGGACGGTGCTGAGAGTTCTCCAGGACCAGCAGTTATACGCCAAGTTTTTCAAATGTGAGTTTTGGTTGACTTCGGTGGCTTTTCTTGGGCATATTGTTGGGGCTTATGGTATTCGGGTGGATACGGCCAAGATCGAGCGATCGGGACTTGGCCTAGACCTCTTACTCCGACAGTGCGCGATTTTACAGGCCTTGCAGGTTACTATCGGAGGTTCGTGGAGATGTTTGCTTCTATTTCGGCACCTTTGACCAAGTTGACTCAGAAGGGAGCTAAGTTTGATGGGTGATGCTTGTGGCGAGTTTCCGATTCTTGAAGGAGAGTGGCGATCGCCCGATTCTTACTCTTCCGGAGGTCTAGCGGCTATGTGGTGTATTGTGATGCGTCGGTATCGGGCTTGGATGTGTGTTGATGCGGCGAGGCAAGGTTATAGCGTACATCCCGGCGACTTAAGAAGCATGAGAGGAACTACCCGCATGATTTGGAGTTAGCGTGTGATTCACGCCTTGAATATTTGGAGGCACTATTTGTATGAGTTCATGTGGATATTTACGGACCACAAGAGCCTTCGATATATCTTCGACGAGAGAGTGAACTTACGACGAGGCGGTGGTTAGAGTTACTCAAGGATTATGATGTCGATATCTGTACCACGGGAAGGCCAATGTTGTGGCGAATGCCCTTAGTCGTAGGTCGATGGGAGTCTATCGGATGTGCGGCGAGAGGAGGGCATGGTCGCGAGTTGCATCGACTAGCGAGCCTTGGAGTCGATTGATTGGTTACGATAGCGGTGGGGTTCGAGTTCGAGAGGTTGCCGAGTCTTCCATCATCGAGGTGAAGAGGCGGATTTGAACAGGACGACCGCGATATCGTGATCGACTCTTCGTGAGGAAGGGTCCTTTTGAGGTAGCACGATGGGGTGCTAAGGTTTGAGGCGAGTTGTGGGTTCCGGATATTGCGGGACTTGACAGCGAGTTCTAGGAAGCACTGCGCGTAGCGTTACTCTATCTATCAGGGTCGACAAAGATGTACCATGACCTCATATCAGTTTATTGGTGGGATGGCTTGAAGAGGGACGTTGCAGAGTTTGTGGCTCAGTGCCGGTGTTGTCAGCAGGTGAAGGTAGAGCACTCGAGGCCTGGTGGATTATTGCGCATTGATAGAGATCCCGACACGGAAGTGGGAGGTGATCAACATGGACTTTATCACAAGATTACCTCGCACTCAGAGGAAGCATGATTCTATCTGGGTTATCGTCGACAGGCTGACGAAATCAGCCCACTTTCTTTTCGTCAGGACGACCTTTTCGGTCGAGGATTATGCCAGACTTTACATCCGAGAGGTCGTGAGACTGCATGGGGTCCCTATTTCTATCATATCGAGACGGAGCCCGGTTCTGGCTAACCGGAGGTCTTTCGAGAAGGGATTAGGGGCGAGTGAGCCTCGATCTGCATTCCATCCTCGAATGAGCAGACGGCAGAGCGTACGATCCAGACTTTTGAGGATATGCTACGAGCCTATGTTATTGACTTCAGGGGTAGCTGGGAGGATCATTTGCCTCTAGTTGAGTTTGCGTATAATAATAGCTACCACTCCAGTATTCAGATGGCGCCTTATGAGGCCTTGTATGGAAGGAAGTGCAGATCGCCGATAAATTTGGTTTGGCGATGGCGAGTTCGATTGGTTGGGCGGACTTGATCTGATGGCGATGGATAATGTTATACCGTATTTCAGTATATGCGTAAGGAATACGTGCAAAGTTTAGCCTTAAAGTTTAGGCTTGGGCGATTTCTTTGGGCACAACTCACAAAAGCGAATAGTTTTCCGATGAAGCGTTTCCACGACTTTCGTAGGGTAAATTCTATGCCATTTCTAATTTTGCGGATTTTTAGAGGCGAAACATTTTGGACCAGCGGGAGGCGACACTTGTCACCTCCGATTGATGGACTTGAAATCGTCCATTTGGGCCGAATTGGACATAGTGAGCACGTTTTTGTGCCTTGTGCACAAGTCAAGAGTTGGTAGGATATTTGTGTATAGTTAATCCTCACCCTACACTTGCCTTGCACTTGTCTTAATCTTGGCCATTGGTTGGCCACTTCTTGACCTATAAATACCCCCTTAGAGATGAAGAGTTCTTCATCCACAAAGCTTTCCAAGTCTTGAAAATCCTCTCCTCTCCCTTGTAGCCTTTTCGTCCAACACCTCCCCTCCCTTGTGAAGGCCCTTGGCGAATACACCTCTAGCCTAGTAGTTTGGCGAGGCCCCACTGCTAGCCAAAAATCTACCCCTCTCTTGGTAGAAAAGTTGCCTTCTTGTATTGTTATAATGCCCAAAATACCCTAGCCCAAATACCTTAGTACTTAGTAGAAGTTGTGAAGAACTTCTAAGGTTTCCTTGGAGCATACAACTTAGGAGCAAAACCTTGCTCAGGCGCGACTTTTTCTAGGATATTATTGGGCTTACCGAGGTAACTAATCCTAACCCTCTTTTGAATTAGAGAATATATACTGTTGTAGTATAAGAATAAGTATTAAATACTTAGAAGAATATTGCAGAATAAATTGAGCTATTACCACGATGAAGGGTTTAAAGAAGAATAATCAAAAGTGCTTACATAGAATTTGTTTTCACGATGAACTTATATAGCTCACCGGTAGGGAAGTCTTTGACTTTCCGTAGAATTGTGAACCCTCTGTTTAGAATGACCTTGAGTAGTCTTTGATAGATATCTGTGACTATTATAGGTGACTCTCTGCCGACATATTGACTTGGCGGTGGTTTTTTGAGAAGGTATGTGATTCTTCCTAAAGCATGATATTTTTACAATATATATAGTGCGGTAGGCGTACATGTGTTAACTAAAATATAACTACGGCAATGTCTTTGACTTAAGCTGAATAATACTTACGGCAATGCCTGGCTTAAGCTGAATAACAACTGTGATGCCTCCGGCTTAAGCTGAATAATAGAGATCTGAAAGCATTTCAAAGAATCTTGAATCATTCTTATGAAGAGAACTAATTGGTTTTTAAGCGAAGCTTAAGAGTTATACTAGCCTTATGGGAAGTTAAGTATAACCACTTAAGATTGATAAAAGAAAGCAGTTGCCTATGTGTTTATAACGGACTTATATTGAATTGTGAAAGAATAATAAGATGGGTTGATAAGTAGACATGATATGATGCTATGTGTGTTAGTGTCTTGTAACGTTTGTGAAAAGAGTATTCTTGTTGTGCTTATGTTGTTTAACGATAATTTGTTAGGTTAGTGTAGCATCACTCACCTCTTGACATATTAGGGGTTAAGCGCCTCCGATGCGGGGTAGACTCGGCGATGCAGGACCGTGATTCGAGAATACCTCATGCGGGTCGAGGACCTATGCGGAGCTACGGGAGTTCGGGTTAGTGTGCGGGGTTATACCTCATGCGGTCCATGTGGCCGTGCGGACGGCGAGTCGGGGCGATCTTAGGAGTAGCTACCGATGCGGGGTTATGTACCTATGCGGGCCTATGTGATTGGCCTATGCGGACTATAAGTCGAGATTAGGCTTGCATGGTGATACTACGGGCGGTGGCCTGCTTGATCATTCGCGACCTAGAAAAGACACATTCTGATTTACCTATTCTTGCTCTAGTTTGTTAAGTGGCAATATGTGCGGTTACCTTGGTTGTTTCATACATACTTTTAAAACTGTTTTTAAAATGATATGATTCATTTAAGTATTTCTGATTTCATATACTTAGTACTGTTATCTTGACCTCCTTGGCTGCGTTCATCTGCAGTAAGAAGCGGCAGTGCTAGATCCACATTCTTAGGATCTCTACGTTGGTGTGGGAGCTCCATCTTTTAGGAGGCTCTACTTTTGGGTATGATCTCACTGTTGTAGATAGTTTTATGCGATCGGGGTATGGCGGGCCTACTGTCGCCATAGTTGTATATTTCCTTAAGTGCATGTAGTCATGTATTTATGCGATGTGGATATCGCTAAACTATGTTTATATATATATATCTTAGAAAGCGATGTTTTCTCACATAAAGCGTATGTCTTGTTTTATAAAGCTGTTTCATGTCTTGCTTTATATTTCCGTGATTACTCGATGTATGACTACTTGGGTGCCGGTAAGGCACGATCACGGGCCGGGCAGTCGTGACAAAAGTGGTATCGAGCGATTAATCCTCGGAAAGTGTCTCTGACCGTATCTAGTAAGTCTTGATTATCGGTGTGTTGTGCACCACACCAATAATCGAGGCTATAAGATATTTAGGATTGGTTTTCATTCTTCTCATTACGAGATCGTGCTTTAGAAAGGTGTTATAGGTTGGACCCCTCTAACGTGTTCCTTTCTATATGATTATGCCTCACGTAAGGCAACCGGGCCCGAAGAAGGGCAAAGCGTGGAGGCGCTAGCGAGACACCCAGTCACGAGGCTCGAGCCCGATCTATACGAGAGGCGGCGAGTTCTATGGCGCCCGGCCCAGCGAGACCACAGTACCACACCTCGCATCCCACGGCACTGGGCGGAGAGTTAAGTACAAGAGATAGCCCAGCTTTTAGCTAAAGTTGTGGCCGTCTGAGAGAAGCTGAATCGGCGATTCGATTCAGCTCGGCGCCCGGTCGCACCGTGGTACACGAGGCGAATAGTTTGAGGCTACGAGATTTCTTGAGTTGTAGCGCGAGTTTTTGGTCGAGGCGGGAGGATGATCGCGAGTTCATCATCCGTCGAGAGGATCGTGAGGGTGATCAAGGCCTCGAGGCAGTCTGTGACGCCCGGTTCGCATCGTTTGCGTGATACGCGATCGATTGGTTTGATTCATGGGAGTTATCCGGGAAACGCAGCGTCCCCGGCTACTTGGGATGAGTTCTCGGAGGCTTTCCTCGCTCACTTCTTGCCTCGCGGATGAGGAGGCGCGGGTGATAGATTTTTACCATGCGAGGCGAGAGAGGGCCTTGTCGGGAGTACAATGTCGAGTTTGATTCATTGGCTCGATATGTCCCGGCATTGTGCGAATATGGAGGATAGGGTGCACCGCTATGTCAGGCTGAAGCGACTATATGGCGAAGTCATGTGCGGGTGTTTCTCTCGGTAGGTATGGACATTACCGCATGCGAGCTCGTGCTCTTGGATGTGAGGCGTAGAGACCGCGGGTTGTGACGTGAAGAAGACCGGGGGCGGGGTCTTTTGGTGGCTATCGTGGTGGCGGCCTCGTGCGATCTAGATTTGCACCACGGCCCAGCGAGCACTCTGCGCCGTCCTCAGCCGGCCGGAGATATTCGAGGCGGAACCGGGGCCCGGGACTTGAGCGTCAGGCGGCGAGAAGTCGGCGTCGAGACCACCCGCCGGTGTGGCCGTCACGGTAGATCCCGGGAGTTGTGGTGCTACGGGAGTTTGTTTGATTGTGGCGGCGAGTCACTATCGGCTTGTCAGGCCAAGGCGATCTTGATGGTAGGGTCGACTACGAGTTCTTTCGCGGTCTTCTTCATCCCAAGCGATTTACTCGCCGGAGGGCAAGGTACTCATGGACCGGCGGTCGCGGCGAGTCGTGGCGCGGGTCGATTCTAGCGGTCCTCAGAATCGCATTTATGCTTTGTCAGCCGACAGGATCAGGAGGCCTCACCTGATGTCGTCACAGGTACTTTATCAGTTTCTGGGTTTGATGTGTATGCTTTGGTAGATCGGGTTCTACTCTGTCTATATATCTCCCTTGTTGCTAGTAGGATAGGGATAGAGCACGAGTCCATAGACCACTTCGAGTAGCTACGCGATGGGTGATTCGGTGGTAGCTCGGCGGGTATATAGAGCTTGTCTGTGACCATTCTGATCGTCGGACCACTGGCGGACTTGATAGAGTTGGAGATGGCGACGGCGTGATTATGGGGATGGATTGGCTAGCTTCTTGCTACGCCAATGTTGGCTGAGAGAGAAGTAAATGCGGTTCCATTTCTGAGAGGCCGGTTGTTGAGTGGGAGAGCACGGTATCGCAGAGGGTAGGTTTATTTCCTACCTCGAGGCTAGGAAGATGGTGCGAAGGGTATATCTACCATCTCGTTCGGGTGTTTGATCTGAAAGGCTGCGGTACCAGATTTTGATCGATTCGATAGTCGTGAAGTTCCCGGGCGTGTTTCGGATGACCTCGGGTATCCCTCACGAGAGGGAGATTGAGTTTTGTATTGTCATATTGCCTGACACTCTGCCTATTTCGATTCCGCCATACAGAATGGCTCCTGCCGAGTTGAGAGAGTTGAAGGAGCAGCTTAGAGATTTGCTGGAGTAGGGCTTCATCAGGCCTAGTGTTTCTCCGCAGGGGCCGTAGTATTGTTCGTGAAGAAGAAGGGCGGGGCAGCTGCGCGTGTGTTGATCTGAGCGGTGAACAAGGTGACCATTAAACGAATACCCCTTCCGTGATTGATGATTTGTTCGACCGATTGCGAGTGCGAGATGTTTCTCAAGATTGATCTGCGATCGGGCTATCATCAGTGCGAAGTCGAGAGGTGGATGTCCACTAGGTGCGTTCGGGACGATGCAGGCATTATGAGTTGAGTCATGTCTTTTGGGTGACCAATGCTCGTGGTATTCATGGATTTGATGGACCGAGTGTTCAAACCATTTTGGACACGTTTGTGATAGTGTTCATTGATGATATCTTGGTTTATTCTCGCTCGAGCGAGGGCATGCGGAGCATTTGAGGCTGTCTTGTGATTCTCGAGACCCGGCGATTATGCAAGTTTTCCAAATGTGAGTTTTGGTTGACTTGGTGGCGTTTCTTGGGCATATTAGCCGGTGATGGCATTCGTGTGGATCTGGCAAGATCGGCGATCGGGACTTGGCCTAGACCTCTACTCAGCGAGAGGTTCGCGATTTTACGGGCCTTGCGAGGATATTATCGGTTCGTAGAAGTTTGCTTCTATCTACTGCACCATTGACTAGGTGACTCGAAGCGGCCAAGTTTTGATGGTGATGCTTGTGGCGAGGTTTCTATTCTTGAAAGAGTAGCGGCCGCCCGTTCTTACTCTTCGGAGAGGTCGGATGGTTATGTCGTGTATTGTGATCGTCGGGCATCGGGTTGGGATGTGTGTTGATGCGGCGTGGCGGGGTTATAGCATATGCATCGGCGGTGAAGAAACACGAGGAACTACCCCACCCATGATTTGGAGTTAGCGTAGTGATTCACGCTTTGAAGATCTGGAGGCACTATTTGTATGGGGTTCACGTGGATATTTATACGAGACCACAAGAGCCTCGGTATATCTTGACGAGAGGAGTGAACTTCACGGCGAGGCGGTGGTTAGAGTTGCTTAAGGATTACGATGTTGATATCTGTACCACGGGAAGGCCAATGTTGTGCGAGATGCTCTTGAGTCGTAGGTCGATGGGAGCCTATCGGATGTGCTGACTAGAGAGGAGGACATGGTTCGTGATTTGCATCGATTAGCGAGCCTTGGTGTCCGTTTGATTGATTACGATAGCGATGGGGTTAGAGTTCGTGAGGTTCTTGAGTCTTCCGTCGTCGAGGAGGTGAAGAGCAGCGATTCGAGATCGGCTTTGATTCGATATCGTGATCTGACTCTTCGTGAGGCAAGGGTCGTTTGAGGTAGCACGATGGGGTGCTAAGGTTTGAAGCGGTGTGTGTTCGGATGTTTGGGACTTGGCGAGTTCTTGGGAAGCACACGGCGGCGTTACTCTATCCATCGGGGTCGACCAAGATGTACCACGACCTTAGATCGTGTATTGGTGGGATGGCTTGAAGAGGGCGTTGCGAGTTCGTAGCTCGGTGCGTGTTGTCGGCGGTGAAGGTAGAGCACGGAGGCACGGTGGTTTATTCTGACGATAGAGATCGACACGGAAGTGGGAGGTAATCAACATGGATTTTATCACGGGATTACCCGCGCTCGGAGGAGACATGATTCTATATGGGTTATCGTCGACGGTGACAAAATCAGCCCACTTTCTTCCGTCGGGGCGACTTTTGGTGAGGATTATGCGGACTTTACATCAGAGATCGTCGGTGCATGGAGTCCCTACTTGATCATATCGACGAGAGCCCGGTTTACGGCTAACTTACAGAGGTCCTTCGAGAGGGTTTAGGGGCCTTGGTGAGCACAGTCGCATTTCATCCGAGACAGACGGACAGCGAGCGCACTATCCGGACTCTTGAGGATATCTGCGAGCTGTGTTATTGACCGATGGTAGTTGGGAGGATCATTTGCCTCTAGTTGAGTTCGCGTATAATAATAGCTACCACTCCGAGTATTCAGATGGCGCCTTATGAGGCCTTGTATGGGAGGAAGTGCGGTCGCCTATAGGTTGGTTCGATGTGGGCGGCGGCTAGTGGGACGGTTTGTACAGCACGATGGATAAGGTGAAGCTTATCAGAGCGGCTATTGACGACTCGAGTCGGCGAAGTCGTATCACGGATCATCGTCGTCGGCATCTTGAGTTCGAGTTCATGATTGGGTTTTCCTAAAGGTGTCACCCATGAAGGGTGTGATGAGATTCGGGAAGAAGGAAACTCGGCCCTAGGTACATTGGGCGTTTGATTGTCGCGAGGTAGGCAAGGTTGCCTATGAGTTGGATCTGCCGTCCGATCCGGAAGCGGTGCATCGGTTTTTCACGTATCTATCTTTGAGGAGATGTATCGGGGATCCATCTAGGTACACCGATTGGC
Source organism: Przewalskia tangutica (assembly GCA_029844215.1). Lineage (NCBI taxonomy): Eukaryota > Viridiplantae > Streptophyta > Magnoliopsida > Solanales > Solanaceae > Przewalskia > Przewalskia tangutica. The sequence continues at coordinate 42,583,596 of CM056737.1, read as the reverse complement.
GATGTCGGTGGCCAGGGGTTATCGTATGAGAGATTCCCATAGCGATAGTCGATCGTCGAGTTAGGCGTCTGCGGACGAGGCGTGGCCGTCAAAGTCTTGTGGCGAGCGAGCTCGAGGAGGAGATGACGTGGGAAGCCGAGGAGGACATGAGGCAGAAGTATCCTCACCTATTCCCCACACCTTCAGGTAATTCACTTTCCTACTTGTAAATTTCCATTATCGTTTATGCCTAAGTGTTGTTTTGTGGCCGCGTGTGGCATTTGCAAACTGTTTAAGTTATGAAGAATCTTATCGTTAACTGTCTTGGGAAGGAACATTCGGGACGAATGTTTCTAAGGAGGGGAGAATGTTATACCCCGTATTTCCAGAGTATGCGTGGGAATACGTCTGAAAAGTTTAGCCTTAAAGTTTAGGCTTGGGCGATTTCTTTGGGCACAACTCACAAAGCGAATAGTTTTCCGAAGCGTTTCCACGGCTTTCGTAGGGTAAATTCGGCTATGCCATTTCTAATTTTTGCGGATTTTTCCAGAGGCGAAACATTTTGGACCAGCGGGAGGCGACACTTGTCACCTCCGATTGATGGACTTGAAATCGTCCATTTGGGCCGAATTGGACATAGTGAGCACGTTTTTGTGCCTTGTGCACAAGTCAAGGAGTTGGTAGGATATTTGTGTATAGTTAATCCTCACCCTACACTTTCCTTGCACTTGTCTTAATCTTGGCCATTGGTTGGCCACTTCTTGACCTATAAATACCCCCTTAGAGATGAAGAGTTCTTCATCCACAAAGCTTTCCAAGTCTTGAAAATCCTCTCCTCTCCCTTGTAGCCTTTTCGTCCAACACCTCCCCCCTCCCCTTGTGAAGGCCCTTGGCCGAATACACCCCCCTCTAGCCTAGTAGTTTGGCCGAGGCCCCACTGCTTTAGCCAAAATCTACCCCCTCCTTGGTAGAAAAGTTGCCTTCTTGTATTGTTATAATGCCCAAAATACCCTAGCCCAAATACCTTAGTACTTAGTAGAAGTTGTGAAGAACTTCTAAGGTTTCCTTGGAGCATACAACTTAGGAGCAAAACCTTGCTCAGGCGCGACTTTTTCTAGGATATTATTGGGCTTACCGAGGTAACTAATCCTAACCCTCTTTTGAATTAGAGAATATATCTTTGTTGTAGTATAAGAATAAGTATTAAATACTTAGAAGAATATTGCAGAATAGAATTGAAGCTGTTACCACGGTAGAAGGGTTTAAAGAAGAATAATCAAAGCTGTACTTACATGAATTTGTTTTCACGATGAACTTATATAGCTCATGGGTAGGGAAGTGCTGCGACTTTCCGTAGAATTGTGAACCCTCTGTTTAGAATGACCTTGAGTAGTCTTTGATAGATATCTGTGACTATTATAGGTGACTCTCTGTGCGACATATTGACTTGGCGGTGGTTTTTATTTGAGAAGGTATGTGATTCTTCCTAAAGCATGATATTTTACAATATATATAGTACGGTGCGTCATGTGTTAACTAAAATATAACTACGGCAATGTCTTTGACTTAAGCTGAATAATACTTACGGCAATGCCTGCGGCTTAAGCTGAATAACACTTACGGCAATGCCTCACGGCTTAAGCTGAATAATAGAATCCAAAGCATTTCAAAAGAATCTTGAATCATTCTTAAGAGAGAACTAATTGGTTTTTAAGCGAAGCTTAAGAGTTATACTAGCCTTATGGGAAGTTAAGTATAACCACTTAAGATTGATAAAAGAAACAGTTTGCCTATGTGTTTATAACAGACTTATATTGAATTGTGAAAAGAATAATAAGATGGGTTGATAAGTAGACATGATATGATGCTATGTGTGTTAGTGTCTTGTATAGCGTTTGTGAAAAAGTATTCTTGTTGTGCTTATGTTGTTTAACGATAAGTTGTTAGGTTAGTGTAGCATCACTCGCCTCTTGACATATGCAGGGGTTAAGGCGCCTCCGTCTGGGGTAGACTTCGGTGATGCAGGACCATGATTCGAGAATACCTCATGCGGGTCCAAGGGACCTATGCGGAGCTCTGGGAGTTCGAGGTTAGTGTGCGGGTTATACCTCATGCGGTCCATGTGGCCATGCGGACGGCGAGTCGGGGCGATGCCGAGTAGCTACCCTCGATGCGGGGTTATGTACCTATGCGGGCCTATGTGATTGGCCTATGCGGACTCACGAGTCGATTAGGCTTGCATGGTGATACTACGAGCAATTGGCCTGCTTGATCATTCACGACCTAGAAAAGACACATTCTGATTTACCTATTCTGCTCTTGTTTGTGATGTGGCACTATGTGCGGTTTCCTTGGTTGTTTCATACATACTTGCAAAACATTTTTAAAATGATATGTTTCATTTAAGTATTTCTGATTTCATATACTTAGTACATTGTCTTGACCTCGCCCGGGCTGCGTTCATCCGCGGTAAGGGCAGCAGTGCTAGATCCACATTCTTAGGATCTCTACGTTGGTGTCGGGAGCTCCATCTTTTAGGAGGCTCTACTTTTGGGTATGATCTCCTGTTGTAGATAGTTTTATCTGATCGAGGGTATGGCGGGGAATCTGTCCATAGTTGTATATTTCCTTAGAGTGCAGAGTCATGTTATGCGATGTCGGATGTAGCGCTAAACTATGTTTATATATATATATGCGAAAGCGATGTTTTCTCACATAAAGCGTGTCTTGTTTTATAAAGCTGTTTCATGTCTTGCTTTATATTTCCGATTACTCGATGTATGACTACTTGGGTGCCGGTAAGGCACGATCCACGAACCGGGCAGGTCGTGGCGAATAAGGTGAAGCTTATCCGAGGCGGCTATTAGCGACTGAGTCGGCGAAGTCGTATGCAGATCATCGTCGTCGGCATCTGGAGTTTGAGGTTGATGATTGGGTTTTCCTGAAGGTGTCACCCATGAAGGGTGTGATCCGGTTTTCCATGTTTCTATGCTGAGGAGATGTATTGGGGATCCATCTAGAGTGCACCCGCTTGACGACGTCCATGTCACGACCCGTTCGGGGCGTGGATCGTGCCTTACCCGCACCCAAGTAGTCACATCGGAGAAATCGTGAAATAAAACATAAACATGAAAAAACAGATATGATAAATAAGCGAGCAACCAAAGCGTTGCCTTACTGCGTATGTATACATAAAAACCCGAGCAGTTATCCTTTTACAAACTACGCCTACAAGGTACTACGGACCTCTAGGAGTTTTATAACAACAACTATGACGGGCGGGGCGCCCGTACCCTGAATCTGAGAACCTACAGACTCAGGGTAACATACCAAAAGATAAGCCTCCGAAGGAACGGGGCTTCCCAACACGCTGAACTGTGATCCTATGAGCGAGGATCCACAACCGATGTACCTCTACCTGCGGCATGAACGCAGCCCCCCGAAGGAGGTCAGTACAACAGGTACCAAGTATGTGAAACTGAAAAATACTGTAAATGAAATCATAACAGTCTATATAAGACAGGAGGCATGTATGATAACAAAGCTATAGTTCACAATATAAAAGTAGTCATGTCAAGTCAGGGACTCACGCCCTCAAAGTCATCCCTCATGCCCGTGGAACTCCTTCCTCACTGCCGGCAGTCTAGGTATAAGTCATGTGATGCGTGTAACATGTCTCGGCCCATCTCATGGACTCGAGGTGAAATCGTATGGAATACATTCCCGGTCCATCTCATGGACTCGGTATCAAATCAGGTGGTATACATTCCCGGTTCATCTCATGACGCGGTGTCGAGTGAAATACATTCCGGTTCATCCCGTGAACGCGGTAGTCAGTGAAATACATTCGGTTCATCCCGTGAGCGCGTGGTAGAGTGAAATTCATTCCCGGTTCATCTCATGAACGCGGTAGTCGAGTGAAATACATTCCCGGTTCATCCCATGAACGCGGTAGTAGAGTGAAATACATTCCCGGTTCATCTCATGAACGCGATAGTCGAGTGAAATACATTCCCGGTTCATCCCATGAACGCGGTAGTCGAGTGAAATACATTCCCGGTTCATCTCATGAACGCGGTAGTCGAGTGAAATACATTCCCGGTTCATCTCATGAACGCGGTAGTCGAGTGAAATTCATTCCCGGTTCATTTCATGAACGCGGTAGTCGGATGGTCATAACATTTAAACGCTCTTTTAAGACAGATTAAGGTAATACCATATTTTCCTTTTAAAACAACTAAGGTAACATTATGCCCTTCTTTTTAAACCAAAACACTTTCCTTTTTAAAAGTCAAGTAACAACCTTCTTTTCCCAAAGTTCAAGTTTGCCTAATTTCAAATATTCACATTTCTTATTTTTGAAAGGTTTCATAGTTCATAGTCTTAATCTTTTAATAACATAATTCTCCTTTTAAAATAGTTGAGTAATATATGCCTTATGTGTGAGTAGGTTATTCTTGTTTATAACAATTTTATTAAAGCAGCCATGATCTAGGAAATGTAATATCATTTTGTCTCATCTTAGCTTCTATGCAGATGGAGGTTTCTACTGGTTTTAATAATACTTTATTAGTCAATACATTTCCCTTTATTAACGCTGCTGTGGTTTGTTCGATACTTATTCTCATTTCCGAAATCAGTAAAACATTATTCCTTTTACAAACCAAGTACTCATTGCTCACGAATGAGGTTTCACACTTTTTAACAAAATTCATATCAATTCAATTAAGTCAAGTCTCTTATCTTTTGAGACCAAGTCTCTTAACTTTTAAAATAAATAACCCATTCTTTTTATCCTTCTTAAGTCGTTATACCTAACTTCCCATAAAGCTGGTATAACTCTTAAGCTTTTAAAACCAAGTGTTACTCTTCTTTCAAAAAGGTTTCTTAATTCTTCTGAAATACTTCAAGATTCTTATTATTCAGGCTTAAGTCAAAAGACATTGCCGTAAAGCTACGTTCAGTTAACACACGTACGTCTACCGTACTATATATATATATACTTTTAAAATATCATGCTCAAGAGTATAGGAAGAATCACATACCTTGCGACGATTATCGACTATTAGCAAATAGCTCCAAGTACTGTAATCCTGCTAGCCTTTTTCACTTCTTCGAGTAGAATACGCTACTCGCAGTACTTCAACCTATCACGGTCATATAAGTCTATCAACGTCTAGACTATTCTGTAAAACATTTCTAGATACAGATTCCTTTATTCTACGGAAAATTGGGCAGCACTTCCCTACCCGCCAAACTACACAAGTCTACTGTAAATACAGTCCTATGTAAGTACAGTTCAGTCTTCTTCTTTAATATCCTTCAATGCATCTTATATTCATTTCTATACTACCACAGTATGTAATTTCCAATTACAATAGAAGGACAGTAGTATTTACCTCGATAAACCCAAAATTATCCAAGTTTAATGTCGATCTTGAGCAACGTTTAACTCCTAATCCGTGCACTCCAACCCGCTCCAAACAACCCTTAGAAGTTCTAACCAACTTCTACTCAAATACTTCAACCATCTATGAAGATTTTCTTAGGGTTTCGTTTAGTGGCTAAAGGAAGTATAATAGTATTTCTGGGCTTTTAGTATAGGTATAACATTGGAATATTACAAGGTATTTGGGCCAAGGTATTTTGGAATAGTAACAATACTAGGAGAATACTTTTCTACCAGGGGTATTTTACGAAAACAACTAGGCAGGGGAGGGTTTCGTGAGGCCTCAAAGGGGGGGAGCTCTTGGACGAGAGCTTTGCTAAGAGGAGGGATTTTTAGACTAGGAAATGTCTAAGTGTGGATGAAGAAGTTCATCAACTAAGGGGGGGTATTTATAGGCCAACCAATGGCCAAGATCAAGACAAGTGGTAGGCAAGTGTAGGGTGGGGATTTGGACAAGTGTAAGTGGGTCCCACTTGCTCATCAACTACACAAAATATCTCACAAATATCCTACCTAACCTTGACCAAAACTTCAACACAAAAAACGTGCCAAGCTAGCCCTTGCCGTCCACTTTTGAGGGTGACACATGTCACCCTCCCGTTGGTCCAAAATATTTCATCTCTCGGAAAAATCCGCTAAAATAATAAATGACATAGACGCATTTTTCCCTTCGCAAAGTTTGGAAAACGTTTCGTCGGAAAACAATTCGTTTTGGTAGTTGTGCACAAAATTTCGTCCCTTAGTCTACTTTAAGGCTTAAACTTTTGTACGTACGCCCTCACGTACATACTCTGGAAATACGGGGTATAACATTCTCCCCTCCTTAGAAACATTCGTCCCGAATGTTCCTTCCACGACGGATAACGATAAAGTTTCTCTTAACAAGTTGCCAATGCCACACCTGGCCACAAAATAATACAGGCGCAATTACTTAACCCAAGTCAACGAGGAATCACCTCTAGCATTACAAAAACTTCCACCCCCCGATCTAAAAGATATTCCCTTCGCACCTTTACTTCACAAAAGTAATGATCATTTCTATTCTCTCAGCACATGTTCACTTCTTTCCTTACTCATCGTACTCTTCTTGAACACTTGAACTCTTCTAGTATACGTACCATACTTGATCATTACTTGGTTCCCAAAATTTACGGTGTCACTACCTCCAAACTTGGTCATCTTACTAGCCTCAATCTCCTTTAAGGCCATTCCCGGCCTTAACGATCCGATTCTGGTCGAACATATCCACGAACTCATACGATGGTTACCTAAACCTGGGCCTAGCACCCTCGTGACCCTGCCACCTGGCGGGACCACCTCGAACTGACCCCACCACATTTCAGGTCGTGGGTTGACCCGCGATTGGTCCTCAACCCGACCCGCTATCGCGTTAAACACTTGTTCCCCCGATCCGGAATAATTTCACAACTCAAGTCAGGAAAACTTAGTGGTCTTCTTAGCTCAACTACCCTCTTTCATTTCCTACCACTCAGGGACTTATCACACAAATATATCCCACGTATACTATGCACTCTGGTAAAGGTCAACACCAACATAAATCTTTTACTCAAGATGGCCTCGCATCTAAGGGTTCTACGTATAAAACTCTAAGGCTCACACTTTCCCTGTCCCCAAACTTACCCTTCTAATTAACCATGTTTCTAATCACAATTTTAACATAATGTTATCTGAACATAATACTTAACACTTCACCATAACATCAACGCATACTAGTCTCTAGAGGGGTAAGAATATACCTGTAACATCTGCTCCACTCTAATCGTAGGCCTGCCCTGCAGGGCGCATAGCTGTAGAAGGCGATGATCCTGCCACTGACCCGGTAGGCTGCATCATTCTGCTTGTACCCCTCCTATAAGCACAGTCTCTCGTCACATGGCCCTGACGGCCGCAGGTGAAACAAGCACCGCAGAAGACGACATTCCCGGGATAGCGCTTGCCACATCGTGCACACCTGAGGGACATGAATCCTGGGCTAGAACCGTGTATATCTCAGAACCCGAAGCCACGGAGCTCGACCAGCTCCGAATACCCGACGTCCCAAGATCGCGGAGGACCACTGCATCTTGGCGGAGGTACATAACTAGACTGCTGCTGAGGCGGTCCGCCTCGAAAGTTACCAAAGGATCCTGCCGTCCTGGCCTTCTTCTGCTGATCTCGGTCATTCCGTCGACCTCTCCGCTCCTCACATCCCAGTGCATAAGCCTGTATGCGGGCAATGTCCATGCCCGGCTGAAGAGCTACACCCGAACAAGCCTCTGCCAAGTAGTCATCAAGCCCGGTGATGTAGCGGTGCACTCTGTCCTCCATGTCGGCTACAATGCGGGACGTATCGAGCTAGTGAGTCAAACTCCACATTGTACTCCCGACCGCACGCTCGCTCGCCTCAGCGTCAAAAATCGCCGCCCGAGCCCTTCTCATCTGTGGAGGCAAGAAGTGTGCAAAAAATGCCCCTGAGAACTCGTCCCATACGGCTGGAAGTGCATACTCTCCCCGAGACAGTTCCCACGAATGAAACCAGTCGACTGCAGTATCACGCAGCCGATGCGAACCTAAGACCACCGACTCGGTCTCCGAAGCCTTGATCACTCTCATGATCCATCAGAACGGTCGAATGAACTCCTGCGGATCATCCTCAGGCCTCGACCCGTAGAACTCACGGCTACAACTCGTAAAGTCCCAAGCCTCAAACTATCTCGATCTCGGGTGAACCATGGGTACTATCGAATCGCTGCGCCCACTATCCTCGAGCCTTGCCACTATCCCGCCAATAACAGGCCATCTCCTTGTAACCCATCTCCTCCGCTCCGGTGTGGACTGGAGGCTCAGTCTTGTGGTCTCGCAGCCCACCGCTGCGCTCTAAACTCTGGCCAAGTGGCGTCGCAAAACTCGCCGTCGAAGCACTATCTAAGGAAATGACCGGCTGCGCCCGCATCCTCTGTATCCTACTAGCGCCTCCCGCTGCCTTGCCCATCTGCCCGGTTGCCTTGCGCGAGGCATAATCGGTAAAACGAAATACGCCGAGGGTCCAACTTATCACACAGCTCTAAGGCACGATCTCAGAATGAGAAGAATGGAAACCAATCCTAAATGTCCTGCAGCCTCCTGATTATAGATGTGGTGCACAACACACCGATAATCAAGACTCTACTAGACACGGTCTGTAGACACTTTCCGAGGATTAAATGCTCTGATACCACTTTTGTCATGACTGCCCGGAACGTGGATCGTGCCTTACCCGGGCACCCAAGTAGTCATACATCAGAGAAATCAGCGGAAATAAAACATAAACATGAAACAAGAGATATGATAAATAAACAGGCCAACCAAAACAGTTGCCTTCTGCATATGTATACATAAAAACCCGAACAGTTATCCTTTTTACAAACTCTGCCCACAACAGTACTACAGACCTCTAGGAGTTTTATAACAACAACTATGATGGGACAGGGCCCCGCCATACCCCTGAATATACAAGAACCTACAGACTCAGGGTAACATACCAAAAGATAAGCCTCCGAAGGAACGGGGCTTCCCAACACGCTGAACTGTGATCCTATGAGCGAGGATCCACAACCGATGTACCTCTACCTGCAGCATGAACGCAGCCCAAGGAGGTCGATAACAGTACCAAGTATGTGAAACTAAAAATACTGTAAATGAACTCATAACAGTCTATATAAGACAGGAGGCATGTATGATAACAAAGCTGTAGTTCACAATATAAAAGTAGTCATGTCAAGTCAGGGACTCACACCCTCAAAGTCATCCCTCATACCCGTGGAACTCCTTCCTCACCGCCAGCCTAGGTATAAGTCATGTGACGTGTAACATGTCTCGCCCATCTCATGGACTCGAGGTGAAATCGTATGGAATACATTCGGTTCATCCACGAACGCGGTGGTGAGTGAAATACATTCGGTTCATCCATGAACGCGTAGTCAGTGAAATACATTCCGGTTCATCCCATGAACGCGTAGTCGAGTGAAATACATTCACGGTTCATCCCATGAAAGCGATAGTCGAGTGAAATACATTCCCGGTTCATCCAATGAACGCGGTAGTCAGTGAAATACATTCGGTTCATCTCGAACGCGGTAGTCGAGTGAAATACATTCCCGGTTCATCCCATGAACGCGGTAGTCGAGTGAAATACATTCCCGGTTCATCTCATGAATGCGGTAGTCGAGTGAAATACATTCCCGGTTCATCCCATGAACGCGGTAGTCGAGTGAAATACATTCCCGATTCATCCCATGAACGCGGTAGTCGAGTGAAATACATTCCCGGTTCATCTCATGAACGCGGTAGTCGAGTGAAATACATTCCCGGTTCATCTCATGAACGCGGTAGTCGGATGGTCATAACATTTAAACGCTCTTTTAAGACAGATTAAAGTAATACCATATTTTCCTTTTAAAACAACTAAGGTAACATTATGCCCTTCTTTTAAACCAAAACACTTTCCTTTTTAAAAGTCAAGTAACAACCTTCTTTTCTCAAAGTTCAAGTTTGCCTAATTTCAAATATTCACATTTCTTATTTTTGAAAGGTTTCATAGTTCATAGTCTTAATCTTTTAATAACATAATTCTCCTTTTAAAATAGTTGAGTAATATATGCCTTATGTGTGAGTAGGTTATTCTTGTTTATAACAATTTTATTAAAGCAGCCATGATCTAGGAAATATAATATCATTTTGTCTCATCTTAGCTTCTATGCAGATGGAGGTTTCTACTGGTTTTAATAATACTTTATTAGTCAATACATTTCCCTTTATTAACGCTGCTGTGGTTTGTTCGATACTTATTCTCATTTCCGAAATCAGTAAAACATTATTCCTTTTACAAACCATGTAATCATTGCTCACGAATGAGGTTTCACACTTTTTAACAAAATTCATATCAATTCAATTAAGTCAAGTCTCTTATCTTTTGAGACCAAGTCTCTTAACTTTTAAAATCAATAACCCATTCTTTTTGTTAAACCCCGTATTTCCAGAGTATGTACGTGGGGGACGTACGTAGAAATTTTCGAACTTCTTTAGGCTTGGCCGAATTCTTTTTGTGCACAACACCCGGTTAGAGTCGTTTTTCGACGAGACGTTTCTGACTTTCGTAGGGAATTTCCGCTATGTCGTTTTTAATTTTTCTGCGGATTTTTCCGAGAGACGAAACATTTTGGACCAGCGGAGGGTGACAAGTGTCACCTCACATTGGATGGAGTGGGACGGCAATTTGGACGAATTGAGTGGGGTTAGGTAGGATATTTTGTGCAAGTTGTTGTGGTAGATGGATAAGGTGCACTTGGCTTAAATCTAGCCCTACACTTGCACCACACTTGTCTTCATCTTGGCCATTGGTTGGCCTTCACTTGACCTATAAATACCCCCCTTAGTTGATGAACTTCTTCATCCAAAAATTGTCTAAGTCTTGAAAATCCCTCCCTCTCCCTCAACCTTGTTCTCGCCCAAACACCACCCTCTCCCCTCTCAAGGCCCTCGTAGAGCCCCCTTGCCTAGTGGCTCTGGCCGAGCAACCCCTAGCCTAGTTGTGCTAGTCAAAATACTACCCCCCTTGGTAGAAATGTATTCTACTAGTATCGTTATAATGCCCAAAATACTTTAGCCAAATACCTTGTAGTACTTTCCAAAGTACCCTTTAAACGAAACCCTAAGGAAAAATCTTCACCCGTAGTTGAAGTATTAAGTAGAAGTTGTGTAGACACTTCTAAGGGTTTCTTGGAGCGTTTTGGAGCGCACGGAGTAGGAGCTAAACCTTGTTCAGGAACGACATATAAACTCGGATAAGTTTGGGCGTCACGAGGTAAACATTCTTGTCCTTCGGTTTTACTTGGAAATTACATGTGGTGGGATTATCGAGTTGAAGTATACTATATATAGAATGAACATTATAATTGTGCGGCAATGTCTTTTGACTTAAGCTCGAATAATACTTACGGCAATGTCTTGCGACTTAAGCTGAATTTAAATAAGAGAATCAATCTGAATTACATAGACGTATTCATGAGACTTGTGTAGCATTCATGTAGTAGAATTGTACACGTCCGGTCAGACGTGTTAACCCCCCCCCTGGTTGGCTTGGTAGCCGGCCTCGATAGAGGAGGAGATTTACGCTGTTGCGGGGGGGGGGAGGTGCTGCCGAATTTTCTGTAGAATATTCTACGTCGGGATCTAAAGGTATTAATAGGCGCTTTGTGGCCTCTATAGGTTGTAGTACTGCGTGTGGAGTGATCTGCTTGACTGAGAGTGTCGCCGACGGTTTGAGGTACTTGGAGCGTTTTGCTATTAGTCGATAATCGTCGCGAGGTATGTGGACCTCTTCCTATCTCTTCTAGCATGATATGTGTGAACTATGTATGCATTGACGCATACGTGCTAAATGTATTTGATTGATTTAAAACATAAAGTGTTATAACGGCTTTATGGGAAGTTGGTTATAATAACTTTATGTGGATAAGCACATACTTTGTGGTTTTTAAAAGGTAACTGATTTGAATAATAACTGGCTTGATATGTGTTAATAAAGAACTTGAAGCATTTCAAAAGATTTATGAATCGTTTTGAAAGAATGAGTATTACTTGGGTTTTGAAAGCTTAAGAGTTATACTAGCTTTATGGGAAGTTAGGTATAACGGCTTAAGAATGTTTTACTGATTTCGGAAATCAGAATGTGTATCGACAAACCACTGCAGCGTTAATAAAAGGAAAATGTATTGACTAAAGAAGTATTATTAAAACCAAGAGAAACCTCCATCCGCATGAAGCTAAGATGAGACAAAATGATATTACATTTCCTAGATCATGGCTGCTTAATAAGATTGATTATAAACAAGAATAACCTACTCACTTATAAGACATAGGTTTCTCAAAACGTTTAAAGGAGAATTATGTTTTAAAGGATTTAAAACTATGAACTACGAAACCTTTTTCTAAAATGAGAAACTTGAGCATTCGAAATTAGGCAAACTTGAACGTTTGAAAAATAAGGTTGTCACTTGATTTTACAAAGGAAAGCATTTTGGTTTACTTAACAATGTTAGTCACTCAAATTTTTATACTACGGGTATCGGGTGACCTTTGTAAAAGAAATGGATCTTAAAAGGAATTTAACGGACGTAGTACTTTAAGGTTAAAATCCGGACTTTGATATAAAATGAAAGTACCTTGAGTCGTGTGTAACTTGCTTATACTTGTTGTTATGAAACTTGACCATGTCACGTGTGATAGCCTTGTTGTGTAAGTACTGTGTTCTACTCGACTACCGGTTCATCCGGGAATGTATATCACTCGACTACCGGTTCATCCGGGAATGTATATCACTTGACTACCGGGTCATCCGGGAATGTATATCACTTGACTACCGGGTCATCCGGGAATGTATATCACTTGATTACCGGTTCATCCGGGAATGTATTTCACTCGACTACCGGTTCATCCGGGAATGTGTTTCACTTGATTACCGGTTCATCCGGGAATGTATTTCACTTGACTACCGGTTCATCCGGGAATGTATTCCACTCGACTACCGGTTCATGGGATGAACCGGGAATGTATTCCAACCTTTTCTATATTGGGTCCATAAGATGGGCCGAGACCTGTTATACGTATCTCATGATTTGTACCTAGATCACGGTGAGGAAGGAGTTCCACGCATGAGGATGACTTTTGTAGGCGTGAGTCCACGACTTGACATATTCTTCTATGTTGTGAACTGTAGTTTGGTTATCATACATGTCTCTGCTTTATATAAACTATTATGATTTCATTTACGATTTTACTGATTTCACATACTTGGTACTGTTGTCTCGACCTCCTTCGAAGTGCGTTCATCTGCAGTAAAAGGTACATCGGTTGTCGATCCATTTTAGGATCACCTTTCAGCGTATTGAAAGCTCCGTTCTTCGAGGCTTATCTTTTGTATGTTACCACAGTCTGTAGATGCTTATACATTGGGGTATGGCGGCCCTGTCCGTCATAGCCGTGTAAAATCTTAAGTGCAACCTTTGTTGTAGGCGGTGGTTTGTAAAAGGATAACCGTCGTATTTATGTAAATATGATGAAGGCAACTGTTTTGGTTGGCCTGTTTATTTATCTTTTCTCTTAACTCATGTTCATGTTTTTATTTCCGCTGATTTTCTCTGATGTTGTATCACTAGGGTGCCCGGGGTAAGGCACCAGTCACGGGCCCGGGTTCGGGTCGTGACACTTTTTATCCTTCTTAAGTCGTTATACCTAACTTCCCATAAAACTGGTATAACTCTTAAGCTTTTAAAACCAAGTGTTACTCTTCTTTCAAAAAAGGTTTCTTAATTCTTCTGAAATACTTCAAGATTCTTATTATTCAGGCTTAATTCAAAAGACATTGCCGTAAAGCTACGTTCAGTTAACACACGTACGTCTACCGTACTATATATATATACTTTTAAAATATCATGCTCAAGAGTATAGGAAGAATCACATACCTTGCGACGATTATCGACTATTAGCAAATAGCTCCAAGTACTGTAATCCTGCTAGCCTTTTTCACTTCTTCGAGTAGAATACGCTACTCGCAGTACTTCAACCTATCACGGTCATATAAGTCTATCAACGTCTAGACTATTCTGTAAAACATTTCTAGATACAGATTCCTTTATTCTACGGAAAATTGGGCAGCACTTCCCTACCCGCCAAACTACACAAGTCTACTGTAAATACAGTCCTATGTAAGTACAGTTCAGTCTTCTTCTTTAATATTCTTCAATGCATCTTATATTCATTTCTATACTACCACAGTATGTAATTTCCAATTACAATAGAAGGACAGTAGTATTTACCTCGATAAGCCCAAAATTATCCAAGTTTAATGTCGATCCTGAGCAACGTTTAGCTCCTAATCCGTGCGCTCCAACCCGCTCCAAACAACCCTTAGAAGTTCTAACCAACTTCTACTCAAATACTTCAACCATCTATGAAGATTTCCTTAGGGTTTCGTTTAGTGGCTAAAGGAAGTATAATAGTATTTCTGGGCTTTTAGTATAGGTATAACCTTGGAATACTACAAGGTATTTGGGCCAAGGTATTTTGGAATAGTAACAATACTAGGAGAATACTTTTCTACCAGGGGGGGGGGTATTTTACGAAAACAACTAGGCAGGGGTTCAGCCGAGGCCTCACAAAAGGGGAGGAGCTCTTGGACGAGCTTTGCTAAGAGGAGGGATTTTTAGACTAGGAAATGTCTAAGTGTGGATGAAGAAGTTCATCAACTAAGGGGGGGGTATTTATAGGCCAACCAATGGCCAAGATCAAGACAAGTGGTAGGCAAGTGTAGGGTGGGGATTTGGACAAGTGTAAGTGGGTCCCACTTTCTCATCAACTACACAAAATATCTCACAAATATCCTACCTAACCTTGACCAAAACTTCAACACACAAAATGTGCCAAGCTAGCCCTTGCCGTCCACTTTTGAGGGTGACACATGTCACCCTCCCGTTGGTCCAAAATATTTCATCTCTCGGAAAAATCCGCAAAAATAATAAATGACATAGCCGCATTTTTCCCTTCGCAAAGTTTGGAAAACGTTTCGGAAAAACAATTCTTTTTGGTAGTTGTACAAAATTTCGTCCCTTAGTCTACTTTAAGGCAAACTTTTGTACGCACGCCTCACGTACATACTGGAAATACGGTATAGCATCCGGTGTGGGGTTATCGTATGAGAGATTCCATGCGATACTTGATCGTCGAGTTAGGCGTCTGCGGACGAAGGATGTGGCTTCGTCGAGGTCTTATGGCGAACGAGCACGCAGAGGAGATGGCGTGGGAGCGAGAGGAGGATATGAGGCAGAAGTATCCTCACTTATTCCCCACACCTCCAGGTAACTTACTTTCCTACTTGTTGATTTCAATTACCATATGTACTTAAGTGTTGTATTGTGGCCATGTGTGGCATTTGCAAACTGTTTACGTTATGAGGGACTTTATCGTTATCTGTCTTAAGAAGGAACATTCGGGACGAATGTTTCTAAGGAGGGGAGAATGTTATACCCCGTACTTCCAGAGTATGTATGCGAGGACGTACGTACGATTATTCAAGCCCTAATTAGGTTAAGAATGAACTTGTGAACTTTCAACGGAAAAGATTCCGAACCTTGTGAAGGAAATTCTACGTTTTTAATATTTTAACCGATTACGGATTTTTCCGAGAGACGAAATATTTTGGACCAATAGGAGGGAGACATGTGTCACCCTTAGTTGGCATGGGTTGGACGAAATGGTGGCCTAATGGACAAGTCAAATGGTCAAGTCTTGCAAAGATATTTTTTGGGTTAGTGGGGGTAGGTATAGTGGACGGTTTTCGAGCAAGTGGGAGGCCACATGGCTCATTGTTGGGGGTGACATATGTCCCAATGTTGTGGTGGACATATGTCCCAAGGTTGTTGTGGACACTTGGTGGAAGACTCCACTCACACAAGCTAGCTAATCTTCACCCCTCGATTTGTGTTAATCTTGGCCATTGAAGGCTCTATAAATACCCCTCTTGTGCAAGACTTAACTTCATCCACTAAACATTTTCCAAGTCTCAAAATCCTTCCTCTAGTAGTGTTCTTGTCCAAGTCCTCTCCCCCTTGCCTAGTGTTTCGTCAAAACACCCCCTTCCCCATTCCTTGTAGTCCCCCAACCCCTCCTTGGTAGAAAAATATTCTCCAAGTATTGTTACTATCCCAAAATACCTTAGCCAAATACCTTGTAGTATTCCAAAGTCACCTCTATACTAAAGCCCAGAAATACTACCTTATATCCATTAGTCACAAAACGAAACCCTAAGGAAAATCTTCATAGTGGTTGAAGTGTTAAGTAGAAGTTGTTTGGGAACTTCTAAGGGTTTCTTGGAGCTATCGGAGCGTACAGAATAGGAGCTAAACCTTGCTCAGGATCGACATTTATCTTGGATAATTTTGGGCTTGTCGAGGTAAATATCTTGTCCTTCTATTGTAATTGGAGATTACATACTGTAGTAGTATAGAAATGAGTATAAGATATATAGAAGGATGGTATAAAAGAAGAGAATTGAACTGTACTTACATAGGACTGTATTTACAGTAGACTTGTGTAGTATGACGGGTAGGGAAGTGCTGCCCAATTTTCCGTAGAATTAAGAACCCTCTGCTTAGAATATTCTACAGAATAGTCTAGACGTTGATAGACGTATTTGACTATTATAGGTTGATACTCTGCGCGCGACATATTCGACTTGGCAGGTGGATTTCGCCGAGGAGGTATGTGATTCTTCCTATCCTCTTGAGCATGATATTTTTGATATATATATAGTACGGTAGACGTACGTGTGATTACTAAAACTGGTTTTACTCTGATGTCTTTTGACTTGAGTTTTAAATAATAAGAATCTTGAAGTATTTCAAAAGAATTATGAATCATTGTTTGAAAGAAGAGTAATACTTGGTTTTAAAAGCTTAAAGAGTTATACTAGCTTTATGGGAAGTTAGATATACCGACTTAAGAAATATAAAAGGAACAGTTTACTTATTTGTTTATGAAAGTCTTGTATTGATTTCTGAAAAGTGTAGTAAGATGGTTTGATAAGTAAACATGTTATGATGCTACGCGTGTTAGTGTCTTGTGATGTTGTGTAAAAGGTTATTCTTGTTGTGCATACGTTGTTAAACGTTAAGCCCGTTGTACTGTTATGATATCACATACCCCATTGACTTGTTATACCGAGGGCTTGCCACCCTTGATGTGGGTCTATACGGCCTATGCGGTCTGTGTGACTATGCGGAGCTGCGAGAGTTTCAGGATTGATCATTCCGGGTGTATTATCCCGATGCGAGGAATGCCTCATGCGGTCTGTGTGACTATGCGATCTATGTGACTATGCGGACTGCGGGTGTCCAGGAGGATACCGCGGGTTAGCTGCCCCCGATGCGAGGAATACCTCATGCGGTGCCGTGTGACCTATGCGACTGCGGAGTTCGAGATTAGGCTCGCATAATGATACTATGGGCGATTGGCCTTGCTTCGATCATTAGCGGCCTAGAAAAGACCCGGTTATGTTATGTCTATTTTGTTTTTGGTTATCTTTGCACTATGTGCGGTTACATTGGTTGTTTCGTACATATTTGTAAAATTGGTTTTAAAATGATATGATTTCATTTAAAGTACTTTACAGTTTCACATACTTGGTACCTGTTGTACTGACCTCCTTCGGGGGGCTGCGTTCATGCCGCATGTAAGGGAAAGCAGGTGGTAGATCCTCATTCTTAGGATCCTTACTCTGGTGTCAGGAGCTCCATTTCTCCGGAGGCTCGACTTTTGGTACGACTCTCCCTGGTGTTGTAGATATTTTGTACATTCAGGGTATGGCGGGGCCCTGTCCCGCCATAGTTGTTTACATTCCTAGAGGTCTGTAGTCATGTTGTAAAGTTGGGATGTAACTGCCAGACTTGGTTTATATATATATGCCGAAAGACAACTTTTTCTCAGATAAACTGTGTTACATTTTACATTTGTTTCATGTCTTGTTTTATTATTCCGCTGGTTACTCTGATGTATGCCTACTGGGGTGCCCGAGTAAGGCACCAGTCACGGGCCCGGGATCGGGTCGTGACACTTTGTTTTCCTCATTTATTCATTATTTTTACATCCTGCCTTGAATTGCTTATTCTTATGCTAAGTCTACCTTGACCTTTGCATACATTTTAGCCTCTCTTGACCTCACTTTGTGGGATTTCACTCAGACTATTGTTGTTGTTAGAGGTTTAAAAGCTAATTGGTTCATAACTACCCAAACAGATTACGTTTTTTTTTAAGTAATCTACTCTTTATCCGACTAAGAGATCCTAAGTAAACCTGTGCTTCCCAACAAAAAAAAAAAAGGACCACGTTGGATCCCGTTCAGTTCCAATTTGCAACCTCACGTATTGTAACACTTTGGGTGTTAGGCTAGGTTGTGTGCTGACGCAACACGATAAGGTTAGAGCCTATGTTTCCCGGCGGTTAGGGAAGCATGAAAGGAATTACGCTACTCACGATTTAGAGTCGGCGACAGTTAATCGTATCTTGAAGATTTGGAGGCATTCCTTATATAGACTTCATGTGGATATGTGTGCAGACCACAAAAGCCTCCGGTATATCTTCAGACAGAGGCAGTTGAATTTGCGACAGGGACGGTGGTTGGAGTTACTCAAGGATTGTGATATTGATATCCTATACCACCCGGGGAAAGCCGAGACAGTTACAGATGCTCTTAGTCATGGATCTATGGGTAGTCTGTCAGATGGGCAACCAGATAGACAGGACGAGGTCCGTGAGATTCATCAGCTACCGAGCCGAGGGGTTCGATTTTTTTTTGTTGTTTCCGAGGTGAATGAAGTTTGGATCCGAGAGGTTGCCGAGTCTTCCTTCGTCGAAGAGGTGAAGAGGCGACAATATGAGGATTCAGCGTTAGTATGTGATCGAGATACGGCTCTCCGAGAAGAGAAGAACATGTTTGAGCAGCACCGGATGGGGTGATGTGATATGAGGATAGATTATGTGTACCCGGTGCTTCAGGACTTGTCAGCAGGTTGTAGGGGAGGCACGCAGTGCATATCGCTCTAATTGTTCGGGGTCGACTAAGTTGCGTCGTGGCCTCAAATGTATGTATTGGTAAGATGGCCTAAAATGGGACATAGCAGAGTTGTTTCTTAATGTCCGAATTAGTAGCAGGTCAAGGTGGAACACCAGAAGCCCAGTGGGCTATTTGTTATACCCCGTAGTTCTGACCCTACGTATGAGAGTGTACGAAAGCATGTAAGACTTAAATTTTTTCAAAGATAGGTTGACGGATTATTCCGGACGGGTTTTAGTCAACTTTGAGGCGGGTTATGACCCGATTCATTGAGAGTTCCTAAGTATTTTAAAGTCCTAGGGCGTAGTTCGTTGAGTCTAGATTCCAACGCAACCAACCGTTCGTCGATAGGACGTCGGAGTAGAAAGTTATGAGAGTTACAAGTTCGATCGGGCAGAAATGCGTTTGAGCAAAGCGATAGGCTGGCGCGGATGCACGCGCGCGCCTAAAGTAATCGAGGTCGCTGAAGTTTCAGCCGGCGCCAGGACAGCAGGCGCGCCGAAAGTCCAGAGCCGGAGGTTTCAGTGCGTGATTTTTGGGCGGAAAAACTTAGAAAAGTCAGATTTTTCTTTTAAAAGACCTTGGGAGGGTGACAAGTGTCCCCCCCCATCTGATTTCTTGCATGCAATATATTGACCAAGTCTTGAAGACTTGGTCATCTTCTAATTTCCCTCTCTCTCTAAAGCTTTAGCTCTCCCTTCTCTCTAAGTTTCCAAGAGGAATTCTAAGCCTAAAGAAAATCTGAAAAGTGTGATAGGAAGGAAAGGTTATTACAAGCTTGTGAAGACTATTGTGGTGATATTCTTGGAGTAGAGGCTAGCAATTGTTGGAATAAATTGGCTAAAAGCTCTAAGGTAACCATTCTTCTTTTATTGATGGTATTTGGTATTGCATGTTGAGTAGGAAGAACTTTTAGTTGGAAATAAGGCCCTTAGATTGATTGCATGTGAGAAATGTGGTTGGGATATGAAAGGATTGGTTAAAAGAGCAAGTGAGCATGTTGTAGCCTAAACTACCTTAAACTTGTTAAAATGAATTATTGTACCTTGTGGGGCAGAATTAGTTTGGGTGTGTAATCCCCTTTGCATTGTTGGATTGTTGAGCCTTGAATGAGGCATTTGGGTGATAAATTCGGCCTTGAGAAAGGTGACAAAGTATGTAGAAACAAAGGAAATGCTGCCCAATTTTCCGTAGAATTTAGTGGCTTTGAGTTAGATTATTCTACATTGAAATTAGAGGTTAATGAACATATCATGGTTATTATAGGTTGAATTATTACTTGCGGTAGTTGGACCTAGCAAGTGGATTGACTAAAGAGGTATGTGAAGTTTTCCTATCTCTTGAGCATGAATAGATTAAACTATGTAGTACGGTAGACGTACAAGATTTGGTATTCTTACTCATTTTAAGCATATAATGACTTGTTTCATTTTAAGAATGTATAATTCCCTTAGTTAAGGGGAAGGTATGATTTTACTAAAGCATAAGAGTTAATATAACAACTTTATGGGAAGTTGGTTTATTAGCTTCATAAAAGGTTAATGAGAAGAGATTTACTCCAAATAAGATAAGTATATGGAGAGGCAAATTGATTTTAAGGTATCAATTGCCCAAAGGTTTTATGTATAAAGAAGAGTCATTTTCAAAAGAGTTGAGGTATGTAGTACTTGGGTTAAACTCCTGTTCTTTTACTATAGATATGGTTAAGTGCCTTAAGTAAACTAAAATGAGAGGGTATATGAACAAGACTAATAAGAAGTTATAAGTTTTCTTAACTTATTTATGATTATGATATGATGTGATTTGAGCTAGGTAAGAGTATATCCGGCGGGCAAGCCCCAAGATCGTTATACCACCTTCTCCGGGGTAAGAGTATGCGGCGGCAAGCCCTAAGATCGTCATACCACCTTCTCCGATGTAGAGTATATCCGGCGGGCGATCCAAGATCGTTATACCATCTGCACTGATAAGAGTATATATGGCAAGCCCCAACATCGTTATAACATCTGCTCCGGTAAGAGTATATCCGAGGTGACCCAAGATCGTTATACCATCCGGGGTAAGAGTATATCCGGAGGAAAGTCCCCAAGATCGTTATACCACCTGTTCCGTGGATTTGCTACCCATGATGCGAGGAATACCTCATGCGAGTCCTTATGGGCTTATGCGGGTGAAATAGTCTCATGCCGGCAGGTACAGCCGATGCGAGGAGTACCTCATGCGGGTCCACAGGACCCATGCGGGTGAAATAGTCCCAGGAGTAGGATGGTTTTATTGATACTACGGGCGAGGTACCCTGTTTTGATCATGAGCCTCCTACTTTATGCAGTATTATACGTATATACTTGTCACTCTCATTGTTAGTAAGGCACAGTAAAAGGTATTTTATCGTCT
The DNA here is from genome assembly GCA_029844215.1 of Przewalskia tangutica. NCBI lineage: Eukaryota > Viridiplantae > Streptophyta > Magnoliopsida > Solanales > Solanaceae > Przewalskia > Przewalskia tangutica. The sequence goes on along the minus strand of CM056737.1, from coordinate 42,562,129 downwards.
TTCATGACTCCAGCTTGCTTTTAGACTTATGATATCATATTACAGTATTTTTCCCAGCTTTACGTACTTGGTACATATTGTGTACTGACCCCCTTCCCCGGGGGCTGCGTTCATGCCGCAGGTAAGGGTAAGCAGATTGAGGATCCTCGTTCTTAGGATCACTATTCCGGTGTCAGAAGCTCCATTCCTCCGGAAGCTTATTTATTGGTACGGATATTTCCCTGATGCTATAGGTATTTTGTACATTCAGGGGTATGGCGGGGCCCTGTCCGCCACGGTTGTTATCTTTAAGTGCATGGCCACCTATGTGTTTTGGGCTATAAGAACCGGTTGTATTATAAATCGTTGGTTAAGTATGTTTATGGAAGCGACTTATCGGTGGCGGATATGTATTACCCTTTTATGATGTTATGTGTTGTGTTATGTTCCGCTGCTATTCTCTGACATATACCTGACAGGGTACCCCAGTAGGGTACTAGTCGCGGCCCCGGGGTCGGGTCGTGACAAAAGTGGTATCAGAGCAGTTAGTCCTCGGAAAGTGTCCATGCATCGTGTCTAGTAGAGTCTTGATTATCGTGTGTCGTGCACCACGTCTATAATCAGGAGGCTGCGGGATATTTAGGATTGGTTTCCATTCTTTCACTCTAAGATCGTGCAATAGAGCTGAGTTATAGGTTGAACCTCCTCTGATGTTTTCCTTTATGTATCAGTTATGCCTCCACGCAAGGCAACCGCGGCCCGGCGGCAAGGCGGTGAGAGTGCTTTGCTAGTGGGGCGTGGAGAGTCACGAGGCACGAGCCCGATCCCCACGGAGATGATGTTTAGGCGGCGAGTTCCACGTCGTCGCCTTTCGCAGTTCGAGGCGGCGGACGCGCTCACGAGACCGCGATGCGAGCCTCCGATCCCACGCCGGGGCACGATACAGATTACGGAACAAATTCGCCATCGACCAGCATAGTGGCGGCGGCGCCGACAGTGAGCGGCGCCAACCCTAGAGCCGATTTACTGATTCGGGATTTCTTGGGTTGTCACCCACCCGAAGTTCTATGGTTCGAGATTTGATGAGGATCCGCGGGAGTTTGTCCGGCGATTCTGGACCATGCGAGTTCTTAGGGCATCGAGATCGAGTGCATTATACTAGCTTCTTACGGTTACGCGATATTGCGTTGAATCGGTTTGAGTCATGGGTATTGGCGAGGGTGAGGATGCTCTTCCGGCTGATTGGGAGGAGTTCACGAGGCGTTCCTAGACCACTTCTTGCCTCACGAGGTGAGGAGAGCCAGCGTGAATAGGTTCTTGACCTTGAGGCGGGGCGAGAGGACTATCGGGAGTACAACTGAGTTTGACTCCTTGGCGGATATGCACACACCATCGTAGCACATGGCGAGCGGGGTTCATAGATACGTGATGAAGGCCTGGACCGTCACATGATTCTTGCTTAGGAGTGGCTCTTGACCGAGATGGATATTGCCAGATGCAGCATACGCGAGAGATTGAGGCAGAGCGGGATCGGTAGATTTGGGCCACCCAAGAGGCGAACATCGAGTTCTCAGCGCTTTCGAGGCGGCGGCCTCGTGCAGACTAAGTCCACCTTCCGCCCGGCCAGTGCTCCTTCCGATTTTCCGGCGGGAGGTACGTCAGCGAGGTTATTCGGAGCGGTCGGGGCTCAGGACTTGAGTTTTCGCGAGGCGGACCGGCTGTCGAGACCACCTACCTCTGCGTTCGATGCGTAGGTCTCATCCGGCGAGTGCGTATGGGTTTGAGATCATGTTACTCTTGTAGCGGCGAGGCCATCCAAGAAGGATTGTCCGTCCTTGGCGGCGGAGCATTACGGTTCAGCCGGCGGGTGCATTCTTTGGATCTTCATCTTGATGGTTAGGCGCCCGAGGCGAGGTACTTATGGGGCCAGCCGCGGCGAAGGTCGTGGTAGGGTTCGATTCTAGCGGTCCTCGAGCCGCATATATGCTATGTCGGTCAGCGGGACCGGGGCGTCGCGGATGTCGCCGCAGTACATTATTGGTTTCTTCTTTGTGATGTATATGCTTTGATAGATCCGAGTTCTACCTTGTCTACATATCTCCTCATATTGCCAGAGAATAGGGATAGAGCACGAGTCCATAAGACCTTTTGAGGTGGCTACGCCGATAGGTGATTCGATGGTAGGTGGCGAGTGTATAAGGCTTGTCCTGTGACTATAGATAAGCCGTCGGACTCTAGCCAACTTGATAGAGTTGGATATGACGAACTTTGATGTGATTATGGGTATGGATTGGCTAGCGTCTTGCTATGCCAGCGTGGACCGTGAGAGAGATTAGTTCGGTTCTAGTTTCCGTGCCCATTATCGAGTGGAAGGGGAATATTGCATCGCCGAGGGGTAAGTTTATTTCTTACCTCAAGGCTAGAAAAATGGTGCGGAAAGGGTACATCTATCATATGGTTCGGGTATTCGACACTGAGGCCGAGGTACCGGACCTTCAGTCAGTTCCGGTCGTTAGAGAGTTTCTAGACGTATTCCCAGAAGAGCTTCCGGGTATCCCTCCTGAAAGGGAGATTGAGTTTTGCATTGACTTGGCGCCAGATACTCGACCGATATCTATTCCGCCATGCCGGATGGCACCTGCCGAGCTGAAGGAGTTGAAGGACCAGTTGAAAGATTTTCTGGAGAAAGGCTTTATTAGGCCAAGTGTTTCTTCTTGGGGAGCACCAGTGTTATTTGTAAAGAAGAAGGATGGGACGCTGCGTATGTGTATTGATTACAGGCAGCTGAACAATGTAACTATCAAGAACAGATATCCCCTCCCCAGGATTGACGATTTGTTTGACCGATTGCGGGGTGCAAAGTGTTTTTCAAGATAGACTGCGATGCAGTTATCATCAGTGCGAGTTAGAGAGATAGATATCCCAAAGCGCATTCAGGACTGGTATGGGCACTATGAGTTGAGTGATGTCTTTCGGTTGACCAATGCCCAGCGGTATTCATGGATTTGATGAATAGGGTGTTCGAGCCATTCTTGGATATATTCGTTATAGTGTTTATCGATGATATCTTGGTGTATTCGCGCACGAGCGAGCATCTGGTCATTTGAGGGCGGTTTGAAGTCCTCCGAGGCCGCGATTGTATGCCAAGTTCTCGAAGTGCGAGTTACAGTTAGCCGGTGGCTTTCTTAGGGCATGTCGCCGGGCCGAAGGTATTGAGTTGTCGGCTAAGATTGAGGCGATAAGACTTGGCGGACCAGCTACACCGGAGTGCGCAACTTTGGGCCTTGCGAGTTATTATCGAGGTTTGTAGAAGTTTGCTTATTTCAAGCACCTTTGACTAAGGCGACTCGAAGGAAGCTATGTTCGGTTGGCGGATACTTGTGAGAAAATTTCCAGTTGCTAAAGGAGAAGTTGGCGGCCGCCCCGATTCTTACTCTTCGGAGGGCTTAGATGGATATGTGGTTTATTGTGACGCATCGTGTCGGGCTTGGGTGCGTCTTGATGCAAAGACGGCGAGTTATAGCTTATGCGTCTCGGCCTTAGGAAGCATGAGAAGAACTATCCCACGCGTGACTTGGAGTTGGCGGTGATTCATACCTTAAAGATCTGGAGGCATTATTTATATGGAGTTCATGTGGACATTTACACAGACCACAAGAGTCTCCAGTACATCTTCAGCCAGAGGGAGCTGAACTTGCGGCAGAGACGGTGGTTGGAGCTACTTAAGGATTACGATGTTGATATTCTATACCACCCGGGGAAGGCGATGTGGTTGCGGATGCCCTTAGTCGCGGTCGATGGGTAGTGCATGCGATCTTGACCGGAGAAGAGGGATATGGTCCGAGAGTTACATCAGCTAGCGAGCCTTGGGGTTCGTTTGGTTGATTCTGATAGTGAGGGAATTCGGGTTCGAGAGGTTGCCGAGTCTTCTATCGTCGAGGAGGTAAAGAGGCGACAGTATGAGGATCCGATTTTGCAGTGCAGAGATGCTGCTGTTCGAGAAGGAGAAGAGTACATTTGAGGTAGCACGATGGGTGCTAAGATTCGAGGGCCGGTTGTGTGTTTAGATGTGACAGACTTCGTGGATTAAGAGAGGCACACAGTGCTCGTTATTCTATTCATCCGGGGTCGACTAAGATGTACCATGACCTCAGATGCGTGTATTGGTGGGATGGCCTAAAGAGGGACGTTGCGGAGTTCGTGTACGCAGTGCGAATTGTCGAGTTAAGATTGAGCACGAAGCCGGTGGTCATTGCGAGCCATTGATATTCGACTTGGAAGTGGGAGGTGATAAATAGGGCTTTTATTACAGGGCTACCTACCACTCAGATGAAGCATGAGTCCATTTGGGTGATTGTCGGCGGTGTGAAATCAGCCCATTTTCTTCGGTCGAACAACGTTCTCCGAGACTATGCGATTATATATTAGAGAGATTGTGAGGCGCACGAGTCGGTGTCGATTATATCGATAGAGGCGGTTCGGCTAACTTCGAGGTCTTTTGAAGGATTAGGGACACAGGTGAGTCTCGATGCGGCGTTTCACCCTCGTGATAGACGGGCCGAGCGCACTATCCGAAACTTGAGGATATCTTGCGGGCTTGTGTTATTGATTTCGTGGGTAGGCGGGAGGATCATTTACCTCTTGTGGAGTTTGCTTATAACAATAGCTACCATTCCAGATTCGGATGGCGCCTTATGAGGCCTTATACGGGAGGAAGTGCAGTCACCGATAGGCTGGTTCGAGTGGGAGAAGTTCGATTAGTCGTGCGGACTTAGTTCACAGCGATGGATAAGGTGAAGCTTATCCGGGGCGATTGTTGGCGGCTCAGTCGGCAAAAGTCGTATGCGATCATCGCGTCGACACTTGGAATTCGAGATAGATGATTGGGTTTTTCTAAGGTATCGCCCGTGAAGGCGTGATGAGATTTGGAAAGAATGGGAAGCTTAGCCCAAGGTACATTGGGTGTCGATTGTCAGTAGGGTAGGCAAGGTTGCCTATGAGTTAGATCTTCCGTCCGATTTGGAGGCGGTGCATCCAGTTTTTCATGTGTCTATGTTGCGGAAATGTATTGGAGATCCATCTAGAGTGCACCCGGTTCAGGATGTCCAAGTGACAGAGGAGTTATCGTATGAGGAGAGTCCCATAGCGATACTCGATCGTCGGGTTAAGCGACTTGGACGAAAGATGTGGCTTCCGTCGAGTGCTATGGCGAACGCAACAGGGAGGAGATGACATGGGAAGCAGAGGACGATATGATGAAGAAGTATCCTCACTTATTCCCTGTACCGCCAGGTAACCTACTTTCCTGCTTGTTAGTTTTGATTTAGTAATTTCGCTTAAGTATGTTGTGGCTCGTGGAGCTTCCTTATTTTTGCAAGAGTAGTTGAGAGGGTTTATGTCGATGATATGAGTTGAGTAAACCTAGAAGGAACATTCGGGACGAATGTTTCTAAGGGGGGGAGAATGTTATACCCCGTAGTTCTGACCCTACGTATGAGAGTGTACGAAAGCATGTAAGACTTAAAAATTTTCAAGGATAGGTTGACGGATTATTCCGGACGGGTTTTAGTCAACTTTGAGGCGGGTTATGACCCGATTCATTGAGAGTTCCTAAGTATTTTAAAGGCCTAGGGCGTAGTTCGTTGAGTCTAGATTCCAACGCAACCAACCGTTCGTCGATAGGGCGTCGGAGTAGAAAGTTATGAGAGTTACAAGTTCAGCGCGCAGTCGGGCAGAAATGCGTTTCAGGCAAAGGCGACAGCGCGCGGATGCGCGGCGCGGATGCAGGCGCGCCTAAATCTTGAGGGTCGCTGAAGTTTCAGCGCCAGCGCCAGACAGCGGCGCGCGCGAAAGTCCAGAGCCGGCGGAAGTTTATTGCCATGGCCGAGGCGGGATTTTTGGGCGGAAAAACTTAGAAAAGTCGATTTTCTTTTAAAGACCTTGGGAGGGTGACAAGTGTCCCCCATCTGATTTTGCATGCAATATATTGACCAAGTCTTGAATCCTTGGTCATCTTCTAATTTCCTCTCTCTCTAAAGCTTTAGCTCTCCTTCTCTCTAAGTTTCCCGGAGAATTCTAAGCCTAAAGAAAATCAAAAGTGTGATAGGAAGGAAAGGTTATTACAAGCTTGTGAAGACTATTGTGGTGATATTCTTGGAGTAGAGGCTAGCAATTGTTGGAATAAATTGGCTAAAAGCTCTAAGGTAACCATTAACTTCTTTTATTGATGGTATTTGGTATTGCATGTTGAGTAGGAAGAACTTTTAGTTGGAAATAAGGCCCTTAGATTGATTGCGTGAGAAATGTGGTTGGGATATGAAAGGATTGGTTAAAAGAGCAAGTGAGCATGTTGTAGCCTAAACTACCTTAAACTTGTTAAAATGAATTATTGTACCTTGTGGGCGAAATTAGTTTGGGTGTGTAATCCCCTTTGCATTGTTGGATTGTTGAGCCTTGAATGAGGCATTTGGGTGATAAATTCGCCTTGAGAAGGTGGCAAAGTATGTAGAAACAAAGGAAATGCCTTGATTTTCCGTAGAATTTAGTGGCTTTGAGTTAGATTATTCTACATTGAAATTAGAGGTTAATGAACATATCATGGTTGTTATAGGTTGAAATATTACTTGCGGTAGTTGGACACAGCAAGTGGATTGACTAAAGAGGTATGTGAAGTTTTCCTATCTCTTGAGCATGAATAGATTAAACTATGTAGTACGGTAGACGTACAAGATTTGGTATTCTTACTCATTTTAAGCATATAATGACTTGTTTCATTTTAAGAATGTATAATTCCCTTAGTTAAGGGAAAGGTATGATTTTACTAAAGCATAAGAGTTAATATAACAACTTTATGGGAAGTTGGTTTATTAGCTTCATAAAAGGTTAATGAGAAGAGATTTACTCCAAATAAGATAAGTATATGGAGAGGCAAATTGATTTTAAGGTATCAATTGCCCAAAGGTTTTTATGTATAAAGAAGAGTCATTTTCAAAAGAGTTGAGGTATGTAGTACTTGGGTTAAACTCCCGGTGTTCTTTTACTATAGATATGGTTAAGTGCCTTAAGTAAACTAAAATGAGAGGGTATATGAACAAGACTAATAAGAAGTTATAAGTTTTCTTAACTTATTTATGATTATGATATGATGATTTGAGCTAGGGTAAGAGTATATCCGAGGCAAGCCCCAAGATCGTTATACCACCTTCTCGGGGTAAGAGTATGCGAGGGCAAGCCCCAAGATCGTCATACCACCTTCTCGATTAGAGTATATCGGCGGATCGAAGATCGTTATACCATCTGCACGATATAAGAGTATATCCGGCGGCAAGCCCCAAGATCGTTATACCATCTGCTCGGTGTAGAGTATATCCGAAGTACCCCAAGATCGTTATACCATCCGCCGGGGTAGAGTATATCGAGGAAAGTCCCCAAGATCGTTATACCACATTCCGTGGATTTGCTACCCGTGATCGCGAGGAATACCTCATGCGAGTCCTTATGGGCTTATGCGGGTGAAATAGTCCCATGCCGGGTGCCCGATGCGGAAGTACCTCATGCGGGTCCACGGACCCGTGCGGTGAAATAGTCCCGAGTAGGATGGTTTTATTGATACTACGGGCGGTACCTGTTTTGATCATGAGCCTCCTACTTTATGCGATTATACGTATACTTGTCACTCTCATTGTTAGTAAGGCACAAGAAAGGTATTTTATCGTCTTTCATGACTCGACTTGCTTTTAGACTTATGATATCATATTACGATTTTTCCGACTTTACGTTGGTACATATTGTCTTGACCCTTCCCGGGGCTACGTTAATGCCGCAGGTGGTAAGCGATTGAGGATCCTCGCCTAGGATCACTATTCCTGTCGAAGCTCCATTCCTCGGAAGCTTATTTATTGGTACGGATATTCCCGATGCTATAGGTATTTTGTACATTCGAGGTATGGCGGACCACATCCCGCCACGATTGTTATCTTTAAGTGCATGGCCACCTATGTGTTTTGGGCTATAAGAACCGGTTGTATTATAAATCGTTGGTTAAGTATGTTTATGGAAGGCACTTATCGGTGGCGGATATGTATTACCACTTTTATGATGTTATGTGTTGTGTTATGTTCACGCTATTCTCTCGACATATACGGGAGGTACCCATGAGGTACTAGTCGCGGCCCCGGGGTCGGGTCGTGACACTATTACAGGCGATTTAGATCCCGACTTAGATATGGGAGGTGATTAATGTGGATCTTGTTACAGGGTGGCATCATACTCAGAGGAAGTGCGACTCCCTGGGGGTCATAGTAAACAGGCTGACGAAACCAACCGTGTTCTTCCGGTTAGGACCACTTACTCGGCTGAGGATTATGCTAGATTATAGCAGGGAGATTGTGAGACTGCACGTGGTTCCTACATTTATGATATCAGAAAGATGAGCTCAGTTTACGGCTGACTTCTGAAGGTTTTCCAGAAGATATTAGGGACACAGGTGAGTCTCAGTGTGGCATTTCACCCTCAGACCGACGGACAGACATTGCGTACTAACCAGACACTTGAGGATAGGTTGCGGGCCGGTGTAGTTGATTTCAGAGTTAGCTGAAAGAATTACTTGCCTCTTGTTGAGTTTGCTTATAACAACAGCTACCATTCTTACATTCAGATGATGCCATATGAGGTTTTGTATGGACGGAAGTGTAGGTCGTCGATTGGTTGGTTCGACGTGGGCGAGGTACAATTAGTTGGCCCAGACTTGATTCAGCAGGTTGTGGATAAGGTGAAGCTTATCCAGGAAAGATTATTAGTAAGCTCAGAGTCGATAAAAGCTTTATGCAGATAACCGACGTCAACACTTGGAGTTCAGGTTGACGTTTTGGTAAAAGTATTGTTATGTGGCCACGTGTGACATTATTGGTATGTAGGGGTTGTAAAGGGAGAATATGTCGCTATCTATAGGTTTGACTCCGAAAGAACATTCGGGTACGAATGTTTCTAAGGGGGGAAGAATGTTACACCCCGTAATTCCAGGACATGTTTATAAGAACGTACGTAAGAATTCAAATGTTAAGGTTTGAGACTAGTAAAAATTTATCGGAATTATGAAATTGTCGGAAAACGAAATATTGCGACGAATGGGAGGGCGACACGTGTCACTCCCCTTAGTTGGTCTTGGACGATTTTGGGCATGGATAAAATGGTCATTTGACCATAATTGAGATGACCAAATCTTGCTAAGTCTAAGAGCTTGACATTGTTGACTTAGTCAATAGCCACTTGGCTTGATCCTTGTGAAATGCATCCAAGCCACCCATTTGTTTTAATCTTGACCCTCCATGTTTCTATATAGTAACACTACTAACAAGACAAGTTCTCATACTTAGAGAAAAATTTGAAAAAATCTTGAAGAACTCAAAGGGAGCTCTCGGCTTTGAGAGGGTTTCAAGAAGAAATTTTTTCGTTTGTTGTCCAATAAGCTCCACACTTTAAACCAAGGTTCCTAAGGGTATTGTAAGGGTATCTCAATAGAAAGATCCCGGAAAAGTGGCGTTTTCGTATTAGTCGCAATGTGAAAACCTAGTCACTTTCCTAGGTTTGGATTGGGAACTTAAGGAAAGTTATTTGTGATCTTCTAAGGGCTTCAAGTGGCGGATTGGAGTGTCAAGGAGAGGCTCTAAGTTGCTAGGGAGCGACTTCAGATCTTGAAGTGGATTAAGACTCACTAAGGTAACTATCTTGTTCTCTTAAGTGTCCTAAGATTACATATTGTTGTAGCCTTACAATTTAACTAGCATGAAGTATATGCATTAAAGATTGATAAGTGTTATGGATATTTGAAGCCTAAAATCCGAAATTACATGTTGAGCCATTTGAAATTGAAATACAATTTGGTCGATAACTAGAATCGTCGCATGTTATCTACTTGAAGATTTTAGTTGTTATAATCGATTGCAGCTTTATAACATGTTATACTAAACAACTTGTATTGAAAAGGAATTGGAAAGGAAGATATGTTGTGACACCTTTGGCCGAGAATGGCATTGTCGTTTGGACTAGTTTGATATTGTTATACCCCGTATTTCCAGAGTATGTACGTGAGGGCGTACGTATAATAATTTGAGCCTTAAGTTAGGCAAGATTCGAAATTTGGGCACAAGTGCCGAAAAGAGTCGTTTTTCGACGAAACGTTTTACTAAACTTGCGAAGGGAAAATTCCGGCTATGTCATTTATTATTTTTGCGGATTTTTCCGAGAGACGAAACATTTTGGACCAACGAGAGGGCGACACTTGTCACCCTCTAATTGGAAGTGGTGGACGGCAAAGGGGTCAAGGGGAGTTGGTAGGATATTTGTGCAAGTTGGTGTGGTAGATGGATAAGGTGTACATGGCTTAATCCTAGCCCTACACTTGCCTAACACTTGGATGAATCTTGGCCATTGGTTGGCCTTTGCTTGATCTATAAATACCCCTCTAAGTTGATGAACTTCTTCATCCAAAATTTCTCTAAGTGTTAAAAATCCCTCCCTCTCCCTCAACCTTGTTCTCGTCCAAACCACCCCCTCTCCTCTTGAAAGCAACCCCACTAGTGGTTGGCCGAGAACCCTCTCCCTAGCCTAGTTGTGCTAGTCGAAATACTACCCCTTGGTAGAAATGTATTCTACAAGTATTGTTATAATGCCCAAAATACTTTAGCCAAATACCTTGTAGTACTTTCCAAAGTACCTTTATACGAAAAACCCTAAAAATACGATTATACTTTCCTTTAGCCACACAAAATGAAACCACAGGAAAAACCTTCATAGTCGGTTGAAGTGTTAAGTAGAAGTTGGTTAGAACTTCTAAAGGTTGTTTGAGCGGGTTGGAGCGCACGAGTAGGAGCTAAACCTTGCTCGGGATCGACATATAAACTCGGATAATTTTGGGCTTATCGAGGTAAACATTCTTAACATACGTGGTAATTGGAAATTACATGTTGTAGGAGTATATAGTTAAGTATACTATATATAGAATTGAACATAGTTGTGCGGCAATGTCTTTTGACTTAAGCTGAATAATACTTACGCAATGTCTTGCGACTTAAGCTGAATTTTAAGAAGTGAACTGAATCTGTAATTACATAGATCAGACATGAGACTTGTGTAGTATCGTGAGTAGAATTGTACACGCCAGGTTAGGCGTGCAAACCCCGGTTGGCTTGGTAGCCTCGATAGAGGAGGAGATTTACGTTGCGGGAGGAGAGTCTTTGCCAATTTTCGTAGGATATTCTCCATTGTGATCTAGATGTTAATAGGCGCCTTGTGGCCTCTATAGGTTGAAGTACTACGTATGGCGTGATCTACTTGGCTTAAGGAGTAGCCGACGGTTTGAGGTACTTGGAGCGTTTTGCTATTAGTCGATAATCGTCGCGAGGTATGTGAACCTCTTCCTATCTGTTCTAGCATGATATGTGTATAACTATGTAATGCGGTAGACGCATACGTGTTTAATGTATTTGATTGGTTTGAAACATAAAGTGTTATAACGGCTTTATGGGAAGTTGGTTATAACAGCTTTATGTAGGTAAGAAAATGCTTTGTGGTGTCAAAGGGTAACTGATTTGACTTATAACGGATTTGATGTGTAGTAATAAAGAACTTGAAGTGTTTCAAAAGACCTTTTGAAAGAAAAGTAATACTTGGCTTTGAAAACATAAGAGTTGTACTAGCTTTATGGGAAGTTAGGTATAACGTCTTAAGAGTGATAAAAAGAATGGTTTACTGATTTTTTTTAAAGATAAGAGACTTGACTTAATGGTATTGATATGAATTTTGTTAAAGGTGTGAAACCTCATTCGTGAGTAATGAGTCTTTGGGTTTTAAAAGGAATAATGTTTCTTGATTTTGGAAATCGAATGAGTATCGACAAACCACTGCAGTTAATAAAGGAAAATGTAGTGAATAATGAAGTATGGTATTAAAACCGGTGAAACCTCCATCTGCATAGAAGCTAAGATAAGACAAAATGATATTACATTTCCTAGATCATGGCTTAATAAGATTGATTATAAACAAGAATAACCTACTCACATATAAGACATATGTTTCTCAAAGCGTTTAAAGGAGAATTATGTTTTAAAGGATTTAAAACTATGAACTACTGAAACCTTTTCTAAAATGAGAAACTTGAGGTTTTGAAATTAGGCAAACTTGAGCGTTTGGAAAATAAGGTTGTTACTTGATTTTACAAAGGAAAGCATTTTGGTTTACTTAACAATGTTAGTCACTCTATTTTTATACTACGTATCGGGTGACCTTCGTAAAAGAAATGGATCTTTAAAAGGAATTTAACGTCACGTAGTACTTAGGAGTTAAAACCAGGACTTTGGCATAAAATGAAAGTACTTTGAGTTGTGTATAACTTGCCTATGCTTGTCTATGCTTGTTGTTGTGAAGCTTGCCTATGCTTGTTGTTGTGAAGCTTGCCTATGCTTGTTGTGATAGCCTTTGTTGTATTTACATACCGCGTCTCGATGGAGGGCCGTTGATTTGTTATGAGCGATTATACAGGTCCCACGAGATGGCGAAGTCGCGTATTTCATCCGATTTTACACCGAGTCCCACGAGACGGGCGGTCGCGTATTTCATCCGATTTACACCGAGTCCCACGATGGGCGGTCACGTATTTCATCCGATATTACACCGAGTCCCACGATGGCGGCGGTCACGTATTTCATCGATATTACACCGAGTCGCGAGATGGCGGTCACGTATTTCATCGATATTACACGAGTCGCGAGATGGGCGAGTCACGTATTTCATCCGTTATCATACATGTCTCCCGCTTTATATAGACTATTATGATTTCATTTACGATTTTCTGATTCACATACTTGGTACTGTTGTGCGACCTCCTTGAGCGTATAAAGAGGCGAGCCTCTACCATACATTCGTGAGTATGGCGGGGCCACGTCCGTCATATTCATTGTAAAAATCTTAAGTGCAGAGTAATTGTAGGAGGTTTGTAAAGGATAAGCTGTTGGTATTTATGTATGTATGATGAAGGCAACTATTTTGGTTGCTTTGTTTATTTATCTTGTCTCTTAATTCATGTTCATGTTTTTATTTCGTGATTTTCTCGATGTTGTATCACTAGGGTGCCCGGTAAGGCACGATCCACGCCCGGTTCGGTCGTGACAAAAGTGGTATCGAGCGATTAGTCCTCGGAAAGTGTCTACGACCGTGTCTAGTAGAGTCTTGATTATCGGTGTGTTATGCACCACGTATATGTCGAGAGGCTATAGGACATTTAGGATTGGTTTCCATTCTTCTCATTACGAGATCGTGCCTAGAGTTGTGTGATAAGTTGGACCCTCCGACGTATTCCTTTCCTTTACGATTATGCCTCGCGTAAAACCTCGAGCCCGATGGGCAAGGCGATCGAGAGATGTTAGTGAGATCTGAGAGTACGAGGCGCAGCCCGGCCGATTACGAGGCAGTGCCGACGGCGAAGTTGCGACACCGCCCGACCAAAGCGAGTTTAGAGCCGCGGCGATGGCTGCTGAGACTGATACTGAGCCTCGGTCCCACACCGGAGCGGATGAGATGGGTACAAGGAGATGGCGATCGCCTTGGTCGTGGCAGATATGAGATAAGCCGAATCAGCGATTCCCCAAGAGCACCCGTAGTTCACCCCGAGCGAGCAGTTTGAGGCTACGTGACTTTACGAGTTGTAGCCCGATGTTCTATGGATCGAGAGCCGAGGATGACCTCGGGAGTTTATCCGACACTACGGATCATGAGTGATCGAGTTTGAGGCGAGTCGGTGGTATTGGGTTCGCATCAGCTGCGTGATACTGCAGTCGACTGGTTTGATTCGTGGGAGTTGTCCCGGGGAGAGCATGCACTTCCAGCCGTATGGGACGAGTTCTCGAGCTTTTCTTGCACATTTCTTGCCCCACAAATGAGAGGGCTCGGGCCGGCAATTTTTGATGTTGAGCGGGGCAGGCGGGCGGTTAGAAGTACAATGTGAGTTCGACTCATTAGCTCGGTATGTTCCAGCGTGGTAGCCGATATGGAGGATTACACCGCTACGTCACCGGGCTGGATGATTACTGGCAGAGGCTTATGCAGGTGTAGCTCTTCACCGGGCATGGACATTGCCCGCACGCAAGCTCATGCGCTAGGATGTGAGGCACGGAGAGGTCGACGGAATGGCCGAGATCGCGAAGAGGCGAGCAATGCAGGTCCTTTGGTAACTTTGGCGACCGCCTCGGCGATCTAGTTATGTACCTCCGCGATGCAGTGGTCCCCGATCGTCGGGGCGTTCGGGTATTCGAGCTGGTGAGCTCCGGGGCTTAGTTGCGATATACGGGTTCTAGCGACGGGTTGAGTTTTCCTCGGTGTACGCGATATGGCGGCGTCGTCGGGAATGTCGTCTTTGCGGTGCTTGTTTTTCTGCGGCCGTCGGCCGTATAACGAGCTGTCTAGTAGGAAGGATGCAAACAGAATGACTCGACTGCGGATCGATGGCGGGTTCATCGCCTACTACCTATGCGCCTGTAGGCGGGCCTTTGATTAGAGTGGGCGGTAGATTCGGTATATCCTTAACCCTTTAGAGATTTGTATGCATGATATGATGACCTTATTATTGTGTGCTACGTTCGGATAGCATTATGTTGGTTATGAGTTAGAAAGCTTGGCTAGTTGAAAGGATATGTATGGGGGCATGGAAAGTGTGAACTTTAGAATATTTCATGTTGAGACCTTAGATGTAAGGTCATCTTGAATAAAAGATTTTCTGATTAGTCCTTGTTTAAATACTTGGTTTGCGTATAAATGTATTGTGTGATAAGTCTGCAGGTTGGGTAAATGAAAGTGGTATCTTTCACGATGTGATTTAGCAAGGTTGTTCGGATCGAAACGAGAGTCGGCGCGTGAGGCTCGGGTTGAGGGCGTGTTGCGTGTCAACCCGTGGCCGGAATGGTGGGGTCGGCTGGGTGGTCCCGCCGGTGGTAGGGTCACGAGGTGCTAGGCCCAAGTTTAGATGACCATCGTATGAGTTCGTGGATATGTTCGACCTGAAGCGGATCGTGAAGGCCGGAAGTGGCCTTAAGGAAGATCGAGGCTAGTAAGATGACCAAGTTTGGAGGTAGTGACTCCAAAGTTTTGGAAACTGAAGTGTGGTACGTATACTAGAAGAGTTCAAGTGTTCGAGAAGAGTACGACGAGTAAGGGTAGAGGCGAGCATGTATTGCGAGCATAGATATGATCATTTCTTGTGAAGGGAGAAGGTGCGAAGGATGTATATTTTAGACCTCAGGGATCGCATGCGATCCGTACCATTTGTTGGGTCGCCGGAGTGACACTAGAACCTCGCGGCAAAGTGACAAAAGTTTGTGATGTTAGAGGTGTTTCCTCGTGGACTTGGATGTAAGTATTTGCGCGGTTGTTTCTGTGGCCAGGTGTGGCAGGATTTGTTCTCGTAAATATAGTAGTGAAGACTATACTGGCGCATGTTTGTTTTGACGCTTAGAAGGAACATTCGGGACGAATGTTTCTAAGGAGGGGAGAATGTTATACCCCGTATTTCCAGAGTATGTACGTGAGGGCGTACGTATAATAATTTGAGCCTTAAGTTAGGCAAGATTCGAAATTTGGGCACAAGTGCCGAAAAGAGTCGTTTTTCGACGAAACGTTTTACTAAACTTGCGAAGGGAAAATTCCGGCTATGTCATTTATTATTTTTGCGGATTTTTCCGAGAGACGAAACATTTTGGACCAACGAGAGGGCGACACTTGTCACCCTCTAATTGGAAGTGGTGGACGGCAAAGGGGTCAAGGGGAGTTGGTAGGATATTTGTGCAAGTTGGTGTGGTAGATGGATAAGGTGCACATGGCTTAATCCTAGCCCTACACTTGCCTAACACTTGGATGAATTTTGGCCATTGGTTGGCCTTTGCTTGACCTATAAATACCCTCTAAGTTGATGAACTTCTTCATCCAAAATTTCTCTAAGTGTTAAAAATCCCTCCTCTCCTCAACCATGTTCTCGTCCAAACACCACCCCTCCCCTCTGAAGGCCCTCCGAGCAACCCCTGCCTAGTGGTTCTAGCCGAGAACCCCTCCCTAGCCTAGTTGTGCTAGTCGAAATACTACCCCCTTGGTAGAAATGTATTCTACAAGTATTGTTATAATGCCCAAAATACTTTAGCCAAATACCTTGTAGTACTTTCCAAAGTACCCTTTATACGAAAAACCCGGAAAAATACGATTATACTTTCCTTTAGCCACACAAAATGAAACCCTAAGGAAAAACCTTCATAGTCGGTTGAAGTGTTAAGTAGAAGTTGGTTAGAACTTCTAAAGGTTGTTTGGAGCGGGTTGGAGCGCACGGAGTAGGAGCTAAACCTTGCTCAGTATCGACATATAAACTCGTATACTTTTGGGCTTATCGAGGTAAACAATCTTAACCTACTGTGGAAATTGGAAATTACATGTTGTAGGAGTATATAGTTAAGTATACTATATATAGAATTGAACATAGTTGTGCGGCAATGTCTTTTGACTTAAGCCTGAATAATACTTATGGCAATGTCTTGCGACTTAAGCCTGAATTTTAAGAAGTGAACTGAACTGTAATTACATAGGACTGTATTACAGTAGACTTGTGTAGTATTACTGTGAGTAGAACTGTACACGTCAGGTTAGGCGTCAAACCCCGGTTGGCTTGGGTAGCCTCGATAGAGGAGATTTCTGTTGTTGCGGGAGGTGCTGCCGAATTTTCTGTAGGATATTCTCCATTGAGATCTAGATGTTAATAGGCGTCTTGTGGCCTCTATAGGTTGAAGTACTACGTATGGCGTGATCTACTTGGCTTAAGGAGTAGCCGACGGTTTGAGGTACTTGGAGCGTTTTGCTATTAGTCGATAATCGTCGCGGTATGTGAACCTCTTCCTATCTGTTTCTAGCATGATATGTGTATAACTATGTAGTACGGTAGACGCGTACGTGTTTAATGTATTTGATTGGTTTGAAACATAAAGTGTTATAACGGCTTTATGGGAAGTTGGTTATAACAGCTTTATGTAGGTAAGAAAATGCTTTGTGGTGTCAAAGGGTAACTGATTTGACTTATAACGGATTTGATGTGTAGTAATAAAGAACTTGAAGTGTTTCAAAAGACCTTTTGAAAGAAAAGTAATACTTGGCTTTGAAAACATAAGAGTTGTACTAGCTTTATGGGAAGTTAGGTATAACGTCTTAAGAGTGATAAAAGAATGGTTTCTTGATTTTTTTAAAGATAAGAGACTTGACTTAATGGTATTGATATGAATTTTGTTAAAGGTGAAACCTCATTCGTGAGTAATGAGTCGGGTTTTAAAAGGAATAATGTTTTTGATTTTGGAAATCGAATGAGTATCGACAAACCATGCGGCGTTAATAAAGGAAAATGTAGTGAATAATGAAGTATGGTATTAAAACCGGAGAAACCTCCATCTGCATAGAAGCTAAGATAAGACAAAATGATATTACATTTCCTAGATCATGGTTGCTTAATAAGATTGATTATAAACAAGAATAACCTACTCACATATAAGACATATGTTTCTCAAAACGTTTAAAGGAGAATTATGTTTTAAAGGATTTAAAACTATGAACTACGAAACCTTTTCTAAAATGAGAAACTTGAGCTTTTGAAATTAGGCAAACTTGAACGTTTGGAAAATAAGGTTGTTACTTGATTTTACAAAGGAAAGCATTTTGGTTTACTTAACAATGTTAGTCACTCTATTTTTATACTACGGGTATCGGGTGACCTTCAGTAAAGAAATGGATCTTTAAAAGGAATTTAACGTCGTAGTACTTTAGGTTAAAACCAGGACTTTGGCATAAAATGAAAGTACTTTGAGTTGTGTATAACTTGCTTGTTGTTGTGAAGCTTGTCTATGCTTGTTGTTGTGAAGCTTGCCTATGGTTGTTGTTGTGAAGCTTGCCTATGCTTGTTGTGATAGCCTTTGTTGTATTTCTGTACCCCCGCATCTCTCGATGGAGGGCCGGTTGATTTGTTATGAACGATTATACACCGAGTCCCACGAGATGGGCAGGGTCACGTATTTCATCTGATTTTACACGAGTACCACGAGATGGCGGTCGCGTATTTCATCTGATATTACACCGAGTCCCACGAGATGGGCAGGGTCACGTATTTCATCGATATTACACCGAGTCGCGAGATGGGCGGTCACGTATTTCATCGATATTACACCGAGTCGCGAGATGGCGAGTCGCGTATTTCATCCGGTTATCATACATGTCTCCTGCTTTATATAGACTATTATGATTTCATTTCCAGTATTTTACAGTTTCACATACTTGGTACCTGTTGTACTGACCTCCTTCGGGGGGCTGAGCGTATAAAGAGGCCAGAGCCTCTACCATACATTCAGGAGTATGGCGGGGCCCTGTCCCGTCATAGCTGTTGTAAAAATCTTAGAGGTCTGTAGCACTGTTGTGGGCAGGGTTTGTAAAAAGGATAACTGTTCGGGTATTTATGTATGTATGATGAAGGCAATTGCTTTTTGGCTTTGTTTATTTATCTTGTCTCTTAATTCATGTTCATGTTTTTATTTCCGCTGATTTTCTCTGATGTTGTATCACTAGGGTGCCCGGGGTAAGGCACGATCCGCGCAGGTTGGTCGTGTGGATATCAATTGTGGGGCAGAATTTTACACGTCCTGTTAAGGCGTGTAATCCCCTTTGTATTGCTGAATTGTTGTGTTACACCCCGTATTTACAGGACATGTGTTAAGAACGTACGTAAGAATTCCAAATGTTAAGATTTGAGACTAGTAAAAATTTATCAGAATTTTGGAATTTTCGGAAAACGTAATATTGTGACGAATGGGAGGGCGACACGTGTCACCCCCCCCCCCCCCCTTAAATGGTCTTGGACGAAATTACATGGGAAAAAGGGTCATTTGACCCTTGTTAGGAAGACAAATCTTGCAAGTAGTAAAGCTTGATATATTTGACTTAGTCAATGAGACCACTAGCTTGATTTTTTTAAAAGAACTTCATCCAAACCATGCATTTATGCTAATCTTAGCCCTCCATGTTGCTATATAAGGATACTAGTAGCAAGACAAGGGTTCTATACTTAGAAAAAAATTCATAAAAAGTTGGTTGTGTTATTCTAAGGGTCTCAAGTGGCGGATTGAAGTGTCTAGAAGAGGCTCTAAGTGCTAAGGTGTGACTTTGGATTTGAAGTTGGACTAAGAATCGTTGAGGTAATAATCTTGTCTCTTAAGTGTTACAAGATTTTATATTGTTGTTAGCCTTACATTTTTACTAGCATGAAGTATATGTGTTGAAGTTTTATAAGTGTTATGGATTGTTGTAGCCTAAAATCCGAAATGACATATTAGCCATTTGAAGTTGGATTACAATTTGGTCGTATTTAGAATCGTCGCATGTTACTTACTTGAAGATTATAGTAGTTATAATCGATTGAGACTTGATATCATGTGATGCTAACAACTTGGATTGAAAAGGAAATTGGATAAGAATTGGTGTTGTTGTATCCCAAGATTGCCGGATTTACACTTGTTGTTGTATTAGTTTGATATCAATTGTGGGGCGGAATTTTACACGTCTAGTAGGCGTGTAATCCCCTATTTTTAATTACATTGTTGGGCCTTAAATGTGGCGTGTTTGGTTATTGAATTCGGTCTTGAAAAAGGTGGCAAAGTATGTAGAAACAAAGGAAGTGCTGTCCGATTTTCCGTAGAATTTAGTGACTTAGCACCTATAATATTCTACGTTTGAAGTAAGAAGTTAATGGACGTATTATGGCCATTATAGGTTGAAGTACTAAGTATAGCGTATTCTACTTGAAGGATGGAATAACTATCAAGGTGGAAGTACTTTGGAGCATTTTGCTACTTGTCGATAATCGTCGCGAGGTATGTGAACCTCTTCCTTCTTTGGCATGATTCTATGTATGGAATATACATGTAGTAATATTTCATGTTCCCTTCTACTCTTAGAAGTTAAGAGGTATGTATGTGATTTACTCTATGTAAATGTTATGTCTAGGTTATCCTAAGTTCTTACCAAGTCTTATGGGGGATGTTGGTAAGAGTCGTTAGGAGGTATTTGGAGCCAAGTTGACTTGGCTAATTTTACGGCACAAATGAGAATAAGTATCGAGCAAGCCATTGCAGCGTTAATAAAGGAAAATGTAATGACAATTGATTATGTTAAAATGAGTAGAATTCTCCATCTGCATAGAAGCTAAGATAAGACAAAATTGTATTACATTTTCTAGATCAGGACTGCTTTAATAAGATCGTTATAATCAAGTATAATCTACTCACACTCATAAGGCATATGTACTTAACTTAAAGAATTTACGTTATGAAGTTTTAAGACTGTGAACCTTAGGCTCATAAAAGGTTGAGAGACTTTATTTTCAGGTAATGAAACTTGATTCTTAAAGGAAGAATTGACTTGATTTAAGGGAAGTAACTTGTTTTAAAAGGTGTGAGTACTTGAGTTTTAAAAGTTAAGAAACTTGATTTCTAAAAGTTAAGAGACTAAATGTATTTTGAAAGTTAAGAGAATTGATTTGAAAGTATATAATACTTGGTTTTAAAAAGTATAAGTCTCTTGGTTATAAAAGGAATGAGTTTGTCTAAAACCATAAAGGGTTATAACGGCTTTATGGGAAGTTGGTTATAACGGCTTTATGGAAGGTTAAGAGAATGGTTTTCTCTAATAAGGTAAACAAAGAAATAACTTGAATTAAGGAAGGGCAATTTGATTTAAAGGTATCACTTGCTTAAAGCTTTAAAGTAAGGGTCACTTGATTTAGAAGCCGAGAAATGTATTTCTAAAAGTATAGTGACTTATGTGAAATGTACACAAGCCTTGATACTACGGGTGTTAGTATCTTGGGGTTTTATATGAAAAGGAATCTTTTGAAAAGAATGGAAGTACGTAGTACTTGGGGTTAAATTCCCGGATTTTTATGTGTGAAACGAAAGTGCCATGAGTTTATAAAAATGGAAGTCTAAAGGTTTAATGAACTTGCCTATGTTTGCTTGTGATAGCTTTGAGTGCAAGTATTATATGTTTACGTTGTCGTGACTCTCAGTTGGAGGGCCGGCTGTCTTGTTGTAAGTTTACTTGGACGTACCGACAGTGATGTGGGATTCCACGTATGCTTCCATTATGATTGATCCTTGGACATCTTATACGATGTGGGATTAAGGCATGTGACCGGGAGGCGAGTTAGATTCGGTTGTTTTATTACCCGTGGCCATGCTTATCGATGAGAGATTCCGGCATGCGACCGTGCTATTACGACTATTACTCACGGGCTAGATCCCCGTGAAGACATGTACCCGATGAGGATTCAGGGGCGTGTTATATTCTTATTCCATGGGCTAGCTCCGTGAAGACTGCGCCTACGATGTGGGATGCAGAGGCACGTTATGGCCATGCTTATACGATGAGGATTCCGGGCATGCGCGCGTTATATATATATATATATATATGTATTGTATACGTGTCTGTGATGATGTAGGATGCCAGGCGTGTCACTGGTTATATGTTACACTACGCTGCCGCGATGATGGAGGATTCCACGGACGAGGTATATATATATGTATTGTATATGTACGCCGACGATGAGGTAGGATGCCACGGCGTGTCACATGAGTATGATTTATGTCATAGATGCCGATGAGAAGGAATTCCACGGGCACGCTTTGATATTTGTGTGACTTGATCGCGTCCAGATTAGGCCGGGTAGTATATGCGTCCCTCCATAAAGGGCCGGATTATGTTATGAAAGATAAGTAAGTTATATGGTAATGAACTTGACGATTTTTCCTAAGTATGTACGTAAGAAAGTGACTATAACTTTTATTGAAAAATGGGAAAAGATAATAAGGTACGATTAAGTTCACGAGATGGTAATGACACGGTAGGATCTGGTATGTACCCTTTTTATACTTGCCCCTGTCATTCTTTTGTACAGTTATGATTTGTTTACTGTACCTTATTTTCCGTTCCATATTCGGTACCTGTTGTACTGACCCCCTTCGGGGGGCTGCGTTCATGCCCGCAGGTTTTAGGTACACAGGTTGGTGATCCTTGCTCTTAGGATCTCGGTTCAGTTTTTGGGAAACCATTTGCTCTGGAGGCTTATCTCTTGGTACAGTTTTCCCTGAGGTTGTAGATTCATGTATATTCAGGGGTATGGCGGGGCCCTGTCCCGCCACTGTTGTTATGTTAAAACTCTTAGAGGTCTGTAGTCACATATTGTGGGTCAGTTTGTAAAGGAAAGGAGGCAACTGCTTCGGTTGTATATATATATGTCCAGGAAGGTAGCCCTATCGGCTAACCTGTTGTTTTACTTCTGTTGTTTTATTTTATAAGTTTCATGTATGTTCCGCTGATTTTCTCTGATGTATACCTGTAAGGGTGCCCAGGTAGGGCACCAGTCGCGGGCCCGAGGTCGGGTCGTGACATGTTGTGCCTTAAATGTGGCGTTTGGTTATTGATTTTCGGACCTTGAAAAAGGTGGAAAAGTATGTAGAAACAGAGGAAGTGATGTCCGATTTTCCGTAGAATTTAGTGACTTTGCACTTAGAATATTCTACGTTTGAAGTTAGAAGTTAATAGACGTATTATGGGCATTATAGGTTGACATACTACGTACGGCATATTGGACTTGACAAGTGGACTGAACCGAAGAGGTATGTTGTTATACCCCGTAAGTCCAGGACATGTATAAGAAAATGTACGTAAGGAATCAAGACTTGGAAATTGGTACGAAAGGAAGAATTGTTTTTCCGACGGAAAATCTTCCGAACGTCGGAAAGGAAAAATGTTCGTTGAGGAGAATTAGATTCTCAAAATGCATTATTTGAAGAGTATAGAACTTATTAACATTATGGAAATTTATTTTACGGATTTGGTCATGTGGGGCCCACCCGAGGAATTTTACGTTTTGTGGGACCCACGAGGGTTACGGAATTTTATGGACGAATGAGAGGGCGACACGTGACACCTCTCCCACATGGTCTTGGTCGAAATTTGTAAGGGTAAAATGGTCATTGACCATCAAGGAAGATAAGTCTTCAAGATTGAGATTGTTGACCAAGGTCAACTTGTCCACTTGGCTATTTAATAAATGATCCTCATCCTAGCCACACAATTGTGATAATCTAAGCCTTCCATTGTGTTATATAAGCTTACTACTAGTGCAAGACTAGTCTTGAACACTTAGAAAATATCACAACATTTTCTTGTTGCTAAATAGCTCTCGGGTTTGTGTCTAGTCCACACAAGAAATTTTGTAGTTTTGATCCTTTGTTCACAAGACTTTAACCCAATGTCCCTAAGGGTATTGTAAGGATATCTCAATAGAAAGATTTCGGAAAAACGGCGTTTTCACCTTAGTCGCAAGGCGGAAACTTAAGGAGTCCTTCAACTTTGAAGTTGGAACTTGAAGATGGGTTCTTCATAGGCTCCTAAGGAGTGCTTGGAGCGGATTGGAACATAAGGAAAGGAGCTAAGAATTTGCTAAGGAGCGACTTTGAATCTTGGAAATTTTAAGGGCTTGTAAAGGTATAATTCTTGTCGTTTTAGCAATTAAGGTTTACTTATCATTGTAGTTACGGATATTAGCAAGCATGAGATGTTTAGTATGAAGTTTGATAAGTGTATTGGCTATTGGAACCCTAATCCGAAAACTAGCATGTTTAGCCTTAAGATTACAATTCAAGTTGATTATTCGTTTAAGTCGTCGCATGTTGTATAAAGAAGGAAATTGTAGTTGTTGAAGTTGTTTATGACTATATAACATGTTAGACCTTAGAACTTGGAATTGGAAAAGAATTGGAAAAGACTTTGAATTGTTGGTTATGTTGTTGGCCGAGAATGGCTTGAATATGGAACTACTTCGTATTAATTGTGGGGCGGAATTTTACACGTATTGTAAGGCGTGTAATCCCCTTTGTTTGGTTGTTGTTTTGAGCCTTAAATGTGGCGTGTTGGTTATTGTATTCGGCCTTGAAAAAGGTGGCAAAGTGAGTAGAAACAAAGGAAGTGCTGTCCGATTTTCCGTAAAATTAGAGACCGTATACTTAGTATTATTCTACGTTTGAGACTAGAAGTTGATAGTCTTGTTGTAACAATTATAGGTTGACACTTCTACGTACGGCGTATTCGGCTTAGCTTGTGGATTTAGCCAAAAAGGTATGTGAACTATCTCCTCTTCTAGCATGATTCCTTAAGATAAAGAAAGTATGTTCTACTCCTTAAATGATCCATTCCTTGGTTGTATTTGGATTGCCTAAAATAGAATTCGTTCTATGTACTCTCTTGATTGTACTTTGATGTTTAAATTGTAAGTTGTATAATCCATTTCCTTAGTGAAGTTTGGATTCTTAAAAGTGAAAGTATTTTACTTAAAGTACATAGAGTCTTGAAAAGGAAGTGGTTTCCAAACCTTTTGGCTAGTGCCTTAGTTCCAAAACCTAAGGGTTGTTGTAATGACTTTAGGGGAGTTAAAGGAGTGATTTACTTAATTGTTTTAAGAGAGGAGAAATGACATGATTTAAGAGAAGTAACTTGTTTTAAAGGTGTGAGTTACTTGAGGTTTAAAAGTAGAAGAAACTTGTTTTCTAAATATTAAGAGACTTGTAGTATTTTGAAAGTTAAGAAACTTGATTTGTAAGTATGTGATACTTGGTTTTAAGTATAAGTCTCTTGGTTATAAAAAGGAATGAATATGTCTAAAACCATAAAGGGTTATAACGGCTTTATGGGAAGTTGGTTATAACGGCTTTATGGAAGGTTAAGAAAGTTGTCTATTTTGATTATTAGGCATAAGTTGCCTAGATTGTGAAAATTTGAAGTTACTTGATTTTAAGCTTTGAAAAGAGTTTTATAAAAGTGTAGTAACTTACTTTGAAAAATAGACACACCTTGATACTACGGGTGTTAGTATCTTGGGGTTTTACATAAAAATGAGTCTTTTGAAAAGAATGTACGTACGTAGTACTTTGGCTTGTTTAATTGAGAATTATGCTATGTGTGCCTTGATAAGTACTTTGGCTTGTTTAATTGAGAATTATGCTATGTGTGCCTTGATAAGTACTTTGGCTTGTTTAATTGAGAATTATTCTATGTATGCCTTGATAAGTACTTTGGCTTGTTTAATTGAGAATTATTCTATTAGTGTCTTAAGTAAACCAAAATGAGAGTGTCTATGAATAAGACTAATAAGAAGTTAGGGGGATTTCTTAACTTGCTTACTTATTGTGTGATAAGCCGGTAGTGCTTATGTTATGTATGATGGCCAGTTGAGGTAGGGTAAGAGTATAAATGAGGGGTGTATCCCCAAAGATCGTTATACAACCTGCTTTATCACTTTCTTCAGGGTAAGAGTATAAATGAGGGGTGTATCCCCAAAGATCGTTATACCACCTGCGTTATCACCTTCTTCAGGGTAAGAGTATAAATGAGGGGTGTATCCCCAAAGATCATTATACCACCTGCGTTATCACATTCTTCAGGGTAAGAGTATAAATGAGGGGTGTATCTGTCATGACCCGATCCCGGGCCCGTGACTGGTGCCTTACCCCGGGCACCCTAGTGATACAACATCAGAGAACAACCAGCGGAAATAAAACTAAAACATGAGACAAGACATAAAGTATGAAACAGGCTAACCAAAACGGTCACCTTACAATAAAATATATATACAAATCTTTCAAACCGAACAGTTTTATCCTTTTTACAAACCACGCCCACAGCGGATTACTGGACCTCTAAGAATGTAACGACAACTATGGCGGACGGGGCCTGCCATACCACGAATGTACAAGAACCTGGACTCGGGGTAACATGCCAAAAGATAAGCCTCGGAGAAGCGGAGCTTCAACACGCTGATTTGTGATCCTAGAAGCGAGGATCGACAACCGATGTACCTCTCTACCTGCGGCGTGAGCGCACCCAGAAGGAGGTCGATAACAGTACAGTATGTGGCCCGAAAATATCAAATGAAATCATAATAGTTTATATAAAGCGGGAGACATGTATGATAACCAAGCTACGATTACACAACATATAAGCGATGCGTGTCAAGTCGGGACTCGCGCCTCCAAGTCATCACTTAAATATAACAATGGGTCTCACGCCCACAACATCAATCGTGCCCGTGGAATTCCTTCCTCACTGCCGGGAGTCTATGATATAACAACACTAAGGAGTACACATGAACACGAGTCCCACGTGTCATAAAAGCCGTCTGAGGCAATCTGAAAGGCTAACTACGGATACCAAAGCCGCGTCGTCAATCGGCCGGGCAAGTACGAAAGCCAACTACGGATACCAAAGCGTACTAACAATACTATACAACCAAACCACGAAG
Organism: Przewalskia tangutica; assembly: GCA_029844215.1. Classification (NCBI taxonomy): domain Eukaryota; kingdom Viridiplantae; phylum Streptophyta; class Magnoliopsida; order Solanales; family Solanaceae; genus Przewalskia; species Przewalskia tangutica. The sequence continues at coordinate 42,535,734 of CM056737.1, read as the reverse complement.
GCGTCACGGCAAGTCACGAAAGCCAACTACTAGATACCAAAGCCGGTCACGTGGCGGCCGGCAAGTACGAGGGCTAACTACCAGATACCAAGGTCGTATCACGAGACTCCGCCATGAAGCTGATACGGGGCAAGTATGAAAGCCAACTACCAGATACCAAAGTCGTGTCACGTAGCTGACCGGGGTAAGTACGAGGGCTAACTACCAGATACCAAGGCCGTATCACGAGACTTCGCCACTAAAGCGAAGGGCAAGTGCGAAGGCTAACTACAGTACCAAGGCCGAATCAGCCACGAGGCGGGGCAAATACGAAAGCCAACCACGGATACCAAGGCGAATCGAAAACCTCGTGGAGAGCTAGTCCGTGGAATAACACTATCAACGGAGCGCACCGTGGAATCCTCGTCACGCTGCACGTCAAGTAAGATCATAACAAATCTGTCGGCCCTTCATTGAGAGACGCGGTGGTATAGAAATACAATACTTGCATAACAAGGCTATCACACACAAACATATGTAAGTTACACCCAACTCGAGGTACTTTCATTTTATGTCAAAGTCCGGGTTTTAACCCTAAAGTACTACATACGTTAAATTCTTCTAAAAGATTTATTCCATTTACAAAGGTCACCCGATACCCGTAGTATTAAAAATAGAGTGACTAACATTTTTAAGTAAACCAACACACTTTCCTTTATAAAATCGAGTAACAACATTCTTTTCCAAAAGTTCAAGTTTGCCTAATTTCAAATACTCAAGTCTCTTATTTTCGAAAGATTTCATAGTTCATAGTTTTAATCACTTAATAACATAATCCCTTTTTAAAACAATTTGAGTAAAATATGCCTTAAGTGTGAGTAGGTTTTTCTTGTTTATAACAATCTTATTAAAGCAGCCATGATCTAGAAAATGTAATATCATTTTGTCTTATCTTAGCTTCTATGCAGATGGAGGTTTCTACTGGTTTCAATAATAAATAATTAGTCGATACATTTTCCTTTATTAACGCTGCAGTGGTTTGTTCGATACTTGTTCTCATTTCTGAAATCCATATAACATTATCCCTTTTATCATCCTTAAGTCTTTATACCTAACTTCCCATAAAGCTAGTATAACTCTTAAGCTTTTAAAAACCAAGTATTACCCTTCTTTCAAAAATGATTCATAATTCTTTTGAAATACTTCAAGATCCTTATTATTCACATCAAGTCAGTTATAAGTCAAGTCATTTATCTTTTAAAAACCACAAACCATTTCCTTACCTACATAAAGTTGTTATAACAAACTTCCCATAAAGCCGTTATAACACTTTATGTTTTAAACCAACCAAATTCATTTAACACATGTACGTCTACCGTACTACATAGTTCACAACATATCATGCTAGAAAAGATAGGAAGAGGTTCACATACCTCGCGACGATTATCGACAATAAGCAAAACGCTCCACAGTACTGTAACCCTGCTAGCCTTTTCCACTCTTCAAGTAGAATACGCTACTCGTAGTACTGCAACCTATAAAGGCCACAAAACGCCTATCAACTCCTAGATCTCTTCGTAGAATATTTCTACGGAAAATTCGGCAGCACCTCCCCCCCCCCCGTAACCACATAAATCTCCTCCCCTACTGAGGCCCGTTACCAGGCCAACAATTCCCGAGGGGGGGTTACACGTCTAACCGGACGGGTTCAATTCTACTTCACAGTCATACTACACAAGTCTCATCAGAATACTGACCAATGTAAATCTGATTCGGTTCCTCTTTGATATCCTTCTATGTAATTACAGTTCAATTCTCTTCTTTAATATTCTTCTATGTAATTACAGTTCAATTCTCTTCTTTAATATTCATTCTATATATAGTATACTCAACTATATATTACTACAACATGTAATTTCCAATATAATAGGGGGACAAGTTTATTTACCTCGATAAGCCCAAAATTATCCAAGGTATAAGTCGATCCCTGAGCAAGGTTTAGCTCTTATTAAAATGCACGCTCAATACGCTCAAGAAATCCTTAGAAGTTTCTACACAACTTCTACTAAGTACTTGACCAACATGAAGATTTTCCTAGGGTTTCGTTTTTGTGACTTAAGGAATATAGTAGTATTTAGGACTCTACGTATAGAGTAACTTTGGAAAGTACTACAAGGTATTTGGGCTAAAGTATTTGGGAATAGTAACAATACTTGGAGAGTATTTTTCTACCAAGGGGGGGTATTTACGAGAACAACTAGGTAGGGGGGGGTTTCGGCCGAGGCCTTCTCAAGGGGGGGAGGGGTGATTTGGACGAGAGCTTTAAGAGGAGGAGAGGATTTCAAGACTTGGAAATTGCTCAAGTGTGGATGAAATAAGTCTTGACTAAGGGGTATTTATAGGGCCTTGATGGCGAGATTCAAGCAAGTGTGTGGATGAGATTTGGACAAGTGTTGTGTGGGTCCCACCTTATCTATCTACCCACAAAAAATATCTAGCAACATTGACCAAATGTTTTAGGCAATTTCCATGGCAAAAACGTGCCAACTACTCCCTCCAAAACCGTCCACTTTATGCCACCTAAGGGTGACACATGTCGCCCTCCTATTGGTCCAAAATATTTATCTCTCGGAAAAATCCGCAAAAATTTTAAATGTAGTAACCGTAATTTTTCCTCATGAGTTCCAAAATTTTCCGTTGGAAGTTCACTATTTCGCCCTTTGCCTAATTAAGGCTTAACCTTTTGTACGTACGTCCTCACGTACATACTCTGGAAATACGGGGTATAACATTCTTCCCCCCTTAGAAACATTCGTCCCGAATGTTCCTTCTAAGTCTCAAAACGTACACTCGCCGTATAGTTTTCACTACTATACTTACGAAACCAATCATGCCACACCTGGCCACAAAATAACACACGCGCAAAACCCAAATCCAAGCCATCAAGGAATCACCTCGATGATGTAAAACAATACCAACTCTCGACACGGTCCAAAGGATACTCCCTTCGCACATTCACTTCTTTCCTTTCTCGTCGTACCTTTCTCGAACACTCGAACTCTTCCTAGTACACGTACCATACTTCTGTCATTGCTTCAGTTTCCCAAAGCTTTGGAGTCACTACCTCCTAACTTGGTCATCTTACTAGCCTCAAATTTCTTCAAGGCCATTCCCGGCCTCCATGGTCCGATTCTGGTCGAACATATCCACGAACTCATGCAACGGTTACCTAAACTTGGGCTTTGCACCCTCGTGATCCTACCACCTGGCGGGACCACCTCAAACTGACCACATCTCCTTTCGGGCTGCGGGTTGACCCGCGAACGGCCCTCAACCCTGACCCATAATCGCGCCAAACTCTCTCGTTCCCCGATCCGGAACATTCTTACCTATCCAAGTCATGAAAGCTACCACTTTCATTTTACACAACCTAAGGAATTTTCCCACTATTACTCCACGTATACTTATGCATTCCGACAAAGATTAATCGTAAAGTCTTTTACTCAATACGGCCTTACATCTAAGGTCTCAACTGTAATATTCTAAGGTCCACCCTTTTCTCGTCCCAGGACTTACCGCTTTTCACTAATCGGGCTTCTAAGTCACATTTTAACACATAGCTATCCGAAAATAAAACTTAAAAAATCATCATAACATCAATACAAACCAGTCTTTAGAGGGTTAAGGATATACATGAAAATAGGCGGTTCAAAGGACCGCTAAAACTGGGAACTTCCACCGCGACCTCCGTCGTGGCCTGCCGGTGCATGAACATCCTGCCTAGCTATGGAAGGTGAAGAACCCATCGATCTCGTAGTGCATGCTATACCACCGTGCTACCCACAGTGGACAGCCGCCAAATGGCCTGTTGGCGCAAGAATAACAATCTCCCAAATTAGTACGACACTCTCCCTTATGAAGTTTTCCTGATGGCCACACTGAGACAAGGCGACCTCAGTAGCGAGCACTCTACCTCGAAAATCTGAAACACAGAGCCACGACTGCTCTGAATATCCAACGTCCGGCGCGGAGGACCACTCGATGCGGGAGGCGCATAACTGGCTTGCTGCTGAGGCGATCCGCCTCGAAAGTCGCCAAAAGACCCTGCCGTTCTGGCCCTCTTCTGCTGATCCGGTCGTTCGTCGACCTCTCGTGCCTCGCATCAGCGCATAAGCTGCGTGCGGGCAATGTCCATGCGGTGAAGAGCTACACCTGAGCAACTCTCTGCCAAATAATCGTCGAGCCCTGTGACATAGCGGTGCACTCTGTCCTCCATACTAGCTACTAACGCGGGGACATACCGAGCTAATGAGTCGAACTCCACATTGTATTCCCGAACCGTACGTCCGTTCAGCCTCAACACCAAAAATCTGTCGGCCCGAGCCCTCCTCATCTGTGGAGGCAAGAAATATGCTGAAATGCCTCGAGAACTTCGTTCCATACGGTGGAAGTGCATGCCCTCCCGGGACAACTCGCGAATCAAACGATCGGCGGTATCACGCGGCCGATGTGAACCAGACCACCGACTCGGTCTCAAGCCTTGATCACTCTCGCGATCGTATTAGAATCGGATGAACTCCTGCGGATCATCCTCAGGCCTCGACCCGTAGAACTCTGGCGGGCTACAACTCAGAAAGTCCCGTAGCCTCAAACTATCCGATCTCGGGTGAACCACGGATGCTACTAGAACTGCTGCGTCCAGCCTATCCTCATGTCGGCCGCGATCGGCGATAAGCGGGCCATCTCCTTGTAACCCATCTCCTCTGCTCCAGGCTGTGGGACTGGAGGCTCAGGTAATGTGATCTCAGCAACCACTATTGCAGCTCTAAACTTTGCTGGGGCCGATGGCGTCGCAAAACTCGCCGTCTGAAGCACTATCTCGTCTTGGCCAGGGCTGCGCCTCGTGCTCTCTGTGTCTTACTAGCGGCTCTCCTGCCTTGCCGCCAGGCGGGTTGCCTGCGGAGGCATAGCGGTAAAAACGAAATCGTCGAGAGGTCCGACTTATAACACGGCTACTGAGGCACGATCTCGGAATGAGAAGAATGAAACCAATCCTAAATGTCCTATAGCCTCACGATTATAGATGTGGTGCAAAACACACCGATAATCAAGACTCAACTAGACACGGTCTGTATACACTTTCCCAGGACTAACTGCTCTGAAACCACTTTTGTCACGACGATCCGGGCGTGATCGTGTCTACCGGACACCCTGGTGATACAACATCGAGAACAACCGTGAAATAAAACTAAAACATGAGACAAGACATAAAGTATGAAACAGGCTAGCAAAGCGGTCACCTTACAATAAAATATATATACAAATCTTTCCAAAGCCGACAGTTTAATCCTTTTTACAAACCACGCTTACAACGATTACTACACTCTAAAAATGCGACAACTATGGCGGGACAGGCCGCCATACCACGAATGTACAAGAACCTCTGCACTCGGGTAACATACAAAGATAAGCCTCGGAGAAGCGGAGCTTCCCAACACGCTGATTTGGGATCGAAGCGAGGATCGACAACCGATGTACTCTACTGCGGCGTGAACGCACCGCAAGGAGGTCGATCTGTGAGTACAGTATGTGCGAAAAATCGTAAATGAAATCATAATAGTTTATATAAAGCGGGAGACATGTATGATAACCAAGCTCTGATACAACATATAAGCGATCGTGTCAAGTCAGGGACTCACGCCCTCCAAGTCATCACTTAAATATAACAATGGGTCTCACGCCCACAACATCAATCGTGCCCGTGGATTTCCTTCCTCACTGCCGGCAATCTATGATATAACAACACTAAAGAGTACACATGAACACCAGGTCCCACCTGTGTCATAAAACCGTACGGGGCAAGTACGAAGGCTAACTACCAGATACCAAAGCCGCGTCGTCAATCGCCGGGCAAGTACGAAGCCAACTACGGATACAGCCGTACTAACAATACTATACAACCAAACCACGAAGGCGTCACGGCAAGTCTGGCCAACTACGGATACAAGCCGTGTCACGTGGCCGGGGCAATCTGAGGGCTAACTACGGATACGAGTCGTATCACGAGACTCGCCACGGCGTCACGAGGCAAGTACGAAATCCAACTACGGATACCAAAGGCGGGTCACGCGTGGCCAAAGGCAAATCTGAGGGCTAACTACAGTACAGCCCGAATCGGCAGACGGGCGGAAAAGCCAATCACCGGATACCAAGGCGAATCGGTAAAACCTCGTGGAGAGCTAGTCCGTGGAATAACACTATCAGCGAATTGCGCGCGTGGAATCCTCCGTCACCGCTTCGACGTCGAGTAAGATCATAACAAATCAGCCGGCCATCCATTGAGAGACGCGGTGGTATAGAAATACAATACTTGCATAACAAGGCTATCACACACAAACATAGGTAAGTTACACCCAACTCGAGGTACTTTCATTTTATGTCAAAGTCCGGGTTTTAACCCCAAAGTACTACATACGTTAAATTCTTTTAAAAGATTTATTCCATTTACAAAGGTCACCGATGCAGTAGTATTAAAAATAGAGTGACTAACATTTTTAAGTAAACCAACACACTTTCCTTTTTAAAATCGAGTAACAACATTCTTTTCCAAAAGTTCAAGTTTGCCTAATTTCAAATACTCAAGTCTCTTATTTTCGAAAGATTTCATAGTTCATAGTTTTAATCACTTAATAACATAATCCCTTTTTAAAACAATTTGAGTAACATATGCCTTAAGTATGAGTAGGTTTTTCTTGTTTATAACAATCTTATTAAAGCAGCCATGATCTAGAAAATGTAATATCATTTTGTCTTATCTTAGCACATGCGGATGGAGGTTTCTACGTTTTGATAATAAATAATTAGTCGATACATTTTCCTTTATTAACGACAGCGATGGTTTGTTCGATACTTGTTCTCATTTCCGAAATCCATATAACATTATCCCTTTTATCATCCTTAAGTCGTTATACCTAACTTTCCATAAAGCTAGTATAACTCTTAAGCTTTTAAAAACCAAGTATTACCTTCTTTCAAAAATGATTCATAATTCTTTTGAAATACTTCAAGATCCTTATTATTCACATCAAGTCAGTTATAAGTCAAGTCATTTATCTTTTAAAAACCACAAACCATTTCTTACCTCATAAAGTTGTTATAACAAACTTCATAAAACCGTTATAACACTTTATGTTTTAAACCAACCAAATTCATTTAACACGTATATCGTCTACCGATTTACATAGTTCATGACATATCATGCTAGAAAAGATAGGAAGAGGTTCACATACCTGCGGCGATTATCGACGATAAGCAAAACGCTCCACGATCAGTAACCCTTCTAGCCTTTTCCACTCTTGGTAGAATCGCTACTCGTAGTAATCTTGCAACCTATAAAGGCCACAAAACGCCTATCAACTCTAGATCTCTTCGTAGAATATTTCTACGGAAAATTGCAGACCTTTCCCAACCACGTAAATCTCCTCCTCACGAGGCCGTTACAGGCAACATTCCCGAGGAGGGTTACCGTCTAACAGGGCGGGTTCAATTCTACTTCACACATACTACACAAGTCTCATAAATACAGAGAATGTAATTCTGATTCGGTTAACCTCTTTGATATCATACATGTAATTACAGTTCAATTCTCTTCTTTAATATTCTTCTATGTAATTACAGTTCAATTCTCTTCTTTAATATTCATTCTATATATAGTATACTCGACTATATATTACTCTGACATGTAATTTCCAATATAATAGGGGGACAAGTTTATTTACCTCGATAAGCCCAAAATTATCCAGGTATAAGTCGATCTGAGCAAGGTTTAGCTCTATTAAAATGCGCTCCAAGAAATCCTTAGAAGTTTCTACACAACTTCACTAAGTACTTCAACCAACATGAAGATTTTCCTAGGGTTTCGTTTTTGTGACTTAAGGAATATAGTAGTATTTGACTCTACGTATAGGTAACTTTGGAAAGTACTACAAGGTATTTGGGCTAAAGTATTTGGGAATAGTATCAATACTGAGAGTATTTTTCTACCAAGGGGTATTTGAGAACAACTAGGTAGGGAGGGGTTTGTAGAGGCCTTCTCAAGGGGGAGGGTGATTTGGGTGAGAGCTTTAAGAGGAGGAGAGGGATTTCAAGACTTGAAATTGCTCAGTGTGGATGAAATAAGTCTTGACTAAGGGTATTTATAGGGCCTTGATGGCCAAGATTCAAGCAAGTGTGTGGATGAGATTTGGACAAGTGTTGTGTGGGTCCCACCATCTATCTACCCACAAAAATATCTAGCAACATTGACCAAATGTTTTAGGCAATTTCCATGGCAAAAAGCGTGCCAACTACTCCTCCAAAACCGTCCACTTTATGCCACCTAAGGGTGACACATGTCGCCTCCTGTTGATCCAAAATATTTATCTCTCGAAAAATCCATAAAAATTTTAAATGTAATGTAGTAATTTTTCCTCATGAGTTCGAAAATTTTAGTTGGAAGTTCACTATTTCGCCCCTTTGCCTAATTAAGGCTTAACTTTTGCACGTCGTCCTCACGCGTACTCTGCAAATACGGGTATAACATTCTTCCCTTAGAAACATTCGTCGAATGTTCATACTAAGTCTCAAAGCGTGCACTCGTAGTATAGTTTTCACTACTATACTTACGAAACCAATCATGCCACACACGCCACAAAATAACACAGCGCAAAACCCAAATCCAAGCCATCAAGGAATCACCCGATGATGTAAAACAATACCAACTCTCGACACGGTCGAAGGATACTCCCGCGCATTCACTTCTTTCCTTTCTCGTCGTACCTTTCTCGAACACTCGAACTCTTCCTAGTACACGCATATACTGTCATTGCTTGATTTCCCAAAGCTTTGAGTCACTACCTCTAACGGTCATCTTACTAGCCTCAAATTTCTTGAGGCCATTCGGCCTCGTGGTCCGATTCTGGTCGAACATATCCACGAACTCATGCAGCGGTTACCTAAACTTGGGCTTTGCACCTCGTGATCCTACCACTGGCGGGACCACCTCAATGACCACATCTCCTTTGGTGCGGGTTGACCCGCGAACGACCTCGACCACGACCCATAATCGCGCCAAACTCTCTCGTTCCCGATCCGAACATTCTTACCTATCGAGTCATGAAAGCTACCACTTTCATTTTACACAACCTAAGGAATTTTCCCACTATTACTCCACGTCTACTTATGCATTCCGACAAAGATTAAACGTAAAGTCTTTTACTCAATACGGCCTTACATCTAAGGTCTCAACTGTAATATTCTAAGGTACACCATTTTCATCCCCGGACTTACCCTTTTCACTAATCGGGCTTCTAAGTCACATTTTAACACAAAGCTATCCGAACATAACACTTAACACATCATCATAACATCAATACAAACCCGGTCTTTGAGGTTAAGGATATACGTGAAAATAGGCGGTTGAAGGACCGCTAAGCTGAGAACTTCCACGCGACCTCGCCGTGGCTGCCGGCATGAACATCCTGCCTGCTATGGAAGGTGAAGAACCCATGGCCCGATCTCGTAGTCGTGCTATACCACGCTATACCAGTGACGATCTCGCCAAATGGCCACATTGGCCGCAAGAATAACAATCTCCCAAATTAGTGCGACACTCTCCCTTATGAAGTTTTCCTGATGGCCACACCTGAGACAAGGCGACCTCAAGCGAGCACTTACTCCTCGAAAATCTGAAACACAGGAGCCACGACCGCTCACGAATATCCAAGCGTCCGGCGCGGAGGACCACTCGTGATCGGGGAGGCGCATAATCGGCTTCTTCGAGGCGATCCGCCTCGAAAGTCGCCAAAAGACCTGCTGTTCGGCCTCTCGCTGATCCGGTCATTCGTCGACCTCTCCGTGCCTCGCATCCAAGCGCGTAAGCTGCGTGCGGGCAATGTCCGTGCGGTGAAGAGCTACACTGAGCAACTCTGCCAAATAATCGTCGAGCCTGTGACATAGCGGTGCACTCTGTCCTCCATACTAGCTACTAGCGGGGACATGCAGAGCTAATGAGTCGAACTCACATTGTATTCCCGAACGTGCGTTCGTTACGCCTCAACACCAAAAATGCGGCCCGAGCCCTCCTCATCCGTGGAGGCAAGAAATATGCGAAATGCCTCGAGAACTCGTTCCATACGGTGGAAGTGCATGCCTCCCGGGACAACTCCCGCGAATCAAACGATCATTGCGGTATCACGCGGCGATGTGAACCAGACCACCGGCTCGGTCTCAAGCCTTGATCACTCGTGATCCAGTAGCGTCGGATGAACTCCTGCGGATCATCCTCGGGCCTCGACGTAGAACTCTGGCGGGCTCTGACTCGAAAGTCCGTAGCCTCGAACTATCCGATCTCGGGTGAACGCGGATCTTAGAATTGCTGCGTCGGCTATCCTCGTGCGGCCGCGATCACGGCGATAAGCGGGCCGTCTCGCGTAACCCATCTCCTCTGCTCCAGGCTGTGGGACTGGAGGCTCAGGTAATGTGATCTCAGCAACCACTATTGCAGCTCTAAACTTTGCTGGGGCCGATGGCGTCGCAAAACTCGCCGTCTGAAGCACTATCTCAGGTACTGACCGGGCCTGCGCCCTCGTACTCCTCTGTGTCTTACTAGCAGCTCCCTCGGCTGCCTTGCCATACAGGCGGGTTGCCTTGCGGAGGCATAAGCGGTAAAAACGAAATACGTCGAGAGGGTCCGACTTATAACACGGCTCTACAGGCACGATCTCGAATGAGAAGAATGGAAACCAATCCTAAATGTCCTATAGCCTCACGATTATAGATGTGGTGCGCGGCACACCGATAATCAAGACTACTGAACACGATGCGTATACACTTTCCGAGGACTAAGCGCTCTGATACCACTTTTGTCACGACCGATCCGGGCAGTGGCGGTGTCTTACCGGACACCCTGGTGATACAACATCGAGAACAACCGGAAATAAAACTAAAACATGAGACAAGACATAAAGTATGAAACAGGCTAACCAAAACGGTCACCTTACAATAAAATATATATACAAATCTTTCAAACCGAACAGTTTAATCCTTTTACAAACCACGCCGCAGCGATTACAGACCTCAAAAATGTAACGACAAGCCTATGGCGGGGCCGCCATACCACAGATGTACAGAACCTACGGACTCGGGTAGCATGCAAAAGATAAGCCTCGGAGAAGCGGAGCTTCCAACATGATTTGGGATCGAAGCGAGGATCGACAATCGATGTACCTCTACTGCGGCATGAGCGCAGCCACGAAGGAGGTCGATGGCCGGTACCCAGTATGTGGCGAAAAATATTGTAAATGAAATCATAATAGTTTATATAAAGCGGGAGACATGTATGATAACCGAGCTACGATGCAACATATAAGCGATCGTATGTCGAGTCGGGACTCGCGCCTCAGTCATCACTTAAATATAACAATGGGTCTCACGCCCACAGCGTCAATCGTGCGTGGATTTCCTTCCTCGCCGCAATCTATGATATAACAACACTAAAGAGTACACATGAACACGAGTCCCACTGTGTCATAAAACCGTCTGAGGGCAAATCGAAGGCTAACTACCGGATACCAAAGCGCGTCGTCAATCGGCCGGCAAGTCTGAAGCCAACTACGGATACCAAAGCCGCTAACAATACTATACAACCAAACCACGAAGGCGTCACGGGCAAGTCGAAAGCCAACTACGGATACCAAAGCCGTGTCACGTGGCGCGGGGCAAGTCTGAGGGCTAACTACGGATACGAGTCGTATCACGAGACTCGCCTGAACGCGATACGAGGCAAATCGAAATCGACTACGGATACCAAAGCGTGTCACGTAGGCCGGGGCAAGTCTGAGGGCTAACTACGGTACAGGCGAATCGGCACGAGGCGGCAAGTACGAAGCGATCACGGATACAGGCGAATCGGTAAAACCTCATGGAGAGCTAGTCCATGGAATAACACTATCAGCGAGCGCACGTGGAATCCTCCCACCGTCGATGCGTCAGTAAGATCATAACAAATCAGCCCGTCCATTGAGAGACGGTGGTATAGAAATACAATACTTGCATAACAAGGCTATCACACACAAACATAGGTAAGTTACACCCAACTCGAGGTACTTTCATTTTATGTCAAAGTCAGGTTTTAACCCAAAGTACTACATCGTTAAATTCTTTTAAAAGATTTATTCCATTTACAAAGGTCACCCGATAAGTAGTATTAAAATAGAGTGACTAACATTTTTAAGTAAACCAACACACTTTCCTTTTAAAATCGAGTAACAACATTCTTTTCCAAAAGTTCAAGTTTGCCTAATTTCAAATACTCGAGTCTCTTATTTTGAAAGATTTCATAGTTCATAGTTTTAATCACTTAATAACATAATCCCTTTTTAAAACAATTTGAGTAACATATGCCTTAAGTATGAGTAGGTTTTCTTGTTTATAACAATCTTATTAAAGCCATGATCTAGAAAATGTAATATCATTTTGTCTTATCTTAGCTTCTATGCGGATGGAGGTTTCTATGGTTTTCAATAATAAATAATTAGTCGATACATTTTCCTTTATTAACACTGCGATGGTTTGTTCGATACTTGTTCTCATTTCAAATCCATATAACATTATCCTTTTATCATCCTTAAGTCGTTATACCTAACTTTCCGTAAAGCTAGTATAACTCTTAAGCTTTTAAAACCAAGTATTACCTTCTTTCAAAATGATTCATAATTCTTTTGAAATACTTGAATCCTTATTATTCACATCAAGTCGGTTATAAGTCAAGTCATTTATCTTTTAAAACCACAAACCATTTCCTTACCTACATAAAGTTGTTATAACAAACTTCCCATAAAACCGTTATAACACTTTATGTTTTAAACCAACCAAATTCATTTAACACACGTATCGTCTCTGCATTACATAGTTCATGACATATCATGCTAGAAAAGATAGGAAGAGGTTCACATACCTCGCGACGATTATCGACAATAAGCAAAACGCTCCACGATCAGTAACCTTCTAGCCTTTTCCACTCTTCAAGTAGAATCGCTACTCGTGTAATCTTGCAACCTATAAAGGCCACAAACGCCTATCGACTCATAGATCTCTTGTAGAATATTTCACGGAAAATTCGCCACACCTCCCCCCTTAACCACGTAAATCTCCTCTCTGCGAGGCCGTTACGAGCCAACATTCCCGAGGGGTTACACGTCTAACCGGACGGGTTCAATTCTACTTCACAGTCATACTACACAAGTCTCATCAGAATCTGGACGATGTAATTACGGGTGATTCTCCTCTTTGATATCCTTACATGTAATTCTGATTCAATTCTCTTAACAATATTCTTCTATGTAATTACATTCAATTCTCTTCTTTAATATTCATTCTATATATAGTATACTCAACTATATATTACTACAACATGTAATTTCCAATATAATAGGGGCAAGTTTATTTACCTCGATAAGCCCAAAATTATCCAAGGTATAAGTCGATCTGAGCAAGGTTTAGCTCTCTAAAATGCGCTCAGAAACCCTTAGAAGTTTCTACACAACTTCACTAAGTACTTGACCAACTTATGAAGATTTTCCTAGGGTTTCGTTTTTGTGACTTAAGGAATATAGTAGTATTTTCTGCTCTACGTATAGAGGTAACTTTGGAAAGTACTACAAGGTATTTGGGCTAAAGTATTTGGGAATAGTATCAATACTTGGAGAGTATTGTTCTACCGAGGGTATTTACGAGAACAACTAGGTAGGGGTTTGGTGAGGCCTTCTCGAGGGAAGGGTGATTTGGGCGAGAGCTTTAAGAGAGAGGAGAGGGATTTCAAGACTTGGAAATTGCTCAGTGTGGATGAAATAAGTCTTGACTAAGGGGGTATTTATAGGGCCTTGATGGCAGATTCAAGCAAGTGTGTGGATGAGATTTGGACAAGTGTTGTGTGGGTCCCACTTATCTATCTACCCACAAAAATATCTAGCATTGACCAAATGTTTTAGGCAATTTCCATGGCAAAACGTGCCAACTACTCCTCCAAAACCGTCCACTTTATGCCACCTAAGGGTGACACGTGTCGCCTCCTATTGATCCAAAATATTTTATCTCTCGGAAAAATCCGCAAAAATTTTAAATGTAATGTAGTAATTTTTCCTCCCATGAGTTAGAAAATTTTCCGTTGGAAGTTCACTATTTCACCCTTTGCCTAATTAAGGCTTAAACTTTTGTCGTCGTCGTCCTCACGCATACTGGAAATACGGTATAACATTCTTCCTTAGAAACATTCGTCCGAATGTTCCTTCTAAGTCTCAAAACGCACACGCCGTATAGTCTTCACTACTATACTTACGAAACCAATCATGCCACACCTTGCCACAAAATAACACGCGCCATGAAACCCCAATCCAAGCCGTGAGAATCACCTCGATGATGTAAACAATACCAACTCGCTCGTCCAAAGGATACTCCTTCATACATTCACTTCTTTCCTTTCTCGTACCTTTCTAACACTCAACTCTTTCTAGTACACGTACCATACTTCACATTGCTTGATTTCCCAAAGCTTTGGAGTCACTGCCCCTAACTGGTCATCTTACTAGCCTCAAATTTCTTGAGGCCATTCCGGCCTCCATGGTCCGATTCTGGTCGAACATATCCATGAACTCATGCAACGGTTACCTAAACTTGGGCTTTGCACCCTCGTGATCCTACCACCTGGCGGGACCACCTCAAACTGACCACATCTACTTTCGGGCTGCGGGTTGACTCGCGAACGGCCCTCAAACCTGACCCATAATCGCGCAAAACTCTCTCGTTCCCCGATCCGGAACATTCTTACCTATCCAAGTCATGAAAGCTACCACTTTCATTTTACACAACCTAAGGAATTTTCCCACAATTACTCCACGTATACTTATGCATTCCGACAAAGATTAATCGTAAAGTCTTTTACTCAATACGGCCTTACATTTAAGGTCTCAACTGTAATATTCTAAGGTCCACCATTTTCTCATCCCCAGACTTACCCTTTTCACTAATCAGGCTTCTAAGTCACATTTTAACACAAAGCTATCCGAACATAACAATTAACAAATCATCATAACATCATTACAAACCATGCTTAGAGGGTTAAGGATATACTGAAAATAGCGGTTCAAAGGATCGCTAAAGCGGGAACTTCCACCGCGACCTCATGTGGCTGCCGCCGCATGAACATCCCGCTAGCTATGGACGGTGAAGAACCCGCAATCGATCTCAGTCTGTGCTATCCCACCGCTATCCACAGTGGACGATTCTCGCCAAATGGCCTGTTGGCGCGAGAATAACAATCTCCCAAATTAGTACGACACTCTCCCTTATGAAGTTTTCCACAACGCCACACCTTGAGACAAGAGGCGACCTCATCCGCGAGCACTCCTACTCCCCTGAAAATCTGAAACACAGGAGCCCCGACTGCTCACGAATATCCAAAACATCCAAATCGCGGAGGACCACTCGATGGGAGGCGATAATCGGCTTCTTCTTGGCGGTCGCCTCGAAAGTCGCCAAAATACCTCGCTGTTCGCCTCTTCTGCGATCCCGGTCGTTCCGTGACCTCTCCGTGCCTCGCGTCCAGTGCGTAAGCTGCGTGCGGCAATGTCCGTGCCGGTGAAGAGCTACACCTGAGCAACTCTCTGCCAAATAATCGTCGAGCCCTGTGACATAGCGGTGCACTCTGTCCTCCATACTAGCTACTAACGCGGGGACATACCGAGCCAATGAGTCGAACTCCACATTGTATTCCCGAACCGTACGTTCTGCCTCAACACCAAAAATCTGTCGGCCCGAGCCCTCCTCATCTGTGGAGGCAAGAAATATGCAAGAAATGCCTCTGAGAACTCGTTCCATACGGCTGGAAGTGCATGCCCTCCCCGGGACAACTCCCACGAATCAAACGATCGCGATCACGCGGCCGATGTGAACCCAAGACCAGCGACTCGGTCTCGAAGCCTTGATCACTCATGATCCATTTGAATCGCCGGATGAACTCCTGCGGATCATCCTCGGGCCTCGACGTAGAACTCGCGGGCTACAACTCGAAAGTCCGTAGCCTCAAACTATCCGATCTCGGGTGAACCATGGATGCCATCTTGAACTGCGTCGGCCCCTATCCTCGTGTCGGCCACAATCACGGCGATAAGCGGGCCGTCTCGCTTATAACCCATCTCATCTGCTTCCGGTGTGGACCGAGGCTCGGTAATGTGATCTCGCAGCATTGCGACTCTAAACTCGCTTTGGGTCGGTGGCGTCATAAAACTCGCCGTCAAGCACTATCTCGTGGCCAGAGCTGCGCGCTCGTACTCTCTGTGTCTTACTAGCGACTCCATTGGTGCCTTGCCCTCTCAGGCGGGTTGCCTGGCGGAGGAATAATCGGTAAAACGAAATACGTCGGAGGGTCGACTTATAACACGGCTCTAAGGCATGATCTCGGAATGAGAAGAATGGAAACGATCCTAAATGTCCTATAGCCTCACGATTATAGATGTGGTGCACAACACACCGATAATCAGACTCTACTAGACACGATGCGTAGACACTTTCAGAGACTAATCGCTGCGATACCACTTTTGTCACGATCCGGGCGTGATCGGTGCCTTACCCAGGCACCCTGGTGATCTGACATTAGAGAACAACCAGCGGAAATAAAACTAAAACATGAGACAAGACATAAAGTACGAAACAGGCTAACCAAAACGGTCACCTTCCAATAAAATATATATACAAATCTTTCAAACCGAACAGTTTAATCCTTTTTACAAACCACGCCACAACAAGATTACATGCACCTAAGAATGTAACGACAACTATGGCGGGACGGGGCCCCGCCATACCACGAATGTACAGAACCTACTGGACTCGGGTAACATACCAAAAGATAAGCCTCCGGAGAAACGGAGCTTCCCAACACGCTGATTTGTGATCCTAGAAGCGAGGATCGACAACCGATGTACCTACTGCGGCGTGAGCGCGGCCCAAGGAGGTCGATCTGGGCAGTGCAGTATATGAAATCGAAATATTGTAAATGAAATCATAATAGTTTATATAAAGCAGGAGACATGTATGATAACCAAGCTACAGTACACAACATATAAACAGTCATGTCAAGTCAGGGACTCACGCCCTCCAAGTCATCACTTAAATATAACAATGGGTCTCACGCCCACAACATCAATCGTGCCCGTGGAATTCCTTCCTCACTGCCGGCAGTCTATGATATAACAACACTAAGGAGTACATGAACACGAGTCCCACGTGTCATAAAACCGTCTGAAGGCAAGTCTGAAGGCTAACTACCGGATACCAAAGCGCGTCATCAATCGGCGGGGCAAGTCTGAAGCCAACTACCGGATACCAAAGCCGCACTAATAATACTATACAACCAAACAAGGCGTCACGGGCGTCGAAAGCCAACTACTAGATACAAAGCGGTGTCACGTAGTGGCCGGAGAAAGTCGGGCTAACTACGGATACCGCGTCGTATACGAGACTCGCCACGGTTCGGGGCAAGTACGAAGCCAACTACCGGATACCAAAGCCGTGTCACGTGGCCCGGGGCAAATCTGGGCTAACTACGGTACCAAGGCCGAATCGGCCACGAGGCAGGCAAGTCACGAAAGCCAATCACCGGATACCAAGGTGAATCGGTAAAACCTCATGGAGAGCTAGTCCATGGAATAACACTATCAGCGAGCGCACTGGAATCCTCCGTCACCGCGACGTCAGTAAGATCATAACAAATCAGTCGGCCCTCCATTGAGAGACGCGGTGGTATAGAAATACAATACTTGCATAACAAGGCTATCAAACGCAAACATAGGTAAGTTACACCCAACTCGAGGTACTTTCATTTTATGTCAAAGTCCGGGTTTTAACCCCAAAGTACTACATACGTTAAATTCTTTTAAAAGATTTATTCCATTTACAAAGGTCACCCGATACCCGTAGTATTAAAAATAGAGTGACTAACATTTTTAAGTAAACCAACACACTTTCCTTTTTAAAATCGAGTAACAACATTCTTTTCCAAAAGTTCAAGTTTGCCTAATTTCAAATACTCAAGTATCTTATTTTCGAAAGATTTCATAGTTCATAGTTTTAATCACTTAATAACATAATCCCTTTTTAAAATAATTTGAGTAACATATGCCTTAAGTGTGAGTAGGGTTTTCTTGTTTATAACAATCTTATTAAAGCAGCCATGATCTAGAAAATGTAATATCATTTTGTCTTATCTTAGCTTCTATGCAGATGGAGGTTTCTACTGGTTTCAATAATAAATAATTAGTCAATACATTTTCCTTTATTAACGCTGCAGTGGTTTGTTCGATACTTGTTCTCATTTCTGAAATCCATATAACATTATCCCTTTTATCATCCTTAAGTCGTTATACCTAACTTTCCATAAAGCTAGTATAACTCTTAAGCTTTTAAAAACCAAGTATTACCCTTCTTTCAAAAATGATTCATAATTCTTTTGAAATACTTCAAGATCCTTATTATTCACATCAAGTCAGTTATAAGTCAAGTCATTTATCTTTTAAAAATCACAAACCATTTCCTTACCTACATAAAGTTGTTATAACAAACTTCTCATAAAGTCGTTATAACACTTTATGTTTTAAACTAACCAAATTCATTTAATACATGTACGTCTACCGTACTACATAGTTCACAACATATCATGCTAGAAAAGATAGGAAGAGGTTCACATACCTCGCGACGATTATCGACAATAAGCAAAACGCTCCACAGTACTGTAACCCTGCTAGCCTTTTCCACTCTTCAAGTAGAATACGCTACTCGTAGTACTGCAACCTATAAAGGCCACAAAACGCCTATCAACTCCTAGATCTCTTCGTAGAATATTTCTACGGAAAATTCGGCAGCACCTCACCCCCCGTAACCACATAAATCTCCTCCCCTACTGAGGCCCGTTACCAGGCCAACAATTCCCGAGGGGGGGTTACACGTCTAACCGGACGGGTTCAATTCTACTTCACAGTCATACTACACAAGTCTACTGTAAATACAGACCAATCTAATTACAGTTCAGTTCTCCTCTTTGATATCCTTCTATGTAATTACAGTTCAATTCTCTTCTTTAATATTCTTCTATGTAATTCTGATTCAATTCTCTTCTTTAATATTCATTCTATATATAGTATACTCAACTATATATTACTACAACATGTAATTTCCAATATAATAGGGGGACAAGTTTATTTACCTCGATAAGCCCAAAATTATCCAAGGTATAAGTCGATCCTGAGCAAGGTTTAGCTCCTATTCCGTACGCTCCAATACGCTCCAAGAAACCCTTAGAAGTTTCTACACAACTTCTACTAAGTACTTCAACCAACTTATGAAGATTTTCCCTAGGGTTTCGTTTTTGTGACTTAAGGGAATATAGTAGTATTTTCGGGCTCTACGTATAGAGGTAACTTTGGAAAGTACTACAAGGTATTTGGGCTAAAGTATTTGGGAATAGTATCAATACTTGGAGAGTATTTTTCTACCAAGGGGGGGGGGGGGTATTTACGAGAACAACTAGAGTGCAGGGGTTTCGGTCGAGGCCTTCAGGAGGGTGATTTGGACGAGAGCTTTAAGAGGAGGAGAGGATTTCAATACTTGGAAATTGCTAAAGTGTGGATTAAATAAGTCTTGACTAAGGGGGTATTTATAGGGCCTTCAATGGCCAAGATTCAAGCAAGTGTGTGGATGAGATTTGGACAAGTGTTGTGTGGGTCCCACCTTATCTATCTACCCACAAAAAATATCTAGCAACATTGACCAAATGTTTTAGGCAATTTCCATGGCAAAAACGTGCCAACTACTCCCTCCAAAACCGTCCACTTTATGCCACCTAAGGGTGACACATGTCGCCCTCCTATTGGTCCAAAATATTTTATCTCTCGGAAAAATCCTTAAAATTTTAAATGTAATGTAACCGTATTTTTTCCTCCGCAAGGTTCCGAAAATTTTCCGTTGGAAGTTCACTATTTCGCCCTTTGCCTAATTAAGGCTTAAACTTTTGTACGTACGTCTTCACGTACATACTCTGGAAATACGGGGTATAACAGTATCCCCAAAGATCGTTAACCACCTGCGTTATCACCTTCTTCAGGGTAAGAGTATAAATGAGGGGTGTATCCCCAAAGATCGTTATACCACCTGCTTTACCACCTTCTTCAGGGTAAGAGTATAAATGAGGGGTGTATCCCCAAAGATCGTTATACCACCTATTTCTGTGGATTTGCTACCTATACTTTTGATTATTCTCATTGTTAGTAAGGCCTTTGTGTAATCGTTATTTGAGTAGTGACTTTGAGGCATGCGTCCACGACTTGATATGGCTTATGTATTGTGTATCGTAGGTTGGCTATCATACATGTCTCTGTTTGTTTAAAGCTGTTATGATTTCATTCTGATTTGGCATTTCACATACTTGGTACATTCTTCCGTCTTGACCTCCTTGGCTGCGTTCATCTGCAGGTTTAGTCTGTTGTTTGGTGATCGGCATGTGTAGGACCCTGCTCAGAGTTTTGTATAGCTCCTTCTGTTCGGGAGTTTATCTTTTTGGTATAAGTTCTTTCGATCTGATTATGGATGCAGCGGGGCCTTGTCGTCATATTTCGATAAAACTCTTGAAGTGCAGTATTCATATGTGGGATTGGACTCATGTACAGTGTAGTGTCTCTTTATTATGTATATTATATGGCAGCCTTGTCGGCTTTGCCCTTGTACGTATGTTGGTTTTTTTAAAAAAAAAGTGTGTTATTTAAATTCCGCAGTTTGCTTAGTTGTTAAGGTAGAAGGGTGCCCAGGTAGGGCACCAGTCACGGGCCCGAGGTTCGGGTGTGACATATGTGAAACTTTCTTATCTCTTGAGCATGAATAGTTGTAAATATATAGTACGGTAGACGTACGAGATTTTGACAATCTAGTCCATTTGATATCCTTGGCTTATTTTAAGAATGTCCAAGTTGGTTGAGTTAGGGAATTAACTCACTTGTTTAAAAATATTAAGGATATCTTAGTTTCTAAAAGTTAAGAGACTTAAAGTATTTTGAAAGTATATGATACTTGTTTTGTTTGGAAAATTTAAGTCTCTTGGTTATAAAGAAGAATGTACTTGTCTAAGGTATAAAGCTAGTATAACGGCTTTATGGGAAGTTGGTTATAATAGTTTTATGGAAAGTTAAAAGAGTGGTTTACTCTAAGTAATGATAAATGACTTGAATTATGAAAGGAAAATTGATTTGAAGGTATCAATTGCTTAGGGTTTTAAAAGAAAGAAGTCACTTGATTTAGAAGCCTAAATGTATTTCTAAAAGGTATTGTGACTTGTCTTGAAAAGTAGTTATGACTTGATACTACGGTTATTAGTATCTTGGAAGTTTTATATGAAAAAGAGTCATTTTAAAAAAAGAGTAAAAGTACGTAGTACTTTGGGTTAAATTCCCGGGTTTTTATAATGACATGTTAGTGCCTTAAGTAAACTAAAATGAGAGTGTATATGAATAAGACTAATAAGAAGTTAGGGGGATTTCTTAACTTGCTTATGTTATGTATGATAAGCCGGTAGTGCTTATGTTATGTATGATAAGCCGGTAGTGCTTATGTTATGTATGATAGCCGGTTGTGCTAGTTTATGTTATTCTTACGGGGTAAAGTCCCGGGTTACTACTAATTTCATGGATTTGCTACCCATGATGCGAGTGCGGCGTTTGTACTCATTGCGGGCCCACCGGGCCTAAGCGGGTGAAATAGTCCTATGCGAGGAATACCTCATGCGGGTCCACACGACCTATGCGGGCGGATCGATCTATCACGAGAAGTTACCTTATGCGGTCCATACGGCCTTGCGGGTGAAATAGTCCCGGAGTAGGATTGCTTAATGATACTACTGGCGGGTGGCCTACTTTGATCATGAGCCTCCTATTTTTATGCGATAAAGTATACTCTGTTTACTCTCATTGTTAGTAAGGCCTGATGTCTTTGTTATTTGAGTTATCATACATGTCTCGACTTTATTTTAGACTTATGGTTTCACTCTGATGCTGATTTCACATATTTGGTACATGTTGTACTGACCTCCTTCGGGGGACTGCGTTCATGCCTCAGGTAGAGTATACAGGTTGCTGATCCTCACTTTTAGAATCACTGATTCAGCTGTTGAGAAGCTCCATTACTCCGGAGGCTTATCCTTGGTTCAGATCCCTGGTATTGTCGGTTGTTGTACATTCAGGGGTATGGCGGGGCCCTGTCCCGTCACAGTTGTTATTCCTAAAGTTCTGTAGTCACATTTGTGGTGTGGGTTTTAAGAACAGAGATGTACTGACTTATTTTGATTTATGTATATTTTACGGAAGGCGGCCTTATCGGTTAGCCTGTTGATGCTTATTGTCTAAGTTTTTATATGTGTTGTGTATATTCCATTGCTATTCTCTGATGTATACCTATAAGGGGTTCCCAGGTAGGGCACCAGTCGCGGGCCCGGGGTTGAGTCGTGATATTTCAGCTTGTGACTGACAACCAATTCTTTCTCCTTCAACTGGTCGGAGAATAGAGATACGTTCGCTTCGGCCAGATGTGAGCCACCGTTTAGATCCGGTGTCGGCCAAATCTGAGCCTCCGATGGTCGTCGTTGCTCCGGTAGTGGGGCGGCGGCAGAAAAGACGGAAAGAGAGAGGTGAGGGAGAAGAGAAGAGTGAGGGATAAATACAAGTCATAAACCTAATGTATTTTTGTATGGCTATGGATGGTAATTAACATATAACTTTTAGCTATGTGATGTAATTAAAACAAACTATAGTTACTAAATATAATTAAGTACTAATAGTTAGTCATGTCATGTAAGTTTTCCATGATTTGCTAGGTATTAGTTATGCATACGATAATACCAAATATGACGTATAACTAATGCTTGCATTATTTATATATATAATGAAAAAGTGTATTAAACAAGGTATTAGTAATACACAAAGTTAATTAATGCATTATTTACTTTAATACACTCTACTAAACGACCCCATAGAGTCGTTTGATATGATGTATAGTTATATATAAATTATAATGCATAGATTAGTTATGTAGATTAGTTATGTAGGGATTAGTTATATAGGAATTAGTAATACATGGATTATTTCTTGTTGGGTGTTTTGTTGCTTGCACTAAAATTGGATATGTAAGATATAATATATAATATATATTTATTTTAAAACTAAAAGGTAATGGATATATAATTTTACCCCTGGATGCTTGACCTTCATTGATTTATAAAAAAAAGATGAAGGTAGTTTGATCCTTTTGCTATTTTAATCATGTATAAGTTATACATGTATTAGTTATTTCATGTTGTTGGTGGTATAAAATAATACACAAATTGGTGTACTAAGTTATACAAGGATTAAGTTATAAATGTTCAAATCACAATAAAAAATTGAATAAAATTATATCAATTATATATCATGATTATTTTTTTATACCTCATACCAAACGAACATTGTTTGGTATGGTGTATAATAATAATATTGAATAGGGTATAATAATAATGATGGTCTTACAAATGTTGGCATATTTATGATGCATTATTTTTTATCTACCGTTTGTTTTGGTGTATTAACACATTGCATGATTTCTAATAAAATTACTTTTTTACTCAAATACCCTCCCTATTCTTTAGCTTTGTATGCTATTTAAATATCTTATTGAAATTCATTGCACTGTTAAGTTCACAAAATCATTTATAAGATAGATTTAAAATTTGTATCACTGGTATAACATGTCAATAAAAATTGAAACAATGAATTCAGAGAAATCCATAAATAAATTGAATTGAGTATGATTGGAAATTTGCAAGAGCATCAATTTTGGGAATTTTTTTCCTTTCTATTACTGCTGAAGATTTAAAAAATAGAAGGGAAAGAAAAATCGTAAAAAGCATATTTACTATGTGACTTGATAATTAGTCAAAAGATTAGTAAAATCAGGGTAACTGTGTCTTTAATCATATTTATGCATGCATTAAAAACGCTTGTATTATCAATATCATGATTTGCTATGTATTAGTAATGCATAAAAACCTATCCAGATCCACCTTCGAGATCCCACCAAAACCACCGAATAGAGATATCTAAAATGAATGAAGAAGTAAACTCATCGTACTCCTACGAGAATACTCTACTGGAAGAGAGGAACACAGAACAAATCAGTTTCCTCAACAAGGAACAAAGTGGGAAAGGACTACTCTACTCAGAAGATGAAAGTCATGCATTTGATTCCCCAAATCCAATAGGAGAAATACGTAATCTATTATCCATCGCCATCATTATCAAGGGCTTTGACCAGAAAGCAAATCATCAATTACTCAAATTCAAACAGACGAATCTATGAAAACTATCTAAACAGTTGATTTTGATCGACCTAGGGATTTCTTCACCGTCAAATTTGGACAATAGGCAGAATATGGTTAAACCTTTAACTGAAAGAACGTAATTCATATTGAGAAATTTCTTATCTGTGAGGAAATGGGAACCAAATTACTCTTAATCTCTCCAAGTGGGTCCCAAGACTATTGATGGGCCCATGTAACGCCATGACATGTGTGAAATACGACACTCGATGTCTAACTGTATGTGATCGAGCGAATCACATGGCTGATCAACATGCTAAGATAATGATTTAAAACATGTAAAGCATAATATTATATTTATAATTTGAAATAGTAATAGCAGAAGTAATCTGAAAATATTATAATTCTGAATAACTAAAAACCTAACATGACATGATTACTAGTCTAGTCTATGAAACTTGTGAACTATGAGTCTGACTACAAAACTGTTTTACCAGGACAAGGCCCTGTCATACCTCTACCATAATGCATAATCATAAAGAAATAATCATACTGACACCCCGAATAAGATGAGGCTCAGGAAATAGTTGATACTGAAGCAATCCTACTAAGCAGATCCATCTCTCTGAAACTTAACACCTACACCGTGAAGTATAGACCCATATAAAAGGGACGTTAGCACATTTGAATTGTACCATATATAAAACAACTGAAGAAATAAGCAGACACAAATAGTAAAACATGAAACTGTAACTGTAACATGAGCATGATCTGGCGTGAGTATAAAACATGTGTAAAATTCTGTTAAAGCTATGTATCTATATATCTGTATATCTGTGGGAAGAGCAGTAGTATAACTGATAACATGAAGGACCACATGAGTATGCGGAGTTTGGTACTTAGCCCGACCAATATAGAAATCACATACCTTGCTGAGGTACGAGACATAGACATGGCATGAAAGGATCCATTATGCAATCTGAAGGTATCATCCTCTAACGGAGCGATCTTTATCCTACGGTGAAATACGTAGTTTCAGGTTATCCAAGCCTTCTCGATAAACTATGCAACTTTCAAAACATGTACTTGAAAATAGTGGTTTGTAAGCCCACGAATTTCATGAAAGAAACTCGAAAAACATGTTTGAAATCATAATTTAGCATGTGAAATAGATACATTATATAACTTGTATAAATCATGAAAAACATGTATAATTTCAATTTGAGTAATATTGATCATAACTTGTAATTTAGGAACTCATGGAATTCAAATATGGGTTCATGAATTACACACATGTTTATGATAATAATAATGACATATCATGAGTATAATAACAAACCATAATGGAGGCATGATATATATATATATATATATATATATATATATATATATATATATATATATATATATATATATTGTATTATATTTAATTAGAGTTAAAATCCTAAGTTATGAATTAGTGTGTGAATATAAGTTACTACATGCATATTTATTGAGGCAATTATCTATACATGCCTTGAAAGGATTAAAGTATAGAAAAGTGTTAAATTCACATTCTTAAATTGGTGATGTCGTTAAGAGATTGAATTGCCCCATGATAATTCTAACGTGACTAAATGATTGAATAACATGAGAGGTAAGTGTATAAATTCCCTTGGTTATTGAAGTTGATAAATTGAATGTTTAGATAATTTTGACTATATATGGAAATGGTAGTGGTTATTAGTTTAATTTGGATCATTGGGTTGATTTAGATTGTTGGTTTGAATTGGATTGTTAGTTGGAGTTGAATTGTTGGTTGATTTGGATTATTGGTAAAATTGTGGATACACACATAAACAAAGGAAGTGCTGCCCAAATTTTTATAGAAATAAGAAGTCGTTATCTGAATAAATTACGTTAGAGACCGTAGAATTGACGAACGTATTGTCATTATTATAGGTTGACATACTGGACGAGACATATCTTAGCATTTAGTTGATTTGCTCGCTTAAAAGGTATGTAAGACCTTTCATTCTTTCTTTTGGCATGATTTTTGTGAAAGTACGGCGGACGTACTTAACTCCTACCAGTTCAGTTTTAAAAATGATTATTTACTAGTTATGGTTTCGATATGAGTTTATGGTAGTAGTTTTTATTGAGAGTCACATAATGATTTTAATCGCATCTGATTGCTCATGATATCTACTGCTAAGTGTTACTATTTCACTCCATTGAGTCGGGCGGTCATGTTGGGTGTGCAGCCATGCATCATTCAGCGAGTCCCTCACTAGAGAGCCGAGACACGGTATATATATACACCGATTATATCGAGTCCCTCCAGAGGTAGAGATCGTTACACGCGCAGATCTGATTCCATCGAGTCCTCCAGAGGGCGAGACTTGTTATCTGATTTATTAAGCACATGAGCATGATGATTTATGATTCAGTATACATGATATGATTTTCAGTTTTATAAAATTTGATGACTCTCTGTTTTACTTGATACAGTTGTTATTCAGTTTTCAGTATTTTATGTTTTACATACTCAGTACATTATCTCGTACTGACCCCCTTTCCTCGGGGGGCTGTGTTCATGCTCGCAGGTTCAGGTGTTCAAATAGGTGACCCTCTAGTCTAGGATTTCTGTACAGCAGTTGGAGAGCTCCTTTGTTCCGGAGCCAGCTATTTTTGGTACAGACCTTTATCTTTCAGACTTATGCATATTTTGGGCACGACGGGGTCTTGTCCCGTCATATGTCAGTATTACACTCCTAAGTGCAGGCGATTGTGGGTTGGACATTTGTACCTTGTTTTGAGTTTTGATGTTAGTATCTCGTGGCAGCCTTGCCGGCTTGCTTATTTTGATTATGCCTTTGTGCACGTGATATTGGTTGGTGGCAGCCTAGTCGACTAGCCTATTATGACTGTTGTTTTGTTGTTGTTTTGGCAGCCTTGTCGGCTAGCCCATTTTAGGGAAATGTTGTAAAAGCAACGTTGTGCTGCCGAGATTTCTATAGATCTCTGTATTATATGGATTAAGAGTGGCGGTCGATGTGGCGTCAATTAGGACGTTAGTCGCGGCCCGTCGGGTTGGGTCGTGACAAAAGTGGTATCAGAGCAGTTAGTCCTCGGAATGTCTACAGACCGTGTTTAGTAGAGTCTTGTGTATGGGTATGTTGTGCACCATACTTATATGTAGGAGGCTGCCGGACATTTAGGATTGGTTTCTTCTCTTTCATCTCGTAGATCGTGCAATAGAGCTATGTCATTAGGATAACCCCCCCTCTTCCTAATAATTATTGTGGTTGCAGTTATGTTCCAAAAGACAGCGACAGTGGCTCGGAAGGGGAAAATCAGAGTAAATCGAACTTGACTTGGTGCGTCAAGCCATAAGGGAAGTGAAAGAGTTTGAGTAGAAGTATGATGACCAGGTTTGGAGATACTAGGTCAACGTCAGGTAAGGTAACTATTCAGAATATTTTACGTACCAAATAAGAGAATAAGTTAACAATTCATCACTTAAGGGATGGTATCATCAGGGATTGGAACCAGGAGCAGTGTACGAGGTTACGTATGTATACTAGAATATGTTGGAGTTATGGAAAGTACGACAAGTAAGAAATGAAGTTGTTTATAATTAAGAATAGTGAAGAGATCTCTTTCAGACCATGAATGAGGTGTTGACTTGTGAAATAAATTGCAGTAGCCTCTATCTTACTAATTGGTACTCTGTTATGCTACGTTATCTGCTCTATAGTTACAGAGATTGAACTTTTCCTTCCAAAAATAGAAAATGAAGCTTACCTATTCTTTTCTACTTTATACCTCTAATTAAATTTTGAGCGCTAATTGTTAGAATATGTGACTGTTTTATGGTATACCATGTTGTTTGACTATGTGAAGGTAGGGAACTGCAAAAGAATATTGTTCCCATGTAAGAATGAGAAGGGGCTATTACTTCTGGACTAATAAGATTGATATATAAGGATGAAAACATTTTTTCTTACTTTGGACCGAATGTTGGGAAGTATTGGACATAGGAATTAATTGAGTTTCTTTCGCAAATGACTTAGAACTTGGGAATGATGAGCATCCTATTAGTGTATAGTTGTGCCAAGCATTTTAAATATTGTAACCTCTGGAGTTCATATTTTCGGTTAAGAAGTTATTTGAAGGATTGGTAACCGAAGTATGTATTCGTGCACAGTTTCAATGCATTGGTTCACGCAGAATGCTAAGATGATGTTATTTGATCTCTTGGAAGCCTCATCTCGACGAGGTAGATATTAAAAGCTATACAGAATACTGCGGGGTGACACTTAGGAGTACAAAGAAAAGTTTTCATATGACTGTGGTGTATGCGTTTAATGATGTGGCTCTTAAAAGGGAACTGTGGATAGATATTGGAAGGTTACATGATCAGGTACAAGTCCATAGACAATAATAGAAGGGTGGAAAACAGATAAGAGAGGTGCAAGATATAGATGAATTCAATGAAGTGATAATAGATATTCAGTGTGATGTAGCCAAAGACACAACTGAATTAGTAAGTCCAACGAGAGGATAAAAAAATGCCACTTGAGGAGGCAAATGGTAATAATGCAAATAAGGAGGAACAAAGAGATACTGGAGAAGAATATGGAAATAAATAGAATAAGGAAGACGACGATGGTAAGGTGGTAGAAGTAAAACAACTCATTAAGGACCCACAATTGATAGAAGACTCAAAAACAACTCTTACTACTAAAGAACATGTTGAATGGGCTTTTGTAGCAGCAAAAGTTATTGAGGAACGGAATGTTGACAAAGAGTCAGGAGGTGTGTACCAATGGTAACACCTCTAATAATAGTAACGCAGTATTATTAAAGGAAGATGGGATAATGATGTCTAATGTGGAGCAGAATATGGCAGTGGAAGCGACTATGTCTATCCTAAATATAGTAATCAACAGAGAAACTTAATCAGAGATAATATGAGGGATGATTAACATGACAAACTTAAGGACTAACTGGTGAAGGAGTTACATGAACTAGGTAGATATACTATGGTATATGCAAAGAATGATGCATTGGGAAGGTTGTCTATGGGATAGTTTATACTATATTGTCGATGATATGCATGATCATTGGCTAGTTAGTGGGGATTTCAATGTTATTATAAATGGAAGGGAGACAATAGGCGATCTTCATATATATCTATGAGCGTGAGGATTTTGCATTTTGAACTAATTTATGTGAAATGTTTGAAATTGAATTTAAAGGAAGTCCTTTTAAGTAGTGGAATAAAAGAGCCGATAGTGACTGTACTTTTAAGAGGTTTGATAGGATGTTGGCAAACATTTATTTTAGCTTGGGTTGAATGTAATATGAAGCATTCTTTTAGGCGCTAAATCAAAATTAGAACATTGTTGTTGATTAAGATGATTTCGTTTCTTTTATACCGAAACTGAAGAATGTCAAGACTGCCTTATTATTATGGAGTAAGGAAACTTTTGGAGATGTTTTTAAGAAACTAAGTTTTAGGGAGGATATTGTTAGATTTAAGAGGAGTTGTTTGAAAAATTTCCAACGAAGCAAATGGAATGATTTTACAAGGAGTTAAAGCGCACTTTGAAAGAGTATGAAGAAGTTTACGCCATTTGATCAATAAAAGGAGAGTTCTATTTATATGCATGCTAAGACTCTAGTAACTTGATTCGATGAAAAGGTATTAATGCTTTCCCAAGGGAACATTTCCATTCATGTATTTAGGATGTCGATGATTACATGTTAGAAAGAGGAAGATAGACTATGAATTTATTAAGAAGATTAAATACAAATTCAGGCTTGAGAGGAAAAATTATTGTCACCATGAGGTAGCAGTGTTGATTACTAGGGTGTCACAAGTGTGCCTATACGCATCTTGCTCGCATAAGACTTGCAAAATGTGTGATCAAAGATATACATACAAATAGTTGTAATTTTCTTTTGGTGTATAGTGAGGATGATGTTAAGGCTAAGCATTGGTTTACATGGTTAAAAGCGTGCTTGCCTAAGGATGATAGTGGATTGAGATTCGACCTCATTTTGGATATATTAAAGGCATTATGTAAAAAGCTATGATGGAAATCTAGGACCACCATGTTATACCCCGTATTTCCAGAGTATGTACGTGAGGGTGTACGTACAAAAGCTTAGCCTTAGTTAGGCATTATGGACGAAAAAGTTTGTGCACAACTCACTTAAAGAATCGTTTTTCGACGAAACGTTTTACTAAACTCGCGTAGGGTAAATTACGCTATGTCATTTCTAATTTTTTGCGGATTTTTCCGAGAGGCGAAACATTTTGGACCAACGGAGGGTGACACTTGTCACCCTCAACGGACGGCAAAATTGGGCCAAGGTTGCACGTTTTTTGTGCCTTTGCACAAGTCAAGGAGTTGGTAGGATATTTGTGTAGTAGATGGATAAGGACACTTGGATGAATCTCCACCCTACACTTGCCTTGCACTTGGCTTCATCTTGGCCATTGGTTGGCCATTTCTTGACCTATAAATACCCCCCTTAAGATGAAGAGTTCTTCATCCACAAATCAATTTCCAAGTCTTGAAAAATCCCTCCCCTCTCTTGTAGTGTTTTCGTCCAAACACTTCCCCCTCCCCTTGTGAAGGCCTTGGCCGAAACACCCCCCCTCTAGCCTAGTAGTCCTAGCCGAAACCTACCCCCCCTCCCTTGGTAGAAATGTTGTCTTCCAAGTATAGTCACTATTCCTAAAATACCCTAGCCCAAATCCTTTAGTACTTAGTAGAAGTTGTGAAGAACTTCTAAGGGTTCTTGGAGCTATCGGAGCGTACAAGTTAGGAGCTAAACCTTGCTCAAGAGCGACTTTTAACTTGGATAATTTTGGGCTTATCGAGGTAAATACTCTTGTCCTTCTATTGTAATTGGATATTACATATAAGAATAGTTAAGACTTGAGTATAAGATATGAAAGATTATTAAAGAATAGAATTGAACTGTTATCACAGTAGAAGGGTTTAAAAGAAGAATAATTGAACTATGCTTACTTAGAACTGTTTTCACAGTAGACTTGAGTAGCTCGACGGATAGGGAAGTGCTGCCCAATTTTCCGTAGAATAGAGAACCCTCTACTTAGAACTGTTTACAGAATAGTCTAGACGTTGATAGACATATTTGACTATTATAGGCTGATTCTCTGCGCGCGACATATTCGACTTGGCAGGTGGATTTATGAGAAGGTATGTGATTCTTCCTATACTCTTGAGCATGATATTTTAAATATATATATAGTACGGTAGACGTACGAGTGTTAACTGAATAATAATTACGGTAATGTCTTTTGACTTAAGCCTGAATAATACTTACGGCAATGTCTTGTGACTTAAGCCTGAATAATAAAGATCTTAAAGCATTTCAAAAGAATACTGAATCATTTTTAATGTAAGAGAAAGCAGTTGGTTTTAAACAAAAGCTTAAGAGTTGTACTAGCTTTATGGGAAGTTAGGTATAACAACTTAAGAAAGATAAAAGAAGCTTTACTTATTTACTTATAAAACCTTGTATGGATTTACGCAGGTGTAGTAAGATTGGTTGATAAATAGACATATTATGATGCTACGTGTGTTAGTGTCTTGTGATGTTGTGAAAGGGGGTCATTCTTGTTGTGCTTACGTTGCTAAGCGGTAAGTCGATTGTATCGTTATTATATCACCTACCCTCGACTTGTTATACCGAGGGCTTGCCACCCTTGACGCGTCTATACGGCTACGCGGTCTGTGAGACTATGCGGAGTCGGGAGTTCGAGGATTGATCATTCCGGTGTTTTAGCCCGTCGCGGATGCCCTATCGCATGCGTGACTACGCGTCTATTGAGACTATGCGGATCGGGAGTCCGGGAGGTGCAGGGGTTAGCTACCGACGCGAGGAATACCTCATGCGAATGTCTGTGTGACCTATGCGGATCGCGGAAGTCGAGACTAGGCACGCATAATGATACTATGGGCGTCGGCCTTGCTTCGATCATTCGCGGCCTAGAAAGACCGGTTACATTATATCTATTTTGCTCTTGTTTATGTGGCACTATGTGCGATTAAACCGGTTGTATTTACAAATGGCTTTAAATACTTTGATTTTACTTGATGCTTTACGATTTCACATACTTGGTACTGTTGTCTCGACCTCCTTCGGGCTGCGTTCATGCCGCATGAGGCAAGCAGTGCTAGATCCACATCCTTAGGATCTCTTTGCTTTGGTGTCGTGAGCTCCATCTTCTCCGAGGCTCGACTTTGGGTATGATCTCCCGTTGTTGTATATAGTTTTGTACATTCAGGTATGGCGGCCCTGTCCCGCCATAGTTGTTTATCTTCTTAGAGGTCAGTAGTCCTATTGCATACTTGGGATGTAATCGCAAAACTATGTTTATATATATATGCCAAAAGCGACATTTTCTCACATAAAAGCGTGTCTCATTTACAAGCTGTTTCATGTCTTGTTTTTATATTCCCGATTACTCGATGTATGACTACTTGGGTGCCCGTAAGGCACGACCACGCCCGAACGGTCGTGACAAAAGTGGTATCAGAGCGATTAATCCTCGGAAAGTGTCTACGCATCGTATCTAGTAGAGTCTTGATTATCGTGTTGTGCACCACACCAATAATCGTGAGGCTATAGGATATTTAGGATTGATTTCCATTCTTCTCACTCGAGATCGTGCCTTAGAGTGTTATAAGTCGACCCTCTAACGTATTCCTTTCTCAGAATGCTTATGCCTCACGTAAGCAACCCGCCCGTATGGCAAGGCAAATGGCGAGCCGCTAGTAGGACACCGAGAGTTACGAGGGCTCGTGCCCGCCTATACCCGAGACGGCGAGTTCCATGATGCCGCCCCAACGAGACCACGCATTCGCACTCCCCGTCCCACACCGGGCGAGGAGTTAGGTACAAGGAGACGGGCTCACTATTGGCGTGATTGTGGCGAACACGAGGGCAGCCGGATGCGCAGCCTGGCCTTCGACCCAGTAGTACCCGTGTTCACCCGAGGCGAATAGTTTGAGGCTACGGACTTCTGAGTTATCCCGCCGCAGTTTTACTGTCGAGGCCGAGGATGATCCGCGAGTTCATCCGCCGCCATGAGGATTATGAGGTGATCGGGCGCCGAGACCGAGTCCGTGATTCGGTTCGCATCGGCCGCGTGATACCGCATCGATTGGTTTGATTCGCGAGTTATCCCGGAGAGCACGTGTCCCCACCTACTGGGATGAGTTCTCGAGGCTTTCCTCACTCACTTCTTGCCTCCACGAGATGAGGAGGGCGGGCCGCAGATTTTTGTTATCGACAGAGGACGCCTTGCCAGGAGTACAATGTCGAGTTCGATTCTTTGGCTCGATATGTCCACGCATTGGTAGCGGATATGGAGGATGGTGCATCGCTACGTCACCGGGCTAGATGATTATATGGCCGAGTCTTGTGCGAGTGTGGCTCTTCAGCTAGGCATGGACATTACCCGTATGCAGGCTCTTGCACTTGGATGCGAGGAGCGCAGAGACCGACGAGTCGAGATATCGCGATCGTAAGGCCAAGACGGTCGGTTCTTTGGTAGTTCTCGGTGGACGGCCAACAAAGAGTCTAGATTTGCACCCGGCCTCGAGCACTCCCACATCATCGATCAACCAGAGTATTCGGGGCGTGTCGTGGCCCCAGACTTGATTTCCAGGTAGCGGTGCTAACCGATCAAGGTCCGCTCAGTGTCCGTTGTGGTAGATTCCATTCGTGAGCCGTAGTACTACTCCGAGCTTGCTATACTTGTGGCCGCAGGTCATTTTGCGGGTTTGTCCGACCGGGCGCCACGCGGTAGGCTCGGCCACGAGATCTGCTTCGCTCATCGTCTCCTACTGATTACTCGCCCGAGGCGTGGTACTCGTGGGCCACAGGTCGCGGCAGGTCGGGCGCGGTCCTAGCCTAGCGGTCCTCAGAACCGCATTTATGCCTTGTCCAGCCGGCAGGACCAGGAGGCCTCACCTGATGTCGTCACATGTACCTTATCAGTCTCCGATTTTGATGTGTATGCCTTGATAGATCCGGTTCAACTCGCCTATATATCTCCCTTGTTGCTAGTAGGATAGGGATAGAGCCCGACTCATAGACCTTTCGAGGTAGCTACGCCGGGTGATTCGGTGGTAGCTCGGCGGGTATTTAGGCTTGCCTGACTTTATCGATGCGTCGGACCTAGCCGACTTGATAGAGTTGGACATGACCGATTTCGACGTGATCATGGGTATGGATTGGTTAGCTTCTGCTATGCCAATGTAGACTGCAGAGAGAGTCGACGGTTCCATTTTCTGAGAGCCGTTATTGAGTGGGAGGAACACTGTCGCCGGCGGGTAGGTTTATTTCCTACCAAGGCTAGAAGATGATGCGAGGCGGGTACATCTACCATCTCGTTCGGTGTTTGATCTCGAGGTCGCAGCGCCAGATTTTCACCGCCGAGAGTCGAGAGTTCCCGCACGTGTTTCCGCACGACCTCCTGTATCCTCCCGAGGAGGAGATGAGTTTTGTATTGATGTCGCTGCACACTCGGCTATTTCCATTCCGCCATACAGATGGCACCGCCGAGTTGAGAGAGTCAAGGACCACCGAGAGATTTTTCGAGAAGCGGCTTCATCGTGCCTAGTATTTCTCCCCGGGAGCGCCGATTGTTCGTGAAGAAGAAGGGCGACGCCGCGCACGTGTGTTGATTCTGCACCAACAAGGTGACCATTAAGAACAGATACCCTTCCCGTGATTGATGATTTGTTCGACCACCGCAGGTGCGAGATGTTTCTCCAAGATTGATCTGCGATCGGGCTATCATCGTGCACGAGTCGAGAGGTGGATGTCCCTGGATCGCATTCCGACCCAGACGGGCATTATGAGTTCGTGGTCATGTCTTTGGGTTGACAATGCTCCGTGGTATTCGTGGATTTGATGAACCGAGTGTTCAAACCATTTTTGGACACGCTTGTGATAGTATTCATCGATGATATCTTGGTTTATTCTCGCCAGAGCAGAGCATGCGAGCATTTGGCGATCTGGCCGGCGATTCCAGACCAGCAGCTATACGCCAAGTTTTCCAAATGTGAGTTTTGGTTAGCTTGTGGCTTTTCGGGCATATTGTCGGGCCGATGGTATTCGTGGATACGGCAAGATCGAAGCGATCGGGACTTGGCCTCGACCTACTACTCGGCAGAGGTTCGATTTTCGGGCCTTCGCAGTTATTATCGGTTCGTAGAGAGGTTTGCTTCATCTCCGCCCATTGACTAGGTGACTCGGAAGCGGCTAAGTTTGATGGTGATGCGTGTGGCGGGTTTCCGATTCTTTGAAAAGAGACTGACGACCGCCCCCATTCTTACTCTTCCAGAAGGTCCAGACGGCTATGTTGTGTATTGTGATGCGTCGAGCATCGGGTTGGGATGTGTTGATGCAGTGGGGCAAAGTTATAGCGTCACGATCCCGACTTAAGAAGCATGAGAGGAACTACCCCACCCATGATTTGGAGTCGCGGTGATTCACGCCAAGATCCGAGGCACTATTTGTATGGGGTTCATGTGGATATTTATACAGACCACAAGAGCCTCCAGTATATCTTCAGCCAGAGGGAGCTGAACTTATGACAGAGACGGTGGTTAGAGCTGCTCAAGGATTATGATGTTGACATCCTGTACCACCCGGGGAAGGCCAATGTAGTGGCAGATTCTCTTAGTCGTAGATCGATGGGTAGCCTATCAGATGTGCAGACAGATAGGAGGGGCATGGTTTGCGATTTGCATCAGTTAGTGAGCCTTGGTGTCCGTTTGATTGATACTGGTAGCAGTGGGGTTCGAGTTCGAGAGGTTGTCGAGTCTTCCATCGTCGAGGAGGTGAAGAGGCAACAGTTTGAGGATCCGGTTTTGATTCGGTATCGTGATACGGCTCTTCGTGAGGGCAAGGGTCCTTTGAGGTAGCACCATGGTGCTAAGGTTTGAGGGCGTTGTGTATTCCGATGTTTCAGACTTGGCGGCAGGTTCTACGGAAGCACACGTAGCGTTACTCCATCCGTGGTCGACCAAGATGTACCTCGACCTTAGATCTGTGTATTGGTGGGATGTCTTGAAGAGGGACGTTGCAGAGTTCGTAGCTCAGTGCCCGTGTTGTCGCAGTGAAGGTAGAGCACCGGAGGCCCGTGGTTTGTTGCGACGATAGAGATCCCGACCGGAAGTGTGAGGTGATCAACATGGATTTTATCACGGGATTACCTCGCACTCGAGGAGACATGATTCTATTTGGGTTATCGTCGACGGTCGACGAAATCAGCCCACTTTCTTCCGTCAGGCGACTTTTTCGCCGAGGATTATGCCCGACTTTACCTCCGAGAGATCGCCGATCGCATGGAGTCCCTATTTCGATCATATCGCATGCAGGAGCCCGATTCGCTAACTGGAGGTCTTTCCGAAGGGTTTAGGACGCAGTGAGCTCGAGCATCGCATTCCATCCACGAGCAGACGGACAGCAGAGCGCACTATCCGGACTCGAGGATATCTTTGCGAGCTGTGTTATCGACTCGTGGTAGCCGAGGATCATTTGCCTCTAGTTTAGTTTGCATATAATAATAGCTACCACTCCTGTATTCAGATGGCGCCTTATGAGGCCTTGTATGGGAGGAAGTACAGATCTCCGATAGGTTGGTTTGATGTAGGCGAGGTGCAGTTAGTGGGACCAGACGGTGCAGCAGTGCGATGGATAAGGTGAAGCTTATCCGGGAGAGGTTCTTGATACCGTAGTCGGCGAAGTCATATGCAGATCATCGTCGTCGGCATCTGGAGTTCGAGGTTGATAATTGGGTTTTCCTGAAGGTGTCACCCATGAAGGGTGTGATGAGATTCGGGAAGAAAGGGAAACTTAGCCCAAGGTACATTGGGCCCTATCAGTTGGATCTGCCGTCCGATCTGCCGTTCGATCTGGAGGCAGTGCATCCGGTGTTTCATGTTTCTATGCTGAGGAGATGTATCGGGGATCCATCTAGGGTGCACCCGATTGACGATGTCCAGTGGCCAGGGTTATCGATGAGAGATTCCCATAGCGATAATCGATCGTCGTTAGGCGTCTGCGGACCAAGGACGTGGCTTCCATCAAAGTCTTGTGGCGGAACGAGCTCAGGGAGGAGATGACGTGGGAAGCTGAGGAGGACATGAGGCAGAAGTATCCTCACCTATTCCCCACACCTCCAGGTAATTCACTTTCCTACTTGTAAATTTTCATTGTCATATATGCCTAAGTGTTGTTTTGTGGCCGTATGTGGCATTTGTAAACTGTTTTAGTTATGAAGAACCTTATCGTTAACTGTCTTGGGAAGGAACATTCGGGACGAATGTTTCTAAGGAGGGGAGAATGTTATACCCCGTATTTCCAGAGTATGTACGTGAGGGTGTACGTACAAAAGCTTAGCCTTAGTTAGGCATTATGGACGAAAAAGTTTGTGCACAACTCACTTAAAGAATCGTTTTTCGACGAAACGTTTTACTAAACTCGCGTAGGGTAAATTACGGCTATGTCATTTCTAATTTTT
Organism: Przewalskia tangutica; assembly: GCA_029844215.1. Lineage (NCBI taxonomy): Eukaryota > Viridiplantae > Streptophyta > Magnoliopsida > Solanales > Solanaceae > Przewalskia > Przewalskia tangutica. The sequence continues at coordinate 42,497,773 of CM056737.1, read as the reverse complement.
GCGGATTTTTCCGAGAGACGAAACATTTTGGACCAACGGGAGGGTGACACTTGTCACCCTCAATGGACGGCAAAATTGGGCCAAGGTTGCACGTTTTTTGTGCCTTTGCACAAGTCAAGGAGTTGGTAGGATATTTGTGTAGTAGATGGATAAGGACACTTGGATGAATCTCCACCCTACACTTGCCTTGCACTTGGCTTCATCTTGGCCATTGGTTGGCCATTTCTTGACCTATAAATACCCCCCTTAAGATGAAGAGTTCTTCATCCACAAATCAATTTCCAAGTCTTGAAAAATCCCTCCCCTCTCTTGTAGTGTTTTCGTCCAAACACTTCCCCCTCCCCTTGTGAAGGCCTTGGCCGAAACACCCCCCCTCTAGCCTAGTAGTCCTAGCCGAAACCTACCCCCCCTCCCTTGGTAGAAATGTTGTCTTCCAAGTATAGTCACTATTCCTAAAATACCCTAGCCCAAATCCTTTAGTACTTAGTAGAAGTTGTGAAGAACTTCTAAGGGTTCTTGGAGCTATCGGAGCGTACAAGTTAGGAGCTAAACCTTGCTCAAGAGCGACTTTTAACTTGGATAATTTTGGGCTTATCGAGGTAAATACTCTTGTCCTTCTATTGTAATTGGATATTACATATAAGAATAGTTAAGACTTGAGTATAAGATATGAAAGATTATTAAAGAATAGAATTGAACTGTTATCACAGTAGAAGGGTTTAAAAGAAGAATAATTGAACTATGCTTACTTAGAACTGTTTTCACAGTAGACTTGAGTAGCTCGACGGATAGGGAAGTGCTGCCCAATTTTCCGTAGAATAGAGAACCCTCTACTTAGAACTGTTTACAGAATAGTCTAGACGTTGATAGACATATTTGACTATTATAGGCTGATTCTCTGCGCGCGACATATTCGACTTGGCAGGTGGATTTCGCCGAGAAGGTATGTGATTCTTCCTATACTCTTGAGCATGATATTTTAAATATATATATAGTACGGTAGACGCAGTGTTAATCAATAATAATTACGGTAATGTCTTTTGACTTAAGCTGAATAATACTTACGGAATGTCTTGTGACTTAAGCTAATAATAAAGATCTTAAAGCATTTCAAAAGAATCTGAATCATTTTTAATGTAAGAGAAACAATGGTTTTTAAACAAAAGCTTAAGAGTTGTACTAGCTTTATGGGAAGTTAGGTATAACAACTTAAGAAAGATAAAAAGAATCTGTTACTTATTTACTTATAAAACCTTGTATGGATTTACGCAAGGTAGTAAGATTGGTTGATAAATAGACATATTATGATGCTACGTGTGTTAGTGTCTTGTGATGTTGTGAAAGTGGTCATTCTTGTTGTGCTTACGCTGCTAAGCGGTAAGTCGGTTATCTTGTTATTATATCACCTACCCTCGACTTGTTATACCGAGGGCTTGCCACCCGACGCGTCTATACGGCTATGCGGTCTGCGAGACTATGCGAGTCGCGGGAGTTCCGAGATTGATCATTCCGGTGTTTTAGCCCGACGCGTGGACGCCTATGTCGCTGCGTGACTACGCGTCTATCGAGACTATGCGGATGCGGAGTCGGAGGTACCGGGTTAGCTACCGTCACGCGAGAATACCTCATGCGGGTTTGTGTGACCTATGCGATCGCGGAAGTCCAGACTAGGCACGCATAATGATACTATGGGCGATCGGCCTTGCTTGATCATTCACGGCCTAGAAAGACCGGTTACATTATATCTATTTTGCTCTTGTTTATGTTGTGCACTATGCGATTAAACCGGTTGTATTTACAAATGGCTTTAAATACTTTGATTTTACTTCAAGATTTTACGCTTTCACATACTTGGTACACATTGTAATCGACCTCCCTGGGTTGCGTCATGCCGCAGGCGGCAAGCAGTGCTAGATCCACATCCTTAGGATCTCTTTGCTTTGGTGTCGTGAGCTCCATCTTCTCCGAGGCTCGACTTTTGGGTATGATCTCCCGTTGTTGTATATAGTTTTGTACATTCAGGTATGGCGGGCCCCGTCCCGCCATAGTTGTTTATCTTCTTAGAGGTCTCAGAGTCTATTATGCAGTTGGGATGTAATCGCAAAACTATGTTTATATATATATGCCGAAGGCGACATTTTCTCACATAAAAGCGTGTCTCATTTTACAATCGTTTCATGTCTTGTTTTATATTCCATTGATTACTCGATGTATGACTACTTGGGTGCCGGGTAGGCACGATCACGCCCCGAACGGTCGTGACACACCAACTCTCTATGGGTTAACTTTCAGGAACATGTACTTCAAGCATTACCTCAATGTACGGGAAGGTGATTCTCGTGCCTTGGAAATGGGTGTTGAGGTAAATTATAACATTGAACAAGAAATATGGTGGGAAACAAAGAGTGGGACCGCTAACATTTGATGATAATCGTACCAAATTGGAAACATTACACTATATACTACTATCAGAGTTTCTTATTGATGAAAGGGTGGAAGATTTCAAAAGAACTGCTATGTGGGGATTGATGAGATTTGTCAAAGCTATGACAGTATCTACCAGATGACATTGTATCACATGTCACTACATACTTGGTATATACCCTGTGGATAATCCTTGGTGGATAATGACAAGTTTTAGTAAATTTACTGTGCCAAGTGTATGAGATTTGTTGAGATAAAGATCCTATCCTTCTGAGGTATATATGTAAATGTGGGTTAAAAGAATGTCATTCAAGGTATATTTCTTTCTATGGACGATGTGAAAATCTAAAATCCCAGTGGATAAAGTGTTGCATAATATTGGAGTTAATATAGTATCAAGATGATGCTGATATAATGTCTTACATCAAGGAATGAGAGATCACTTGTTTCGTACAAGGAAGCTGTCAAATCTTTATGGAACTATGTTAATAATGTAGCGGGTATACACATGAATTGTCGTCATGATTAAGTATGCAATACAGATTTGGGGGAAACATTACATACCATTTACAAATTAAAGCATGTGTACAAGGTAGTACCAGCTGGAATGTTGTGGAAAATTCGAAAATAGAGGAGTATAGCACCGCATGGAGACTCTTTAACTTTGTTCAAGGTATTACATAAGATTCAGTTGAATGTTCACAAGTAATTTGGTTCCTTGACTATTTGAATTGGTGAATTGCATGTGTGTTATATTGTGGCCCTGTGAGGCATCCGCTGGTTTCTTTGGATACAGGTGGATAGACATAGTTATAAAGGAGACTCTGCCGAATTTGTTTTCTCGCATAAGACTTGTAATGAACATTCGAGGACGAATGTTTTTAAGGGGGGAAGAATGTTACACCTCGTAAGTTTAAAACAAGGATTAAGAACGTCATTAAGGATTAAGGTTCAATTTTTGAATTTAAATATATTTTACGTGCTAATACGGATTAATTATTGGTAATGGCGAATACGACATCAGAAATTTCTTTAATAATAATGGTTTATATATACATATATATTCCGTCATGGATTAGTGACGTGTAGAAGATATGATGATAAGAATTTAAGGCAACGGGTGTTTGAGATTAATAGGAGTAGGATTAAGATTTATTACTTGGGGATTGTCTTGACTAAAGACGACTATTAAGGGCCAAAGTGTAATTTTTAAAAACTATTTTCAGATTTGGATTTAATACCCAAACCCCTTTTCATTTCAATTCTATTTTCATTCTTAAACACCCAAATCTTCATCTTTTCTCTCAATTCCAATCCGAAAATCTCACTATCCATAGCCAAGAATTTAAGTCACATTGCAATCTTCTTACTAGATTAATCCATCACAATTAGAAGCCAAATCTTGACCCAAAACAAGGGCCCGCTGCCAACAACCCCTAGGTATCGGTTTTTGTCCAATTTTTGGACAAATTTGTGGATGAAAATTGTGTAGGAATGATGTAGTAACACCATAAATGGTTGCATGTTGAATTGGAGTTGAAAAAAATGAATAATTGGGCAAGAAAAGGACCAAAACAATGGCATTTTTCGCTGGGACAGTGAGCAGATTTTCGGGACTGCTGGACAGATTTTTAGTCAAATTTGGAAGGGAATATCGCCTAGAATATTAGGAGTTTTTGGGTGTTTCAAAAGCCTAAAATGAATTTCGTCGAGTCTAGTTTCCAACGCAATAAACCTCTCGTCGATAGGGCACTGAAGTAGAGAGTTATCGATGTTACAAGTTCAATTGTGACGGTAACGACGATGGCTAAAAATCTGGGCGATCCACGTTTTTGGGGACTGTTTTGGTAAAATTTTAAGGTATGAAATTCTTCTTCTATTGGTGAAAATGTATCCCTTTTACTTGATATTTGATAGATTAATTGATATTATAGTTAGGAGAATTATCCATATCAAAGAAGAAAGGGAAAGAAGACAATGCATGTGAATGATAGAGGTCGAAATCGATTTAAAACTTATTCTTGGCGTACGTTGGAATTGAGTAATTGTGTTGGTATGTTATTACTAATTGCATGTGAAAAATTTAGATGAAACCTTGATGTTTAAAGTTAAAGTTGTTAATTGAAGTTGTTGGGAGATTAATTGGAAAGTAAGGAATTTTGGAAAAGCTTTGGAATTGTAAAATGTTGATATGACCGGAAAGTTGATAGAAATTGTTGAAAATTTCGATAATGTATTACAGACTGAATTAGTGTGTGAATATAAGTTACTACATGCATATTTATTGAGGCAATTATCTATACATGCCTTGAAAGGATTAAAGTATAGAAAAATGTTAAATTCACATTCTTAAATTGGCGATGTCGTTAAGAGATTGGATTGCCCCATGATAATTCTAACGTGACTAAATGATTGACTAACATGAGAGGTAAGTGTATAAATTCCCTTGGTTATTGAAGTTGATAAATTGAATGTTTAGATAATTTTGACTACATATGGAAATGGTAGTGGTTATTAGTTTAATTTGGATCATTGGGTTGATTTAGATTGTTGGTTTGAATTGGATTGTTAGTTGGAGTTGAATTGTTGGTTGATTTGGATTATTGGTAAAATTGTGGATACGCACATAAACAAAGGAAGTGCTGCCCAAATTTTTATAGAAATAAGAAGTCGTTATCTGAATAAATTACGTTAGAGACCGTAGAATTGACGAACGTATTGTCATTATTATAGGTTGACATACTGGACGAGGCATATCTTAGCATTTAGTTAATTTATTCGCTTAAAAGGTATGTGAGACCTTTCCTTCTTTCTTTTGGCATGATTTTTGTGAAAGTACGACGGACGTACTTAACTCCTACCAGTTCAGTTTTAAAAATGATTATTTACTAGTTATGGTTTCAGTAACAGAGTTTATGGTAGTAATTTTTATTGAGAGTCAGTTATTTTTGGTACAGACCTTTATCTTTCAGACTTATGCATATTTTGGGCACGACGGGGTCCTGTCCCGTCATATGTCAGTATTACACTCTTAGAGGTCTGTAGACAGTTGTGGGTTGGACGTTTGTACCTTGTTTTGAGTTTTGATGTTATTATCTCGTGGCAGCCTTGCCGGCTTGCTTATTTTGATTATGCCTTTGTGCACGTGATGTTGGTTGGTGGCAGCCTAGTCGGCTAGCCTATTATGACTGTTGTTTTGTTGTTGTTTTGGCAGCCTTGTCGGCTAGCCCATTTTAGGAAAATGTTGTAAAAGCAGCGTTGTGCTGCCGAAATTTCTATAGATCTCTGTATTAGATGGATTAAGAGTGGCAGGTCAGTAATGACGTCCAATTAGGACGTTAGTCGCGGCCCGTCGGGTTGGGTCGTGACATGAAAATTCCTGATTTCATGGATAATTGTGGTGTGGGAAAGAATAACAATGTTCCCACATATAGATAGAAGCTATACATATTTTAGTTAGTCCAAAACTTGTAATTAAAATCCGAACATTTGAAGAAGAAATCCAAAGATTGAACAATGAGCGTTGATATGGGTTTTATTGAAAACCCTAGGTTAGAAACAATGAATTTATACTTAGAATTCATGTATATATGTTAGAATTACTAGGAATTGCATAAAATAGGCTTACCTTGATGTTGGAGAATGTGGGAAAGAGAGGAACTTCATGATAGGGCTTGTAAGAAGTGAAAAATGATTTTTAGAACTTAGTCTGTGTATTTATACTATTCCAGTCATCGGGGGTTTTGTCACATCCCGAACTATGGCCTGGGTGAAACACGATACTCAGTGCCTAGCTGCATATGACTGAGCGAATCACATGGCTTGCTTATCAATATGAACATCAAAATATGTTATAATAATAATTTAAAACATGTAAAACATAATACTGTATTTGTAGTCTGAAATAATCATAGCGAAAATAATCTGAAAATATAATAAGTCTAAAAATTAATACTGACATGACATACTAAACTAGTCTATAAAACATCTGAATATGAGTCTGACTGTAAAACTGTTTACCAGGATATGACCCTAACATACCTCTACTAACAGTGCATAATTATAAAATAACTAAACTATCACCCCAAATGAGATGGGACTCACCAAACAGCTGATACTGAAGCAATCCTACTGAATAGATCTGTCTCCATGAAAGTCAGCACCTGCACTGTGAAGTTCATGTCACATGCAAAGGGACGTTAGTACTTTTTAATTGTACCACATGTAAAGCGATTGAAAGAATAAGCAAGCACATGATATAATAGGAACATGAAACTAAAACTGAATATAAAAGGACCATAAATAATTCTACGGTCTGTATAATCCAATGTCAAATTTAATATACAGAACAGAAACTGATTTTCAACTTTAAACCCTTATTTTGGTTTCCTAAACACCTGAGATATGACTTAGCTTGAAGGTAAAATGTGTTATAATATCTCCCTCTTGGGATCATTCATCCTCGAATGATGAGTCATGGTTGAGAATGGTACTGGATATATCATAAGTACATAAGTGTGAAGGAACATGACATGAAACATGATACTAAATTACATGTTATACCCCGTAGTTCCTGGGTATGTATGCGAGGACGTACGTACGAGAATACGACAGAAAGATTGGAAAGGAAGAAAGAGGTGATTTTTTTCCACGGAAAAGTTTCCGGTTTTTGTGAAGGAAAAAGGTTCGTTAATGGGAATTGGATTCCCAGATTTGGTATTCGGACTTCCTGGAATATTAGAAAAATATGAAATTTTATTTTCGGAAATGGTCACGTGGGGCCCACGGGAGAAATTTACGGTTTTGTGGGGCCCACTTTGTTTTCGAGATTTTGGCCATTGTGGATATTTTCGGAAGATGTTTTATTTTGGGCCAATAGGAGGGTGACACGTGTCACCCCGCCTAGTGGCTTAGCCGAATGGCATTTGTGCACAACACCGGTTAGAGTCGTTTTCGACTAAACGCTTTACATAACTTGCGAGAGGAAAATTCCGGCTATGTCTTTTCTTATTTTTGCGGATTTTTCCGAGAGACTAACATTTTGGACCAACGAGAGGCGTGACTTGGCACCTCTCATTGGTGGGCAAAGTGGGCGTGACTGGACGATTTGGGGGTGTCAGTGGTAGATATTTTTGGTAGATATTTGTGAGGGTTTTAAGGAGTAGGGACTAGGGGCACTTGGGCATATCTTGGCCCTACACTTGTGTAGCACTTGTCTAGATCTTGGCCATTGGTTGCCTTGGCTTGTAGTATAAATACCTCCCTTTGATGAACTTCTTCATCCATAAATTTGCCTAAGTCTTGAAAGCTCTCCTTCTCCTCCCCTTGTGTTGAGTTCGCCAAGGGCCTCTCCTGTGGCCGAGAGCACCCCTCTAGGGGTGCTAGCCGAGAGTGTACCCCCACTGCTAGTTGCTTTCGTAGGATACCCCCTGTGGTGTAGAAATACTCTCTAAAGTATTGTTATAATGCCCAAATTACCTTAGCCGTATACCTTGTTGTATTCTAAGGTTATACCTATCTGAAAGCCCGAAATACTATTATACTTCCCACCACAAACCGAAACCCTAGGAAAATCTCCATAGTCAGTGAGTATTGTGTAGAAGTTGGTTAGAACTTCTGGGTGGTATAGAGCGGTTGAGCGCCTGAGTGGAGCTAAACGATTGCCCGGGATCGACTTTATACTTGGATAATTATGGGCTTATCGAGGTAAATATCTTGTCCTCTATTGTAATTGGAAATTACATGTTGTTAGAATATATAGTTGAAGTATACTATATATAGAATCAACGTGGTTAGTTAGCAATGTCTTTTGACTTAAGCCCAAGAATCGAATCAATCAGACATGAGACTTGTGTAGTAATCTTGTGGAGTAGAATTGTACCCGTTCGGGTTAGATGTATAACCCCGGTTGGCTTGGTAGCCGCCGTTAGAGGAGGAGATTTACGCCGCGGGGAGGCTTGCCAATTTTCGGTAGAATGTTCTGCGATAAGGTCTAAATGTTAATAAGCGCCTTGTGGCCTTATAGGTCAAGAACTACGTGTGGCGCGTTTCTACGGCAAGGAGTAGCCGGTTGGGAGTACTTGGAGCGTTTTGCTATTAGTCGATACTGCCGCGAGGTATGTGAACCTCTTCCTATCTCTTCTAGCATGATATGTGTGAACTATGTAGTGCGGTAGACGCGTACGTACTAAATGTATTTGATTGGTGTAAAACATAAAGTGTTATAACGGCTTTATGGGAAGTTGGTTATAACGGCTTTATGTTGGTAAGAAAATACATGTGGTTTTTAAAAGGTAACTGATTTGAACTATAACTGGCTTGTTATGTGTTAATAAAGAACTTGAAGTATTTCAAAAGAGTTTTGAATCATTTTGAGAGAAGAAGTAATACTTGATTTGTTTTGAAAACTTAAGAGTTATACTAGCTTTATGGAAAGATAGGTATAACGTCTTAAGAATGTTTTACTGATTTTGGAAATCAGAATGTGTATCGACAAACCATCGCAATACGTTAAAAGGAAATGTTTTGTGATTAAGTATTATTAAAACCAGAGAAACTTCCATCTGCATGTAAGCTAAGATGAGACAAAATGATATTTCCTAGATCATGGCTGCTGTAATAAGATTGTTGTAAACAAGAATATCCTACTCACATATAAGACTTATGTTTCTCAGATAGTTTAAAAGAGAATTATATTCTTAAATGAATAAGACTATGAACTACGAAACCTTTCTAAATAAGAAACATGAACATTTGAAATTAGGCAAACTTGGACGTTTGGAAAATAATGTTGTTACTTGAGTTTAACAAAGAGAAGGGTTTTGATTTACTTCAAAAGAAAATCACTCTATTTTCATATACTACGTATTGTGTGACTTTTGTAAAGTAACGATCTTTTAAAGAGTTAATGTATGAAGTACTTTGGGGATAAAACCCCGAACTTGTTAGCATATAGTAGAAAGTACCTTGTGTGTATAACTTGATTGTGTTGGTTTGTGATAGCCTTGTAATACTTTCTTGTTGATTTGATAAGTAAACATGCTAGGATCTACGTGTGTTAGTATCTTGTGATGTTTGTGTAAAGGGTTTTTCCTTTGTTGTGCTTATGTTGTTTAACGATAAGTCGTTATGATAGTATTATACATCACTCATCTCGAGATGATTCCGGTTAAGCGCCTCCGTCTGGGGTAGACTCAAAGTGGTCGATGGACCTATGATTCGAGACTACCTCACGCGGGTCCAGGGCTGGCGCGAATCGCGGAGTTCCGAGTTGAGATCGCCCTTGTGGTCATGCGGTCCTTGCGCTATGCGGACGGCGAGTCCAGACGCCGGGGAGTAGCCCTCGATGCGGGTTATACCTCATGCGGGCGATCTGATTGGCCTATGCGGGTGCGGAAAGTTCGGGGCTAGACGCGCACATTAGATCTGCGGGCAAGTGGTCAGCTTTGATCATGTGACGGTCTAGACAGATCTTATGATCTGATTCATGACCTTGTTGCACTGCGGGTGTTAGTAGTCGGCTATGCCTTCGCACTTACCTCAGACGTGTTATTATGGCACGTGGGACACGGTGTTCATGTGTGTTCCTTGGTGCTTTTATATCATAAACCGCCGTGGCGGGAAGGTATTCCACGGGCATGATTGATGTTGTGGGCGTGAGACCCATTGTTATATTTGAGTGATGACTTGAGGCGTGAGTCCACGACTTGACATATTTGCTTATTATTGTGAATCGTAGTTTGGTTATCATACATGTCTCCCGCTTTATAGACTATTATGATTTCATTTACTGATTTTTAGTTTCACATACTCGGCACTGCAGATCGACCTCTTCGGCCGTTCACGCCGCAGTAAAGGTACACCCGCCATTGATCCTCGCTCTTAGGGTCACGTCATTTGGTAAAGCTCCGTTGCTCGAGGCTTATCGATGGTATAGTTCCTGTTGTTGTAGGTGTTTACATTCAGGTATGGCGGGCCCCGTCCCGCCATTGTTGTCGTATAATTTCTTAAGTCCGTAGATCTTGTTGTGGCGGGGTTTGTAAAAAGGATTAAAACTGCTCATGTTGGAAAAAGTCGTTATTTATATTTATGCCGAAAGGCAAGTTTTCTCAGTTATTGTTTCATATTTCATAATATGTCTTGTATTGTTTTATGTTCCATTGATTACTCGATGTTGTATCACTAGTGGTGCCAGGGTAAGGCACGATCCACGGCCGGAATCGGTCGTGACAAAAGTGGTATCGAGCGATTAATCCTCGGAAAGTGTCTGACCGTATCGATTCAGAGTCTTGATTATCGGTGTGTTGTGCACCACACCAATAATCGTGAGGCTATGTGGTATTTAGGATTGGTTTCTATTCTTCTCACTCGAGATCGTGCCTAGAGCCATGTTGTAAGTTGGACCTCCGACGAAATTATTTCCTTATCGTTATGCCTCCGCGTAGGGCAACCCGCCCAGAGGCAAGGCGCGCGAGGAGCTGCGGTAGAGTTCGGAGGGTTACGTGGGCACAGCCCAATTATCACCTTGGATGGTGCTTCGTTCGGGATTTCTGCGGCGTCACTAGCCTTGAGAAAGTTTAGCACGGGCGGCGATTCCTCATGCGCCATGATATTTGAACCTTCGCCCACGACCGAGAGCGAGAATATGGATCGCAAGGCGACCACATTAGCTATGGATTTGGCTACCGAGAGTATACCGATGTATCGCGAGTCTTGATGACTACCTAAGAGAGGTTGTGCAAGAGTAATTCTTGATTGGCTGAGCATGGCACGTATGCGGGCTTATGTACAAGCAGTCGAAAACGTAGAGATCGGCGTTAACCAAGGATGCAGGAGAGGCCGGGCGGCAGGTCCTTCGGTAACTTTCAAGGTGAGTATACCTTAAGTGCTATGTTCTGATAGCAGTGTGGTAGTTGTGATTAGAAATCATGATGGGTTAACCGAGTAAGATTTTGGGGGATAGAGAAGGTGTGAGCCTTAGAGTGTTATACGTACAGACCTTAGAGGTAAGGCCATCTCGAGAAAAGGTGTAGTGTTATGTTTGATCCTTATCGGAGTGCATAGTGCACGTGAGCTATGTTTGGGATAGGTCCCTAAGTGGTATGAAATGAAAGAGGGTAGTTGAACTAAGAAGACCGCTAGGTTTTCGTAACATGTTTAGTAAAATTGTTCCTTCGGGGAGATAGTATTTTGCGCCTTGCCGGGGTTGAGGCCACGTTGCGGAGTCAACCCGGCATGTTAGTGGTGGGTCTGGTTGTGGTGGTCCCGCCTGTGGTAGGGTCACGAGGGTGTTAGGCTCGAGTTTAGTTAACTAAGCGTGCGAGTTCGTGGATGCGTTCGACCGATGGTCGGTCGATGAGGGCAGCCCATCGTGTTCTTGATCGGGACCGTTCACTCAGCGATGTTGATTTATCGTAAAGGTTGTAAGGCTGCAGGGTGCCTACCTTCACCTTATGGCGATGGAGCCCAGTTACTACTGTTTTGTTTGGAAGTTTTACGAGCGGGTTAAGGACTCGGTGAGTCTCAGACCGCATTCGCCCTCGGGCGATGTGTGGATTTCGAGGTAGTTGTGAGATTGTTGTCTCTGTGGAGGAGCGTTTAAGCTACCATTTCGGTGTTCGGATGTCGCCTTACGAAGCCTTGTAGGGCGAAGTGTAAGTTGCGGTCGATTGGTTCGATGTTGGCAAGGTTCGCATAGCTTGGTTCAGCTTGTTCCAAAGATATGGATAGGAAAAGCTCATCTAGAAGAAGTTACAGCGGCTCGAGGAATCGTATGCGGATAATCGGCGGCGACGCCAGAGTTCGTGGCGGTCGGTCTTCTTGAAAGTACCACCCGGACAGGTGTGACGAGTTGTGGAAACGAAGGAACTTAGCCCGAGTTACTTGGGCCTTTGAGTTCATGTGAAGAATAGGCCGTGCCTATATGTTAGCAATTGCCGTCCGACTTAGGAGGCGAGACGTCCGGTCTTTCAGTATTGTTATGTTCGGAAAGTATCAAGATCCATCCGAATGTTCCCGATTAATGATGCCCACGTAAAGAGATAGTAACCCCGAGTTTTGGAAACTAAAGCGATGTCGAAATGTGGTAAGGGTTCGGTAGTGTCGGCTTCAAATGATCGACGCACCGGTACCATTTGTTGGGTCGTCGGAGCTAGGCTCGCGCAAAGTGACAAAAGTGTATTTGTGGTGATGTTAGAGGTGTTTCCTCGTAGACTTGGATATAAGTATGTTGCGCAGTATTTTCTCGTGGCGGTATGGCGGATTGTTTCGTAAGTATAGAAGTAAAGACTATCTTCGCGCACGTATGTTTGAGACTTAGAATGAACATTCGGACGAATGTTTCTAAGGGAAGAATGTTATACCCGTAGTTCTGGGTATGTATGCGAGGGCGACGCGTGCGAGAATCGACGAAAGATTGGAAAGGAAGAAAGAGGTGATTTTTTCCACGGAAAAGTTTCCGGTTTTGTGAAGGAAAAAGGTTCGTTAATGGGAATGGATTCCCAGTTTGGTATTCGGACTTCTGGAATATTAGAAAAATATGGAATTTTATTTTGGAAATGGTCACGTGGGGCCACGGGAGAAATTTACTGTTTTGTGGGCCCACTTTGTTTTCGAGATTTTGGCCATTGTGGATATTTTCTAAGATGTTTTATTTTGGGCCAATAGGAGGGTGACACGTGTCACCCCGCCAGTGGCTTAGCCGAATGGCATTTGTGCACAACACCCTGTTAGAGTCGTTTTCGGCTAAACGTTTACATAACTTGCGAGGAAAATTCGCTATGTCTTTTCTTATTTTTGCGGATTTTTCCGAGAGACTAACATTTTGGACCAACGAGAGCGGCGCTGCACCCTCTCATCAGCGGCAGTGGGCGACTTGGACGATTTGGGGTGTCAGTGGTAGATATTTTTGGTAGATATTTGAGGGTTTTAAGGAGTAGGGACTAGGGGCACTGGGCATATCTGGCCCTACACTTGTGTAGCACTTGGCTAGATCTCGCCATTGGTTGGCCTTGGCTTGTAGTATAAATACCTCCCTTTGATGAACTTCTTCATCCATAAATTTGCCTAAGTCTTGAAAGCTCTCCTTCTCCCTCCCTTGTGTTGAGTTCGCCAAGGGCCTCTCCAGTGGCCGAGAGCACCCCACTCTAGGGTGCTAGCCGAGAGTGTACCCCTGCCTAGTTGCTTCGTAGGATACCCCTTGTGGTGTAGAAATACTCTCTAACGTATTGTTATAATGCCCAAATTACCTTAGCCGTATACCTTGTTGTATTCTAAGGTTATACCTCTCCGAAAAGCCCAGAAATACTATTATACTTCCCGTCAGTCACAAAACCGAAACCCTAGGAAAATCTCCATAGTCAGTGGAGTATTGTGTAGAAGTTGGTTAGAACTTCTAAGGGTGGTTTAAAGCGGTTGAGCGCCGGAGTCGAGCTAAACGATTGCCCGGATCGACTTTATACTTGGATAATTATGGGCTTATCGAGGTAAATATCTTGTCCTCTATTGTAATTGGAAATTACATATTGTTAGAATATATAGTTGAAGTATACTATATATAGAATCGAACGTGGTTAGTTGGCAATGTCTTTGACTTAAGCTGAAGAATCGAATCGAATCGTATTCATGAGACTTGTGTAGTAATCGCGAGTAGAATTGTACCGTTCGTTAGATGTATAACCCCCGTTGGCTTGGTAGCCCCGCAGAGGAGAGATTTACGCCATGTGCGGGAGGCGCCAATTTTCGGTAGAATGTTCTGCGATAAGGTCTAAATGTTAATAAGTCGCTTGTGGCCTTATAGGTTGAAGAACTACGTGGCGCGTTCTACTTGGCTTAAGGAGTAGCCGGTTGGGAGTACTTGAGCGTTTTGCTATTAGTCGATACTGCCGCGAGGTATGTGAACCTCTTCCTATCTCTTCTAGCATGATATGTGTGAACTATGGTAATGCGGTGAGCGTCATGTACTAAATGTATCGATTGGTGTAAAACATAAAGTGTTATAACGGCTTTATGGGAAGTTGGTTATAACGGCTTTATGTTGGTAAGAAAATACATGTGGTTTTTAAAAGGTAACTGATTTGAACTATAACTGGCTTGTTATGTGTTAATAAAGAACTGGAAGTATTTCAAAAGAGTTTTGAATCATTTTGAGAGAAGAAGTAATACTTGATTTGTTTTGAAAACTTAAGAGTTATACTAGCTTTATGGAAAGTTAGGTATAACGTCTTAAGAATGTTTCTTGATTTTGGAAATCGAATGTGTATCGACAAACCACCGCAGTTAATAAAAGGAAATGTTTTGTGATTAAGTATTATTAAACCAAGAGAAACTTCCATCTGCATAAGCTAAGATGAGACAAAATGATATTTCTAGATCATGGTCATGTAATAAGATTGTTTTAAACAAGAATATCCTACTCACATATAAGACTTATGTTTCTCGGATAGTTTAAAAGAGAATTATATTCTTAAATGAATAAGACTATGAACTACGAAACCTTTCTAAATAAGAAACATGAACATTTGAAATTAGGCAAACTTGGACGTTTGGAAAATAATGTTGTTACTTGAGTTTTACAAAGAGAAGTGTTTTGATTTACTTCAAAAGATAATCACTATATTTTCATATACTACGGGTATTGTGTGACTTTTGTGAAAGTAACGTATCTTTTAAAGAGTTAATGTATGAAGTACTTTGGGGATAAAACCCCGAACTTGTTAGCATATAGTAGAAAGTACCTTGTGTGTATAACTTGATTGTGTTGGTTTGTGATAGCCTTGTAATACTTTCTTGTTGATTTGATAAGTAAACATGCTAGGATGCTACGTGTGTTAGTATCTTGTGATGTTTGTGTAAAGGGTTTTTCCTTTGTTGTGCTTATGTTGTTTAACGATAAGTCGTTATGATAGTATTATACATCACTCATCTCTTGAGATGATCCGGTTAAGCCGCCTCCGACGCGGGGTAGACTCAGCGGTCGATGGACCTGATTCGAGACTACCTCTACGCGTCCGAGGGCTATGCGCGAATCGCGGAGTTCCAGTTAGATCGCGCCCGTGGTCATGCGGTCACTTGTGGCTGCGCGACGGCGAGTCCAGCCGCCGGAGTAGCTACCCTCGATGCGCGGTTATACCTCGCGGGCGATCTGATTGGCCTATGCGAGTCGCGAAAGTTCGAGGCTAGACGCGCACATTAGATCTGCGGGCAAGTGGTCGGCTTTGATCATGTGACGCCTAGACAGATCTTATGATCTGATTCATGACCTTGTTGGTACCGTAGGTGTTAGTAGTCGGCTATGCCTTCGTACTTACCACACGTGTTATTATGGCAGTGGGACACGGTGTTCATGTGTTCCTTGGTGCTTTTATATCATAAACCGCTATGGCGGCGGAAGGTATTCCACGCATGATTGATGTTGTGGGCGTGAGACCCATTGTTATATTTGAGTGATGACTTGAGGCGTGAGTCCACGACTTGACATGATCGCTTATTATTGTGAATCGTAGTTTGGTTATCATACATGTCTCGCTTTATAGACTATTATGATTTCATTTCTGATTTTTAGTTTCACATACTCGCACTTTGATCGACCTCCTTGGGCCGCGTCATGCCGCAGTAAAGGTACACCGCCATTGATCCTCGCTCTTAGTGGTCAGCGTTTGGTAAAGCTCAGTTCGGAGGCTTATCGATGGTATAGTTCCACTGTTGTAGGTGTTTACATTCAGGTATGGCGGCCCTGTCCCGCCATTGTTGTCGTATAATTTCTTAGGTGCAGTAATCTTGTTGTGGGCAGGTTTTGTAAAAAGGATTTAACTGTTCATGTTGGAAAAAGTCGTTATTTATATTTATGCCGAAAGGCAAGTTTTTCTCAGATTATTGTTTCATATTTCATAATATGTCTTGTATTGTTTTATGTTCCGCTGATTACTCTGATGTTGTATCACTAGGGTGCCCGGGGTAAGGCACCAGTCACGGGCCCGGAATCGGATCGTGACATTACATGATTACATAAAAACATGAACACGGGATATGAGTACCGAATACATTAACGTGAAGTATGAGACATGGTACGCAAGGGACATGACATGACTGCTAAAGGTATTTACCCCTTGATCATTTTCTACTTGATCCTCAAATAAGTGCGGATATCTAGACTTCATATCTTCTTCGAATTCCCATGTAGCCTCCTCAATATTCTGACTTCTCCACAACACTTTTACTAAGGCAACTTTCTTAGTTCTCAACTTTCAAATCTGACGATCCAAAATAGCCACAGGGATCTCTTCATAGGTCAACCCATTCTTAACTGTAATGGAGTCAATAGGAACAACCAATGATGGGTCTCTCACACACTTACTCAACATGGATACATGAAATACTGGAAAACATAATAACTAAATCTTATGGAAATTCAAGTTCATAAACCACTTGGCTAACTCTCCTCAAATTTCTGTAAGGTATGATATATCTGGGACTGAGCTTCCTTTTCTTCCTAAACCTCACAACACATTTCATATATGAAACTTTCAAAAATACCCAATCATCCACTTGAAACTCTAAGTCTCTACGCCTCACATCCGAATAGGACTTTTGGTGACTCTAGGCTATGTGCTCCTGAATAAACATGACTTTCTCCATACTTAATGGACCAAGTCTTGTCCTAACAACTATGTTTTACCAACTTCGAACCAACTAATTTGTGATCTACACCTTCACCCATACAAAACTTCGAACGATGCCATCTGGATGATAGCATGATAACTGTTATTATAAGCAAACTCAATGATAGGTAAATGATCATCCCAATTACCTTTAAAATCGAGAACACATGCCCTCAATATATCCTTAAGAGTCTGAATAGTATGCTCTGCATGTCCATCTATCCGTGGGTGAAAAATTATGTTGAGATTTACCTTGATACCCAATCATTTATGGAAATACTTCCAAAAGTGTGATGTGAACTAAGCACCATGATCTGAAATGATAGACACTAGGGTCCCATGAAGCCTGATAATTTCTCGAATATACAACTTAGCATAATCCTCTACTGAATCTGTGGTCTCGAGTAGCAAAATGTGGGTTGATTTAGTTAGTCAGTCCACTATCACCCAAATCGAATCATACCTTTGGGCTGAGCGAGGTAGACATGTTATGAAATCCATATTTATCATCTCTCATTTCTAAATAAGAATATCAATATTCTGAGCCAATTCACCAGGCCTCTAGTGCTCGTCCTTCACCTGTTGACAATTCGGACACTTGGTTACAAAATATGTCATATTCCTCTTCATATCATTCCACCAATAGATCTGCTTAAGATCATGGTACATCTTAGTAGAACCTGAGTGAATAAAATACATGAAATTATGCGCTTCTGCCATGATTTACTCTCTAAGTCTATCCACATTTGAAACACATAATCTGTCTCGGTACCTCAAAGTACCATCATCTTACTCTTGTTCAAAAGTCATAGTCTTATGCTTATGAATCCCCTCTTTCAGCTGCAACAAGTAGGGATCACTAAACTGCCTCCCTTTCACCTCAGCCACTAAGGAGGATTCAGACTTGTTCTGGACAATAATAACACCATCTTCAGAGTCCATGAGTCAAATTCCTAGACTGTCTAGATGGTGAATCTCCTTCGTCATGGTCCTTTTTTCTTTCTAAACACGAGCTAAGCTTCCTATGGATCGTCGACTAACATCATCAACTACCACATTCACTTTTCCCGGATGATAGAGAATATCCACATCACAATCCTTTATTAATTCAAGTCATCACCTCTGTCTAAGATACAACTCTCACTACTTGAAAATATACTGAAGGCTATTGTGATTTGTGAAAATATTTGTAATATCCCATATTTTTAGGACACAATTTGAATCGCTAAGCGTATGTAAAATTACTAGGCGTATGTAAATAGACCCGAGCGTTGGGAATCAATGTTATATTTATGTATGATAATAAAAAGATTAGCATATAAAAGAATTAAATCCTGAAATAATTTTGGACGCAACAAAGTGTGACGACGGAAAGTGGGAATAATAATAGTTGGATATCCCAAAGAGGCTATGGACTAATGTCATATTATACATTATGACATTGAGTATATGTAGGTTTTATAAGTTATTAGGATTTAAGTGTATTGAGATCATGAATTATTTATGTGCGTAATTAATTAATTATGTGTGTGATTGATAAATTATACTGAAGCAGATTACTTAATTAAATTAAGTGACCGTGCATAGTGATGTGGCACCACGGGAGGGTCTCCACCGCCAAAGACCACATCTTGAGACTTCTTAAATGTCAAAGTAAGGCATTTCATTTCCAATACCTTACGTCATTCATTCTGGATGCAAATTAAACTTAAGAAAGCAGCAACTTTTTTCGTGCTTGCTGTGGTATCCACAATTTGCTATATATTGCACACTGTTTGCTTTTTTTTTACACAAGTCTTTGGTTAAAAGCTCTCTTGTTAGATTAGCTCAAAATTGCGAGGTATGTTAAGGTAAATGATTTATTTCTTTTGACATGTTTCATGTAATGAAATATAATTGTCATATTGTTCCATAATTTATTCTACTCCTAAAAGTTAAGTATATTCATGCTATTAATTTCTATGTTAAATGCATGTCTAAAAATATTCCTTATTTAAAGTGTTCACAAAAAATGCTTACTTCTGAGCTTTAAGAAGTAAGTAAAGGAGAAAACTTTTGTTACAAAGTGTAAAGGTCAGTTCTTTCTTACTCTCTGTTAAAGTTTTCTCTGCCTGACCATTTTTTTATATGAACATAAACAGATGCATCAACCAATATATTTTTGGTATCTTTATGTTTCACTTCATAATGCATTATTTGAGTTGTCATCCTTATTATATTAACATTAAAAACTTGTAGCTTTCTTCTTCTAATTTGTTGGAATCTTCTTCTCTCATATAGGTATCGAGAATATTTTAATCGAGAGCGAATTGAAGGAGATGATGGTCATGGAAATATTTGAAGAGTTCGTGTTCGTATTGCATAGGAGATGAAATTTAATAATGTTTTAGTCTTGTATTAAGTATTTTATTAATGTATATTTTTGGTGTTATTTAAATTCTTAGTTCATTTCATCGGTACACTCAATTTGCAATATTGAAATTAAATTGCTAAAAAAAAATTGCCAAAAAAAAAATCCAGCCAAATTAAAATTTTCCGCCATATTAAAATTAATTATTAATTGAATAGAAATTAAAAAATAATTGAATCAAAATTTAAATTTATGTGATATTTGTGTGTCGGGTAAAAAACGTCATCTGTTTGTGACGTTCCAGAACCGTCATCTGTTTGTGACAGTGAATAAGATGACACTTACAGGAACCGTCATCTTAGGGATTAGATGACTGTTTTTACCTGTCACCGTTATCTTAGGGATTAGATGACTGTTTTACCTGTCATCGTAGGGCGTTTTTGTTGTAGTGTATCTTGTTGTTGTTCCTGTTTGTTGCTACTGCTTTCTTTTTCATCTTTTTCTTTGAGCTGAGGGTCTATCAGAAACAGCCACACTACCTTCTCAATGTAAGGATAAGATCTGCGTACACACTATCTTTTCCAGACTCCACTTGTGGGATATTCCTTTGTCTATATAACTTTCTTTGTCATATAATTATTTCTTCTGTGTCACACACACTCTGTGTGCATATATATATATATTTTTTCTTGATGCGCCTCTTTATTGAGGTGCGTCTCTAATTGCAGTTTGTGCTTAAAATCCTAGCAGATTTTGACACCTTTGACACACCACTACAGAACAAAAAAATAAAAGAAAAATGTGGACAAAAACACTCACTATTGAAATTTTTTAATGAAGAAATCAGTTGTCATTTTTTTTTGATAGTCCAAGTTTTCAGGCTTGCGTTTGACTACTTCACTAGTATTACTCAGAAGTCCTGGAGGTAATAGTACCGGTCCTTCAACAATCAATTGTCATTTCTAGATGTATGTTTTAGAACGTATACTTTTCACTGCTGGCTCCTTAGTGTATCATCCCTGTATGTCTATGCTAAGACGTTTATTTCTCGAGTTAATAAATTATGTGATCTATATTTAATATGGAAATATGTATGCTTCCAAAGTCCTTGTTTTAAAGAACGTGAATTTCTTTTTGCCCCCAAGTGTTAGCTCAATTGGCAAATATCGAGCTAACTTGTATTTTAGGTTGCAAGTCCGACCCCTACACTAATCGAAGTAAGTCCAGTATTTAGGCAGGGGTGTCTTTGGGCCTGTGCCAACTGTGCTATAGCACAGGGCCCAAAGATTTTAAGAGCTCCAAGCTACAAAATTCCAGTGATATACCAGTGATATTCCAGTGATATTCCAGTGTTCAAGCTACAAAAAAATATATCATTTTAATGACTTTTTTTAAGAGCCCACTTTTATGAATTAGAACAAGGCCCCAAAATATTTGAGATGACCCTGTATTTAGGTGTAGAAGGATAATACTAGTAGGACTCATCCACGAGCATCGAGCACTACAGTTGGCCCAAAGGGTTGGCTCGGGCTGGCTTCTGACCGGTTTTCTCGGTCATAAAAAAAGTTTAGAAAATCCCAGAAACTGCTTAACAATCAACCACATGTGGGCACTAAGAAAACATCTTATAAATCAACCACATGTGGGCACTAGATTGCTACCTGGGTTTGCCAAAACGATTAGCCTTTAATAGTTGATATCGTAGAAAATATCGCCGACTGCTGGAGTCTGTTTGCCTCTGACACCAGCTATTTGGCTCATTAACTTAAGTTTATACGTTTCTCCACCAACAAGATGTGATTTGGACTTAGTCGTTATCAGAGCCGTCTCAAATATTTGAGGTCCTGTTCTAATTCGTAAAAGTAGATCCTTAATTGAGTTAAAATTTGCGAATTATGAGCCTTTACAGTAAAAGCAAATTCCGGTGTCCTAAAATTTTTCGTTTTTCGGCGGCTCTGTGCGGTAGCACACTTCGCACATGTCCAAAGGCGGCCCTGGTCATTACCAATTTTTTTTTAAAAAGATGTGATTTGGACTGTCATTTTCTCTTTGCTGCCAAGAAAAGCAATATCTATTGAATTCTTTTTTCATTACCCTGTTTGATATATTTCTTTTGCAGGTACCGTATATAAAGTGACAGAAAAGTTTTCATCTGCAGTGTCCGAGCAAGCTACATTGCAGTACCTTGGATGTGTGAAAGCCCAAATCCCTGTTTCCAAGAGTTACCATTGCTCGCCAAAATGTTTCTCAGATGCATGGCAGCATCATCGTCTTCTGCATGAACGTGCTGCTAGTGCTGTGAATGAAAACAGAAATGAGGAGGAAGAATTATTTGGGAGATTCAATAGTACAGGATCTGCACTACCAAAAAAAAGCCCTACGTTGAAGGTTAAAAACCGTCACGAAAGGGGTTTTGTGATGGTTTTGCTAAGTGTAACGGTAGGCACTGTCACAAATTCGTGACGGTTGTTGTGACGATTTTATGTGACGATTATAAACCGTCACAAATTATGGTGTTTGACTGACTATTTCCCTTATTTTTTTAAATTTTTTCGCGAAATTTATTAATTAAATAATATATTTTGGCGAAAAATTTTAAATAAAATTTATTTAAAAAAATTGATTTAAATTGGCGGGAAATTTATTTTGACATTTTTTTATATTTTAATTTTAATTTATTAAATAAAAATAAATTAGAATTGTAAATATATTATAACTAAAATGTTACCCACATAATGAAATTGTTATAATACATTAAATCGAAACATTACAAATCATTTTTCAAAACATCTAATGTAATCATCAAATACAACAAAAAAAACATAATATTGTTTTAACTTCAAAAAGTACAAATATTGTCTAAATCATCTTAAAAATGACATAACTATGCAGCACGAAAAATCTTTGAAACATGTTACGCCCACTCGATCCGAACTTCATCAAGGTCATACTGCGAAAAACATTCTGTCATTGTACTGTAACACACAATAGAGATCAGTTAAATTTTCTAATCATAAATAAGCCATTATAGACAAATACATAAACAAAAATAATGTGAAATACTTGCGTTGTTATGAAGTAGAGACAAATAATTCATTAGATCTTTAATGAAACGCATCATATAGTAAGCACACTCGTATCCATAAGGTTGTTGTGGTACCTTAAAACAAAATTAACCAAAGCATTAACTTGACATCCAAATTTAAACTTTCATTACATACCAATTAAAAACTTGAATAAATAGATTAACTTAACAATTTTTATCATTCTTGAAAAAATCCACTTTAGTTTATAACATTTATGCGCGGTATACATCAAAATGGCGCTACAAAAATGACAACACGTATTAAAACATGTTTGCCATCATTAATAAAAAATAATTGACTAAAAATATTACAACAAGAGTAAATACTAACAAGTAATAGATACATATTGTGTGATCAAGTCTTGATGTGGTGCAACATTAAGTGAATCAAGATAGTATACCGAGAAAAAACAAATTCATCAAGTATATGACTATGTGCACTTCAAAGATAAAACAACTATGAAGTACACACCCTGTCTTGATCTAATTGAAATTTCTTAATTATACAAAATCATAATAAAGGAAAAGAGAAAGAGGCTTGAGACTAGTTACTGAAGTTCCTTTGAAGTTTTTCGAACTTGATGTTGAATAAGGAAGCAGCAATTAAGTACTGTACTGGTGATCTTGCACAAATATTACCCCTAGCAAACAAAGGTTTAGTGTCACTTCCTGAAGTTTTTCTTGCAGGTTCTTCATCTAATACAGTAATTTATCCCTCCCTATGCTCTGTATTCAACTTCTTGCTAGAACTATACTCTATAATATGTTAAAGTTTTTCTTGTTATCTCAAGTGAATCTATATTGGTATGTTTCAGTAGCAACCAACTTTTGAGACTGATTTGCAGAGGCTTTTCAGTTTCAGGTTTAACAATAGAAGAGTGATTTATAAAGATTGAAGAGCAGAAGGTTCTAATGTCAATTCAATTGATCATGGAAATCTTGTGACCGCTCACGCGGTCAAACAAAAGCCCAAATCTCTTTTTTTTTATATTCAGTTTCCTAACTTACGTAGACTATTCCTGGAGATAGTAGTACCGGTCCCTCAAGTAAATAACGGGATATGCATGAATGACCAGAGTTTGAGAACACAAATCTCAATTTTTTAGTCCTGCTAGTAGAAGTTTTTTTTTATGAAGTAAAGGAATTCATTAAAAAGCATCATGTAGATGCATATTTATAGACAGACAGTTTAAAAAATAAAATAAAATATGAGAGAGCATTGTTGGCCTCAATACAATGTCTAAGTCTGTCAGCTAGAGAACAAGAGAACTAACAAAATCTAAAAACTGTATATTGCACAGTTGCTAGCTAAAATAAGAATCCAGCCACCATACAATTTCAGCAGCACATTTCCATTAGAAATAAAATTTAGGCAAGCACAAAAGCTTCAAAAATCACAAACCAGAATGTTAGACAAGTACCATAATCAATACTGCAACATTTTTATTTGATTACTATAATTAGCACTTCAATATTTTATTTCATAACCTATTAATTCATATTTCAATTCAAGTTGCATAAGGAGGGCATAATATATTCATTTGATCAAGATAGGGAGTATGCTCATGCTTCAAAAATTGACCACAATAACAAAAACTGTAATGACTAAGGAGAATTAAGGCAAGCATAAGCATATGGGAATAATATTTTTCTTCAGCATATATAAAAATCAAACTGTAGGCTTTATTTATGTAGTGACAAAATAATATTCGCACTCCATCAATAATAAATTTTAAATCAAAACAGTCCCTACAATATAATGACTTGAATCAATATCGAGTCCCTATTATAATGCTCAAACTGAAGTAATATTTGGCCTAACACAACAGACTCACACACAGACACAGTTTATAACTTCACTAAAATGGAAGACTAAGATACAATCACACAAAAAAGCTACAAAATCACATTACAAAACTAGGTAAAACAAACCCCTGAGGCCCAATTCTATAGCACTTACATTGTAATACTTTTTTTTCTAACAATAAAAGCGAAAAAACATCACATTTACAACTAAAAATCACCCTTAATACCAATTTTAGAACTACTTACTATATAGTGTAGTTTTTCTTCCTTCAGGCATAACAACAACAACATAAAAAAATTCACAACATGGGGTCTGGGATCAGTTATAAAAATACTAAAAATAAACGTAAAATGCTAAATAACAGAAATAGAAGAAAAATATTACTACAAATGGTGCTTTTCAAAGTAGTACCTATTTTTAACCAAGAAAACTAGAATTAGGCATTAGCAGAACAGGAAGAACACTGATGGAGTACCATCTATTTTTAAGATTTAAAAAACTAATTAATATTCAAGGTAAGAGGTGGGCTAAAAACAGAACAGAAAGGCACCAACCAGTTTGGATAGCTTAATAGAAGTAAAACTACGCACTCAATTTTAGTCCTCACACAACAACAATCAGTACTCTAAGCAACCCAATAGCATAACATTCAGTCAGAGCCCGATCCCGCCCCAGCCCGTCCCAGTTACCGCCCCGACCGGCAAAAAAAATTCGGGATGTACAATGTCGGTAGCGGGGTTCGAACTCGGGACGGGACTAGGGCTCGTCCCGCCTTGTCCCCCTCCCTCCTTTGCAAAACTAGCCGTTGCACAACGGACCACTTTTAATTTTAGCTGTTGGCAATGGCTAGTAACAACACCTGACACACAACAAAAGTCATACACACATATCATTCAATAAAAGTACAAAATTAACCAACAAAAAAATAACAATGAAATACTCGATTAAAATAGCAACAAAAAAATAAAGTAAAAGATCACAACTGGACAGTTACAAATGAAATTTATCAGTCCAAACATGTTCAACATCAAATATTTATAGGTGAATCACTACCCTAAGTTCATTTCTTACTTCTAA
The DNA here is from genome assembly GCA_029844215.1 of Przewalskia tangutica. NCBI lineage: Eukaryota > Viridiplantae > Streptophyta > Magnoliopsida > Solanales > Solanaceae > Przewalskia > Przewalskia tangutica. Next base: position 42,472,373 of record CM056737.1, on the reverse strand, counting down.
ATTACTCAAAACAGATTCATAGGCGTACAACAACTGAGCATCCATTTGTTTTATGCCTTGATCAATTGACCTGCCTCTCTTTATATTCTCCCTTAACTCTTAAGAAATGACTTAAACACAAAATACAAAGTTATAGAAGTAGAGGTCAAAATAAAATATTGAGACGACTAAACTATTGTCCCTCCCCCACAAACACACTATATTAGTTTTTGGACATTGGGCGTTGACTCCTTAGCACTAAGTGAAACAATTTAAAAACTCACACAAATTGTTAAAATTGTATTTGAGTTATTAAAAAAAAGACAGATTAAGCAACAATGTTTTAGCCTCTGAGAATCAAAAAGTGTTGTAAAATAATTTCATCCAGTAGTTTTTTAGCCTACAATCGGAGTTTTTAGTACCCTTATAAGAAGTTTTAGAATACTTATTCATTGTAATTCTGTAACCAAAACCTAAAATTGCAAGCCAAATTTGACACTCAATTAATTGAACATGTTGATTTCAAAATAAATTTGGAAATATTTGATTAAACTTATTTTTGTGTTCATAAGCTCTTCGATACAAAAGAAAAGCTTTATTATACAAGTAAATCCCTAAATTTCACCTTTACATCTACAAAAATATACAGAAATTTTAAAAATAGATTTACATTTCAAATAAAAAAGTAATACAGATTGAAGATGAGTATAGCCTGAAATAGAACAAAAGCATACTATATTAAAAAGAAATTGAAGAGTTAGATATGAACCCAGATGCATTTTATGAACACACTCAAGGGAGAGAAAGAGGCAAAGGTGAAGCTTCAACGATGAAAGTATCTGAGAGAAAGCTTCAACGACGACGATCATGAAGCTAGGTGGTGTAGCTAAAAGCCTGAGACGCCATTGTTGTTGAGAGAGTTTTGGGTGTTTTTCTCTTAGGTCACAAAGAACATTCTTGAATAAAGAGGTCCAAATATTTGTTTTGAATAAAGAGGTCCAAAGATTCAGATTGGCGGGTTTAGAAAAAAATGGATCAGGTCGGGTATATATTATTAAAAAAAAAGAAAATTAAATTCGTATTTTAAAAATCGTCACAAAAACATGTGACAGTTGAAATCAGCGTCACATCGATTTCACAAAGCTGTGACAGTTAATACAACCGTCACATATCTGTCACGAACAACCATTGACCAGAAAGTCAATGCAAAAACCGTCATAACGTGTGACGGTTTTTAAAACCGTCACACTTAAACTGTCACCGTAGGTCATTTTTTTTTGTAGTGCTGGTGTTAATATTAGCTTGACTTCTTTGCAAGTTAATATGAGAGGAAGAAATTCCCTCTTTATTCTTCCTAGTTTCGCTTCGCATTATTTTCTTGTTTTATTTATGTAACTCGATTCTTATCAAGTGGTATCATAGCGGTTCTATCAAGGTTCCGTTCTAGATAATCTTGAGAGTTTCGTAGAAAAAAAAAGCCAAAAAAATGAACATTCTTTTTTATTTTCAAAAGATTAAAAGGTTTTTACATAGCAACAAAAAAATAAACAAAAAGAATTACTTGCAAATTAAGAAACTCCAAATTTATTGCGTTTCTTGTTTTCCAACATCAAGTATAAAAACCAAGAAAAGAAAAAAATTGAGATTTCATACAAATTGGTCTTTTTCTTGTCTCACGGAATCCAATTCATCTAAGAATTGGCAAGGACGACGAATAATCATACACCAGACTATTGAATAATCATACACCAGATCCTGGTAAGGATGAATAATCATACACCAAACTATTGAATAATCATACACGAATTTGAGAAAGCCATGAGCTAGGCCTGAGGATGACAATCTTAGTATCATTAAGATAAAGATTCCTACTTTTAAGGGGACAAAAGATCCAGACTTGTACCTTAATTGGAAGCAGAAGATGGATTTCATCTTTGACTGTCACAACTACTCTGAAGGTAAAAAAGTTAAACTTGTTGTGGGTTAATTTTCTGACTATGCTGCTAGTTGGTGGAAAAACATTAAAAGAGACAGACTAGACAATGGAGAACCGCCCATTGAGACATGGGATGAGATGATGAGGGTTATGAGAAGACATTTTGTGCCATCACACTTCCAAAGATATCTACAACAACGACTTCAAACTCTTAGGCAAGGTTCTATGTCTGTGGATGGTTATTTAAGGCTATGGATATGGATATGGTCCAAATAAATTGTAATGAGAAAGAGGAGGCTACTATGACTATATTTCTTAATGGTTTGAATAAAGAAATAGATGATGTAGTATAATTGCTACAATATGTAAATTTAGATGCATTAGTGGAGTTTGCTATAAAAGTAGAAAAACAAATCAAAAGAAAGCAACATGCTAGCGCATGGAAAAATCGAACTACTACAATTTCAAGGAATCCATGGCCTACATATGAGGAGAAAAATATGCCTAAATCACAAGATGATAAGGACAAGGGTAAATTGGAGGCAAAAGATGGAGGGAAAACTTTTAGCTCAAAAACTTCTACTCCTTCTATACCTTCTAGTGCTATACAATGTCATAAGTGTCAAGGGATGGGACATAAGGCATTTGAGTGTCCAAATATGTTACACCACGTATTTTCAAGGAAATACTATAAGAACATACGTAAGGAAATAAGACTTGAACGTTGGAAAGAAAAGTATAATTACTTTTACTTAAGGAAATTTAGGAAAATTTGTGAAGGAAAAACATAATTACTTGGAATTAGAGTCTCAAATTTGGTTTAAGGGATTAGTATATGATTATGAAGGATTGAGTTTCTAAGTCTTGAATTTGATCATGTGGGCCCCACCGAAAATTTTACGGATTTGTGAGGCCCACAAGATTTTGAGATATTTTGGCCAATATGGAAGTATTTTGGGAAGAATTAATTTTTGGACCAATAGGAGGGTGACACGTGTCACCCCCACTTGTCTTGCAAGATGGCAAGTCTTGAAGATATTTTGAGGACAAGTGGGCATGTGGGGCCCACTCCACTTGACAATTACACTTGTATATATCCAAGTCTTGCAAGACTTGGATTCATTATCTACACTTCATCCAAATAAAGCTCTCGTCTCTTCCTCTCCCTTGAGCCTTGGCCGAGAGCAACATAGCCTTGAACACAAGTGTTGATTAGTTTCTTTTCTCCAAGATTAAGCCCCTAAACCAAGTGTTAAATCATGTTAACTCTCCAAGACCCTCCAACCTTGTCTTGATCGAAAATGGTGGGTTGAAACCCTAAGATTTTATCAACTTTTTGGAGGTAAAATACAAAGTGAAGATGGTTATAAGCTTGTAAAGGATACATGAATGTGATTGAAACTTGAAGAAGTGGTGCAAAATAGGAGCTTTTGGCCGAGACATTACGGGCTGTTTTGAGATAAAAATTGAGGTAAGAGTTCTTATTCTTTTAAAGTAATTGGATATTACATGTTGTTATGTTAAGGGATGAATTTGTGTTAAGGAAGAAACGAAAAATAAGAAGTGTAGGTGTTAGATATTGGTGTTGGCCGAGAGTTGCCAATCTTGGTGTTATTGGATTCGTTGGATTATAATATTGTTATCTACACTTGTCGCATGTTAAAATGAAGTAATATGGTTGTTGATATGTGATATGGAATATATATAAGTGTTGAAATGGGAATTTGATTATATAGAATCATGGAAAAGGACTTTGATCATTGTAGTTGTTGTTGGCCGAAAAACTGCCCAAAACTGTTAGACGTCATTGTGTCGTTTTATGAACTGTTTTGGACGTGTATAAATGCTGGAAATTTAGTTGTTGTTATGCATGTTTAAGTGTAGTAGTTGCTAATGAAAGTACTAAGGAATAAGTGGTGTGGAAAGACGCTTAAAGGCCTCACATTTTACCCTCGTTATCAGTAGAATTGTCGCTTTTGTGCCGAAAATTGTGGACTCTTTTTTATCGTTCTGGGGAAGAATTTTACACGTCTAGTAGGCGTGTAATCCCCTTTGGCTAACTATTGGTTGTGCCCTTAAGTGTGGCTTGATTGATGTTGAATTCAGACCTTGGAAAAGGTGGAAAAGTATGTATAAATGGGGGAAGTGCTGCTCAAATTTCGGTATAATAAGAGGATCATTACTTGGTATAAGTCTTACACTTGAAAGCTTGAAGTTGATAGAAGTGCTATTGTCATTTTAGGTTGAAGTACTACGTGTGGCATATTCTACTTGGCATGTGGAATAGCCGATAAGGTTGAAGTACATTGGGGCGTAGTCTACTTGTCGTGTTGGTTAGTCGTCAATGAGGTATGTGAACTATCCTTTCTTCTTTGGCATGATTTGATTGTATAAAGTGAGTGGATTTAATCCTTGATGATACTTGATTTGTTTTTATAAAGTGAGTGGATTTCAATCCTTATTGACACTTGACTAGATCTTTATAAAGTTCCATTGGATCCTAGTCCTTAGTGATATATATTTCCCTTGATAGTACTTTGAGTTTTCTAAAATGGAAGTTGTTCTATATATTCCATTGATAGTACTTTGGGTTTTCTAAAATGGAAGTTGTTCTATATATTCCCTCGATTGTACTTTGGGTTTCTACATAGTTTAAATCTTATTGATATGTGTCTAATAAGTACCTTTGAGTTTCAAAAAGAAAGGTCCATTTTAATGATTTTGAAAGAAGTGACTTGATTTAAAGGTATAAGTTACTTGATTTTGAAAGAAGAAGTGACTTGATTTAAAGGTATAAGTTACTTGATTTTGAAAGAAGAAGTGATTTGATTTAAAGGTATAAGTTACATGGTTCTAAAAAGAGGTAAGCTACTTGAGTCTAAAGGTGTAAGTAACTTGATTTTAAAAAGTGGAAATGTCTTGCTACTACGAGTGTTAGTGTCTTGGGGTTTATAAATGAAAGGATGTACGGTGAACGTACATAGTACTTTTTGGTTCACGTCCCTAATATTTCATAGTAGTTTGGGTTCATTTCCCTAAAAATGTGATAGTGCCTTGGTTAATTCTAAAATGGAAGGCATGGTATTGCCTTGGTTGATCTAAAATGAAAGTTCATTTAAAGATTTTTTTAAGAGTCAAAAAATGGTTTAAATTGCACATGGTTGCTCAGATAGCTATTCATGCATGTGTTTTGTCCGTGAACTTGTATTCATGATGCGAGTATAGATTCCCATGAGATGTGTTTTGTCCGTGGACTTATATCCATGATGCGGGTGTAGATACCTATGGCGATTCACGGCCATACACGTAGCGCTTAACTGTTTGAGTCACGAGCTGCTCAGTGCAGGTGCTCCTCCAGCCATGTGGGACGAGTTCACGGAGGCCTTTCTTGATCATTTCTTACCCACAGAGATGAGGAGGGCAAGAGTAGATAGATTCTTGACTTTGAGGCAGGGAGGGAAGACTATCAGAGAGTATAGCCTGGAGTTTGACTCATTGGCTCGGTACGCCCCCACTATAGTAGCGGACATGGCAGACAGAGTGGACCGCTACGTGATGGGGCTATATCATTATCTTATTGATGGGTGCAAGGCAGTAGCGCTTCAGCCGGGCATGGATGTCGCTCGGATTCAGGCGTACGCCTACGGAGTAGAGGACAGACGTAAGGGGAGTCAACCAGACAGAGGTCATGATGGAGATCAGCCCAAGAGGGCCAGGTTGACAGTTTATTCTGGTGAGTATAGAGGCGGTCAGCCTCAACAACTGTTTGGTTATTCGTCCCAGCCAGTACAAAGTGTACCTCCACAGTCCACAGCCGGGCGTTTGACCGCTCGGTATTCGGGCCGGCCGTCAGAGCTCTAGGGCTTCAGGTTCGCATGCATACGGGGGTTCTAGCCAATTGAGGCCACCTTGGCCCCAGTGCACTCAGTGTGGTAGGTCCCATGTCGGGATATGCCGTTCTAGTAGGGGCATTTGTTTTGCTTGTGGCCGTCAAGGCCATATGATGAGGGAGTGTCCGTCTGTAAGGAGTACGGGTGGTATGGTTCAGCCTACTGGATCAGTTGCGGGTTCTTCACCTTCTATAGCTATGCGCCCCGCAGGGCAGGGTGTTCAGATGCCAGTGGGCCATGGTAGAGGTCGTGGTGGAAGTTCCCAGTTCTAGCGGTCCTTCGAACCGCATTTATGCTTTGACCAGGAGATGTCACCAGATTTGCTACAGGTAATTCGACTCCTTATTTGGCTTTATTGATATATATGCATGAGTGATATTGTGGCCATGTGTGGCATATTTGGTTTCATTGAGCGTAGTTTAAGGAGACTATGTCGATATCTGTTTAGCTTGAAACCTATTATGAACATTCGGAACGAATTTTTCTAAGGGGGGAAGGATGTTACACCCCGTATTTCCAAGGAAATGATATGAGAACGTACGTAAGGAAATAACTAATAAGAGTTGAATTTTGGAACGAAAGAAAAATTACTTTTTCCTAAGGAGAAATTTCGGGACCTTGTGAAGGAAAAAAGATTATAATTTGGAATTTGATTCTCAAATTTGGTATATAGAATTATTATAATATATTGAAGTTTTGGATTTTTAAGTCTCGAATTTGGTCATGTGGGGTCCACAGAAAATTTTACGATTTTGTGGGGCCCACGACATTGTTAGATATTTTGGCCAAGTATGAAATTTATTAGTGAAGAAATTATTTTGGATCAATAGGAGGGCGACACGTGTCACCCCTCCACTTGTTTTGCAAGACTTTGACCTTGTGAGATATTTTGAGACAAGTGGACAAGTGGGTCCCACACCACTTGACCCTCATTCCCTTCCATACACTTGTCAAGATCTCATCCTTTGAGATAATTATATATACATAGAGGGAGTGCAAGACTTCACAACACTTATCCAAATTTCAAGAGAAATATATCCCTCTCTCAAGCTTGCTCTTGGCCAAGGGCCATTTTGAAGACAAAAAATTCTTAAATCTTCCAAGTTAAATCCTCTAATACAAGATTAGGCTCCCTAATAGAGTGCTAAGTCAAGATAATCCCTCTAAGCCCTTTATATCCCTTAGGGACGTTTGTAGTGTCTTGAAACCATAACTTGTTCTTCAACTTTTGGTGTTGAAATGTGAAGAGAAGATGAGTGTAAGGTTGTAGAGGTTACATACATGTGATTGGAACGTGAAGAATAAGAGATAAGACTAATCTAAGGACCGACTTTAAAGTAGACTGTTTTGGGCTATTTTGAGGTAAGGATCGTTTTTCCTCTTGAAGTAATTGAAGATTACATGTGGTAGTAATGTATAAGTGAGCTAGTACTAAAAATAATGAAGATTAAAAATGGTTTGGACAATTTTGGGAGTTGAGGCCGAGAGTTGGACATTTTCGGCCATTAGAATTGTTGATCATTATTGTTGTTATTTTCACTTGTTTCATGTTATATAATGAAGGAAATATTATTGTTGATAGTTTATATGATTTATATAACATGTTGAAATGAGAATTGGATTAAAAGGAATTAAGGAAAAGGGCTTTGGATTGTTTTAGTGTTGTGGCCGAGAAACTGCCCAAATTGTTAGGCATCGTCGTGTCGTTTTATGGATCGCTTTAGACGTGTTGTTATACTGGAAAATCAGTGTCACGACCGACCTGCCCGCGATCGTGCCCTACCCGGTACCTTTACGTATACATCGTGAGAAAATCAGCGGAACATACATGAACTCATAACGTACATTTAACAGAAAAAAGAAAAAAAAATAAACAACAGGCTAGCCGATAAGGCTACCTCCCTGGACATACTTATATATACATAACCAAACGCAGTTACATCCTTCTTCCTTACAACCCGACCCACAAGATATGACTACAGACCTCTAAGAATTTTTGGCATAACTCATCGTGGACGGACAAGGCCCCGCTGCACTCCAATATACCTATCTATAATGACCAGCTCTAGAACATTGGAGCTATCCCAAAATGCTGAACAAGGATCCTAAGCTCACGGATTCACAACTGTGTACCTAGACCTGCGGACATGAACGCAGCCCCCCGAAGGGGGGGGGGGGGGTCAGTACAATAAGGTACCAAGTATGTGAACAAGAAGTACAGTAAGAAAGATCATAACTGTACACAAGAGACAGGGGCAAGTATGAAAAACAAATACCAGATCCTACCGTGTCATAAAACAATCGTGAGCCAATCAGATTTGTATCATCAGACTCAGAATAACCGCACCACTCTCACATATGAAAGCCATGTCAAAAATCCGGGACACCTGCCCTCAACATATAATATCACAGAAGCATGCTCGTGGAATACAACATCACCACAAGATGTAACAAGTATAATGTACCCTACCAAGATATCAGGCCTTTTAACAAAGAGAATGAACAAGAATAAACTTTGCCGGTTTAAAACAAGAAGCTTATGATTAACCTAGGGCCATCCGCCCGTAGTATCATTATGCAATCCTACTCCTGGGACTATTTCACCCGCATAGGCCGTATGGACCCACATGAGGTAATCTCCTCGCATAGTCAGATCCGCGCGTAAAGCCGTGATGGACTCAGATGAGGTAATCTCCTCGCATAGGCTGTATCCGCCCGCATGGGAATCGAACCCGCATAAGCCCTACATACTCGCATGAGGTAGCTTCCTCGCATTGTGGGGAGCAAATCCACGGAATATGCAAATGCAACAAGCCCGGGGAATGACCCCGTAATGAATAATATATCACAGGCACAACCGACTAACATAATCATGTAACATAAGTACAACCGACTATCATAATCACATAACATAAGCACAACCGGCTATCATAATCACATAACATAAGCACAACCGACTATCATAATCTCATAACATAAGCACAACCGGCTACCATAATCACATAACATAACCCGACCTATGTGTAAGCTCGGTGGTCTCATAACATGTCACGACCCGACCCCGGGCCCGTGACTGGTGCCTTACCCGGGCACCCAAGTAGACATACATCAGAGTAACCAGCGGAATATAAAACAAGACATGAAACAATATGAAGTGAGAAACAGTTTATTCGAGAAAAGTCACTGTTGGCATATATATATAAAAACTTGAGCAGCTATATCCCTTTACAAACCACGCCACAACAAGATTACTGCACTCTAAGAATGTTATAACAAAAATGGCGGGATGTGCCCGCCATACCCTGAATGTAAGTACCTACAACAACAGGGGACTATACCAAAGATAAGCCTCCGGAGACACGGAGCTTCCCAAAACGCTGAACTGTGACCCTATGAGCGAGGATCAACAACTGGTGTACCTCTACCTGCGGCATGAACGCAGCCCCCGAAGGAGGTCAGTACAACAGGTACCAAGTATGTGAAACTGAAAATACTGTAAATGAAATCATAATAGTCTATATAAAACAGAAGACATATATGATAACCAATTTACGATACACAATATGTAAGCAGTCATGTCAAGTCAGGGACTCACTGTTACACCCCTTAAGTCCAGAACATGTAAAAGAGAATGTACGAAAGGAAACAAGACTTGGAAATTGGTACGAAAGGAAGAATTGTTTTTCCGACGGAAAATCTTCCGGACGTCGGAAAGGAAAAATGTTCGTTGTTGAGAATTGGATTCTCCAAATACATTATTCGAAGAGTATGAAACTTATTAATATTATGGAAATTTATTTTTACGGATTTGGTCACGTGGGGCCCACCCGAGGAATTTTACATTTTGTGGGGCCCACGAGAGTTACGGAATTTTATGGACGAATGAGAGGGCGACACGTGGCACCCTCACATGGCTTGGTCGAAATTTATGCAAGGGTATAATGGTCATTGACCATCTTGGAAGATAAGTCTTGCAAGCTTGATATTGTTGACAAGTCAACTTGTCCACCTAGGCTTGATCCAAGTGAAACTAATCCTAACCTCACATTTGTTTAAGTCTAAGCCCTCCATTGTGTTATAAGTATACTACTAGTGCAAGACTAGCTCATTAACACTTAGAAAATTTTAGAGAAACTCTTGTGCTTCACAATGAGCTCTCGAGTTTGCCTTAGATCCCACACAAAAATTTTGTAGTTTTGATCCATTAGCCAAAAGACTTTAACCCAATGTCCCTTAGGGTATTGTAAGGATATCTCAATAGAAAGATTTCGGAAAAAACGCATTTTCACGTTAGTCGCAAGTGAAACTATGGGAGTTCTTCAACTTTGAAGTTGGAACTTGAAGATGGGTTCTTCATAGGCCTCTAAGGAGTTCTTGGAGCGGATTGGAACTTAAGGAAAGGAGCTAAGAATTTCTAAGGCGCGACTTTGGATCTTGGAAATTTTAAGGGCTTGGAAAGGTATAAATTTTGTCGTTTTAGTAGTTAAGACTTACTTATTGTTGTAGCTATGGATTTTAGCAAAGTGTGTTATATAGTATGAAGTTTGATATGTTTATGGGCTATTGTAACCCTAATCCAAAACTAGCATGTTTAGCTTTAAGATTGGAATTCAAGTTGATTATTAGTTTAAGTCGTCGCATGTTGAATAAAGAAGAAATTATAGTTGTTGAAGTGGTTTATAACTATATAACATGTTGACCTAAGAACTTGAAATTGGAAAGGATTGGAAAAGACGTAGTGTGATTGGTTATATGTTGGCGAGAATGGCTAGGAAGTATTATACTATTTCGTATGAATTGTGGGGCGAATTTTACACGTAGTGTAAGGCGTGTAATCCCCTTTGTTTGGATGTTGTTTGGAGCCTTAAATGTGGCTTGTTGGTTATTGTATTCGCCTTGAAAAAGGTGGCAAAGTGAGTAGAAACAAAGGAAGTGTTGCCGATTTTCCGTAGAATTAGAGACTAAATACTTAGTATTATTCTACATAGAGACTAGAAGTTGATAACCTTGTTGTGACCATTATAGGTTGACACTTCTACGCACGTGTATTCGCTTAGCTTGTGGATTTAGCCAAAAGGTATGTGAACTATCTCCTCTTCTAGCATGATTCCTTAAGATAAAGAAAGTAGGTTCTACTCCTTAAATGATCCATTCCTTGGTTGTATTTGGATTGCCTAAAATAGAATTTGTTCTATGTACTTCCTTCCTGAGTGTACTTTGATGTTTGGATTGTAAGTTGTAGAATCCGCTTTCTTGATGAAGTTTGGATTCTTAAAAGTGAAGGTATTTTTACTTAAAGTACATGTAGTCTTAAAAGGAAGTGGTTTCCAAATCTTTTGGCTAGTGCCTTAGTTCTAAAACCTAAAGGTCATTATAATGACTTTAGGGGAGTCAAAGGAGTGATTTACTTATTTGATTTAAAAGAGGAGAAATGACATGATTTAAGAGAAGTAACTTGTGTTAAGGGTGAAGTTACTTGAGGTTTAAAAAGTAGAAGAAAACTTGTTTTCTAACTATTAAGAGACTTGAAGTATTTTGAAAGTTAAGAACTTGATTTGTAAGTATGTGATAATTGGTTTTAATAGTATAAGACTCTTGGTTATGAAGGAATGGATACGTCTAAAACCATAAAGGGTTATAACGGCTTTATGGGAAGTTGGTTATAACGGCTTTATGGAAGGTTAGAAAGTTGTCTATTTTGATTAATCGGCATAAGTTGCCTAGATTGTGAAAATTTGGAGTCACTTGATTTCAAGCTTTGAAATGAGTTTTCTAAAAGTGTAGTAACTTACTTTGAAAAATAGACACGCCTTGATACTACGGGTGTTAGTATCTTGGGGCTTTACATAGAAATGAGTCTTTTATAAAAGAATGTACGTATGAAGTACTTTGACTTGTTAAAAGAGAATTATTCTATGTATGCCTTGATTAGTACTTTGGCTTGATAAATTGAGAATTTGTCTAAGTGTGCCTTGATAAGTACTTTGACTTGTTAAAAGAGAATTATTCTATGTATGCCTTGATAAGTACTTTGGCTTGATTAATTGAGAATTAGTCTAAGTGTGCCTTGATAAGTACTTTGGCTTGATTGATTGTGAATCATTCTAAGTGTGCCTTGGTAAGGACTTTGGCTTGATTAATTGAGGATTTGCCTATGTGTGCCGGAAATAACGCCTGTGTGCTATTGGTATATCGGTCGTTCGGTCATTCCGTTAGTGACATTTGCGATTCCGTGGAATTGCTACCCACGACGCGAGGAATACCTCACGCGGTCCGTAAGGACTTATGCGGTGAAATAGTCCCACGCGGCGGGTCCACCTATGCGAGGAATACCTCATGCGAGTCCGCATGTGCTTACGCGGTGAAATAGTCCCATGCGAGGAATACCTCACGCGGGTCCAAGCGCCTACGCGGTTAAATAGTCCCGCGAGTAGGATGGTTAAATGATACCGCGCGGATGGTCCTGTTTTGATCATGAGCTTCCTATTTTATATTGTAAGGATACTACTGTTTACTCTCATTGTTAGTAAGGCACAATGTGTTGTAATTTGATTATCATATATGTCCCCGGATTTGATTGTGTTACCCTATGGTCATGCTTTACGATGGGATTTCGGCATGACCACGAGGCATTTAGGACACGTGGGGACCGGGTGTTCATGTATCCTTATGGTGTTATTACATCATGGATCACGGCGGAGGAAGGATTCCACGCATGATTGATATTACGGGCGAGACCCATAGTTATATTTGAGTAGTGACTTTGAGAGCTGCGTCCCCGACTTGATATGATCGCTTATGTGTTATGTAATCGTAGGTTGGCTATCATACATGTCTCTGCTTTGTTTAGATCATATGATTTTATTACGCATTTCATCGCTCACATACTTGGTACATTCTTCGCATCGACTCTCCCGGGCCGTTCATGCCGCAGTTTAGGTACTAGCTTGGTGATCGGCAGTGTAGGATCCTGCCGTGGTTTTGGATAGCTCCTCTGTCCGTGAGTTTATCTTTTGGTATATATCCTTCAAGATGTGCTTTGTACAGTTATGGGTACGGCGGGGCCTTGTCCCGTCATAGTTCAGTATAACTCTTAGAGGTCTGTATTCATATGTGGGATTGGACTCATGTACGGTGTAGTGTCCTTGTTATGTATATTATATGGCAGCCTTGTCGGCTTTGCCTTGCACGTACGTTGGTTTTAAAAAAAAAAAGAGGTGTTATTTAATTTCCGCAGTTTACTTAATTGTTAAGGTAGAAGGGTGCCCAGGTAGGGCACCAGTCACGGGCCCGGGGTTCGGGGTGTGACAGAGTGGTATCAGAGCAGTCAGTCCTCGGAATGTTTACAGACCGTGTCTAGTAGAGTCTTGATTATCGGTGTGTTGCGCGCCACACCCATAAACAGGAGGCTACAGGACATTTAGGAGTTGGTTTCTATTCTTCTCACTCTGAGATCGTGCCCTAGAGCTGAGTTAGTAAGATAATTCCTCTCTGACGTATTGTTGTGTTACAGTTATGCCTCCAAGGAGGGCAGCAGCCGCCCAGAAGGGCAAAGGAGTAGCAGGAGCTACTAGTCGGACTCAGAGAGTTGATAGGGCGTATGCCCAGGGTTTACCGGATGTTGTGCCGCAGTCGGCGAGTTCTTCTGCGCCAGGTTTTGAGGCCCCAGCACCAGAGCCTCCAGTTTCTCGGTTAAGAGAAGACTATAGGGTCATGAGGGAAGCAGTTATGTTATTGACCAAGATAGCGGTGCTAGCAGTTGTAAGTAATAGTACCCCAGAGGTAGGGATACTTTGATTAGTAAAGTGAGAAGTAAGAATGTTGACAAGAATGATAGGTGAACTGAGACTATAGTTGTATAAAGTTCACAAGTTGTAATTACCCCGTATAAGTGTAAGACCGATAGGGAAGATTGTGCAGTAGAAATACTTTGGCTTATGAGACGAACCTCCAGTGAATAGGGGGTAGGGTAAGAAGTACCTTGAAATAAGAGAGAGATTTATTTCAGACTAAGAATGAGAAGTTAAGTGTGACGATGAGTCGGGTTATGGACTCATTACGGGTCAGCCGGTAGTATGGAATGGGGTGATGTCAGTTAGAAATGGTCCCGTTATGTGATAGGGTCCCGAGGATGCCAGGCCCAAGTTTAGTTAATTGTGGTACGAGTTTGTGGATGCGTTCCACCGGAACTAGGTCGTAAGGACCGAGAAGAGCCTTAACGGGAAAGTAAGTAACAATATGGCTAAGTTTGGATAGTAACTCCAAGGATTGGAGAATAGAAACAAAATTTGAGATTTTGTACGTGTACTAGATGAGTTTGAAAGTACGGGAAAGTATGACAAGTAAGGAAAGAAAGGAACCTCTAAGGATCCCGTGTTTGGGAAGACTGTAACCTTCGAGTTTTGTGAGAAGGAACCACGGACGGAAGGTCCATTGTTATGTTTACGTATGTTGTGGTGGCCATGTGTGGCATCGTTGGTCTTGTGCATTTGATTGATAGGCATAGTATAGAGTCTATGCCGGAATTTGTATAGCTTGACAACCGACTAAGAACATTCGGGGACGAATGTTTCTAAGGGGGGAAGAATGTTACACCCCGTAAGTCCAGAACATGTAAAAGAGAATGTACGAAAGGAAACAAGACTTGGAAATTGGTACGAAAGGAAGAATTGTTTTTCCGACGGAAAATCTTCCGGACGTCGGAAAGGAAAAATGTTCGTTGTTGAGAATTGGATTCTCAAAATACATTATTCGAAGAGTATGGAACTTATTAATATTATGGAAATTTATTTTTACGGATTTGGTCACGTGGGGCCCACCCGAGGAATTTTACGTTTTGTGGGGCCCACGAGAGTTACGGAATTTTATGGACGAATGAGAGGGCGACACGTGGCACCCTCACATGGCTTGGTCGAAATTTATGCAAGGGTATAATGGTCATTGACCATCTTGGAAGATAAGTCTTGCAAGCTTGATATTGTTGACAAGTCAACTTGTCCACCTAGGCTTGATCCAAGTGAAACTAATCCTAACCTCACATTTGTTTAAGTCTAAGCCTCCATCAGTGTTATAAGTATACTACTAGTGCAAGACTAGCTCATTAACACTTAGAAAATTTTAGAGAAACTCTTGTGCTTCACAATGAGCTCTCGGGTTTGCCTTAGATCCCACACAAAAATTTTGTAGTTTTGATCCATTAGCCACAAGACTTTATCCCAATGTCCCTTAGGTATTGTAAGGATATCTCAATAGAAAGATTTCGAAAACGCATTTTCACGTTAGTCGCAAGTGAAACTATGGGAGTTCTTCAACTTTGAAGTTGGAACTTGAAGATGGGTTCTTCATAGGCCTCTAAGGAGTGCTTGGAGCGGATTGGAACTTAAGGAAAGGAGCTAAGAATTTCTAAGGCGCGACTTTGGATCTTGGAAATTTTAAGGGCTTGGAAAGGTATAAATTTTGTCGTTTTAGTAGTTAAGACTTACTTATTGTTGTAGCTATGGATTTTAGCAAGCATGTGTTATATAGTATGAAGTTTGATATGTTTATGGGCTATTGTAACCCTAATCCGAAAACTAGCATGTTTAGCTTTAAGATTGGAATTCAAGTTGATTATTAGTTTAAGTCGTCGCATGTTGAATAAAGAAGGAAATTATAGTTGTTGAAGTGGTTTATAACTATATAACATGTTGACCTAAGAACTTGAAATTGGAAAGGATTGGAAAAAGACGTAGTGTGATTGGTTATATGTTGGCCGAGAATGGCTAGGGAAGTATTATACTATTTCGTATGAATTGTGGGGCGGAATTTTACACGTAGTGTAAGGCGTGTAATCCCCTTTGTTTGGATGTTGTTTGGAGCCTTAAATGTGGCTTGTTGGTTATTGTATTCGGCCTTGAAAAAGGTGGCAAAGTGAGTAGAAACAAAGGAAGTGCTGCCCGATTTTCCGTAGAATTAGAGACTAAATACTTAGTATTATTCTACATAGAGACTAGAAGTTGATAACCTTGTTGTGACCATTATAGGTTGACACTTCTACGTACGGTGTATTCGGCTTAGCTTGTGGATTTAGCCGAAAAGGTATGTGAACTATCTCCTCTTCTAGCATGATTCCTTAAGATAAAGAAAGTAGGTTCTACTCCTTAAATGATCCATTCCTCGTTGTATTTGGATTGCCTAAAATAGAATTTGTTCTATGTACTTCCGAGTGTACTTTGATGTTTGGATTGTAAGTTGTAGAATCCGTTTTCTTGATGAAGTTTGGATTCTTAAAAGTGAAGGTATTTTTACTTAAAGTACATGTAGTCTTAAAAAGGAAGTGGTTTCCAAATCTTTTGGCTAGTGCCTTAGTTCTAAAACCTAAAGGTCATTATAATGACTTTAGGAGTCAAAGGAGTGATTTACTTATTTGATTTAAAAGAGGAGAAATGACATGATTTAAGAGAAGTAACTTGTGTTAAGGGTGAAGTTACTGAGGTTTAAAAGTAGAAGAAAACTTGTTTTCTAACTACAAGAGACTTGAAGTATTTTGAAAGTTAAGAACTTGATTTGTAAAGATGTGATACTTGGTTTTAATAGTATAAGTCTCTTGGTTATCAAGGAATGGATACGTCTAAAACCATAAAGGGTTATAACGACTGTATGGGAAGTTGGTTATAACGGCTTTATGGAAGGTTAGAAAGTTGTCTATTTTGATTAATCGGCATAAGTTGCCTAGATTGTGAAAATTTGGAGTCACTTGATTTCAAGCTTTGAAATGAGTTTTCTAAAAGTGTAGTAACTTACTTTGAAAAATAGACACGCTGATACTACGTGTTAGTATCTGGGGCTTTACATAGAAAGGAGTCTTTTATAAAAGAATGCATTTATAAGTACTTTGACTTGTTAAAAGAGAATTATTCTATGTATTCCTGATTAGTACTTTGGCTTGATAAATTGAGAATTTGTCTAAGTGTGCCTTGATAAGTACTTTGACTTGTTAAAAGAGAATTATTCTATGTATGCCTTGATAAGTACTTTGGCTTGATTAATTGAGAATTAGTCTAAGTGTGCCTTGATAAGTATTTTGGCTTGATTGATTGTGAATCATTCTAAGTGTGCCTTCGTAAGGACTTTGGCTTGATTAATTGAGGATTTGCCTATGTGTGCCGGAAATAGCCGTTGTGTGCTATTGGTATATCGGTGCTTCGGTCATTCCCGTTAGTGGCATTTGCAGATTCCGTGGAATTGCTACCCACGACGCGGCGAATACCTCACGCGGTCCGTAGGACTTATGCGGTGAAATAGTCCCACGCGGCGGTCCACTTATGCGAGGAATACCTCACGCGAGTCCGCACGCTTACGCGGTGAAATAGTCCAATGCGAGGAATACCTCACGCGTCCAAGCGGCCTACGCGTGAAATAGTCCTGCGAGTAGGATGGTTAAATGATCTCGCGCGGATGGTCCTGCTTTGATCATGAGCTTCCTATTTTATATTGTAAGGATACTATCGCTTACTCTCATTGTTAGTAAGGCACAATGTGTTGTAATTTTATTATCATATATGTCCCTGATTTGATCAGGTTACCCTATGGTCATGCTTTTACGATGTGGGATTCCGGCATGAGACCACGAGGCATTTAGGACACGGGGGACCGGGTGTTCATGTATCCTTATTGGTGTTATTACATCATGGATCACGGCAGTGAGGAAGGATTCCACGCCAAGATGATTGATATTACGGGCGTGAGACCCATAGTTATATTTGAGTAGTGACTTTGGCGGCTCGGTCCCGACTTGATATGATCGCTTATGTGTTATGTATCGTAGGTTGGCTATCATACATGTCTCCTGCTTTGTTTAGATCATATGATTTTATTACGATTTCATCGCTCACATACTTGGTACATTCTTCAGATCGACCTCCTTCGGGCTGCGTTCACGCCGCAGTTTAGGTAATGCAGCTTGGTGATCGGCAGTGTAGGATCCTCGCTGTGGTTTTTGGATAGCTCCTCCGTCCGTGAGTTTATCTTTTGGTATATATCCTTCAAGATGTTACAAGCTTATGGGTACGACGGGGCCTTGTCCCGTCATAGTTCAAGATAACTCTGAGGTCCAGATTCATATGCTGGATTGGACTCATGCGGTGTAGTGTCCTTGTTATGTATATTATATGGCAGCCTTGTCGGCTTTGCCTTGCACGACGCTGGTTTTAAAAACAAAAAGAGGTGTTATTTAATTTCCACGCCATTTAATTGTTAAGGTAGAAGTGGTGCCTGTGCAGTGGCACCGCCACGGCCCGGTTCGGTGTGTCACTCACGCCCTTAAGGTCATCACTCAAATATAACCATGGGTCTCATGCCCACAATATCAATCATGCCCGTGGAATTCCTTCCTCACTGCCGGCAGTCCATGATATAAAAGCATCAAAGAATACACATGAACACCAGGTCCCACTTGTGTCATAATAAAATCAGACGGTAAGCACGGCGCATAGCCGACTACTAAAACCCACAATACCAACAATGCTATAAAATCAGATCACGAGGTCTTTCTAGACCGCGCCACATGATCGGCCGCCACTCGCCTCGGTATCAATGTGCGCGTCAAATCTCGAACTCACCGCACCGCGATAGGCCACCTAGCCCGCATGAGGTATTCCCGCATCGAGGGTAGCTACTCGACATCGCCCCGACTCGTAGTCCGCATGGCCACATAGACCGCATGAGGTATTCCCGCACACTAACCGGAACTCTCGTAGCTCCGCATAGGTCCCCGACCCGCATGAGGATCCTCGTGACGTGGGCAGCTTAACCCCCGGTATAACATGTCAAGAGGTGAGTGGTACAATACTAACATAACGGCTTATCGTTAAACAACATAAGCACAATCAAGGGAACCCCCTTTACACAAACGTTACAAGATACTAACACACGTAGCATCATAACATGTTTACTTATCAAACCAACAAGAAAGTATTACAAGGCTATCACAAACCAACATAGTCAAGTTATTCACACAAGGTACTTTCTATTTTATGTCAACAAGTTCGGGTTTTTTTTATCCCCAAAGTACTTCATATATTAACTCTTTAAAAAGATCCGTTTCTTTCACAAAAAGTCACACGATACCCGTAGTATCAAAATAGAGTGACTATCTTTTTAAGTAAACCAAAACAATTTCCCTACCTTCTTTTTGAACCAACTTAAGACAAAAGCATGCCTTCCTTTTTAAACGAAAACACTTCAAATTTTCAAGTCTTTGTCTTTTATAAATCAAGTCCTTACTTTGAAATTTTAAGAAAATCAAAACTTGTTTATTAATGATCTTATTAAAGCAGCCATGATCTAGGAAATGTAATACAATTTTGTCTTATCTTAGCTTCTATGCAGATGGAGGTTTCTA
The DNA here is from genome assembly GCA_029844215.1 of Przewalskia tangutica. Lineage (NCBI taxonomy): Eukaryota > Viridiplantae > Streptophyta > Magnoliopsida > Solanales > Solanaceae > Przewalskia > Przewalskia tangutica. The sequence continues at coordinate 42,453,187 of CM056737.1, read as the reverse complement.
CTGGTTTTAATAATACTTAATTAGTCAATACATTTTCCTTTATTAGCGCTGCAGTGGTTTGTTCGATACTTATTCTCATTTCCGAAATCAATACAAGGCTTTCATAAACAATTAAGTAAACTGCCTTTTATTTCTCTTAAGTCGTTATACCTAACTTCCCATAAAGCTAGTATAACTCTTAAGCTTTTAAAACCAAGTATTACTCTTCTTTCAAAACGATTCTTAATTCTTTTGAAATACTTCAAGATTCTTATTATTTAAAACTCAAGTCAAAAGACATCGAAGTAAAACCACGTTCAGTTAACACACGTACGTCTACCGTACTATATATATTCTTTTAAAATATCATGCTCAAGAGGATAGGAAGAATCACATACCTCCTCGGCGAAATCCACCTGCCAAGTCGAATATGTCGCGCAGAGTATCAACCTATAATAGTCAAATACGTCTATCAACGCCTAGACTACTCAGAGAATATTCTAAGCGTAGGTTCTTAATTCTACTAAAATTGGCAAGACTTCCCTACCCACAAACCACACAAGTCTCATCAGAATACAAATTCTATGTAATTACAGTTCAATTCTCTTCTTTAATATCCTTCTATATCTTATACTCATTTCTATACTACCATAGTATGTAACCTCCAATTACAATAGAAGGACAGGATTAATTACCTCGATAAGCCCAAAATTATCCAAGTTTTAATGTCGATCCTGAGCAACGCTTAGCTCTACTCCGGCGCTCCAACCCGCCTCCAAGCAACCTATACGCTCCTAACCAACTCCTCTTTAAGAACCAATCTAAACAAGTGAAGAACACTAAGGTTCTTGTCCTCACAACTCTCACAAAGAGGCTTTAGGGTGTGAAATCTTTTCTAACTTTTGGTTAAAAATCTTCCTAATACACTAAGGAAGAACACTTAAGAGTTTAGGAATTTTTGGACAAAGTTTGGTTAAGGAGAGGGTGGGGGGCGAGAACTATCAGGGAGGGAGTTTCTAGCAGCGGAGCTACAGGGAGTGGGGGAGACGAGATTTTTTTTTCAGGATTTTGGATTTTGAGACTTGGAAATTTTTCAAGTGATGAGAAAGTCTTGCAAGAGAGGGGTATTTATAGAACCACCAATGGTCTGGATTAAAAAAAAACAGGAGTGAACCACCAACGGTCTAGATTGAAAACAAATTCGAGTAAGATTTGGATCCATGAAGAATGAGGTCTTCCAACCAAGTGTCCACCACAATGTTGGGACATATTTCCACCACAACCTGGGACATCCCCACAACAATGAGCCATGTGGCCTTCCACTAGGCACAAAAACGCCCAACATACCTACTCCCACTCACCAAAAGAAAATATCTTCCAAGACTTTGACCATTTGACCATGTCCACTTGGCCAACATTTCGTCCAACCCATGCCCACTAAGGGTGACACATGTCGCCTCTCCTATCGTCCAAAATATTTCATCTCTCGGAAAAATCTGTCGGTTAAAATATAAAAACGAGAATTTCTTCACAAGGTTCGAATCTTTTCCGTTGAAAGTTCTAATTCCATCCTTAACCTAATTAGGTTGTGTGTACGTCTCTCACATACATACTCTGAAATACCGGTATAACATTCTCCCCTCGCGAAAATGTTATACCGTATTTCCAGAGTATGTACGCGGGGACGTACGGAGAAAAGTTTGTGCCTTAAAGTGCTTGGCCGAATTTTATTTGTGCATAACACCCTGCGAGTCGTTTTTAAAACGCTTTCACGCTTTCGTAGGGAATTTCCGCTATGTCATTTTTAATTTTTGGATTTTTCCGAGAGACGAAACATTTTTGGCCAACGAGAGGGCGACACTTGTCACCCTCCCATTGGAGCACGTTGGGGTAAAAGAGGACGAATTGGCCATTGTTGGTCAAGGGTTGGTAGGATATTTTGTGGTAGATGGATAAGGTGCACTTGGCAAGATCTTGGCCCTACACTTGCCTTGCACTGGCAAGATCTTGGCCATTGGTTGCCTTTGCTAGGCCTATAAATACCACCCTTTGGAAGACTTATTCATCCTAAAATGTTCTAAGTCTTAGAAATCCTCCCCTCCTCTTGTTTGACTCTCGCCCAAGAGCCCCCTCCCTAGATAGGCCCTTGGACAGAGCCTCCTCCCCTTTGTGGTGTGGCGCCGGGGTACCCCTAGCCTAGTTGTTTTCGTATAATACCCCCTCTTGATAGAAATACCCTCAAAAGTATTGTTATAATGCCCAAATTACCTTAGCCATATACCTTGTTGTATTCTAAGGTTATACCTATCTGAAAGCCTGAAATACTATTATACTTACCAATCACCAAACCAAACCCTAAGGAAAATCTCCATGGTTAGTTGGAGTTGTATGTAGAAGTTGGTTAGAACTTCTAAGGGTAGTTTGGAGCGGGTTGGAGCGCACGGAGTCGAGCTAAACGATTGCCCAGATCGACTTTAACTCGGATAATTATGGGCTTATCGAGGTAAAAATCTTGTCCTCTATTGTAATTGGAATTTGCATATTGTTAGAATATATAGTTGAAGTATACTATATATAGAATCGAGCGTAGTTATCGGAATGCCTCACGCTTAAGCTCGAATAATACTTACTTAATGTCTCGCGACTTAAGCCCGAATTTAAAGAAGAGTATCGAATCAGAATTACATAGGTCAGACAAGAGACTTGTGTAGTAGTACCGTGGAGTAGAATTGTACCCGTTAGGGTTAAATGTATAACCCCGGTTGGCTTGGTAGCCTACTCGATAGAGAGTTTTACGCTGTCATGCGGGGAGGTGCTGCCGATTTTTCTGTAGAATGTTCTACGAAGAGACCTTATGTTAATAAGCGCCTTGTGGCCTTATAGGTGGAAGTACTATGCGGCGCGATCTACTTGGCTTAGGAGTAGGCGGTTTGAGGTACTTGAGCGTTTTGCTATTAGTCGATAATCGTCGCGAGGTATGTGAACCTCTTCCTATCTCTTCTAGCATGATATGTGAACTATGTAGTACGGTAGACGCATACGTGCTAAATGTATGTGATTGGTTTAAAACATAAAGTGTTATAACGACTTTATGGGAAGTTGGTTATAACGACTTTTATGGTAAGAAAATACATGTGGTTTTTAAAAGGTACCGATTTGAACTATAATCGCTTGTTATGTGTTAATAAAGAACTTGAAGTATTTCAAAAGATTTTGAATCATTTTGAAAGAAGAAGTAATACTAGTTTTTGAAAACTTAAGAGTTATACTAGCTTTATGGGAAGTTAGGTATAACGGCTTAAGAATGTTTTCTCGATTTGGAAATCGTGTGTATCGACAAAACCACTGCGCGTTAATAAAAGGAAATGTTTTGAATAATTAAGTATTATTAAAACCAAGAGAAACCTCCATCCGCATAGAAGTGAGATGAGACAAAATGATATTTCCTAGATCATGGTCAGTAATAAGATTGTAATAAACAAGAATATCCTACTCATATAAGGCTTAGGTTTCTCAGTTGTTTAAAGGAGAATTATATTCTTAAATGAATGAGACTATGAACTACGAAACCTTTCTAAAATGAGAAACTTGAACATTGGAAATTAGGCAAACTTGAACATTGGAAAAGAATGCTACTTGATTTTACAAAGAGGAGTAATTGATTTACTTAAGAAAATAATCACTCTATTTTCATATACTACGTATTGTGTGACTTTTGTGAAAGTAACGTATCTTTAAAGAGTTAATGTATGAAGTACTTTGGGGATAAAAACCCGATCTTGTTAATCATATAGTAGGAAGTACCTTGTGTGAACAACTTGATTGTATTGGTTTGTGATAGCCTTATAATACTTTCTTGTTGCTTTGATAAGTAAACGTGTTAGGATGCTACGTGTGTTAGTATCTTGTGATGTTTGTGTAAAGGGTTTCCTTGATTGTGCTTATTAACTATCATCGTTATGATAGTATTGTGGCATTCATCTCTTGAGATGATTCCGGTTAAGCCGCCTCCACGCGGGTAGACTCAGCGGTCGATGGACCTATGATTCGAGAATACCTCACGCAGTCCCGGGCCTATGCGAGCTACGAGAGTTCCGAGGTTAGTGCTGCGCTTTATGGGCATGCGGTCCAGGCTACGCGACTCGGGTGACGATGCCGGGAGTAGCCACCGATGCGGGAATGCCTACGCGGGCGAAGAGATTGGCCTACGCGAGTCAGCGGAAGTTCCAGGACTAGACGCGACATTAGATACCGCGGGCAAGTGGCGCCTTTGATCATGTGACGGCCTAGCAGATCTTATGATCTGATTCATGACCTTGTTGGTACTGTAGGTGTTAGTAGTCGGCTATGCCTTCGCATTTACCTCAGACGGTGTTATTATGGCACGTGGGACCTCGTGTTCATGTGTTCCTTGGTGCTTTTATATCATAAATCACCAAGAGGAGAATGTGTCCCACGCACGATTGATGTTGTGGGCGTGAGACCCATCATATGTTCTTTTGTGATGACTTGAGGCGTGAGTCCCTTACTTGATATATCGCTTAGTTATTGTAAAATCAGTAGCTTGGTTATCATACATGTCTCCGCTTGTATAGACTACTATGATTTCATTTACGATTTATTTTCGCCACATACTGCACTTTGATCGACCTCTTCGGGCCGCGTTCATGCCGCAGTTGAGGTACACCGCCGTTGATCCTAGCTCGTGGTCACGAGCGTTTGGGAAGCTCCGTTTCTCCGAGGCTTATCACGGTATAGTCCCCGTCGTAGTAAGTGTTTACATTCGGGGTTTGGCGGCCGCCCCGCCATTGTTGTCGTATCATTCTTAGAGGTCCAGTAATCGCTGGTGGTTTGTAAAAGGATTAAACTGCTCATGTTAAAAGTTGTCATTTATACATATGCCAAAGGCAAGTTCTTCTCATATTATTGTTTCATATTTCATAATATGTCTTGTATCGCTTTATGTTCCGATTACTGATGTTGTGTCACTAGGGTGCCCGGTAAGGCACCGACACGGGCCCGCCGTCGTGACAAAAGTGGTATCGAGCGATTAATCCTCTGAAAGTGTCTACGCATCGATCCAAGAGTCTTGATTATCGGTGTGTTGTGCACCACACCAATAATCGCGAGGCTATAGGATATTTTAGGATTGGTTTCATTCTTCTCACTCGAGATCGTGCCTTAGAGCTGTTGTAAGTTGGACCTCTAACGTATTTCTTTCACCGCTATGCCTCCGTAGGCAACCCGGCCCAGAGGCAAGGCAAATGCCAGGAGCTGCGAGTAGAGTTCGAGAGGGTTGCAGGGCACAGCCCAATCCTTACCTAGGGTAGTGCTTCATTCGGGATTTCGCAACGCCACTAGCCCCAACAGAGTTTGGCACGGCAAATGGCATCCCTACCGCGGCCATATATGAACCTTCGCCCACGAACAGAGAATTTAGATTGCAAAGAGGCGACCACATTAGCTATAGATTTGGCTACCAGAGTATACCGATGTACCGCGAGTCTTGAGGACTATCTAAAAGAGGGTTGTGCAAGAGTAATTCTTCGCAGGCTTGAGCATGGCACGTATGCGGGCTTATGCAGCATGCCGACGCAGTAGATCGGCGAGTTAACGAAGGACACCGTAAGAGGGCGAGCAAGAAGGTCCTTTAGTAACTTTGAGGCGAGTCGCCACCCGCAGATTATATTATGCACATCCACCAAATCTGCGAGGTCCTCCACGAATTCAGGACGCTCGGTATGCGGAGTTGGTCGAGCTCGAGCTTCCGCTCACGCCTACACGTAGGTTCCAGCCATCCGATTCGCTTTTTCGGTGTTCACGTGGCGCGCCATCGGGAATGTCGCTTTTAGTTGGTACGTTGCACCTATGACCGTCGAGGTCTTTGTCGAAAGAGTGTCTCGCGGAGGACTTAGCCTTCAGATCGGTGGGTAGTTTGTCACCTCCCTTAGCTGCGCCTACTAGGTGTTTGATTAGAACGACTAAGGGAGTGAAGCGAGATATAGATATATCTTTAACCTCTAGAGTTTTGTTTATGTGATAAGGTGAGTATACCTTAAGTGCTATGTTCGATAGCAGAAGTTAGTTGTGATTAGAAATCTTGGTTAGTTAACCGAGTAAGATTTTGGGGATAGAGAAGGTGTGAGCCTTAGAATGTTTTACGAAAGACCTTAGAGGTAAGGCCATCTCGTAAAGGTGTAGTGTTATGTTTTACCCTTATAGGAGTGCATAGTGCACGTGAGCTATGTTACGATAAGTCCCCGAGTAGTGTGACATGAAAGAGGATAGTTGAGCTAAGAAGACCGCTAGGTTTTCGTGAACGGATTAGTGAGAGTTTTCCTTCGTGAGCTAGCGTTTGCGTGCCGGGTCGGGTTGAGGCCACGCCGCGGGTCAACCCGCGGCATGTTGGGGGTCGGGTCATGGTGGTCCCGCCTGTGATAGGGTCACGAGGTGTTAGGCGAGTTTAGTTAACCAACGACGATTTCATGAATGCATTCGACCAGGTTGGCCGGGAGGTCACCGTGTTGTATTCTAGCAAAGACCGCTTACTCGCAGAGGTTACGCGAGATGATATATCGTAAAAGTTGTAAGGCTGCACGAGGTGCCTACCTTCACCTTATGACAGTGGAGCCAGGAACTGTTTTTGTTTCCGAAGTTTTGCCAAGCATGTGTTAAGAACTCAGTGAGTCTCGACCGCATTCGCCTCGCCGTTGTTTGGATTTCGGGATGGTTGTAGGATTGTTGTCTCCCGGAGGTAGTGTTAAGCTACCGTTTCGTTCGGGATGTCGCCTTTTTAAAGCCTCAGGGGCGGAAGTGTAAATGCTGTCGATTGGTTCGATGTTGGCAAGGTTCGATTAGTTGGTTCAGCTTGTTCCAAGAGATCGCGGATAGTGCGGCTTGTCTAAGAAGTTCCGCAAATTTCGGAGGAATTGTGCGATAATCGACGACGCTAGAGTTCAGCCGACGGCCGGTCTTCTGCGTACCACCGGTTGGGTGTGACGAGTTTGGAATACAGAGGGAACTTAGCCCGAGTTACTTTGGGCCCTTTGAGTTCATGTGAAGAATAGGCCGTTGCATATGTTAGCTTTTGCCGTCCACCAGAGGTCAGACGTCCGTCTTTCGTATTGTTATGATCGGAAAAGTATCGAGATCCATCCAGAGTGTTCCCACTTAATGATGACCACGTTAGAGATAGTAGCCCCGAAGCCGGAAAGCGATGTAAATGTGGAAAGAGTTCGAGTATACGACATCCTCGTGGATCGCATGCGGCACCATTTGTCGGGTCGTCGAGCAAGGCTCGCGACAAAGTGACAAAAGTGGTACCATTTGTTGGGTCGCTCGAGAAGGTTAATGCCTCGTGCAAAGTGACAAAGTGGTATCTACGACGTAAAGAGAGAAGCGAGCATGTATGACGGCATAGATGTGATCATTTCTTTTTGTAAAGAGAAGGTGCGAAGGAAGTATATTTTAGACCCGGTGAGAAGTGTTTTGTGGTGATGATTAGAGGTGTTTTCTCGTGGACTTAGATAGCAGTGTGCGCTGGTGTTTCGTGGCCGGTGTGGCGGGATTGTTCTCGTAAGTATAGTAGTGAAGACTATCTTGGCGCGTTTGTTTTGAGACTTAGAAGGAACATTCGGGACGAATGTTTCTAAGGAGGGGAGAATGTTATACCCCGTATTTCCTGAGTATGTACGCGGGGACGTACGTAGAAAAGTTTGTGCCTTAAAGTGCTTGGCCGAATTTTATTTGTGCATAATGTAACGACCTGTTCCGGGCCCCGTTACTGGTGCCTTACCCCGGGCACCCTAGTGATACAACATCAGAGAAAACCAGCGGAAAATAAAACATGAGTCATGAAACAAGAGATATAATTATAAACAAAGCCAACCAAAACGGTTGCCTTCAAGATATACATAAAACCCGAACGCTTTAATCCTTTGCAACCCCGCCACAACAAGATTACATGCACTTAAGATTTACAACGACTATGACGGACGTGGCCCGCCATACCCCTGAATGTACAAGAACCTACAACTCAGTGGAACACATACTAAAAGATAAGCCTCCAAGAAACGGAGCTTCCCAATACGCTGAATCGTGATCCTAAGAGCGGATCCACGCATCGATGTACTTACTCGCGCATGAACGCACTCCGGGAGAGGTCAAGATAACAGTACCAAGTATGTGAAATCAGAAAAAATATCAGAATGAAATCATACTAGTCTATATAAAGCAGAGACATGTATGATAACCAAACTACGCCACAACATAAAAGCCATATCCATCGTGACTCACGCCTCAAGTCATCACTCAAATATAACTATGGGTCTCACGCCCACAACATCAATCATGTTCGCATCACGGCCGCATGCCCCGACTGCATCGGTGTAGACATGTCCATGATGCAACAATAATACCAATGCCCTATGGCCACATGCCCCGAATTCTACCTCGGTGTAGACACGCCCATGTGACATCAACAATAATATCCGGGTGATCAACCCCGCCGCACGCCACATGCCCCGAATTCTACCTCGTAGACATGTCCATGTAACCACAATAACAATATATCGTAATCAACCCGACCGCATGGCCGCGATGCCTGAATCTCGTGACGGTAGACATGTCCATGTGACATCAACAACAAGACAAGAATCAAAATGGAAACATACCCGTGGAATTCTCCATCATCGCCAAAGACGTCCAAGTAAGTTCTCAACAAGTCGACCGCCTCTATCGAGAGACGCCAGAATACGTAAATACCACACTTGCACAACAAAGGCTATCATCACAAGCATAGGCAAGTTTCACAACAACAAGCATAGGCAAGTTTCACACAACTCAAAGTACTTTCATTTTATGCCAAAGTCCTGTTTTTAATCCCAAAGTACTACATACATTAAGTTCTTTAAAAGAGATCCATTACTTTTATAAAAGTCACCCGATACCGTAGTATTAGGTGACCAACCCACATTCCTTTTCAAAATCAAGTAACAACATTCTTTCCTAAGTTCCAGCTTTGCCTAGTTTCAATTACTCAAGCTTCTCATTTTCAAATGCTCAAGTCACTTATTTTAGAAAGGTTTCATAACTCATAGTCTTAATCTCTTTTAAAACAATTGAGTAACATATGTCATATATATGAGTAGTTTATTCTTTGTTTATAACGATCTTATTACAAAGAAATGATCTAGAAAATGTAATATCATTTTGTCTCATCTTAGCTTCATGCAGATGAGGTTTCATCGGTTTTAATACAACACATCATTATTCAATACATTTTCCTTTATTAACGCTGCAATGGTCTGCCGATACACATTCTCGATTCCCAAATCAAGAAACATTATCCCTTTAAAAACCAAGTACTCATTACTCACGGATGAGGTTTCACACAAACATCCACATTAAAACAAATAAGTTAAGTCTCTTATCTTATAAGATCAAGTCTCTAACTTCTAACATCAAGAAACCATTTTCACTACATGTCGTTATAACTAACTTCCCATAAAGCTATTATAACACCCGATGTTTTAAACCACCCACCTCACTGAGCACATGTACGTCTTCCGTACTACATAGTTCACAACAATCATGCTAGAAAAGATAGGAAGAGGTTCACATACCTCGCGACGATTTATCGACAATAAGCAAAACGCTCCAAGTACTTCAACCCGCCGGCTACTCCTTAAGCCAAGTAGATCACGCCACACGTAGTACTCCACTCCTAAAATGGTCATAGTACTCTATCAAACCTTTCTTATCATCAAGACTTATACCAATAAAAAGCCCTCAAAATCTACTGAAATTTCTAAGAAGACTTCCGCTTATACTCACTTTTCCATCTTTTACCAAGGCCGAATAACCGTAATATATATACCATATATATATATAAGGCGTAATAATTAAACAACATAAAGAAGGGATTACACGCCCAAACGGTAACGCGTTTACTATCACGCCCATAACAACAATAAGTAAAAGAAGGGATTACGCGCCAACCTAACGCGTTTACTATCACGCCATAACAATACAATAATTAAAAAGGGGATCACACGCCCAAACTAACGCGATTGAAAATCTTCCTTAATGTAAATGTAAATACCCAATGTAAATACATCCAAAGTAAATACGGTCCAAAGTAAATACAATTCTTAAGTTGGGGTCCTTGCCAACTTTGTCCATTTTACTTATCCAATTTACTCATTAGTCATCCAACTTATATTTCCATTCTTAATATAAGCTATAGTTACTTTGTTATTAGCTTCTTAGCAAGTAAGATACGCTTACCATTTTAATGGCAAACGCCAATCCTTTCTTTTAACAAGTTAACAAGATCCAACTCTTCCAAACTTACTCCATATATTATATAATCCATAATATACTTATAATATATGTATAACAACCAATTCACAAAGAGGTTTAAGTTCCACTACCTCAAATAGCCCAAAAATATCCAAGTTCTTAAAGTCGCCCAAGCAAGTCTTAGCTCCAAATCTTTACGCCCAATCCGCTACAAGCAACCCATGTAAGCTCCTAACCAACTTCTCTTCAAGATTCAACTCCAAAAAGTGAAGAACACTTAGGTTTCAAGATGACAACTTTCGCCAAGGCATCCCTTCAAGGCTGTGGTGTGAAATCTTTTCCAACTCTTGGTACACAATCTTCCTAACACCTTAGGGAAGAACACTTGAGAGTTTAAGAATTGTTGGACAAATTTTGCTCAAGAAATGGGGCAAAACCGAGAGCTCTAGGTCAAGGGAGAAGGGAGGGTTTTTCAAGTCTTCAAATGTCTAAGTGGAAGATTTCATCAACTAAGGGCGATATATAGGACAACCAAGGGATAGGATGAAGGCAAGTGTGTGGTTGAGATTGGGACAAGTGTGGTGGGACCCACAAGCCACTTGTCCACACAAAATATCTAGCAAGACTTGGCCACTTGTCTTGCCACTTGTCTAGCTAATTTCGCCAGGGCCACCTAGGGGTGACACGTGTCGCCTCCTACTGGCCCAAAATATTTCATCTCCGAAAATATCCATAATGGCCAAAATCTCAAAAACTAAGCTGGCCCTACAAAACCGTAAATTTCACCCGTGGCCCCACGTGACCATTTCCTAAATAAAATTCCATAATTCTCAAATATTCTAAGAAGTCCGACACCAACTGGGAATCCAATTCCCATTAACGAACCTTTTTCTTCACAAAACCGGAAACTTTTCCGTCGAAAAATCACATCTTTCTTTCTTTCCAAAATTGTCGCCGTAATCTCGCTGCATATCCTCACCTATATACCCCGAACTACGGGTATAACATTCTTCCTCTTAGAAACATTCGTCCCGAATGTTCATTCTAAGTCTCCAAACGCATTTGTGTCGTGATAGTCTTCACTACTATACTTACAAAACCGATCACGCCACCAATGGCCGTATTATAACATGCGCAAAACTCAAATCCAAGCCAACGAGGAATCATTTCTAATCTTACAACGCTCCCACTAGCTTCAATTTACTCTAAGGCCATTCCCGCCTTCCCGATCCGATCTCGTTGAACGATCCACGAACTCGCACGATGGTTACCTAAACTGGGCCTAGCACCCTCGCGTGATCTACCACCGCGTGACCACCTCGAACCGACCCCACCTCAAACGGCCGCGTTGACCCGCAAATGGCCTCAACCCGACCCTAAACGCGCCAACTCTTGTTCCCGATCCGAACAATCTTACTAATTCACGCTATGAAAGCTACCACTTCCATCTCACACTACCCATGTAATTATCCCACAATATTTCCCCGCATACCAAGTACATCCAAGAAGACCAACCGTAAAATCACTCCACTCAAGACGGCCTCGCCTCTAAGGTCTCCACGTATAAAACTCTAAGGTTCACACTTTCCATGCCCCCACACTTATCCTTCCAACTAACCATGTTTTCTAACTTACAAACAACACAACGCTATCCGCATATAGCACACAATAATAAGATCATCATATCGCGCAAACCAAACTCTAGAGGGTTAGGATATACCGAAGCTACCGCCCACTCTAATCATAGGCCCGCCGCAGGCGCATAATCGAAGGCGCGATGAACCACCATCGATCCGGTAGGTCGAGTCGTAACATCCGTACTACCCTTGGCCGGACAGCTCGCAAAATGGCCCCGCCGCCGCAAAAATAACAAGCTCCCCGCACCACGACACTCCCGAAATGCGGTCTACCACATCGACCACACCGAGGTAGGTGACCGTGATCCGCCAACACCCTTACTTCCGCGAAATCAACCTCGAGCCCCGACCGCCCCGAATACTCTGAGGTTGCGAGGACCACTGCACCGGGCGGAGGTACAAAACTAGTATGTCAGCTTCGAGGCGGTCCGCCAAAGTCACCAGCGACCTCGTTGTTCTCGCCTCTTCGCCGATCTTGGTTATTCCGCCGACCTCTCCGCGCCTCACATCCCAGCTGCATGAGCTCGCACGCGGCAATGTCCATGCCCGGTGAAGAGCTACTCCCGAACATGCCTCGACATGTAATCATCGAGCCCTCGTAACATACTCGGTGCACTCGATCCTCCATACTAGCTACCAACGCTGGACGCACGCCAATGAGTCGAACTCCACATTGTACTCAACCGCACGCCCGCCTGCCTAAGCATCAAAAATCTGTTACCGCGCCTCCTCATCCATGAGGCAAGAAGTGCGTGAGAACGCCCCAAAACTCATCCCATACTGCTGGAGTGCATGCTCTCCCGAAAGCTCCTATGAATCAAACCAATCGATCGCGGTATCACGCAGCCGATGTGAACCAAAGGTCACGCACTCGGTCTCAAGCCTTGATCACCCGCATGATCCGTCAGAATCGCCGGATGAACTCGCGGATCATCCTCGTGCCTCGACCCATAAAACTCAAGGCTACAACTCGTAAAGTCCCGTAGCCTCCAACTATCTCGCCGGTGAACCATCGTGCTATCGAATCGAATCGCCGTGATCCACTTATCTCTCATATCTGCCACGACTCGCCAAGAATCGCCATCTCTTATAACCCATTCCTCTCGCCTGCATCGGACCGAGGCTCAGTATCGCGTCTCGCAGCCTATTGCCGCGCTTCTAACCTCACTGGGCCGTGGCGCTACAAAACCCGCCGTCTCAAGCACAACTCAGTACTGTCCGCTCGCGCTGCATTACTCTCAGATCTCACTAGCAGACCCTGGCCGCCTTGCCCTTCGTGGCTCGCTGCCTGCGCGGAGGCATAATCGTAAAAACGAGATACGCCAGGGTCCAACTTACAACACAACTCTAAGGCACGATCTCGGAATGAGAAGAATGGAAACTAATCCTAAATGTCTCAGCCTCCGATTATAGATGTGTGCACAACACATCGATAATCAAGACTCTACTAGACACGGTTCGTAGACACTTTCCGAGGATTAATCGCTCGATACCACTTTTGTAACGACCTGCCCGGCCTCGCATCGTGCCTTACCCCGCACCCTAGTGATACAACATCGTAGAAAACCATGGAAAATAAAACATGAGTCATGAAACAAGAGATATAATTATAAACAAAGCAACCAAAAGCGGTTTTCAAGATATACATAAAACTGAATGCTTTAATCCTTTGCAACCCCGCCACAACAAGATTTCTGCACTTAAGATTTACAACGACTATGACGGACAGGCCCCGCCATACCTCAATGTACAAGAACCTACAACTCGTGGAACACATACCAAAAGATAAGCCTCCAAGAAACTGAGCTTTCCAATACGAATCAGGATCCTAAGAAATGGGATCCACGATCGATGTATTTCTACCGCGGCATGAACGCAGCCCAAGGAGGTCGGACAACAGTACCAAGTATGTGAAATCAAAAATATCAGAATGAAATCATACTAGTCTATATAAAGCAGAGACATGTATGATAACCAAACTACGCTCACAACATAAAAGCAAATATATCCAAATGTGACTCACGCCTCAAGTCATCACTCAAATATAACTATGGGTCTCACGCCCACAACATCAATCATGTTCGCGTCATGGCGCATGCCCCTAATTCTGATCGGCAGACATGTCCATGATGCAACAATAATACCAATGCCCCACGCCACATGCCCTAATTCTACCTCGGTGTAGACACGCCCACGTGACATCAACAATAATATCTCGTGATCAACCACGCCGCATGGCCACATGCCCCGAATTCTACCTCTGTAGACATGTCCATGTAACCACAATAACAATATATCGTAATCAACCCGACCGCACGGGCCGCGTGACGCCCTAATACTGCGACGGTGTAGACACGCCCACGTGACATCAACAACAAGACAAGAATCAAAATGGAAACATACCCGTGGAATTCTCCATCACCGCCAAAGACGCCCAAGTAAGTTCTCGACAAGTCGACCGCCCCATCGAGACGCGGAACACGTAAATACCACACTTGCACAACAAAGGCTATCATCACAAGATAGGCAAGTTTCACAACAACAAGCATAAAAGTTTCACACAACTCAAAGTACTTTCATTTTATGCCAAAGTCCGGGTTTTTAATCCCAAAGTACTACATACATTAAGTTCTTTTAAAAGAGATCCATTACTTTTATAAAAGTCACCCGATACCCGTAGTATTAGGGTGACCAACCCACATTCCTTTTCAAAATCAAGTAACAACATTCTTTTCCTAAGTTCCAGTTTGCCTAGTTTCAATTACTCAAGCTTCTCATTTTCAAATGCTCAAGTCACTTATTTTAGAAAGGTTTCATAACTCATAGTCTTAATCTCTTTTAAAACAATTGAGTAACATATGTCATATATGTGAGTAGTTTATTCTTTGTTTATAACGATCTTATTACAGCAGCCATGATCTAGAAAATGTAATATCATTTTGTCTCATCTTAGCTTCTATGCAGATGGAGGTTTCTACTGGTTTTAATACAACACATCATTATTCAATACATTTTCCTTTATTAACGCTGCAATGGTGCTGTCGATACACATTCGATTCCCAAATCAAGAAACATTATCCCTTTAAAACCAAGTACTCATTACTCACGGATGAGGTTTCACACAAACATCCACATTAAAACAAATAAGTTAAGTCTCTTATCTTATAAGATCAAGTCTCTTAACTTCTAACATCAGTAAACCATTTTCACTTACATAAGGTCGTTATAACTAACTTCTCATAAAGCTATTATAACACCCTATGTTTTAAATCAACCAAATCACTTAGCACATGACGCTCACCGCATTTACATAGTTCACAACAATCATGCTAGAAAAGATAGGAAGAGGTTCACATACCTCGCGACGATTTATCGACAATAAGCAAAACGCTCAAGTACTTCAACCCGCTTCGCTACTCCTAAGCCAAGTAGATCACGCCACACGTAGTACTCCACTCCTAAAATGGTCATAGTACTCCTATCAAACCTTTCTTATCATGAAGACTTATACCAATAAAAAGCCCTCAAAATCTACGGAAATTTCTAAAGACTTCCCGCTTATACTCACTTTTCCATCTTTTACCAAGGCAGACAACTGTAATATATATACCATATATATATATAAGGCGTAATAATTAAACAACATAAAGAAGGATTACACGCCCAAACGGTAACGCGGTTTACTATCACGCCCATAACAACAATAAGTAAAAGAAGGGATTACGCGCCAACCGTAACGCTTTACTATCACGCCTTCATAACAATACAATAATTAAAAAGGGATCACACGCCCAAACGGAACGCGATTGAAAATCTTCCCCAACGTAAATGTAACATCCAATGTAAATACCCAAAGTAAATACGGTCCAAAGTAAATACAGTCCTTAAGTTGGGGTCCTTGGCCAACTTTGTCCATTTTACTTATCCAATTTACTCATTAGTCATCCAACTTATATTTCCATTCTTAATATAAGCTATAGTTACTTTGTTATTAGCTTCTTAGCAAGTAAGATACGTTTTACCATTTTAATGGCAAACGGCCAACTTTCTTTTAACAAGTTAACAAGATCCAACTCTTCCAAACTTACTCCATATATTATATAATCCATAATATACT
Organism: Przewalskia tangutica; assembly: GCA_029844215.1. Taxonomy (NCBI): domain Eukaryota; kingdom Viridiplantae; phylum Streptophyta; class Magnoliopsida; order Solanales; family Solanaceae; genus Przewalskia; species Przewalskia tangutica. The sequence continues at coordinate 42,437,152 of CM056737.1, read as the reverse complement.
TATAATATATGTATAACAACCAATTCACAAAGAGGTTTAAGTTCCACTACCTCAAATAGCCCAAAAATATCCAAGTTCTTAAAGTCGCTCCAAGCAAGTCTTAGCTCCAAATCTTTACGCCCAATCCGCTACAAGCAACCCATAGAAGCTCCTAACCAACTTCTCTTCAAGATTCAACTCCAAAAAGTGAAGAACACTTAGGGTTTCAAGATGACAACTTTCGCCAAGGCATCCCTTCAAGGCTGTGGTGTGAAATCTTTTCCAACTCTTGGTACACAATCTTCCTAACACTCAGGGAAGAACACTTGAGAGTTTAAGAATTGTTGGACAAATTTTGCTCAAGAAATGGGGGCAAAACCGAGAGCTCTGTCAAGGAGAATGAGGGTTTTTCAAGTCTTCAAATGTCTAAGTGTGGAAGATTTCATCAACTAAGGGTGCATATATAGGACAACCAAGGATAGGATGAAGGCAAGTGTGTGGTTGAGATTGGGACAAGTGTGGGTGGGACCCACAAGCCACTTGTCCACACAAAATATCTAGCAAGACTCGCCACTTGTCGCCACTGCCTAGCTAATTTCGCCAAGGGCCACCTAGGGGTGACACGTGTCGCCTCCTACTCGCCCAAAATATTTCATCTCCTAAAATATCCATAATGGCCAAAATCTCAAAAACTAAGCGCCCTACAAAAACCAGAATTTCACCTGGGCCCCACGTGACCATTTCCTAAATAAAATTCCATAATTCTCAAATATTCTAAGAAGTCCGACACAAACTGGGAATCCAATTCCCATTAACGAACCTTTTTCTTCACAAAACCTAAACTTTTCCGCCAAAAATCACATCTTTCTTTCTTTCCAAAATTGCGCTAATCTCGCGCGTACATCCTCACCTATATACCCGAACTACGGGTATAACACATAACACCCTAAGAGTCGTTTTTCAAAACGCTTCACACTTTCGTAGGGAATTTCCGCTATGTCATTTTTAATTTTGCGGATTTTTCCGGCAGACGAACATTTGGCCAACGAGAGAGGGCAACACTTGTCACCTCCCATTGGAGCACGTTAGGCGTAAAAGAGGTGGACGAATTGGCCATTGTTGGTCAAGGGGTTGGTAGGATATTTCAGGGTAGATGGATAAGGTGCACTTGCAAGATTCGCCCTACACTTGCAGACTTGGCAAGATTCGCCATCGGTTCGCCTTTGCTAGGCCTATAAATACCACCCTTGGAAGACTTATTCATCCTAAAATGTTCTAAGTCTTAGAAATCCTCCTCCTCTTGTTTGACTCTCGCCCAAGAGCCCTCCCTAGATAGGCCTCTTGTGACCAAGCCTCCCCTCCCCTTGTGGCGTGGCCGGTACCCCTAGCCTAGTTGTTTTCATAATACCCCCTCTGATAGAAATACCCTCAAAAGTATTGTTATAATGCCCAAATTACCTTAGCCATATACCTTGTTGTATTCTAAGGTTATACCTATACTGAAAGCCCAAATACTATTATACTTACGCTACCACCAAACCGAAATCCTAAGGAAAATCTCCATTAGTCGAGTTGTATGTAGCGTTGGTTAGAACTTCTAAGGGTAGTTTGGAGCGGGTTCGAGCGCACGAGTTGAGCTAAACGATTGCCCAGATCGACTTTAACTCGGATAATTATGGGCTTATCGAGGTAAAAATCTTGTCTCTATCAGAATTGGAATTTGCATATTGTTAGAATATATAGTTGAAGTATACTATATATAATCGAAGCGTAGTTATCGCAATGCCTCACCTTAAGCTCGACAATACTTACGAATGTCTCGCGACTTAAGCCCAATTTAAAGAAGAGTACCGAATCAGAATTACATGGTCAGACATGCAGACTGCAAAGAGTACCGTGGAGTAGAATTGTACCAGGTTAAATGTATAACCCCGTTGGCTTGGTAGCCGCCTCGATGAGGAGGAGTTTTACGCCATGTGTTGCGTGCGCCAATTTTTCAGAATGTTCTACGAAGAGACCTTATGTTAATAAGCGCTGTGGCCTTATAGCGAAGTACTATGCGCGCGATCTACTTGGCTTAGGAGTAGCCGGTTCGAGGTACTGAGCGTTTGCTATTAGTCGATAATCGCCGAGGTATGTGAACCTCTTCCTATCTCTTCTAGCATGATACGTGTGAACTATGTAGTACACGAGACGATACATGTGCTAAATGTATGTGATTGTTTAAAACATGTGTGTTATAACGACTTTACGGGAAGTTGGTTATAACGACTTTGTTGGTAAGAAAATACACGTGGTTTTTAAAAGGTATCGATTTGAACTATAAATCGCTTGTTATGTGTTAATAAAGAACCAAGTATTTCAAAAGATTTTTGAATCATTTTGAAAGCAGAAGTAATACTTGGTTTTGAAAACTTAAGAGTTATACTAGCTTTATGGGAAGTTAGGTATAACGGCTTAAGAATGTTTTATCGATTTCGAATCGTAATGTATCGACAAACCATCATTAATACATTAAAAGGAAATGTTTTGAATAATTAAGTATTATTAAAACCAAGAGAAACCTCCATCCGCATGATTTAGATGAGACAAAATGATATTTCCTAGATCATGGCTCATGTAATAAGATTGTAATAAACAAGAATATCCTACTCACATATAAGGCTTATGTTTCTCGGATTGTTTAAAGGAGAATTATATTCTTAAACGAATGAGACTATGAACTACTTAAACCTTTCTAAAATGAGAAACTTGAACATTGGAAATTAGGCAAACTTGAACATTGGAAAAAATGTTGCTACTTGATTTTACAAAGAGGAGTAATTGATTTACTTAAGAAAATAATCACTCTATTTTCATATACTACGTATCAGGTGACTTTTGAAAGTAACGTATCTTTTAAAGAGTTAATGTATGAAGTACTTTGGGGATAAAAAACCCGATCTTGTTAATCATATAGTAGGAAGTACCTTGTGTGAACAACTTGATTGTATTGGTTTGTGATAGCCTTATAATACTTTCTTGTTGCTTTGATAAGTAAACGTGTTAGGATGCTACGCCGTGTTAGTATCTTGTGATGTTTGTGTAAAGGGTTTCTTGATTGTGCTTATTAACTATCACGTTATGATAGTATTGTGGCATTCATCTCTTGAGATGATTCCGGTTGTCGCCTCCGACGCGGTAGACTCAGCGTCGATGGACCTATGATTCGAGAATACCTCACGCAGTCCCGGGGCTATGCGAGCTACGAGTTCCGTGTTAGCGCGTCCTTTACGGGCACGCGTCCCAGGGCCATGCGACTGGAAGTCGTGGCGATGCCGGGAGTAGCTACCGACGCGGGAATGCCTCATGGAAGAGATTGGCCTACGCGAGTCATGAAGTTCTGGGACTAGACGCGCACATTAGATATCGCGCAAGTGGCGCTTTGATCATGTGACGCTAGACAGATCTTATGATACGCTTCATGACCTTGTTGGTACTGCGGGTGTTAGTAGTCGCTATGCCTTCGCATTTACCTCGACGGTGTTATTGGCACAGGGACTCGTGTTCATGTGTGTTCCTTGGTGCTTTATATCATAAACCGCCTAGCTGAGGAATGTGTCCACGGCACGATTGATGTTGGGCGTGAGACCCACTGTTATGTTCTTTTGTGATGACTTGAGCGTGAGTCCCTTTACTTGATATGATCGCTAGTTATTGTAAAATAGCTTGGTTATCATACATGTCTCCCGCTTTGTATAGACTACTATGATTTCATTTACGATTTATTTTCGTTTCACATACCGCACTGTAACGACTCCTTCGGGCCGCGTTCATGCCGCGTCGAGGTACACCGCCGTTGATCCTAGCCTCGTGGTCACAGCCAGTTGGGAAGCTCCGCTTCTCCGAGGCTTATCAATGGTATAGTCCCCGTCAGAGTAAGTGTTTACATTCAGGGCTCAAGGCCCCGCCCCGCCATTGTCGTATCATTCTGTAGGTCCTGTAATCGCATGGCGTGGTTTGTAAAAGGATTAAACTGCTCATGTTAAAAGTTGTCATTTATACATATGCCGAAAGGCAAGTTCTTCTCATATTATTGTTTCATATTTCATAATATGTCTCAGATCGCTTTATGTTCCGACACTGACATGTGTCACTAGTGCCCGGTAAGGCACCGCCACGGCTCTGGAAACAGATAAGAAACATTCGTCCCGAATGTTCCTTCTCAAGACAGATAATGATAAAGTTCCTCATAACTTAAATAGCTTGCAAATGCCACATGGCCATAATATAACACGCGCAAATACTTAAATCCAAGTTCACATGAATCACCTCTAGCATCACAAAGCTCCCACCCAAGGTCTAAAAGATATTCCTTCGCACCTTTACTTCACAAAAGTAATGATCACTTATTCTCTTACTCGCCAGACTTCTCCTCGCACACTGAACACTTCCTAATTAAACTTACCACCTTCATGTTATTGCTTCGCCTAAAATCTCTGGTTACTATCTCCAACTTGGTCATCATTAACCGAACACTCTGGACGGATCTCCGATACTTTTCCGAACATAGCAACATGAAAGACGGATGTATCGCTCCACGTCGGACGACAAAGCTAACTTATAGGCAACCCGCCTATTCTCCAAATGATTTGGAAACGCTCAAAGCATTCTCGCTAAGTTTCGCTTCAAATCTCACGCCTTCCGGTGGTACCTTCAAGAAAACCCACCGTCAACATGAACTCCAGTGTCGACGCCATTATCCGACGACTTCGCTGACTCTCAGCCGCTAATAACCTCTCCCGATAGGCTTCACCTATCCCCATCCTCTGAATCAAGTATGAACCAACTATCCGAACCGCCAACATCGAACCAATCGATCGACAACCTACCCTTACGCCATACCCGCTTCAAGGTGATATCCGAATATCAAATAAGAGCTATTATACCTACTCAACAAGAGGCTTAATAATCCTTACAACAACTCAAAAAAATCAAAACACCGCCCGAGGTGAATGCACATCAGACTCACCCGAGTTTCTAACCTTGCCTGGTAAAACCTCCATAAAAAGAAAAGGCCGTAAACTGGGCTCCACTGCCTGTCATAAGTAAAAGTAGGAACCCCGTGTAGTCTTACAACCTTCCTGATATATAACATCTCGCATAACCTCGCGAGTAAAATGCTCGATCGAAGACAAGATGGTCGACCTCATCGCCCGACCATCGTCGAACGCATCCACGAACTCGCATTTACGGTTAACTAAACTGGGCCTAACACCCTCGTGACTATCACAAAGCGACCGCCACAATTTTTCCTTACTAAACCGCCGCGGTTGACCCGCACCGCCTCAACCACCCATTTATCGCCAAGCTCTGCTTTCCGATCCAACAATCTCACCATCGAGTCACGAAAACCTAGTGGTCTTCTTAGCTCAACTACCCGTTTTCATTTCACACTACTCAGGGACTTATCACACAAACATATCTCACGTATACTATGCACTCCGATAAGGGTCAAACATAAAAAAAATAAATCTTTTACTCAAGATGGCCTCGCCCAAGGTCTCCACGTATAAAACTCTAAGGCTCACACTTTCCCTATCCCCAATCTTACCCTTTTAACTAACCATGATTCCTAATCACAATTAACACAATGCTATTTGAACATAACACTTAAGATATACTCATCTCATCACACATACTAATCTCTAGAGGGTTAAGTATATACATGTATCTACTTCACTCCTTTGTCGTTTAATCAATCCTCGCTCGCTGGGCGATACCAGTATGACGAACTAGCCACCGATCCCCGTCGAGTCTCTACATCCGCGCCACCTCCTCGGACAATTTCGCAAATGGCCTCGCTGGCCGCAAGCATAACAAGTTGTCGGAAGCACGACACTCACAATGACACCTACCACAACGGCCACACCGGGGTGGCCTCCTCGCTAACACCCTTCCTCTCCGAACCACCAATCCGCAACTAACTGGGTAGCCGAGTCCTCCTACTTGCATCCCTCCTACTGAACATTCTTTTCACACATGGCCCTAACGTCGCAGTAAAACAAGCACCAACAAAAGACGACATTCCGGATTTACGCCACACCGCGAACACCGAGGAAAATCAATCCGATGGCCGAACCTACGTGTATCGTGACGCCGAACTCGCCTGCCATCGTGCCTTACCCCGGGCACCCTAGTGATACAACATCAGAGAAAACCAGCGGAAATAAAAACTTTACACATGAAATGAGAGACATAATAAATAAACAGGCCAACCAAAACAGTTGCCTTCAGTATATACATAAAACTTGAACAGTTTAATCCTTTTACAACCCTGCCCACAACAAGATTCATGCACTCTAAGATTTACACCGACTATGACTGACAGGCCCGCCATACCCGAATGTACAAGAACCTACAACTCGTGGAAAACACATACCAAAAGATAAGCCTCCGAGAAACGGAGCTTCCTAACACGCCGAATCGTGATCCTATGAGCGAGGATCCACGATCGACATACCTCTACTCGCGGATGAACGCACCCAAGGAGGTCGCATAACAGTACCAAGTATGTGAAATCAGAAAATATCAGAATGAAATCATAATAAATATACAAAGCAGGAGACATGTATGATAACCAACTACAGATCACAACATAAAAACAGTCATGTCAAGTCAGGGACTCACGCCCTCAAAGTCACCACTCAAATATAACTATGGGTCTCACGCCCACAACATCCATCATGTTCGCATCATGGTCGCATGCCCCCGGAATCTGACGGTGTAGACATGTCCATGATGCAACAATAACAAGGCCGCACGCCACACGCCCCGGAATCAGATCGGTGTAGATACGCCCATGTACCTCAATAACAATATATCGTGGTCAACTCGCCGCGGCACATGCCCCGGAATCGACGGTGTAGACACGCCCATGTTGCAAATAACCATATATCGTAATCAACCGCCGCATGGCCGCATGCCCGACATCGTGACGGTGTAGACATGCCCATGTGACATCAACAATAAGATAATCAAAATGGAAACATACCCGTGGAATTCTCCATCACCGCCAAAGACGCTCCAAGTAAGTTCAATAAGTCAACCGCTCTATCGAGACGCCAGAATACGTAAATACCACACTTGCACAACAAAGGCTATCATCACAAGCATAGGCAAGTTTCACAACAACAAGCATAGGCAAGTTTCACAACAACAAGCATAGGTTTCACAACAACAAGCATAAGCAAGTTTCACAACAACAAGCCTGAGCAAGTTTCACAACAACACAAGGTACTTTCATTTTATGCCAAAGTCCGGTTTTTAACCCCAAAGTACTACATACGTTAAGTCCTTTTAAAAGAGATCCATTACTTTTATAAAAGTCACCCGATACCGTAGTATTAGAATGACCAACCCACATTCCTTTTCAAAATCAAGTAACAACATTCTTTTCCTAAGTTCCAGCTTTGCCTAGTTTCAATTACTCAAGTTTCATTTTCAAATGGTTTCATAGTTCATAAACTTAATCACTGATTCCTTTTAGAACAATTGAGTAATATATGTCTCACGCGAGAGTAGGTTATTCTTGTTTACAACATTCTTATTACAAAGACCATGATCTAGAAAATGTATATCATTTTGTCTCATCTTAGTTTCTATTGCATGGAGGTTTCTACCGGTTTTAATACAATTCATCATTATTTAATACATTTTCCTTTATTAACGCTGCATGGTCTGTTGATACACATTCGATTCAAATCAAGAAACATTATCCCTTTAAATAAAACCAAGTACTCATTACTCACGAATGAGGTTTCACACAAACATTCACATTAAAACAAATAAGTTAAGTTTCTTGTCTTATAAGATCAAGTCTCTTAACTTCTAACATCGAGAAACCATTTTCTTTACCTCTCTTAAGACATTATACATAACTCCCATAAAGCTAGTATAACTCTTTTAAAACCTTTAAAACTAAGTGTTACTCTCCTTCAAAACGATTTATAAATCTTTTGAAATGCATCAAGTTCTTTATTATAACAAGCCAGTTATAATTCACATCAGTTACCTTTTAAAACCACAAAGTATTTTCTTACCTACATAAAGCTGTTATAACCAGCTTCCCATAAAGCCATTATAACACTTTATGTTTTAAAATAATCAAACACGCAACATACGACGCTCACCGCTACATAGTTCACACATATCATGCTAGAAGAGATAGGAAGAGGTTCACATACCTCGACGAGTATCGACTAATAGCAAAACGCTCCAAATACTTGCCCTCCTTAAGCCAAGTAAATCGCGCCACACGTAGTACTTCAACCTATAAGGCCACAAGGCGCCTATTATCATCTAGACCACAACGTAGAATATTCTACGTAAAATTCGGCAAAGATCTCCCGCCACAGAAATCTCCTTCTCTATCGAGGCCGCCACCAAGCCAACCAGGGGTTTTACACGCCTAACCTGACGTGTACAATTCTACTACACAAGAATACTACACAAGTTCATCAGAATACACATGTAATTACAAGTCTGGGCTCTTAATTCTTCAGCTTAAGTCAAAAGACATTGCCACAAGATTAAGTATAGTTCTATATATATTAAACTTCAACTAAAAATTCTAACAAAATATAATTTCCAATTAAAATAGATTGACAAAAGTCAATACATCGATAACCCCAAAATTATCCGAGTATAATGTCGCGCCTGAGCAAGGTGTTGATCCTACTCCGAGTGCTCCAACCCGCTCCAAACTACCCTTAGAAGTTCTAACCAACTTCTACTTACCACTTCAACAACGGGTGAAGATTTCCTTGGTTTCGCTTAGATCGAGGGAAAGTATAACGGTATTTTCTCGGCTTGTATAAGTGTAACTCGAATACTACAAGGTATTTGGGCCAAGGTATTTGGACATTATAACAATACTAGAGAGTATTTCTATACCACAACAAGTGGGTATTATACGAAAACAACTAGGCTGGGGAATTCTACCGCTAACCACTACAAAGGGGCTTTTCTCACCAAAGGCCACTAGAGTGGAGGAGAGGCTTTGGACGAGAACCACAAGAGGGAGGGAGTATTTGAGACTTAGGTAGATTGCTCAATTTTTGGATGAAGAAAGTTTCATCAACTAAGGGGGTATTTATACTACAAGCCAAGGCCAACCAATGGCCAAGATCTAGCCAGCATAGCAAGTGTAGGCCAAGATCTTGCCAAGTGCCCCTAACCAACTAACACACAAAATATCCTACCTACTACTTGACAAAAATTGTCACCAATCGCCCAAGCCATTTCCGCCAAGAACTAATGAGGGTGACAAGTGTCGCCTCTTGTTGGTCCAAAATGTTTCGCATCTCTAAAAATCCGCAAAATAAAATATGGCATAGCGGAAATTCCCACGAAAGCCGTGGAAAACGCTTCACGAAAACGACTCTAACCGTGTTGTGCAATAAATTTAAATCGCCAAGCCTACTTGAAGTTCGAAATTTCACGCACGCCCTCACAGACATACTGGAAATACGGTATAACATTCTCCTCTTAGAAACATTCGCCCCGAATGTTCCTTCAAGGCGATAAAGATGAAGTTCGCTAACAAGTTTCCACCGCCACATATGGCCACGAACTAACACACGCATTTTCTTAAGGCCATTCCCGCCTTCACGACCGTCGTCGAACATATCCACGAACTCATACGATGGTCATCAAAACTTGGGCCCACCACCGTGACCCTACCTCCGGCGGGACCACCCGAGCTGACCCACCACCTCAAAGCCACGTTGACACGCAACACGCCTCAACCCGACCCTCACGCCAACTCTCTAGTTTCTCGATCCAGAACAAACTTACTCAGACAGTCATGAAAGCTACCACTTCCATTTCACACTACCCAGGACTTATCACACAATACATTCTGCATAAATGCACTCACAAGGATCACTTGCAAAAACTTGTACTCAAACGGCCTTACATCTAAGGTCTCATCATTTTCTCACCCCAGCTTACTCCTTTCACTAAGATGCTTCTAAGTCACATTTTAGCACAAAGCTATCCAACATAACACTTAACACATTAACATAACATCAAAACATACAAGCCTCTGTAGAGGGTTAGGATATACCGTTACCGCCCACTCTAATCGTAAGTCCACCCGCAGTATGCATAATCGCAGGGGCGCGGCTAACTCGCCATCGATCCTAGGCCGCGCCAAGTCACGCATTCTCCTATAAGCTACGCCGTCACATGGCCCTCGCCGCAAGAATAACAAGCTCCTCGTACTACGACACTTCAAATGCGGCTACTACATCGACTACACCGAGGTAGGGTGATCGATCCGCCAACACTTACTCCCCGAACATCTCAAACTCGGGAGCCCCGACTTCCCGAATATCCTGGTCCCGCGGCTGCGAGGACCACTCGCAATGGCGGAGGTACATAACTAGTTCGGCTGGCCGAGGCGGTCCGCTCGAAGTCGCTAAAATATCCGCCGCTTGGCCTTCTTCCGAAAGCGGTCCACCTGCCGATCTTCGCGCGCCTCGCACCCAAGTGCATGAGCCCGATCGCTGCAATGTCCATGCTCACGGCCAAGAGAAACACCAACAACTTCGCTAGGTAATCATCGAGCCCTGTAACATATCGGTGCACTCGATCCTCCATACTAGCTACTAATGCGGGAACATACCGGGCCAATGAGTCAACTCACATTGTACTCAATCAGACGCCTGCTCGCCAACATCAAAAATTGTCACCCGAGCCCTCTCATCCGCGAGGCAAGAAATGCGCGAAGGCCTCAAAACTCGCCCCAAACGGCCGGAAGTGCATGTTCTCCCGAAAGCTCCCACGAGTCAAACCAATCGATCGCGGTATCACGCACCGATGCGAACCAAATGTCACGCATCGCCTTCAAGCTTGATCACCCGCACGATCCTTCAGAATCGACGGATGAACTCGCGGATCATCCTCCGCCGACCAGAAACTCAAAGTGGCTACTAAGGAAATCCCAGAGCCTCAAACCGCTCGCGCACTCAGCGTGCCGGGCTGAATCGAATCGCCGTGATCCAAATTTATCTCATATCGCCACAACCTCGCCAATAATCGCCATCTCTCGTGACTCATCTCCCGCCTGCATCGGACCGAGGCTCGTATCAGAGTCTCAGCACACCGCCGCGCTAAACTCGCTGAAGCCGGGCGCCGCAAAACTCGCTGTCAAGACTACTCTGTATCGATCGCTCGCGCTGCACTCTCCGAATCCCACTAGCTCCTCCGTTTTGCCCTTCGGCCCCGTTGCCTTCGCAGGCATAATCGTAAAACGAACACGCCGAGGGTCCAACTTACAACACGCCTCTAAGGCACGATCTCGTAACGAGAAGAATGGAAACCAATCCTAAATGTCCTATAGCCTCGACAGATGTGGTGCACAACACACCGATAATCAAGACTCTACTAGACACGTCAGACACTTTCCGAGGACTAATCGCTCGATACCACTTTCAGGACGCCAACTCGCTCACATCGTGCCTTACCCCGCACCCTAGTGATACAACATCGAGAAAACCAGAAATAAAAACTTTACACATGAAATGAGACATAATAAATAAACAAAGCAACCAAAACAAATAGCTTTCAAGATATACATAAAACTTCAATGCTTAATCCTTTTACAACCCCGCCCACAAAAGATTACTGCACTTAAGATTTACAACGACTATGACGGACAGGCTTCGCCATACCCTCGAATGTACAGAACCTACAACTCGTGGAAACATACCAAAAGATAAGCCTCCGAGAAACGGAGCTTCCTAATACGAATCAGGATCCTATGAGCGAGGATCCACGACCGATGCACTCTACCGCAGATGAACGCACTTCAAAGGAGGTCATAACAATGTACCAAGTATGAAATCAGAAATATCAGAATGAAATCATAATACTATACAAAGGTGAGACATGTATGATAACCAACTACGATCACAACATAAAAACAACATGTCAAGTCGTGACTCACGCCTCAAAGTCACCACTCAAATATAACTACGGGTCTCACGCCCACAACATCCATCATGTTCGTGATCACGGTCGTGATGCCCCTGACATCGCGACGGTAGACATGTCCATGATGCAACACACAATAAGGCCGCACGGCCACATGCCCCGGACATCGACGGTGTAGACATGCCCATGTACCTCAATAACAATATATCGGGTGGTCAACCCGCCGCATGGCCACATGCCCGAATATCAGACGGTAGACACGCCCATGTTGCGCATAACCATATATCGGTAATCAACCCGCCGCATGGCCGCATGCCCCTAATATCGACGGTAGACATGCCCATGTGATATCAACAATAAGACAAGAATCAAAATGGAAACATACCCGGAATTCTCCATCACCGCCAAAGACGCTCCAAGTAAGTTCTCAATAAGTCAACCTACTCTATCGAGACGCCAGAATACGTAAATACCACACTTGCACAACAAAGGCTATCATCACAAGCATAGCAAGTTTCACAACAACAAGCATAGGCAAGTTTCACAACAACAAGCATAGGCAAGTTTCACAACAACAAGCATAAGCAAGTTTCACAACAACAAGCCTAGGCAAGTTTCACAACAACACAAGGTACTTTCATTTTATGCCAAAGTCCTGTTTTTAACCCCAAAGTACTACATAATGTTAAGTCCTTTTAAAAGAGATCCATTACTTTTATAAAAGTCACCCGATACCGTAGTATTAGAATGACCAACCCACATTCCTTTTCAAAATCAAGTAACAACATTCTTTCCTAAGTTCCGCTTGCCTAGTTTCAATTACTCAAGTTTCTCATTTTCAAATGGTTTCATAGTTCATAAACTTAATCACTTGATTCCTTTTTAGAACAATTGAGTAATATATGTCTCACGTGAGAGTAGGTTATTCTTGTTTACAACATTCTTATTACAGCAGCCATGATCTAGAAAATGTATATCATTTTGTCTCATCTTAGTTTCTATGCAGATGGAGGTTTCTACTGGTTTTAATACAATTCATCATTATTTAATACATTTTCCTTTATTAACGCTGCAGTGGTCTGTCGATACACATTCTGATTTCCGAAATCAGTAAAACATTATCCCTTTAAATAAAACCAAGTACTCATTACTCACGAATGAGGTTTCACACAAACATTCACATTAAAACAAATAAGTTAAGTTTCTTGTCTTATAAGATCAAGTCTCTTAACTTCTAACATCAGTAAACCATTTTCTTTACCTCTCTTAAGACATTATACATAACTCCCCATAAAGCTAGTATAACTCTTTTTAAAACCTTTAAAACCAAGTGTTACTCTCCCTTCAAAACGATTTATAAATCTTTTGAAATGCATCAAGTTCTTTATTATAATGTTCTGTTATAATTCACATCAATTACCTTTAAAACCACAAAGTATTTTCTTACCTACATAAAGTCATATAACCAACTTCCCATAAAGCCGTTATAACACTTTATGTTTTAAAAATAATCAAACACGCAACACACGACGCCTACCGTACTACATAGTTCACACATATCATGCTGTAAGAGATAGGAAGAGGTTCACATACCTCGACGAGTATCGACTAATAGCAAACGCCCAAACAAACGCTACTCCTTAAGCCAAGTAAATCGCCACACGAGTACTTCAACCTATAAGGCCACAAGGCGCCTATTATCATCTAGACCACAACGTAGAATATTCTACGTAAAATTCGGCAAAGATCTCCCGCCACAACAGAATCTCCTTCTCTATCGAGGCCGCCACCAAGCCAACAGGGGGTTTTACACGCCTAACCTGACGTGTACAATTCTACTACACAAGAATACTACACAAGTCTCATCAATACACCCTATGTAATTACGCTCAGCTCATTTAATTCTTCAGCTTAAGTCAAAAGACATTGCCACAAAGATTAAGTATAGTTCTATATATAGTATACTTCAACTATATATTCTAACAACATGTAATTTCCAATTACAATAGAAGGATGAGTGTTTACCTCGATAAGCCCAAAATTATCCGAGTATAATGTCGCTACCGAGCAAGGTTTAGCTCCTACTCCGAGTGCTCCAACCCGCCTCCAAACTACCCTTAGAAGTTCTAACCAACTTCTACTTACCACTTCAACAACGGTGAAGATTTCCTTGGTTTCGCTTAGTGATCGAGGGAAAGTATAACGGTATTTTCCGGCTTGTATAAGTGTAACTGGGAATACTACAAGGTATTTGGGCCAAGGTATTTGGACATTATAACAATACTAGGAGAGTATTTCTATACCACAACAAGGGTATTATACGAAACAACTAGGTTAGTGGTACCCTACTAACCACTACAAAGTAGGGAGTTTCCTACCAAAGGCCACTAGGAGGGAGGAGAGGCTTGGACGAGAACCACAAGAGGGAGGGAGTATTTGAGACTTAGGTAGATTGCTCAATTTTTGATGAAGAAAGTTCATCAACTAAGGGGTATTTATACTACAAGCCAAGGCCAACCAACGGCCAAGATCTAGCTTGCATAGCAAGGTAGGCCAAGATCTTGCCAAGTGCCCCTAACCAACTAACACACAAAATATCCTACCTACTACTTGACAAAAATTGTCACCAATCGCCCAAGCCATTTCGCCAAGGTAACTAATGAGAGGTGACAAGTGTCGCCTCTTGTTGGTCCAAAATGTTTCGCCTCTAAAAATCCGCAAAATAAAATATGGCATAGCCTAAATTCCCTACGAAAGTCGTGAAAACGCTTTCAAAAACGACTTCTAACCGTGTCAGGCACAAATTTAAATCGCCAAGCCTTGAGTTCGGAATTTCACGTGACGCCCTCGCATACTGAAATACGGTATAACATCAGAACTGTAAGCCCCGAGCTCACCAACTCGTGATACCGATCGCCTAAGTCCGCGAGGACCACTCTCATCAAGTGGAGCGCATTGTCACGACCCGCTCCGCCCGTGATCGTGCCTTACCGGCACCCAAGTAGTCATACATCGAGTAATCACTGAAACATAAAGCAAGACATGAAACAGCTTTATAAAACAAGACACGACATGTGAGAAAACATCGCTTTCGCATATATATATAATCATGTTTTAGCATATATCCGACATCGCATAAATACACTCTGCACTCTAAGGAAAATATAACTATGGCGATAAGTCTCCCGCCATACTCGATCACAAAAACTATCTACAACAGGAGATCATACCAAAAAGTAGAGCCTCCTAAGAGACGGAGCTCGACACCAACGTAGAGATCCTAAGGATGGATCTAGCACTGCCGCTTACTTACCGCATGAACGCAGCTCAAGGAGGTCGCATAACAGTACTAAGTATGCTAAATCAGAAAGTACTTAAATGAAACATATCATTTTTAAAACCATACAAATATGTGAAACAACCAGGCAACCGCATAGTGCCACATCACAAACAAGAGCAACAATAGGTAATCAGAATACGCCTTGTCTAGGCCGCGAATGATCGAAACAGGCCACTCGCCACATCCTCATTCTCGCAAGCCTAATCCCGACTCGAGTCCGCATAGGCCACTCGCATGGGCCCGCATGAGGTATAACCCCGCATCGAGGGTAGCTACTCTCGCATCGCCCCGACTCGCCGTCCGCACGGGCCACATGCATCGCAGGCATAACCCCGCATACTAACTCCGAACTCGTAGCCCGCATAGGCCCCCGACCCGCATGAGGTATTCTCGAATCACGGTCCTGCATCGCCGAAGTCTACCCCGCATCGGAGGCGTTAACCTCCAGATCATCTCAAGAGGCGAGTGATAGTACACTAACATAACGACTTATCTTTAAACAACATAAGTACAACAAGGATACTCACTTATACAAACGTTATGCGTACTAACACACATAGCAACATGTCATGTCTACTTATCAAACCATCTTATTATTCTTTCACAATTTCATATAAGTCCGCTAGAAATACATAGGCAACTTGTTTCTTTTATCAATCTTAAGGTTATACTTAACTTCCCATAAAGCTAGTATAACTCTTAAGCTTCGCTTAAGAAACCAATTAGTTCTCTTCAGAAATGATTCAAGAGTCCTTTGAAATGTTTTCGCTTCTTATTATTCAAAGCTTAAGCCGAGGCATCACAGACGTATTATTCAGCTTAAGCCGAGGCATTGCTGTAAGTATTATTCAGCTTAACACATGCACGCTACCGCACTATATACATATTGTAAAATATCATGCTTTAGGAAGAATCACATACCTTCTACGAAACCACCGCCAAGTCGAGTATGTCGCGCGCAGAGAATCAGCTTATAATAGTCACAGATATCTATCAAAGTCTAGACTATTCTCAGAGGTCATTCTAAACAGAGGGTCCTCAATTCTACGAAAGTCGGGCAAAGACAACCCTACCCATGAGCTATATAAGTTCATCAGAAAACAAATTCTATGTAAGTACAGTCAGATATTCTTCTTTAAACCCTTCTAAGTATTTATACTTATTCTTATTCTACAACAAGAAGTATTCTCTAATTCAAAAGAGGGTTAGGATTAGTTACCTCTGTAAGCCCAATAATATCCTAGAAAAAGTAGATCCTGAGCAAGGTTTTGCTCCTAAGTAGTATGCTCCAAATAAACCTTATAAGTTCTTCACAAATTCTAATAAGTACTAAGGTATTTGGGCTAGGTATTTTGGGCATTATAACAATACAAGAAGGCAACTTTTCTACCAAGGGAGGGGGTAGGTTTCGCCAGGCTAGTGGGGTAGCCTCGCCAAGCTTCTCGGAGGGGTGTGTTGGACTAATTGCTTACAAAGGAGAGGGAAGGATTTTTAGACTTGAAAGCTTTTGTGGATGAAGAACTCTTCATATGTAGAGTGTTATTTATAGGTCAAGGGATGGCCAACCAATGGCCAAGATTTAGCCAAGTGCTAGGCAAGTGTAGGGTCAAGATTAGGCAAGTGTACCTAGCCAACTTGCACACAAAATATCTAACCAACTTTATGACAAGGATGGTCATCCATTCGCCCTATTGCCGTGATAAGTCCACCAATGAGAGGGTGGCAAATGTCGCCTCTCGTTGGTCCAAAGTGTTACGCCTCTAAAAATCCGCAAAATTAGAAATGACATAGCCGAATTTATCCTACGAAAGTCGGGAAACGCTTCGCCGAAAACTGCTTTCGTGAGTCAGGCCTAAAAATCGCCCAAGGCCTAACTTTAAGACCAAACTTTTGCACGTATTCCTTTACGCATATACTGAAATACTGGTATAACATTCTCCTTCCTTAGAAACATTCGCCCCGAATGTTCCTCCCCAAGACAGATAACGATAAGGTTCTTCAAAACTTAAATGCTTGCAAAGCCACACACGCCATAAACAACACTTAGGCATAAACGATAATCAAGATTTACAAGTAGGAAAGTGAATTACCCGGAGGTGGGGAACAGCGAGGATACTTCGCCTCATGTCCTCCTCGCTTCCCACGCCATCTCCTCCTCGAGCTCGCTCCGCCACAAGACTTTGACGGAAGCCACGCCCTTCGTCCGCAGACGCCTAACTCGACGATCGATTATCGCTATGGAATCTCTCATACGATAACCCTCGTCACCGACATCGCCAATCGGATGTACCCTAGATGGATCCCCGATACATCTCCTCAAAGATAGAAACGTGAAACACGGATGCACCGCCTCCGTGATCGGATGGCAGATTCAACTCATAGGCAACCTTGCCTACCTCGCGACAATCAAACGCCCAATGTACTGGGCCGAGTTTCCTTCTTCCGAATCTCATCACACCCTTCATGGGTGACACCTTCAGAAAACCCAATCATCAATCGCAGAACCTGCATGTCGACGACGATGATCCGTGATACGACTTCGCCGACTCGAGTCATTAATAGCCGCCTCGGATAAGCTTCACCTTATCCATCGCTCGCCGCACCAAATCGTCCCACTAGCCGCACTCGCCCACCTCGAACCAACCTATAGGCGATCCGCACTTCCTCCCATACAAGGCCTCATAAGGCGCCATTCGAATACCGGAGTGGTAGCTATTATTATACGCGAACTCAACTAGAGGCAAATGATCCTCCCAACTACCACCGGTCAATAACACAAAGCTCGCAGATATCCTCGCAAGAGTCGGATAGTGCGCTCGCCTCGTCCGTCGCTCGTGGATGAAATGCGCATCAAAGCTCACCGGCCCCTAAACCCTCGAAGGACTCTGCTGGCCGTAAATCGCTCTGTCTGATATGATCGGGTAGGGATCACGCATCGACGATCTCCGATGTAAAGTCCGCATAATCTCACCAAAAGTCGCCCCGACGGAAGAAAGTGGGCTGATTTCGCCACCGTCGACGATAACCCATATAGAATCATGTCTCCTCCGAGTGCGAGGTAATCCCGTGATGAAGTCCATGTTGATTACCTCCCACTTCCGTGTCGATCTCTATCGCCGCAACAAACCACCGTGTCTCTCGTGCTCTACCTTCACCGGCCGACAACACGCACCGAGCTACGAACTCGCAACGCCCTCTTCAAGCCATCCCACCAATACACGATCTAAGGTCGCGGTACATCTTGGTCGACTCGGATGGATAGAGTAACGCCGCCGCGTGCTTCCCCAAGAACTCGCCAAGTCCTCAAACATCCGAACACACAACCGCTTCAAACCTTAGCACCCCATCAAAGCTACCTCAAAGGACCTTGCCCTCACGAAGAGTTGTATCACGATATCGAATCAAAGCCGGATCTCGAATCGCTGCCTCTTCACCTCTCAACGATGGAAGACTTAACCTCACGAACTCTAACCCCATTGCTATCGTAATCAAACAAACGGACACCAAGGCTCGCTAATCGTGCAAATTACGAACCATGTCCCTTCTCTCTAGCCGCACATCCGATAGGCTCCCATCGACCTACGACTGGGCATCCGCCACAACATCGCCTTGCTCCGGTGGTACAGATGTCCACATCGTAATCCTTAAGCAACTCTAACCACCGCCTTCGCCGTAAGTTCACCTCCTCCGCCAAGATATACCGAGGCTCTTGTGGTCCGTAAAATATCCACGTGAACCCCATACAAATAGTGCCTGCATCTTCAAAGCGTGAATCACACCGCTAACTCCAAATCACGCGGTAGTTCTCTCGTGTTTTTCACCGCGGATGCATATGCTATAACTCGCCATGCCGCATCAACACACATCCCAACCCGATGCCCGACGATCACAATACACGACATAACCATCCGACCTCCGGAAGAGTAAGAACGGGCGGCCGCCGCCTCTCTTCAAGAATCGGAAACCCCGCCACAAGCATCACCATCAAACTTGGCCGCTTCTCGAGTCACCTAGTCAATGGTGCAGATAGAAGCAAACTTTTCCACGAACCGCCGATAATACCTCGCAAGGCCCGTAAAATCGCAACCTCTCTTGAGTAGTAGTTCAGGCCAAGTCCCGATCGCCGATCTTGGCCAGATTAACTCGAATGCCATCACCGGCTAATATGCCCAAGAAACGCCATCAAGTCAACCAAAACTCACATTTGGAAAACTTGGCGCATAACCGCTGGTCTGAGAATCACAAGATAGCCTCAAATGCTCCGTGACGCCTCGCTCGAGCGAATAAACCAAGATATCATCAATGAACACTATCACAAACGTGTTCAAATATGGTTTGAACACTCGCTCATCAAATCCATGAATACCACGAGCATTCGTCAACCCAAAAGACATGACTCAACTCATAATGCCCGCATCGGTCCGAATGCACCCTGTGACATCCACCTCTCTCGACTCGCACTGATGATAGCCCGATCGCAGATCAATCTTGAGAAACATCTCGCACTCGCAACCGGTCGAACAAATCATCAATCCTAGGAAGCGGGTATTCGTTTTAATGGTCACCTTGTTCACCGTCAGAATCAACACACATGCGCAGCTGGCCCCGCCCTTCTTCTTCTTCACGAACAATACCGCGCCTCGTGGAGAAACACTAGGCCTAATGAAGCCCTTCTCTAGCAAATCCCTAAGCCGATCCTTCAACTCTCTCAACTCGGCAGTGCCATTCTGTATGGCGAATGGAAATAGGCCGAGTATCCGCAACACATCTATACAAAACTCGATCTCCTCTCGTGAGGATACCCGAGGTCATCCGAAACACGTCTGGGAACTCACGACCATCGAATCGACGGAAAATCGTACCGCAGCCTTCAAGATCAAACACCCGAACGAGATGGTAGATATACCCTTCGCACCATCTTCCTAGCCTTGAGGTAGGAAATAAACCTACCCTCTACGATACCGTGCTCCTCCCACTCAACAACCGGCCTCAGAAATCGAACTGCATTATTCTCTCTCGCAGCTACATTGGCGAAAGGTGAAGCTAGCCAATCCATCCCCATGATCACATCGGGTCAATCATCTCCAACTCTATCAAGTCGGCCGTGGTCCGACGATCAGAATGATCACAGACAAGCTCTATATACCCGCCGAGCTACCACCGAATCACCCATCGCGTAGCTACCGAAAGCGGTCTATGGACTCGTGCTCTATCCCTATCCTACTAGCAACAAGGAGATATATAGA
The DNA here is from genome assembly GCA_029844215.1 of Przewalskia tangutica. Lineage (NCBI taxonomy): Eukaryota > Viridiplantae > Streptophyta > Magnoliopsida > Solanales > Solanaceae > Przewalskia > Przewalskia tangutica. Next base: position 42,416,608 of record CM056737.1, on the reverse strand, counting down.
CAGAGTAGAACCCGGATCTATCAAAGCATACATATCAAACCCGAACCGATAAGGTACCCGTGATTTACATCGCGAGGCCTCCGATCCTCGCTTACCGACAAAGCATAAATGCGTTCTCGAGGACCGCTAGAATCGACCCGAGCCACGCCTCGCCGCGACTGGCCGACCCACGAGCACCGCCTCCGGCGAGTAATCAGAGGAGATGATGAAGCCGCAATGTAACTCGGGCCGAGCTCTACCACCGCCACGCCCGGCCTGACACCGCAGCGTGACCTCGCCGCCACAATCAGAATAAGCTCCAAAAGTAGTACCACACTTCCCGTAATGGATCTACCGACGCCACACCGGGTGGTCCCGATCGCCGCACTCGCTACTCGACGCCTCAAGCCCCGCCCCGGTCCGCCTCAAAACTCGGGCCAGGCCGAGGACGGCAGAGTGCTCGTGGCCGCCGTGGTGCGACCCAGATCGCCGCCGAGGCCGCCACCACGATAACCACCGTAAGACCCTCCCGCCCCGCCTTCTTCTCGCCGTCGCCCACTCGCCGACCAAGGCCTCGCATCCAAGGGCGCGAGCTCGCACGCGTAATGTCCATACCCGGCCGAGAGAAACCCCGCACATGACTCGCCATATAGTCGCTTCAGCCCGGTGACATAGCGGTGCACCCTATCCTCCATATCTCGCTACCAATGCCGGGACATATCGAGCCAATGAATCAAACTCGACATTGTACTACCCCGACAAGGCCCTTCTCGCCTCAGTAAAAATCTATCACCGCGCGCCTCCTCATCCGCGAGGCAAGAAGCGAGTGAGGAAAGCCTCCGAGAACTCATCCCAAGTAGCTGGGACGCGGTTTCCCGATAACTCCCATGAATCAAACCAATCGATCGCGGTATCACGCAGCCTATGCGGAACCAAAGATCACGACTCGCCTCCGACGCCCGATCACTCAAAATCCTCTGCCGACTTGATGAACTCCTCGCGATCATCCTCCGCCTCGATCCATAAAACTCCGGCTACATACCAAGAAGTCTCGTAGCCTCAAACTCTCTCGCCGGTGAATAACGGTGCGACCGATCGAGCTGAATCGAATCGCTGCGATCCAAATTTCTCTCGTACGCCACAACTTTAGCCAAAGTCGGGTTATCTCTCTTGTATCCTAACTCCTCCGCCTGCATCGGGGATGCGAGGTGCGGTACTGTGGTCTCGGCTGGCGGGCGCCATAGAACTCGCTGCCTCTCGTATAGACTGGCCCGAGCCCTCGTGACTGGTGTCTCGCTAGCGCCTCCTCCGCCTTGCCCTTCTCGCCCGGTTGCTTACGTGAGGCATAATCGTACAGAAAGGAATACGTTAGAGGTCCAACCTATAACACAACTCTAAAGCACGATCTCTGAATGAGAAGAACGGAAACCAATCCTAAATATCCTATAGCCTCGACATTGGTGTGGTGCACAACACACCGATAATCAAGACTCTACTAGATACGGTTCAGACACTTTCCGAGGATTAATCGCTCGATACCACTTTTGTCACGACTCGCTCGGCCCGTGATCGTGCCTTACCGGCACCCAAGTAGTCATACATCGAGTAATCGGAAACATAAAGCAAGACATGAAACGCTTTATAAAACAAGACATGACATGTGAGAAAACATCGCTTTCTAAGATATATATATAATCATGTTTTAGCAGCTACATCCGACATCGCATAAATACACTACTGCACTTAAGGAAAATACAACTATGGCGACAGTGGCCCCGCCATACCTCGATCAGATAAAACTATCTACAACAGTGAGATCATACCAAAAGTAGAGCCTCCAAGAGATGGAGCTCCCGACACCAACGTAGAGATCCTAAGGATGCGGATCTAGCACTCGCTGCTCTTACCGCAGACGAACGCAGCCTCGGGCGAGGTCGCATAACAGTACTAAGTATGCGAAATCAGAAGTACTTAAATGAAAACATATCATTTTTAAAACCGCTTACAAATATGTGCGAAACAACCAAGGCAACCGCACATAGTGCCACATCACAAACAAGAGCAACAATAGGTAATCAGAATACGCCTTGTCTAGGCCGCGAATGATCGAAACAGGCCACTCGCCACATCCTCATTCTCGCAAGCCTAATCTCGACTCGAGTCCGTGATAGCCACTCGCACGGGCCCGCATGAGGTATAACCCCGCATCGAGGGTAGCTACCTCGCATCGCCCCGACTCCCCGTCCGCATGGCCACATAGACCGCATGAGGCATAACCCCGCATACTAACTCGAACTCTCGTAGCTCGCATAGGCCCCCGACCCGCATGAGGTATTCTCGAATCACGGTCCTGCATCACCGAGTCTACCCCAGACGGAGGCGCCTTAACCTCCAGATCATCTCAAGAGGCGAGTGATAGTACACTAACATAACGACTTATCTTTAAACAACATAAGTACAACAAGGATACTCACTTATACAAACGTTACAAGGTACTAACACACATAGCAACATGTCATGCCTACTTATCAAACCATCTTATTATTCTTTCACAATTTCATATAAGTCCGCTAGAAATACATAGGCAACTTGTTTCTTTTATCAATCTTAAGTGGTTATACTTAACTTCCCATAAAGCTAGTATAACTCTTAAGCTTCGCTTAAGAAACCAATTAGTTCTCTTCTCAGAAAATGATTCAAGAGTCCTTTTGAAATGTTTTCGCTTCTTATTATTCAAAGCTTAAGCCAGGCATTGCCAGACGTATTATTCAGCTTAAGCCGTGAGGCATTGCCGTAAGTATTATTCGCTTAACACATGTACGCCTACCGCACTATATACATATTGTAAAATATCATGCTTTAGGAAGAATCACATACCTTCTCGAAAACCACCGCCAAGTCGAGTATGTCGCGCAGAGAATCAAATTATAATAGTCACAGATATCTATCAAAGTCTAGACTATTCAGAGGTCATTCTAAACAGAGGGTCCTCAATTTACGGAAAGTCAACAAGACAACCCTACCCATGAGCTATATAAGTTCATCGTGAAAACAAACTATGTAAGTACAACAGATATTCTTCTTTAAACCCTTCTAAGTATTTATACTTATTCTTATTCTACAACAAGTAGTATTCTCTAATTCAAAAGAGGGTTAGGATTAGTTACCCTGGTAAGCCCAATAATATCCTAGAAAAGTCGCTACCGAGCAAGGTTTTGCTCCTAAGTTGTATGCTCCATGAAACCTTAGAAGTTCTTCACAACTTCTACTAAGTACTAAGGTATTTGGGCTAGGTATTTTGGGCATTATAACAATACAAGAAGGCAACTTTTCTACCAAGGGAGGGGGTAGGTTTCGCCAGCTAGCTGGGTAGCCTCGCCAAGCTTCTCAAGGGAGTGGTGTGTTGGACGAATTGCTTACAAAGGAGAGGAAGGATTTTTAGACTTGAAAGCTTTTGTGGATGAAGAACTCTTCATCTCAAGAGGGGTATTTATAGGTCAAGGGATGGCCAACCAATGGCCAAGATTTAGCCAAGTGCTAGGCAAGTGTAGGTCAAGATTAGGCAAGTGTACTTAGCCAACTTGCACACAAAATATCTAACCAACTTTATGACAAGGATGGTCATCCATTCGCCCTATTGCGTGATAAGTCCACCAATGAGAGGTGGCAAATGTCGCCTCTCGTTGGTCCAAAGTGTTACGCCTCTAAAAATCCGCAAAATTAGAAATGACATAGCCGAATTTATCCTACGAAAACCGTGGAAACGCTTTCGCCGGAAATCGTTTCGCTATGTGAGTCAGGCCTAAAAATCGCCCAAGGCCTAACTTTAAGACCAAACTTTTGCACGTATTCCTTTACGCATATACTGGAAATACGGTATAACACGATAACCATCATTGCTGAGAAGGTCCGCTCAAAGTTACCAGGACCGCCGTTTCTAGCCTCTTCACGATCTTCGTTAACCCGCCGATCCTTCACGCTTTCTACCGACATAAGCCCGCACGCAGCATGCTCATGCTCGATTGAAGAGCTACTTGCACAACCTCTCTTAGATAATCATCAAGACCCGTGATAAATCGCACATAATATACTCTATGGTTGCTAAATCTCTAGCTAGTAATGTGGTCGCCTTTGCAATCCATACTTTCGCCATCGGGTCGTAACCAAGGTTCAAATATCATGGCCGCAGAGGAATCGCCGCCACTGTTAGACTCATTGGGCGACGCCGCAACTCCCCGAATGAAGCACCACCTCAGCGATGATTGGGCTCGTGCCTCGTGAACCTCTCGTGTTTACTCGCAGCCTCCTCCGCTCGCTTCTTCGGGTTCGGGTTTGCATGCGAGGCATAATCGTAAGGGAAATAAATACGTTAGAGGGGTCCAACTTATAACACGCCTCTAAGGCACGATCTCAGAGTGAGAAGAATGGAAACCAATCTAAATATCCACAGCCTCTCGACATCGCGGTGCACAACACACCGATAATCAAGACTTACTAGATACGGCTCAGACACTTTCCGAGGATAACTGCTCGACACTTTTTGTCACGACTCCCGGCCCGGATCGTGCCTTACCCGCACCCAAGTAGACATACATCGAGTAACCATGGAATATAAAACAAGATATGAAACAATATGAAGTGAGAAACAGCTTTATTCGAGAAAAGTCATGCTTCAGATATATATATAAAACTTGAACAGTTATATCCTTTTACAAACCCCGCCACAACAAAGATTACGCACTTCTAAGAATGTTATAACAACAATGGCGGACAGTGGCCGCCATACCTCGAATGAAAGTACCTACAACAACAGGCGACTATAACAAAGATAACCCTCCGAGACACGGAGTTTCCAAAAACGCTGAATCGTGACCTATGAGCGAGGATCAACAATCGTGTACTCTACCGCGGCATGAACGCAGCCTCAAGGCGAGGTCAAGATAACAGTACTAAGTATGTCAAATCAGTATCAGAAATGGTCATAATAGTCTATATAAAATGTACATATATGATAACCAATTTACGATACACAATATGTAAGCAATATGTCAAGTCGTGGACTCACGCCTTAAGGTAATTGTCACGACCACTCGGGCATCGCGCCTTACCCGGCACCCTAGTGATACAACATCGAGAAAATCAGCGGAAATAAAAACTTAAACATGAACAAGACATAAAATAAGCGATAGGCTAACCAAAACGGTTACCTTCCTATATATATAATTCAAAATTGAACAGTTAAATCCCTTACAAACCCTGCCCACAACAGTACTATAGACCTCTACGAATTTTATAACAACTATGACGGGACAGGCCCCGCCATACCCCGAATGTACAAGAACCTACAAACTTAGTGGAATCATACTAAAAGATAAGCCTCCTGAGAAACTGAGCTTCCCAAATGCTGAATCGTGATCCTGAGCGAGGATCAACAACGGTACTTACTGCACAGATAAACGCAGCCTCAAGGAGGTCAAGACAACAGTACCAAGTATGTGAAATCAAAATATCAGAATGAAATCATAATAGTCTATATAAAATGTGATACCGTATGATAACCAAACTACGCTCACATATATATTAGCAAATATGTCAAGTCGTGACTCACGCCCGTAAAGTCATCACTCAAATATAACCCGAATTTAACCACAACGCCGTGATTCCCGACATCTACTCCTGTGATAAGCATGGCCATGGAACCATCCTAATAGAAGCATACCCGTGGCCACCCATCGTGTCGGTATGTCCAAAGGAAATAACAAGATAACAATCATAATGGAAGATACTCATGCTACCCATCGTGTCGATGTCCAAAGCAAATAATGTAATAACACTCGTAATGGAAGCATACCCGTGGCCACCCATCGTGGCCGCATGTCCAAAAGGAAATAATAAGATAACAATCATAGTGGAAGCATACTCGGCCACCCATCGTGTCGATGTCCAAAGCAAATAATGTAATAACACTCCAATGGAAGCATACCCGCTGGCCACCCATCGTGTCGTTATGTCCAAAAGGATCGATATAGTGAAGCATACCCGCCACCCATCGTGTCAGTGATGTCCATCAATCAACCGGATAGCCTACCCAACGAGAGACGCCAGAGCACGTAAACACAACACTTGCACAACAAAAGCTATCACCACAAGCATAGGCAAGTTCAACATACTTTTAGACATTCTTTTATGAACACAACCGGTTTTAACCCCAAGGTACTACGATTTTAACTCTTTAAAAGATCCATTTCTTTCACACAAAGTCACACGATACCCGTAGTATCAAAAATAGAGTAATCTTTTGTAAGTAAACCAAAACAATTTTCATACTTTCTTTTAAACCAAATCATTTCTCCCTTTAAAGTCCAAATACCATATTAAATCCAATAATAAAACCATCCTTTGTTTTCATAAAGTCGTTATAACTAACTTCCCATAAAGTCATATAACACTTTATGTTTTAAACCAATTTAAGACAAAACCATGCCTTTCTTTTAAACTAAAACACTTCAAATTCCTCAAGTCTCATTTCTTTTAGAAAACAAGTTCCTTACTTTGGAATTTAAGAAAATCAATACTTGTTATTAATGATCTTATTAAAGCCCATGATCTAGGAAATGTAATACAATTTTGTCTTATCTAGCTTCTATGCATGGAGGTTTCATCGGTTTTAATATAATTAATTATTTGTCAATACATTTTCCTTTATTAACGCTGCAAAGGGTTTGTTCGATACTTATTCTCATTTCCAAAATCAATATAACTTATTCCTTTTAAAACTCAATTACCCATTTATCATAAATGCGGTTTCACAACTTTTAACACAAACCAAGTCCTTAATATTTCACATCAAGTCATTTATAAGTCAAGTCTCTTATCTTTTAAAAATCACGCACCATTTCTTTACCTACATAAAGTTGTTATAACAAACTTCCCATAAAGTCGTTATAACACTTTATGTTTTAAACCAATCAAATTCGCTTAGCACACGTATGTCTACCGTACTACAGTTCACACAATCATGCTAGAAAAGATAGGAAGAGGTTCATATACCTCGCGACGATTATCGACAATTAGCAAAACGCCCAAAGTACTATCACTCGCTAGCCTTTCCACCCTTCAAGTATAATACGCCACTCGTAGTACTTCAACCTATAATGGCCATAAAATGTCTATCAACTTCTAGATCTCTTCAGAGAATATTCTAAATACAAGATTCCTTATTCTACGGAAAATTCGCAAAGACCTCCCCGTAACCACATAAATCTCCTCCTCTATCAAGGCCCGCTACCAAGCCAACAACCCCTGATGGGTTACACGCCTAACCGACGTGTATAACATCGCCCCACAATAATACTACAAGTCTCATCAGAATACATTCAATGTAAATACACAATTCTTATCCATATTCATTCTACATATAGTATACTCAACTATACATTACTACAACATGTAATATCCAATTACAATAGGGGACAAAGATAATTACCTCGATAAGCCCAAAAGTATCCAAGAATAAACAGTCGCTCCCGAGCAACGCTTAGCTCCAATTCCTTACGCTCCAACCCGCTCCAAGCAACCCTGAGAAGTTTCTAAACAAATTCTCTTAACACTTCATCTAAGCTATGAAGATTTTTCTAGGCTTCATTTTGCGACTATGTAATAAAGTAGTATTTCTGCTCTTATGTCGATTTCTTTGGAATACCACAAGGGATTTAGGCTAAAGTATTTGGAATAACAACAATACTTGAAGAATTCTACTCAAGGTGGGGTGTTTGGACGAGAACTCACTAAGGGAGGGGAATTTTTTTGCCTTGAAACTTTCTAACGTGGATGAAATAAAGTCTTGCACACGCGGGTATTTATAGGGAAATCAATGGCCAAGATCTAGGCAAGTGGATGGTGAGGATGGGGTACATGTGTGGGTAGTTGGCCAACCATTTGGCTACCACAAAATGGGACAAGTGGCCACCACAAAATGGGGCACTTGTCCACCAAAAACGCCCCACTTGTCTTCTCCACCCTACCAACACGCCACACGGGGTGACACGTGTCGCCCCTACTCGCCCAAAATATTTCATCTTTCAAAATATCCGTAATGCCAAAAATCTGAAAATAAAGTGGGCCCCACAAAACAGAATTTTCCCGTGGCCCCACGTGACCAATTTCGAAATAAAATTTCATAATTCTCAAATATTCCAAAAGTCCAAATACCAAATCTGGGAATCCAATTCCTTTAACGAACATTTTTCCTTCACAAAATCCGAAACTTTTCCGAAAAAATCACATATTTCTTCCTTTCCACTTTATCGTCAGATTCTAAGACGACGCCCTCGTATACATACCTCGAACTACTGGTGTAACAATCTTTCCCTTAGAAACATTCGTCCCGAATGTTCCTTCTAAGTCTCCAATCGCATACGCGCAGATAGTCTTCACTACTATACTTACGAAACCAACTATGCCCCATATTGCCATAATACAACACACGCGCAACAACTCAAATCCAAGCCAACGAAATCACCTCTAACATTACAAAAGCTTCCACCTATGGTCTAAAGGATACTCCTTCGTGACATCTTCACAACAAAATGATCTCTTTTATTCTCTAACACACGCTCACTCCTTTCCTTACTCGTCATACCCTTCTCGCACACCCGAACTCTCTCTAGTACACGCATCGCATCTACCATCGCTTCAGCTTTCCAAAACCTCGAGTCACTACCTCCAAACTTGGTCATTTTTCTAGCCTCAAATTCCTTTAAGGCCCTTCCGCCTTCACGATCCGATTCCGTCGAACGCATCCACGAACTCGCATAACTGCTACCTAAACTGGGCTTAACACCCTCGTGACCCTATCATCTAGCGACCACCTCAACCGACCCACTACATTCCGGCCGCGGTTGACTCGCGAAATGGCCTCAACCCGACCCACTTCAGACTAAACTCTCGCTCCCCGATCCGAACAATCTTACTACCACGCCATGAAGCTACTACTTCCATCTCATACTACCCATGGATTTATCACAACTTACACCATGCTAACCGAACATAGCACTCACATGAATCTACCATAACGACCTAAACAAGTCTCTAAGGTCAAGATCTACCAGAACCATCGCCTACTTTCCTTTGCCGCCTAATCAAATCTTGCTCACGGGCGATAACTACGTAGGTGATGAACCAACATCGATCCCGGCGTCGAGTAGTAACATCCGCGCCACCTGCTCGACAATTTCTCGCAAATGGCCCGCTGGCCGCCGCAAGCCTAACAAGCTATTTAAGTAGTACGACACTCCCATAAGAACCCCTACTACAACGACTCATACCGAGCGGGTGGCCTCTCCGGCTAACACCCCTTCCTCCGATCCACCGAATCTGAATCGACTGCAGGCTAAGTCATCCCACCGTATCCTCCTACTAGGACATTCTTCTCTCACACGGCCCTCGACGGCCGGTAAAACAAGCATTAGTAAGAAAGACGACATTTCCTGATGACGTCTACCACATAGTGAACACAGAGGGAAAATCGAACTGGGCCTAGAACCTATGCAAATCTGGAACTGAAACCCCGAGTTCACCAACTCCTAAATACCCCGAACGCCCCAAGTCCATGGAGGACCACTCAGATCGGGCGGAGGCGCATAACCGGGCCTCGGTAGGTCCGCCGAAAGTTACCAAAGCGACCTCGCTGCTCGCCTCTTCGCCGATCTTGGTTAATCCGCCGATCTCCAAGTTCCTCACCGCTGCAAGCTCAGACGCGCAATGTCCATGTCCGATCAAAAGCTACTCTTGTACAACTCGCTAGATAATCGCTATATCTCGTGACATATCGGTGCACTCTATCCTCCATGTCCGCCACTAACGCGGGGACATAACGAGCCAATAAGTCAAACTCTATATCAGATTCCCGAACCGTCCGCCCGCTCGCCTCAACCTCATAAATCTATTCGCCCGAGCTCTCCTCATGCGAGGGCAAGAAGTGTGTAAGAAATGCCTCGAGGTCTTGATCACTTTCATGATCCGCAGAATCCGAATAAACTCGATGATCTTCCTCGGGCCCTCAATCCATAGGACTCGTGGATCGCAACTCAAGAAGTCCCAAGTCTCAAAACTATCGGATCTAGGGTGAACTATCGTACCGCCGAACCACCGGCCTCGTCCGTCCTCATTCCCACCACCAGACTAGCTAGTAATCGCCATCTCCTTGTAACTCATATCCTTTGTTCTCGCCGGAATCAAGACTCGTATCGTGGTCTCGTAGCTACCGCCGCTCTAAACTCTCTCAGGGCTAGCGGCGCCGAACTCCCCGAACGAAGCACTATCTCGTAATGACCGGGCTGTGCCTCGTAACCTCCGTGTTTTACTCGAAGCTCCCTCCGCTGCCTTGCACATCTGGGCCCTGGTTGCCTTGCATAGAGACATAACTAGCACAAACGAATACGCAAGAGGGAGTCCAACTAATAACACGCCTCTAAGGCACGATCTCAGAGTGAGAAGAATGGAAACCAATCCTAAATATCCTGCAGCCTCCTCGATTATAGTGTGGTGCACAACACACCGATAATCAAGACTCTACTAGATACGGTCAGAGACACTTTCCGAGGATTAATCGCTCGATACCACTTTTGTCACGACCGACTCCTGCCCGCGATCGGTGCCTTACCCCGGCACCCTAGTGATACAACATCGAGAAATCAATAACATAAAACACAATACATGATACAATGTAAAGAAGACACATGTTTATCCAAGAAAAGTGGCCTCTCGATATATATAAATAACAACTCTTTCAAAATAAAGTTTAATCCTTTTACAAACCCTACCCACAACAAGATTTCATGCACTTACGAATGATATGACAACAACGACGGACAGGCCGTCATACCCCTGAATGTAAGCACCTACAACAACAGGGGACTATACCAAGATAAGCCTCTGAAGAAACGGAGCTTTCCCAAACTCTGAACTGTGACCCTAAGAGCGAGGATCAACGATCGTGTACTCAACTCGCGCAGATTTAACGCACTTCAAGGAGGTCGATAACAGTACCAAGTATGTGAAATCAAAATATCAGAAATGAAATCATAATAGTCTATAAAGCAGAGACATGTATGATAACCAAACTACGATTCACAATAAATAGGCAATATGTCGTCGTGGACTCACGCCTCAAAGTCATCACTCAAATGTAACTATGGGTCTCACGCCATAACATCAATCATGCCCGTGGAATACCTTCCTCACCGCCAGCTTATGATATAAAAGCACCAAGAAATACATGAACACCGTGTCCCACTGTGTCCTAATAAAACAAGATGCAGGTAAGTAAGGCATAACCGACTACTAACACCTACGATTTAACGTCATAAATCGTATCATGATATCTGCTCTGCATCACATGATCAAAGCCGGTCACTCGCCCGAGATCAAATGTGCGCGCGTCTAGCCTCGAACTCTCGTAGCTCGATAGGCCAACCTCATAGCCCGCATGAGGTATTCTCGTGACGAGGGTAGCTACTCCCGCATCGCCCCGACTCGCAGTCCGCATGGCCACAAAGACCGCATGACCACGCGGCCGCAAACTAACCCGAACTCCCGTAGTTCCGCATGGATCCTCGACCCGCATGAGGTATTCTCGAATCACGGTCCTGCATCACCGAAGTCTACCCCAGACGGAGGCGCTTAACCTCCGAGACAAGTCAAGGTGAGTGGTACAATACCAACATAACTACCGAGAGTCAAACAACTTTAAGCGCAAATGAGGAAAACCCCTTTACACAAAACATCACAAGATACTAACACACGTAGCATCCTAGCATGTTTACTTATCAAATCAACAAGAAAGTATTTCAAGGCTATCACAAACCAACACAATCATGTTATACACACAAGGTACATTCTAATATATGATTAACAAGATCTGTATCTATTCCCAAAGTACTTCATACATTATCTTTTAAAAGATACGTTACGCTTACAAAAGTCACACAATACCCGTAGTATATGAAAATAGAGTGATTATCTTTGAAGTAAATCAAAACACTTACCTTTGTAAAATCAAGTAACAACATTATTTTCCAAACGCCCAAGTTTGCCTAATTTCAAATGTTCACGGTTCTTATTTTAGAAAGGTTTCAGAGTTCATAGTCTTATTCATTTAAGAATATAATTCTTTTAAACCATCCGAGAAAACATAAGCCTTATATGTGAGTAGGATATTCTTGTTTATAACAATCTTATTACAAGACCGTGATCTAGGAAATATCATTTTGTCTCATCTTAGCTTCTATGATGGAAGTTTCTAATGGGTTTTAATCACAAAACATTTCCTTTATTAACGCCGCAGTTGGTTTGTCGATACACATTCTCGATTTCCAAATCAAGAAAACATTCTTAAGCCGTTATACCTAACTTCCCATAAACATACTATAACTCTTAATTTATTCAAAAACCAAGTAATACTACTTCTTTCAAAATGATTCAAAAATCTTTTGAAATACTTCAAGTTCTTTATTATCACATAACCAACCGCTTATAGTTCAAATCGCTTACCTTTTAAAACCACAAGTATTTTCTTACATACATAAAGTCGTTATAACCAACTTCCCATAAAGCCGTTATAACACTTTATGTTTTAGACCAATCAAATACATTTAACACATGTACGTCTACCGTAATACATAGTTACACACATATCATGCTAGAAGAGATAGGAAGAGGTTCACATACCTCGCGACGAGTATCGACTAATAGCAAAACGCTCCAAGTACCTCAAGACGTCGGCTACTCCTTAAGCCAAGTAGATCGCGCCACACGTAGTACTTCAACCTATAAGGCCACAAGGCGCTTATTAACATCTAGATCTTATCGTAGAACATTCTACGTAAAATTCGCAGACTTCTCCCGCCACAACGTAAATCTCCTCCTCTATCGAGGCCGCTACCAAGCCAACCGGGGTTCTACACGCCTAACCTGACGTGTACAAATCTACTCTACAAGAATACTACACAAGTCTACCAAATACACCCTATGTAATTACGTCAAAGACTCTTCTTCGAAAATGTTTCTTATTATTCAGTGCTTAAGTCCAAAGACATTGCCGATAACAACGTCGCTTCTATATATAGTATACTTCAACTATATAGTCTAACAATCATGTAATTTCCAATTACAATAGAGGACAAGATATTTACCTCGATAAGCCCATAATTATCCAAGTATAAAGTCGATCCCGGCAACGTTTAGCTCCAACTCCAAGGCCCAACCCGCTCTAAACCACCTTTAGAAGTTCTAACCAACTTCTACATACTACTCCAACTAACTATGGAGATTTTTCTTAGGGTTTCGGTTTTGTACCGACGGAAGTATAATAGTATAACTGGCTTTTAGTATAGGTATAACCTTAGAATACTACAAGGTATACGCTAAGGTAATTTGGGCATTACAACAATACTTTTGAGAGTATTTCTACCAAGAGGGGTATTTATACGAGACAACACCACAAGTGGGTGTATACCCCTCGCCTACCCACTGTGGGGTACTCGGCCAAGGCGGTGGGGAGAACTCTCGCCAGGGGCCTCTCAAAGGGGAGGACGAACAAGAAGGGAGGGAGGATTTCTAAGACTTAGAACATTTTAGGATGAATAAGTCTTCAAAGGGGAGGGGTATTTATAGGTCTAGCAAAGGCCAACCAATGGCCAAGATCTAGCCAAGTGCTATGCAAGTGTAGGGCCAAGATTCATCCAAGTACACCTTATCCATCTACCACACCAACCAACACAAAATATCCTACCTACTCCCACATGCCCAAATCGTCAATTCCGCCCAACACACCCACCAATGAGAGGGTGCCAAGTGTCGCCCTCTTGTGAATCCGCAAAAATTAAAAATGACATAGCCGGAATTTTCCCTTCGCAAGTTATGTAAAACGTTTCGTCGAAAAATGACTCTAATCGGGTGTTGTGCACAAAGTGAAATCGGCCAAGCCACTTTAAAAGCCCAAACTTTTCTACGTACGTCCTTACGTACATACCCTTGGAAATACGGGGTATAACAATTAATGATCTTATTAAAGCAGCCATGATCTAGGAAATGTAATACAATTTTGTCTTATCTTAGCTTCTATGCAGATGGAGGTTTCTACTGGTTTTAATATAATTAATTATTTGTCAATACATTTTCCTTTATTAACGCTGCAGTGGTTTGTTCGATACTTATTCTCATTTCCGAAATCAATATAACTTATTCCTTTTAAAACTCAATTAACCATTTATCATTATTGCGGTTTCACAACTTTTTAACACAAACCAAGTCCTTAATATTTCACATCAAGTCATTTATAAATCAAGTCTCTTATCTTTTAAAAATCACAGACCATTTCTTTACCTACATAAAGTTGTTATAACAAACTTCCCATAAAGTCGTTATAACACTTTATGTTTTAAACCAATCAAATTCGTTTAGCACACGACGCTCACCGACTACATAGTTCACACAATCATGCTAGAAAAGATAGGAAGAGGTTCACATACCTCGCGACGATTATCGACAATTAGCAAAATGCTCCAAAGTACTATCACTCTGCTAGCCTTTTCCACCCTTCAAGTAGAATACGCTACTCGTAGTACTTCAACCTATAATGGACATAAAATGTCTATCAACTTCTAGATCTCTTCGTAGAATATTCTAAATACAAGATTCCTTATTCTACGGAAAATTCGACAAAGACTCTCCTCAGAATCACACGACCACCGATCGCGATCGTGCCCTACCCGCACCCTAATGTATACATCAGAGATAATCACGAACATACATGAAACTTATAAAATAAAACCACATAAGTAAAACAACAAAGTTAGCCGATAGGCTACCTTCCCGACATAAATATATACAACCAAGCAGCTTGCCTCATTTCTTTACAACCGACCCACAAATATGTGACTACAGCACTCTAAGAGTTTTTATCATAACAATCGTATGGACAGGCCCCGCCATACCCTGAATATACATGAATCTACTACCTCGTGGAAACCGCATCAAGAGATAAGCCTCCGAGCAAATGGAGCTTTTTCCCAAAATCAACCGAGATCCTAAGAGCAAGGATCACCAACCTGGTACCTAAACTCGCGGCATGAACGCACTGGGGGTCCGCATAACATGTACCTAGTATGGAAATGTAAATAAAATGCAATAACCAAATCATATCTCAGATAAAAGAATGTCCTTTTAACTCCTGAAATCAATCATATATTAACCGTTCCTTTCCTCCTTTCAATAAGATTTAACAACATATTCTTACATACATACCTAAGAGTTTAATCCAGTCTTTTTCACATAACTTACATATCTTACATAACATAATCCGGCCCATTTATGACACGGTGTCTTGATGAATCATGTGACATAACTCGCCCGCCCGGGCCTGCATCTTGTGGAATCATGTAGCATAATCCGCCCGCCCGCTGGGCCTTGTAAGATGACACAACCCGCCTATGTGTAGGCTCTGGTAATATGGCGTAATCCGCCTATGTGTAGGCTCTGTATCTCATAACGTAATCCGCCTATTTGTAGGCTCCTGTATCTCATAACGTAATCCGCCTATGTGTAGGCTCTGTGATTTTCCTTACGTAACATTTTAAACCGCCTTATTACTTCTTTCAAGTCGCCATAACAACTTCCCATAAAGTCGTTATAACAACCTTTCATTTTATAGAACATAATACACATTTATTCTTACAACACTTAGGAAAACGGGATCCAAAGATACTACGTACATACATACTTAAAAAGAATCATATCGCTTATAACTTCATAATCCTTAAAAGACAATCAAAGTTCTTAGTCTTCAAACTTCATAACATACTTCCTTTAAAGCCCAATTACTTATACAAAAAAAAATATAACGTTCCATACCTTCCAAAACCAAGTAATTTATTCCCTTAAAATCATATAACTTCCACTTTTAAAATCAATCCCCTTTTCACATATAAATTCAAGTCATTTTCGAACATAAAATCCACTTACTTACTTTAAACAAATCAAGACACATAGCCTTTAAATCAAATCTCATAATTTTTTTAACCATTCTTACCAACGTCTCCCATAAGACCTAGTAAGGACTTAGGACAATTTAAACATACTCTTAACTTAGATTCAACAATGTAAATACTTCTTAACTTCTAAGAGTAGAAGGAATCTTGAAATACTATCACATGGAGATTTCATACGTAGGATCATGCCAAAGAAAGAAGAGGTTCACATACCTCGCGACGACTAGCGACAAGTTGCAAAAAGGCTCCAAAGTAATTCAACCTATAATGGCCACAATACGTCCATTAACTTCTTAATTCAAACGTAGAATATTCTAAGTGCTAAGTCACTAAATTCTACGGAAAATCGAACAACACCTCTTTTGTTTCTACTTACTTTGCCACCTTTTTCAAGGCCAAAATACAATAACCAAACAACCCCAATTGGCTCACAACAATAGAAGGTAGTCCAATACAAATGAATAACAAACTAATACAACTACAAGTCCAAATTCGGCCACCTTGAGTTCAACAATACCAATTCTTATCCAATTTCCATTTCAATCCAAATTGGTAGCATAATATCATATCAAGTCGCATTTGATTAATACTACCATAATCTTCAAGTCAATAACATGAGACGATTCTAACAACGATTAAATTGTAATCCAACTTAACATGGCTTACATTACATTTCGGATATCCAAGACTACAATCAATCCATAATCCTTATAAACTTCAACACATATACTTCATGCTAGCAACATGTAAAGATAACAACAGTAATAAAAATAATCTTGTAACACTTTCAAAGAACAAGATTATACCTCCACGAATCTTAAACAAATCTTTCAACCAAGTCGCTCCTTAGCAACTTAGAGACTCTTCAAGGCACTTCAATCCGCTACTTGAGACCCTTAGAACCACACCAACAACGTTCCTTCAAACTTTCAATCCAAAACCTAGAAAGCCACTAGGTTTTCACTTTGCGACTAATACGAAAACTCTCTTTTTCCGGGATTTTTCTATTGAGATACACTTACAATACCCTCATGAACCTTGGTTTAAAGTGTGGAGCTTATTGGACAAGAAACACAAATTTTTCTCCCTTGATGGACCCCTAACCCGAGAGCAACTATGATGTTCTTCCAATTTTTTGTAAAAATTTTCTAAGTGTTTAAGCTTGTCTACTACTACTAGTATTATATAGTGCAATGTTGGGTCAAGATGCAAACAATTGGGTGGTTTGGATGATCTCTTATAAAATATCAAGACTAGTGGGACCTTTGACTTTGGTCAAGAAACTCAAGCTCATTAATTGGAAGACTTTGTCATCTTAAGACTATGGTCAATGACCATTTTGGCCATGCCTATTTTCGTCCAAGGCATCAATAAAGGGGGGGTGACAAGTGTCGCCCTCCCATTCGTCACAATATTACGTTTTCCGACAATTCCATAATTCCGATAAATTTTCTTACAAGTCTCAAATCTTAACACTTGTGAGTTCTTACGTACGTTCTTAAAACATGTCCTGTAAATACGGGGTGTAACAGTAACCACATAAATCTCCTCCTCTATCAAGGCCCGCTACCAAGCCAACAACCCCTAGGGGGGTTACACGTCTAACCGGACGTGTACAACACTGCCCCACAATAATACTACAAGTCATCAGAATACAAATTCAATGTAAATACAGTTCAATTCTTATCCATATTCATTCTACATATAGTATACTCAACTATACATTACTACAACATGTAATATCCAATTACAATAGGGGGACAAAGATAATTACCTCGATAAGCCCAAAATTATCCAAGATATAAGTCGATCCTGAGCAACGTTTAGCTCCAATTCCTTACGCTCCAACCCGTGTTATACCCCGTATTTCCAGAGTATGTACGTGAGGACGTACGTAGAAAAGTTTGAGCCTTAAAGTAGGCAATGGCCGAAAATTTTGTGCACAACACACGAAAAGAATCGTTTTCCGACGAAACGTTTTCCAAACTTTGCGAAGGGAAAAATACGGCTATGTCATTTATTATTTTTGCGGATTTTTCCGAGAGATGAAATATTTTGGACCAACGAGAGGGTGACACTTGTCCCTCAAGTGGACGGCATTGGGAGGGCATTCCTTGCACGTTTTTTGTGCTTTCTTTTGGTCAAGGGTTAGGTAGGATATTTTGTGTAGTAGATGGATAAGGACACATGGATAAATCCTCACCCTACACTTGCACCCTACTTGTCTTGATCTTGGCCATTGGTTGGCCTATAAATACCCCCTTAGTTGATGAACTTCTTCATCCACAAAATGTTTTCTAAGTCTTGAAATCCCTTCCCCCCTTCTCTTGAGAGCTCTAGCCGAGAGCACCTCCTCCCCCCCTTCCTAGTTAAGCTAGCCGAAACCCCTCCCCCTTTGTGAGCCCTACCAAACCTACCCTCCTAGTAGTGTTGTTCTCGTAAATACCCACCCCCCTTGGTAGAAAAATACTCTCCAAGTATTGTTACTATTCCCAAATACCTTGGCCCTAATACCTAGTAGTATTCCAAGGTTACACTTATACTAAAAGCCCAGAAATACTATTATACTTCCCTTCAGTCACTAAACGAAACCCTAAGGAAAATCTTCACAGTTGGTTGAAGTATTAGGAAGAAGTTTCGTAGAACTTCTAAGGGTTATTTGGAGCGGGTTGGAGCACCCGGAGTAGGAGCTAAACGTTGCTCAGGATCGACATTAAACTTGGATAATTTTGGGCTTACCGAGGTAAATAATCCTATCCTTCTATTGTAATTGGAAATTACATACTGTAGTTGTATAGAAATGAATATAAGATTCATAGAAGAGAATTAAACTGTAATAGAAGGATATTACAGAATAGACTTAAACTGGAATCACATCAGAAGAATATTCTACAAGAGTAGTCTAGGCATTGATAGACTTGTATAACCTTTATAGGTTGAATGTTCTGCGAGTAGCATGTACTACTTGGAAGGTGGTCAAGGCTAGCCGGGTTATAGTCGTGGAGCGTTTTGCTAATAGTCGATAATCGTCGCGAGGTATGTGATCCTTCCTATCCTCTTGAGCATGATATTTTAAAAGAATATATATATAGTACGGTAGACGTACGTGTGTTAACTGAACATAGTTGTACGGCAATGTCTTTTGACTTAAGCCTGAATAATAAGAATCTTGAAGTATTTCAAAAGAATTAAGAAACCGTTTTGAAAGAAGAGTAATACTTGGTTATAAAAGCTTAAGAGTTATACTAGCTTTATGGGAAGTTAGGTATAACGACTTAAGAGAGATAAAAAGAATGGTTTATTAATTTTAGAAGTTAAGAGACTTGATATTAAAAGATAAGAGACTTGACTTAAGTAACTAATATGAGTTTTTGTGTGAAACCTCATTCGTGAGTAATGAGTACTTGGTTTGTAAAAGGAATAATGCTTTACTGATTTCAGAAATGAGAATAAGTATCGAACAAACCACAACAGCGCTAATAAAGGGAAATGTATTGACTAATAAAGTATTATTAAAACCAGTAGAAACCTCCATCTGCATAGAAGCTAAGATGAGACAAAATGATATTTCCTAGATCATGGCTGCTTAAATAAGATTGATTATGAACAAGAATAACCTATTCACATATAAGGCATATATATCTCAAATTGTTTTAAAGGAGAATTATATCATTAAGTGATTAAAACTATGAACTACGAAACCTTTCGAAAATGAGAAACTGAGCATTTGAAATTAGGCAAACTTGAACGTTTGGAAAATAATGTTGTTACTTGATTTACTAAGGGAAGTGTTTTGGTTTACTTAAAAGGATAGTCACTCTATTTTTATACTACGGGTATTGTGTGACTTTTTGAAAGAAACGGACCTTTTAAAAGAGTTAATGTATGAAGTACTTTGGGGATAAAACCCAAATTGTTAACATAAATTAGAAAGTACCTTGTGTGAATAAATTGATTTTGTTGGTTTGTGATAGCCTTGTAATACTTTTTGTTGATTTGATAAGTAAACATGTTAGGATGCTACGTGTGTTAGTATCCGTGATGTTTGTGTAAAGGGTTTCTTGTTGTGCTTATGTTGTTTAACGATAAACTGTTATGTTATTATATCACATACCCCCTTGACTTGTTATACCGAGGGCTTGCAACCCTTGATGCGGGTCTATAAGGCCTATGCGGTCTGCGTGACTACGCGAGTCGCGGAGTTCCAGGTTGATCATTCCGGTGTTTTATCCCGACGCGGATGCCGGCTATGTCCGCGTGACTACGCGGTCTATTGAGACTATGCGGATCGGGAGTCCGCGAGGGTACCGGGGTTATCTAGCCCCGATGCGAGGAATACCTCACGCGGTCTATGTGTGACTCCATGCGGATCGCGAGTCCAGGTTAGGCATGCATAATGATACTATGGGCGATTGGCCTTTCTTCGATCATTCGCGCCTAGGAAAGACTCATTACGATTTACCTACTATTGCTCTTGTTTGTGATATGACACTATGTGCAAATTGAACTAATTGTATTTGCAAATGGTTTTAAATACTTTGATTTCATTTAAAGTACTTTACAGTTTCACATACTTGGTACTCAGATCGACTCCTTGGGGCCGCGTCATGCCGCCGCAGTAGAGGTACTCCTACCGTTGATCCCCGCTCTTAGGATCATCGTTTTGCGTTGGGAAAGCTCCGCTTTCTCCGAGGCTTAGCATTTTAGTATGGTCCCCGTCGTTGTAGGTATTTGCATTCGGGGTATGGCGGGCCCCGTCCCGCCATTGTTGTTATAAACTCTAGAGGTCCGTAGTCCCGTTGTAAAGTTGGGATGTAATCTGCTCATTTTGGGTATTTATATATATGCCAAAGGCAAGTTTTCTCGATAATCGCTTTCACATTTCATATTATATCATGTCTTGTCAGATGTTCCATTGATTACTCGATGATTGTATCACTAGGGTGCCCGGTAAGGCACCAACACTGCCCGAGTTCGGTCGTGACAAAAGTGGTATCGAGCGCTTAATCCTCGGAAAGTGTCTACAGATCGTATCTAGTAGAGTCTTGATTATCGGTATGTTGTGCACCATACCAATAATCAGGAGGCTATAGGATATTTAGGATTGGTTTCCATTCTTCTCACTCAGAGATCGTGCCTAGAGTTGTGTTATAAGTTGGACCTCTAACGTATTCCTTTCCTTTACCGCTATGCCTCCGCGCAAAGGCAACCTGTGCCCGTAAGAGCAAGGCGTGAGGCGCGAGTAGAGTAGAGAGAGGTTACGAGGGCACAGGCCCAATCATCACCGGAGGGAGTGCTTCATTCGGGGAGTTCTGCGCCACCAAATTCCAACGGTTTAACACGGCAGAATAGCTTCCATCGGCCATGATGTATGAGCCTTCGCCCAATGACAGGAACAGGGAGTATGGATTGCAAAGAGTCGACCCTATTGCGAGCTATGGATATAGCAACCAGAGAACATATTATGTACCGATTTATCACGGGTCTTGATGACTATCTAAGAGAGGGTTGTGAAGAAGTAGCTCTTAAGTCAGGAATGAGCATGGCCTGCGTTCAGGCTTATGTGCAACAGGTTGAGAAACGTAGAGATCGACAGGTTAATCAAGGGCAGCAGAAGAGGGCCAGATCAGCAGAGTCCTTTGGTAACGTTCGAGGCGAACCGCCTCAGCAGCAGATTAGATATGCGCCTCCGCCCGAGGCAGTGTTCCTCCACAGGTTCGTGACGCTCGGTATGCCGAGTTGGTCGAACCTGTGGCTTCCGGTTCACGCCTATACGAGGTTCTAGCCACCGTTCGATTTTCCTCGTTGTTCACGGTGGAAAGCGCCATCCCGGAATGTCGTTTTTTGGTGCTTGTTTTACTTGCGGCCGTCAGGGCCATGTGACGAAAGAATGTGTAAGAAGGAGGACTCACCTACCGTGATCGGGCCATGGATTCAGTGCGGAGAGGAAGGGTGTTAGCTGAGAGGCCACCCCCACCTCGTTGAGCTGTGGTAGGTATCATTCGTGAGTGTCGACTACTGACAAACTTGTTATGCTTGCCATGACAGGCCATTTTGCGAGGAATTGTCCACCAAGGGTGATGCGAATGTGAGACTCAAATTTTCGGGATCAGTGGCTAGTTCATCACCTTCCCCAGCTATGCGCCCAACAGGGCAGGTTTGATTAGAACGACAAAGGAGAGTGAATCAGGAGATACAGGTATATCCTTAACTCTCTAGAGATTTGTATGTGGGATAAGATAAGTATATCTTAAGTGTTACGTTCAGTTAACATTGTGTAAATTGTGATTAGAAATCATGGTTAGTTAACCAGGTAAGATTGGGGGATAGAGAAAGTGTGAGCCTTAGAGTTTTATACGTAGAGACCTTAGAGGCGAGGCCATCTCGAGTAAAAGATGTATTTTTAGGTTTGACCCTTATCAGAGTGCATAGTACACGTGAGATATGTTAGTGTGATAAATCCCTGAGTGGTATGAAATGAAAGAGGGTAGTTGAGCTAAGAAGACCACTAGGTTTTTCGTGACTTGATTAGTGAGATTGTTCCGGATCGGGGAACAAGAGTTTTTGTGCGACAGCGGGTCGGGTTGAGGACCAATCACGGGTCAACCCGCGGCCTGTTTTGTGGTGGGGTCAGTTTGTGGTGGTCCCACTTTGTGATAGGGTCATGAGGGTGTTAGGCCCAAGTTTAGTTAACCATCGTACGAGTTCGTGGATGCATTCGACCAGTAGTCGGGCCGATGAGGTCAGCCCATCTTGTCTTTCATGCAGGACCGTTTACTCGGCAGAGGGTTATGCGAGATGTTACTTCAGGAAGGTTGTAAGGCTCCACGAGGTGCCTACTTTCACCTTATGACAGCAAAGGAGCCCGCCATTTACTGCTTTTTCTCGAGGTTTTACCAGCAGGTTAGGAACTCAGTGAGTCTCGATGCATTCGCCTCTGCCGTTGTTTGGATTTGGTGGTGTGAGGATTGTTGCCTCTGTTGAGGAGTGTTTTATAACTACCATTTCAGTATTCGGATATCGCCACGGCCTTGTAGGGCGGAAGTGCAAGTTTGGCCGATTGGTTCGATGTTGGCAAAGTTCAGATAGTTGGTTCATACTTGTTTCGGCTGTGATGGATAGGTGAAGCTTATCCGTAAGAGATTATTGGCACCAGAGTCGATAAGTCGTATGGATGATCGGCATTTACACTTAGAGTTCAGGTTGACGGTGGGTCTTCTTGAAGGTACCACCCCAGAAAGGGTGTGAAGAGTTTGGAAAACAGAGGAAACTTAGCCCGAGTTACTTTGGGCCTTTCAGATCATGTGAAGAGTAGGCCGTTGCCTATATGTTAGCTTTTGCCGTCCGACTTGTGAGGCGATGTCCGGCCCTTCATGTTAGGTTCGAAAAGTATCTGAGATCCATCCGTAGTATTCTCGCTAATGATGACCAAGTCGAGGTAGTAACCTAGAGTTTTGGAACCAAGAAGTGTGAATGTGGTAAGTTATGAGAAAGAGTTCGAGTGTACGAGAAGCGGTACGACGAGTAAGGAAGAAGCGAGCATGTGTTAAGAACATAGATGTGATCTTTTCTTTGGTAAAGTGAAGGTGCGAAGGAGTATCTTTTAGCCCTCGGGAGTTTTTGTGATGTTAGAGGTGATTCCTCGGACTTGGATTAAGTATTGAGCGTGTGTTATTTTGTGGCTACGTGTCATTGGCAACTTGTTTAAGTTAAGAGGAACTTCATCGTTATCCTTCGAGAAGGAACATTCGACGAATGTTTCTAAGGAGGAGAATGTTATACCCGTGATATCCGCAGTATGTACGTGAGGACGACGAGAAAAGTTTGAGCCTTAAAGTAGGCAATGGCCGAAAATTTTGTGCACAACACACTAAAAGAATCGCTTTCCGACGTAAACGCTTTTCCAAACTTTGCGAAGGGAAAATACGGCTATGTCATTTATTATTTTTATGGATTTTTCGAGAGATGAAATATTTTGGACCAACGAGGGTGACACTTGTCCTCAAGTGGACGGCATTGGGAGGGCATTCCTTGCACGCTTTTGTGCTTTCTTTTGGTCAAGGGTTAGGTAGGATATTTTGTGTAGTAGATGGATAAGGACACATGGATAAATCCTCACCCTACACTTGCACCCCACTTGTCTTGATCTTGGCCATTGGTTGGCTTATAAATACCCCCTTAGTTGATGAACTTCTTCATCCACAAAATGTTTTCTAAGTCTTGAAATCCCTTCCCTTCTTCGAGAGCTCTAGCCGAGAGCACCTCCTCCCCTTCGTAGTTAAGCTAGCCAAACCCTCCCCTTTGTGAGCCTCTACCTAAACCTACCCCTCCTAGTAGTGTTGTTCTCGTAAATACCCCCCCCCCTTGGTAGAAAAATACTCTCCAAGTATTGTTACTATTCCCAAATACCTTGGCCCTAATACCTAGTAGTATTCCAAGGTTACACTTATACTAAAAGCCCAGAAATACTATTATACTTCCCTTCAGTCACTAAACGAAACCCTAAGGAAAATCTTCACAGTTGGTTGAAGTATTAGGAAGAAGTTTCGTAGAACTTCTAAGGGTTATTTGGAGCGGGTTGGAGCACCCGGAGTGTTATACCCCGTATTTCCAGAGTATGTACGTGAGGGAATACGTACAAAAGTTTAGCCTTAAAAGTTAAGCCTTAGACGGAAATACTTGGGCACAACTCACTAAAAGAATCGTTTTCCGACGAAACGTTTTACAAGACTCGCGTAGGATAAATTCCGGCTATGTCATTTCTAATTTTTGCGGATTTTTCCGAGAGACGTAACACTTTGGACCAACGAGAGGGCGACACTTGTCACCCTCTCATTGATGGATGTATGGACGGCAATAGGGCCGAATGTATGGCTTTCTTTGTCAAGTAGTTGGTAGGATATTTTGTGTGCAAGTTGGCTAGGTACACTTGCCCAAATCTTGGCCTTACACTTGCCTAGCACTTGGCTTAATCTTGGCCATTGGTTGGCCACTTCTTGACCTATAAATACCCCCCTTAAGATGAAGAGTTCTTCATCCACAAACAAGCTTTCCAAGTCTTGAAATTCCCTCCCCTCTCTTGTTAAGTTTTCATCCAAACACCCTCTCCCCTCTAGCCTCAGTGGCCCTTGGCCGAGGCAACCCCCCGAGCCTAGCCGAAACCTACCCCCCCTCCCTTGGTAGAAAAGTTGCCTTCTAGTATTGTTATAATGCCCAAAATACCCTAGCCCAAATCCCTTAGTACTTAGTTGAAGTTGGGAAGAACTTCTAAAGGTTCTTGGAGCTATCGGAGCGTATAAATTAGAGCTAAACCTTGCTCGTGAGCGACGCTAACTTGGATAATTTTTGGGCTTATCGAGGTAAATAAACTTATCCTTCTTTGTAATTAGAGAATACATACCGTAGAAGTATAGGAATAAGTATAAATACTTGAAGGATATTACGTAATAGAATTGAACTGCTATCACCTTAGAAGGGTATAAAGAAGAATAATTGAACTATACTCACATAGGCTATTTTTACAAAGAGATCGTATAACTTACCGGGTAGGAAGTGCTGCCCAAATTTCCATGAATAGAGAACCTCGCTTAGAATCACATGATGCATGCCTAGACGTTGATAGACGATTTGATCGTTATAGTCGATTCTCATACATGACATACTCGACTGGCAGCGGATTTCGCCGAGAAGGTATGTGATTCTTCCTAAAGCATGATATTTTAAAATATTATATAGTACGGTAGACGCATACGTGTTAATCGAATAATAACTACGCAATGTCTTTTGACTTAAGCTCGATAATAACTACAGAATGTCTCGACTTAAGCCTGAATCTTAAAAGAATACTGAATCATTTTTAACAGAAGAGAAATAGTTGGTTCTTAAACAAAAGCTTAAGAGTTATACTAGCTTTATGGGAAGTTAGATATAACCACTTAAGAAAGATAAAAGAATCATTTACTTAATTGCTTAATAAAACCTTGTATTGAATTCTCGTAAGGTATGTTAAGATTGTTTGATAAATAGACATACATGATGCTACGCAGTTAGTGTCTTGTGATGTTGTGAAAGGGGGTCATTCTGGCGCTTACGCTGCTAAACGGTAAGTCCGTTGTAATCATATTATATCACCTACCCTCGACTTATTATACCGAGGGCTTGCCACCCTTGACGCGGTCTATACGGCCTATGCGTCTCATGAGACTACGCGAATCGCGGAGTTCCGTGATTGATCATTCCGGTGTTTTAGCCCGACGCGGATGCCCTATGCGGTCCGTGTGACTATGCGTCTATTGAGACTATGCGGATCGCGGAGTCCGTGAGGGTACCGGGTTAGCTACCGACGCGGCGAATACCTCACGGTCCGCACAGGACTCCATGCGATCGCGGAAGTCCAGACTAGGCACGCACAATGATGCATGGGCGATTGGCCTTGCTTCGATCATTCGCGCCTAGGAAAGACCGGCTACATTATATCTATTATTTTTCTTGTTTGTGATATGACACTACGTGCAATTGAACCGTTGTATTTGCAAATGGTTTTAAATACTTGATTTCATTTAAGTACTTTACGCCGCATACTTAGTACTGCAGATCGACCTCCTTCGGGGCCGCGCTCATGCCGCAGTAAGGGCAAGCAGTGCTAGATCCACATCCTCAGGATCTCTTTGCATTGGTGTCGTGAGCTCCATCTTCTCCGAGGCTCTACTTTGGGTACGATCTCCCGTATTGTAGATAGTTTTGTTCATTCAGGGTATGGCGGGGCCCTGTCCCGCCATAGTTGTTTACTTCCTTAGAGGTCTGTAGTCCTAGTGTACAGTTGGGATGTAACTGCAAAACTTGGGTTATTTATATATATGCCGAAAGACAAGCTTTTCTTCAGATAAATTGTGTCTCATTTTACAACTGTTTCATGTCTTGTTTTTATATTCCGATTTCTCGATGTATGACTACTGGGTGCCCGGTAAGGCACCACTGCCCCGAACGGGTCGTGACAAAAGTGGTATCGTGAGCGCTTAATCTCTGAAAGTGTCTACCGCATCGTATCTAGTAGTCTTGATTATCGCAGGTGCACCACACCAATAATCGTGAGGCTATAGGATATTTAGGATTGGTTTCAATTCTTCTCACTCGAGATCGTGCCTTAGTGCCGTGGTTATAAGTTGACCCTCTAACGATTCCTTTCAGAATGCTTATGCTCCACGCAAGGCAACCCGCCCGTATGGCGCAATGGCGAGTCGCTAAGGACACCGTTATACCCCGTATTTCCGCAGTATGTACGTAAGGGAATACGTGACGAAAGTCTTGCCTTAAAGATAAGCCTTGAACGCTTTTTTAGGCACAACTCACAAAACGAATAGTTTTCCGACTAAACGCTTCCACACTTTCGTAGGTAAATTCCGCTATGCCATTTCTAATTTTATGATTTTTCCAGAGACGAAACATTTTGGACCAACGAGGGCGACACTTGGCACCCTCCAATTTGGACTTGAAATCGCCCATTTGGACGATTTGAAGAAGTGGCACGCTTTTGGTGCCTTGTTCAAAGTCAAGGAGTTGGTAGGATATTTGTGTATAGTTAATCCTCACCCTACACTTGCCTTGCACTTGTCTAAATCTTGGCCATTGGTTGGCCACTTCTTGACCTATAAATACTTCTTAAGATGAAGAGTTCTTCATCCACAAATTACTTTCCAAGTCTTGAAAATCCTCCCTTCTCCCTTGTTAGCCAATTCGCCCAAAGCCCTCTTCCCTCTAGCCTAAGTGGCCTCGCCGAATACCCCCTAGCCTAGCAAAAACGCTACCCCCCTCCCTTGGTAGAAAAGTTATCGTCGTGTATTGATATCATGCCCAACCTACCCTAGCCCAAATACCTTAGTACTTAGTAGAAGTTGTGAAGAACTTCTAAGGTTCTTGAGCATACAACTTGTGAGCAAAACCTTGCTCAGCGACTTTTCTAGGATATTATTGGGCTTACCGAGGTAATAATCCTAACCTCTTTTGAATTAGAGAATACTTAATGTTATAGTATAAGAATAAGTATAAATACTTGAAGTATATCACGTAATAGAATTGAAGTATTAATCACTTATGGTTTAAAAGAGGAATAATCAATCAGATTTACATAGACTGCTTTCACAAAGAGACTTATATAGCTCACCGGTAGGGAAGTGCCCGACTTATCGAGAATTATGAACCCCTGCTTAGAATGACCTTCGTAGTAGGCTTTAATAGATATCCGTGACTATTATAGTCGATCTCACGACATATTCAACTCGGTGGTTTTCACGGTATGTATGTGATTCTTCCTAAAGCATGATATTTTACAATATAACTACGGCAATGTCTTTGACTTAAGCCTAAATAATACTTACGGAATGCCTCACGCTTAAGCTCGATAATACTTACTAAGAATGCCTCACGCTTAAGCTCGAATGATAAAGAATCAAAACATTTCAAAAGACTATCAATCATATTAATGTAAGAGAACTAATTGGTTTTTAAAAAGCTTAAGAGTTATACTAGCTTTGGGAAGTGAGTATAACCACTTAAGTTTTATAAAAGAAACAGTTTGCCTATGTGTTTATAATGCACTTGTATTGTGAAAAGAATAAAGATGGTTTGATCAATAGACATGATATGTCGCTATGTGTGTTAGTATCTTGTAACGCTTGTATAGGTGAGTATCCTTATTGTGCTTATGTTGTTTAAAGATAAGTTGTTATGTTAGTATACTATCACTCACCTCGAGATGATACCGGGTTAAGTCGCCTCCGACGCGGGTAGACTCAGTGATGCAGGACCATGATTCGAGAATACCTCACGCGTCCAGGGCCTACGCGAGCTACGAGAGTTCCGTGTTAGTATGCGGGTTATACCTCACGCGGTCTGCGTGGCCATGCGACAATGAGTCCAGATCGATGCCGAGGAGTACCCTCGATGCGGGTTTTACCTCACGCGCCCACGCGAGTGGCCTATGCGACCGGGAGTTCAGATTAGGCTTGCGAATGACGATGGGGCGAGTGGCCCTGCTTTCGATCATTCGCAGCCTCAGACAAGACTCATCACGCTACCTATTGTTGCTCTTGTTTGTGATGTGGCACTATGCGCGGTTTCTCGTTGTTTCATACATATTTGTAAACCGGTTTTAAAATGATATGTTTCATTTAAGTACTTTACGCTGCATACTTAGTACTGTTGTATCGACCTCTTCTGGGCCGCGCTCATGCCGCAGGCGGCAAAGCAGTGCTAGATCCGCATTCTTAGGATCTCTACGTTGGTGTCTGAGCTCCATCTCTTCCGAGGCTCTACTTTTGGTATGATCTCCTGTCAGAGATAGTTTTGTATGATCGGTATGGCGGGCCCCGTCCCGCCATAGTTGTATATTTCCTTAGAGGTCTCAGAGTCATGTTGTACAAAGGTTTGATGTAATCGCTGAAATATGATTATATATATAGGCCGAAAGTGTGTTTTCTCACATAAACTGGTCTTACTTTATAAATCGTTTATGTCTTGCTTTATATTTCCGCTGATTACTCGATGTATGACTACTGGGTGCCCTTAAGGCACCAACACGCCCCTGCACGGTCGTGACAAAAGTGGTATCGTGAGCGCTTAATCTCTGAAAGTGTCTACGCACCGTATCTAGTAGTCTTGATTATCGTGTTGTGCACCACACCAATAATCGTGAGGCTATAGGATATTTAGGATTGGTTTCATTCTTCTCATTCCGAGATCGTGCTTTAGAGTCGTGTTATAGTGGACCCTCTAACGTATTCCTTCCTCGTAATAGCTTATGCCTCCACGTAGCGCAACCCGGCCCGTGGCGGCAAGGCAGCCGGCGGAGTCGCTAGCAGACACCCAGAGTCACGAGGGCTCGTGCCCGCCTATACCGTAGACGGCGAGTTCTATGACGCCGCCACCCAAAGAGACCACAGCACCCACACCTCCCGTCCCACACCGGGCGGAGGAGTTAGGGTACAGCGAGATGGCCCACCTTTGGCTAAAGTCAGGCCCGACACGAGGAGAGATCGATGCGGCAGCCTCCACCCAGCCGCACTCTGTACACCCGAGGGCGTAGAGTTTGAGGCTACGAGACTTCTTGAGTCAGAGCTCACGAGTTTTACGGGTCGAGGCCGAGGATGATCCGCAGGAGTTCATCCGCCGATTCGGAGGATTTTGAGAGCGATCGTGGCGCCGAGACCGAGTCCGTGATCTTTGGTTCACATAGGTCGCGGATACCGCAGCCGATTGGTTTGATTCACGGAGTTATCCCGGGAGAGCACGCCCCGCCTACTGGGACGAGTTCTCGCAGGCTTTCTCACTCACTTTTTGCCTCCACAGATGGCGAGGGCGCGGCCGATAGATTTTTACCGCCGAGGCAGAGGACGACCGCCGTGAGTACAATGTCGAGTTTGATTCTTTGGCTCGATATGTCCCAAAGATTGTAGCAGATATGAGGATAGGTGCACCGCTATGTCACCGGCCAGACGACTATATGGCCGAAGTCATGTATGGGGTTTTCTCCACCGTATGGACATTACCCGCACGCAGCTCACGCCTGATGCGGCGAGCGCAGAGGTCGACGAGTCGATGCATGCAGCAGGTTAAGGCCGTGACGGAGGGTCTTCCGTGGTTATCGTGGCGGCGGCCTCAAGCTAGCCTAGATTCGCACCACGCCACCTCAGAGCACTCGCACCGCCCTCAAGACAAACCGAGTTTTCGAGGCGCACTGTGGCCCGTGGCTTCGACGCCCGCAGTAGCAGAGGTATCGCCGACGGACCACCTCCCAGTGGCCGATGCAGATCCCATTACGGAAGTGTGGTACTACTTATGGATCTTGTTACGCTGTGGCCAGCAGGTCACTTTGCGAGGATCGTCCGACCGGGGCGCACGTGGTAGGCCCACCTTTCAGTTCTGTGGCCGCTTCATCATCTCCTGAGCTACTCGCCCGAGGCGTGGTGCTCATGGGTCACAGGTCGCGCAGGTCGTGGCTCGTGTCCCAGCTTCTAGCGGTCCTCGTAACCGCATTTATGCTTTGTCCACCGACAGATCGTGAGGCCTCACCGATGTCGCTGTACCTTATCGCTCGGGTTTGATGTTTATGCCTTGATAGATCCGGTTCTACTCCCCATATATCCCCTTGTTGCTAGTAGGATGTGGATGAGCCCGAGTCCATAGACCCTTTCGAGGTAGCTACGCCAATGGTGATTCGGTAGCTCTACGTATATGAGCTTGTCCCGTGACTATTTACGCCGCCGGACCCTAGCCGACTTGATAGAGTCGAGATGATTGACTTCGACGTGATCACGGGACGGATTGGCTAGCCTCTGCTACGCCAATGTAGACCGCAGAGAGAGTAGTACGGTTCCAGCTCCGGCGAGCCATTGTTGAGTGGGAGGAGCACCAGACGCCGGCGGGTAGGTTTATTTCCTACCTCAAGGCTAGGAAGATGGTGCGCAGGCGGTACATCTACCATCTAGTTCGAGTGTTTGATATCGAGGTCGCGTACCAGATTTTCAGCCTCGTAGTCACGAGTTCCCGCACGTGTTCCTGCATGACCTCCGTATCCTCCCGAGAGGAGATTGAGTTTTGTATTGACATATTGCCAGACACTCACTTATTTCCATTCCGCCATACGTAACGGCACCGCCGAGTGAGAGAGTCAAGGATCACCTTAGGATTTGCTAGAAAAGTGCTTCATTAGGCCTGTTTCTCCCTGGGGCGCCAGATTGTTCGTGAAGAAGAAGGACGGACGCCGCACGTGTGTTGATTACAGTACTGAACAAGGTGACCATTAAGAATGATACCCTTCCTGTGATTGATGATTTGTTCGACTGCCAGTGGCGCGAGATGTTTCTCCAAGATTGATCCGTCGCTATCATCGTTCGTGTCGAGAGCGGATGTCCCTAGATCGCATTCAGACCCAGACGCATTATGAGTTCGTGGTCATGTCTTTGGTTGACCAATGCCCGCGGTATTCATGGATTTGATGAACCGAGTGTTCAAACCATTTTGGACACGCTTGTGATAGTGTTCATCGATGATATCTTGGTTTATTCTCGCCAGCAGTGAGCACGCGAGCATTCGGCGATCAGGCCGATGCTTCTCCAGACCAGCAGCTACGCCAAGTTTTCCAAATGTGAGTTTTGGTTGACTTCGCATGCGTTTCGGGCATATTGTCGGGCCGATGGCATTCGAGTGGATACGCCAAGATCGAGGCCAGACTTGGCCTAGACCTACTACTCCGGCAGAGGTTCGCAGCTCGGGCCTTGCAGGATATTATCGCGGTTCGTGGAGAAGTTTGCTTTATCTTCGCACCATTGACTAGGCCGACTCGTAAGGCGCCAAGTTTCAGTGGATCGATGCTCAGGAGCGTGGTTTCCACTGAAAGAGAGACCGACGACCGCCTCGCTCTTACTCTTCCGTAGGTCCGGATGGTTATGTCGCGGTATCGTGACGCCGCCAGCATCGTTGGGACGTGTGTTGACGCAGCATGGCAGAGTTATAGCATATGCATCCCGACAAACCAAGAAACACGAGAGGAACTACCCCACCCATGATTTGGAGCCGGCAATGGTGATTCACGCCAAGATCCGAGGCACTATTTGTACGGGTTCACGTGGATATTTATACGCACTACAAGAGCCTCCAGATATCTTCACCGCAGGAGCCGAACTTACGCGAGACGGTGGTTAGAGTTGCTTAAGGATTACGATGTTGATATCCTATACCACCCGAAGGCCAATGTTGTGGCGTATGCTCTAGTCGTAGGTCGATGGGAGCCTATCTGATGTGCAGCTAGAGGAGAGGACATGGTTCGTGATTTGCATCGCTTAGCGAGCCTCGTGTCCGCTTGATTGATTCCGATAGCAGCGGGTTAGAGTTCGTGAGGTTGCCGAAGTCTTCCATCGCCGAGGAGGTGAAGAGGCAGCTCGAGGATCCACTTTGATTCGATATCGTGATACGCCTCTTCGCGAGGCGCGGTCCTGAGGTAGCACCGGGTGCTAAGGTTTGAGGGCGCATCGTGTTCCTATGTTTCGTGACTTCGGCAGGTTCTGGGGAAGCACACACAAGCATTTCATCCATCCGGTCGACTAAGATGTACCACGACCTTAGATCCGTATCAGTGGGATGGCTTCAAGAGGACGCTGCAGTTCGTGAGCTCGCCCGTGTTGCCGCAGCGAGCAGAGCACCGCAGGCCCGTGGTTTGTTACGCATTTATCGAGATCCCGACTGGAAGTGGGAGGTAATCAACATGGATTTCATCACAGATTACCTCGCACTCGCAGGAGACATGATTCTATATGGGTTATCGCCGACAGTCGACGAATCAGCCCACTTTCTTCCCGTCCGACGACTTTTTCTACCGAGGATTATGCCGCACTTTACATCCGAGAGATCGCTGATCGCATGGAGTCCCTACTTCGATCATATCGCATGCAGGAGCCCGCTTTACGCTAACTGGAGGTCCTTCCAGAGGGGTTTAGGGACGCAGTGAGCCCGAGATCGCATTTCATCCACGCATGCATCGACAGCAGAGCGCACTATCCGCACTCTCGAGGATATGCCGCGAGCCCGTGTTATTGACTTTAGTGGTAGTTGGGAGGATCATTTGCCTCTAGTTGAGTTCGCATATAATAATAGCTACCACTCCAAGATTCGACGGGCGCCTTATGAGGCCTTGTATGAGGAAGTGCAGATCGCCTATAGGTTGGTTCGATGTGGCGAGGACACTAGTGGGACCAGATTTGGTACAGCAGTAGCCGATAAGGTGAAGCTTATCCGAGAGCGCTATCGACAAACCGTAGTCGATGTGTCGATGCAGATCATCGTCGCTTCAGATCTTGAGTTCGAGGTTCATGATTGCTTTTCTAAAGCGCCACCCATGGCGCGACGAGATTCGGGAAGAAGGAAGCTCACCAAGGTACATCGGGCCGCTTCAGATTGTCCGCAGGTAGGCGTTGCCTACGAGCCGATCCGCCGTCCGACCGGAGGCGCGGCATCCGTGTTTCACGATCTACGCCGGCGAGATGATCGGATCCATCTGTGGTGCACCCGATCGACGCATGTCCAGTGACCGGGGGTTATCGTATGAGGAGATTCCCATAGCGATAGTCGATCGTCCGTTAGGCGCGCGGACGGACGGGCTTCCACAAAGTCTCGGCGAACGAGCTAGGGAGGATGACGTGGGAAGCCGAGGAGGACACGAGGCGCAGGTACCTCACCTATTTCCCACACCTCCGTAATTCACTTTCCTACTTGTAAATTTTCGCTATCGCTTTTACCTAAGTGTTGCTCAGAGCCGTGTGGCATTTACAATCGCTTAAGCTTCTTCGATAATCGCTGGGAAGGAACATTCGACGAATGTTTCGGCGAGGAGAATGTTATACCTCGTATTTCCGCAGTATGTACGTATGGAATACGCACGAAAGTCTTGCCTTAAAGATAAGCCTCAACGCTTTTTTAGGCACAACTCACAAAACGAATAGTTTTCCGACGTAAACGCTTCCACGCCTTCGTAGGGTAAATTCCGCTATGCCATTTCTAATTTTTGCGGATTTTTCCGAGAGACGAAACATTTTGGACCAACGGAGGGCGACACTTGGCACCCTCCACTCAGGACTTGAAATCGCCCATTTGGACGATTTGAAGCTGTGGCACGCTTTTGGTGCCTTGTTCAAAGTCAAGGAGTTGGTAGGATATTTGTGTATAGTTAATCCTCACCCTACACTTGCCTTGCACTTGTCTAAATCTTCGCTATTGGTTGGCCACTTCTGACCTATAAATACCCCCTTAAGATGAAGAGTTCTTCATCCACAAATTACTTTCCAAGTCTTGAAAATCCTCCCTTCTCCCTTGTTAGCCAATTCGCCCAAAGCCCTCTTCCCCTCTAGCCTAAGTGGCCTCGCCGAATACCCCCTAGCCTAGCCAAAATCTACCCCCTCCCTTGGTAGAAAAGTTATCTTGTATTGTTATAATGCCCAAAATACCCTAGCCCAAATACCTTAGTACTTAGTAGAAGTTGTGAAGAACTTCTAAGGTTCTGGAGCATACAACTTATGAGCAAAACCTTGCTCAGCGCGACTTTTCTAGGATATTATCAGCTTACCGAGGTAATAATCCTAACCCTCTTTGAATTAGAGAATACTTATCGTTATAGTATAAGAATAAGTATAAATACTTAGAAGTATATCACGTATCGTAATTGAAGTATTAATCACTTGAAGGGTTTAAAAGAGGAATAATCAATCAGATTTACATAGGACTGCTTTTCACAAGAGACTTATATAGCTCACCGCAGTGGAAGTGCCGCCCGACTTACCGTAGAATTATGAACCCCCTGCTTAGAATGACCTTCAGAGTAGGCTTTAATAGATATCTCGTGACTATTATAGTCGACTTCACGCGACATATTCAACTTGGCAAGGTGGTTTTCACGGTAAGGTATGTGATTCTTCCTAAAGCATGATATTTTACAATATAACTACGGCAATGTCTTTGACTTAAGCCTAAATAATACTTACGGCAATGCCTCACGCTTAAGCTCGATAATACTTACGCAATGCCTCACGGCTTAAGCTCAATGATAAAGAATCAAAACATTTCAAAAGACTATCAATCATATTAATGTAAGAGAACTAATTGGTTTTTAAAATGTGCTTAAGAGTTATACTAGCTTTACGGGAAGTGAGTATAACCACTTAAGTTTTATAAAAGAAACAGTTTGCCTATGTGTTTATAATGCACTTGTATTGTGAAAAGAATAAAGATGGTTTGATCAATAGACATGATATCTTGCTATGTGTGTTAGTATCTTGTAACGCTTGTATAGCGAGTATCCTTATCAGGCTTATGTTGTTTAAAGATAAGTTGTTATGTTAGTATACTATCACCACCTCGAGACGATACCGGTTAAGCCCTCCGACGCGGGTAGACTCAGCGGTCCGGGACCATGATTCGAGAATACCTCATGCGGTCCAGGGGCCTATGCGAGCTACGAGAGTTCCGTGTTAGTATGCTGGGTTATACCTCACGCGGTCACATGGCCATGCGACAATGAGTCCGTGACGACGCCGAGGAGTAGCTACCGACGCGGGTTTTACCTCACGCGCCCACGTGAGTGGCCTATGCGACTCGAGTTCAGATTAGGCTTGCAGACGATGACGGGGGCGAGTGGCCTGCTTTCGATCATTCGCAGCTTAGACAAGACTCATCACGCTTACCTATCATTGCTCTTGTTTGTGATGGCACTACGCGCGTTTCTCGTTGTTTCATACATATTTGTAAACTGGTTTTAAAATGATATGTTTCATTTAAGTACTTTACGCCGCATACTTAGTACCGTTGTGATCGACCTCCTTCGGGCTGCGCTCATGCCGCAGTAAGGGCAAGCAGTGCTAGATCCGCATTCTTAGGATCTCTACGCCGCGCTGGAGCTCCATCTCTTCCGAGGCTCTACTTTTGGTATGATCTCCACAGTAGATAGTTTTGTATACTGCCAGGTATGGCGGCCCGTCCCGCCATAGTTGTATATTTCTGCAGAGGTCTCAGAAGTCATGTTGCAAGTCATGTAATCAATGAAATATGATTATATATATAGCAGAAAGGCGTGTTCTCACATAAACCGTGGTCTTACTTTATAAATCGCTTCATGTCTTGCTTTATATTTCCGCTGACACTGATGTATGACTACTGGTGCCTTACTGCAGGGCACTACGCCCTGCAGACGGTCGTGACAGACACCGAGAGTTACGAGGCACAGCCCGCCTACCCGAGGCGATACTCGGGACGGCGAGTTCCATGACGCCCCGGCCAAGAGACCACTGCACCGCACCTCTTGTCCCACACCAAGGCGGAGGAGCAGGGTACAAGGAGATGGCCCAAATGACACAGGATTGTGGCTGCATATGTCAGGACAGCCGAAATGCGCTGGCCCGCTGGCGAGTTACCGGTTCACCCGAGGCGATAGTTTGAGGCTACGGACTTCCCGAGTCAGAGCCCGCAGTTCTACGGGTCGAGACCAGAGGATGATCCGTAGGAGTTCATCCGTCAGCTACAGAGGATTATGAGAGTGATCAGGGCGTCGGAGACCGAGTCCGTGATCTTTGGTTCGCATCGGCTGCGTGATACCGTAGTCGATTGGTTTGATTCGGAGTTATCCCGGAGAGCACGCATCCCCTACTTGGGACGCAGTTCTCTGAGGCCTTTCTTACTCACTTCGCCTCCACGTATGGAGAGGCACGCCGATGTGTTTTTGTTAATGAGACAGAGGACGCATAGCCAGGAGTACAATGTCGAGTTCGATTCTTTGCTCGATATGTCCCCGCATCGTAGCTGGATATGGAGGATGTGGTTCATCGCTACGCCATCGGGCTAGATGATTATATGGCCAGTCTTGTGCGTGTGTCTCTTCAAACAGTATGGACATTACCCGTATGCAGCTCATGCACTCGGATGGAGGAGCGCAGACCGACGAGTCGATAGGTATCGAGACGTAAGCGCCGTGACGCCGCTTCTTTGGTAGTTCTCGGTGGACGGCCTCACAGCTAGCCTAGATTTGCACCCCACCACTCAGAGCACTCCCACATCATTATCGCACATCCGAGTATTCGGCAGGTCGTGTCCCGTGACTGGATTTGTGGTAGCAAGGGTGCTAACCGATCGAGGTCCGCTCGTGCGGTCCGTGGGCAGTTCCATTCGTGAGTTGCAAGATTACCTGTGAGCTTGCTACACCGTGGCCGCAGGTCATTTTGCAGAGTCTGTCTGAGCGCAGGCGCCACGGGTAGGGTCACCGCAGGTCGCTGCGCTTCTTCATCCTCGACAGCTATCGCCCGAGGCAAGGTACTCATGGGCCACAGGTCGCGCAGAGGTCGTGGCGCTGGTCTCAGCTTCAGCGGTCCTCGAACCGCATTTATTCTCGTCCACCGGCAGATCGTGAGGCCTCACCGATGTCGCCACGTACCTTATCGCCTCCGATATTGACGTATGCCTTGATAGATCCGGTTCTACTGCCCCATATCTCCCCTTGTTGCTAGTAGGATAGGGATAGAGCTCGAGTCCATAGACCCTTTCGAGGTAGCTACGCCAGCCGGGTGATTCGGTGGTAGCTCTGGCGGGTATATAGGGCTTGTCCGGGACCATTTACGATCAATGTCGACCACAGCCGACTTGATCGAGTGGATATGACCGATTTCGACGCGATCATGGTATGGATTGGCTAGCTTCTTGCTACGCCAATGTAGACCGCAGGAGAGAGTAGTACGGTTCCAGCTCTCGGCGAGCCTGTAGAGCGAGTGAGCACTCAGACGCCGGTGGTAGGTTTATTTCCTACCAAGGCTAGGCAAGACGCGCAGGGGTATATCTACCATCTCGCTCGTGTTTGATATCGAGGTCGCAGCGATTTTCGCCGCCCAGAGTCGAGAATTCCCACGCGTTTCCAGACGACCTGTATCCTCCCGAGAGGAGATAGAGTTTTGTATTGATGTGCCGCTGCACACTCGCCTATTTCCATTCCGCCATACTGTGATGACACCGCCGAGTTGAGAGAGTCAAGGACCACCGCGAGATTTGCCGGAGGCGGCTTCATCGACTAGTGTTTCTCCGGGAGCGCAGATTGTTCGTGAAAAAGAAGGACGACGCCGCATGTGTTGATTACAATGAACAAGGTGACCATTAAGAACGATACCCTTCCCGTGATTGATGATTTGTTCGACTCGGGCAGTGCGAGATGTTTCTCCAAGATTGACCGCGATCGCTATCATCGTGCACGAGTCGAGAGGCGATGTCCCTAGGATCGCATTCCTGACCCAGACGCATTATGAGTTCAGTGGTCATGTCTTTGTTGACCAATGCTCCGGTATTCATGGATTTGATGAACCGAGTGTTCAAACCATTTTGGACACGCTTGTGATAGTGTTCATCGATGATATCTTCGTTTATTCTCGCCAGAGCAGCGAGTACGCGAGCATTTGAGGATCAGGCCGATAGCTTCCGACTGATAGCTATACGCCAAGTTTTCCAAATGTGAATTTTGGTTAACTTCGTGGCTTTTCTCGGGCATATTGTTTGGCCGATGGCATTCGAGTGATACGACCAAGATCGAGGCGCCAGACTTGGCCTAGACCTACCATCCGGCGAGGTTCGCAGCTCGGGCCTCAGTTATTATCGGTTCGTGAGAAGTTTGCTTCATATTCGCACCATTGACTAGTCGACTCGTAAGACACCTAAGTTTCAGCCGGACTGATGCTTGGAGCGTGGTTTCCAGCTTGAAGCGAGATCGACGACCGCCCCGCTCTTACTTCCCGCAGGGTCCGAGACGGTTATGTCGCGGTATTGTGATGCGTTAGGCATCGGGATGTGTGTTGATGCAGCAGGCAAGGTTATAGCGTATGCATCCCGACAACAAGAAACACGAGGAACTACCCCACCCATGATTGAGTCGCGCGTGATTCACGCCAAGATCTCGAGGCACTATTTGTAATGGGGTTCATGTGGATATTTATACGCACTACAAGAGCCTCCAAGATATCTTCACCAGAGAGCCGAACTTACGGCGAGACGGTGGTTAGAGCTTCTCAAGGATTATGATGTTGACATCCTCGTACCACCTAAGGCCAACGCCAGGCGTATGCTTAGTCGAGGTCGGGGAGCCTATCGATGTGCAGACAGAGATGAGGACATGGTTCGTGATTTGCATCGCCAGCGAGCCTTGGTGTCCGCTTGATTGATTCTCGATAGCGATGGGTTCGAGTTTGAGGTTGCCGAGTCTTCCATCGCCGGCGAGGTAAGAGGCAACATTTCGAGGATCCGCTGACACGTTATCGTGATACGGCTCTTCGGCGGGAAGGGTCTTATGAGGTAGCACCACGGTGCTAAGGTTTGAGGGCGTTGTGTGTTCCAGATGTTTCGTGACTTCGCGAGGTTCGGGAGAAGCACACGCTGCCACTCTATCCATCCGTGGTCGACCAAGATGTACTACGACCTTAGATCTATGTATTGGCGGATGGATCAAGAGGACGCTGCAGTTCATAGCTCGCCCGTGTCCGCAGTGAAGGTAGAGCACCAGGCCCGTGGTTTGTTCTGACGATAGAGATCCCGACCGAAGTGGGAGGTGATCAACATGGACTTTATCAAAGGATTACTCGCACTCGGAGAGACATGATTCTATATGGGTTATCGCCGACAGTCGATTTAAATCATCCCACTTTCTTCCCGTTAGGACGACTTTTCTACCGAGGATTATGCACTTTACATCCGAGATCGCCGACTACACGGAGTCCCTATTTCGATCATATCGCATGTGGGAGCCCGCCACGCTAACTTCTGAGGTCCTTCCGTATGGTTTAGGGACGCAGCGAGCTCGAGCATCGTGATTCCATCCACGCATTGACGACAGCAGAGCGCACTATCCGCACTCTCGAGGATATGCCGCGAGCCCGTGTATTGACTTCGTGGGTAGTCGAGGATCATTTGCCTCTAGTTGAGTTCGCAGATAATAATAGCTACCACTCCAAAGATTCGACGCGCCTTACGAGGCCTTGTATGGAGAAGTGCAGATCGCCTATAGGCTGGTTCGACGGGCGAGGTACATTAGTGACCAGACGGTGGCGCAGCAGTGCGGGATAAGGTGAAGCTTATTCGAGCCGCTATTGACAACTCGAGTCGGCTGAAGTCGATGCAGATCATCGCCGTCGTGATCCGGAGTTCGCATTGATGATTGGGTTTTCTGAAGGTGTCACCCATGGCGGTGTGATGAGATTCGGGAAGAAAGGGAAACTCACCAAGGTACATCGGGCCCTATCGATTATCCGCGCAGGCAAGGTTGCCTACGAGCTGGATCTGCCGTCCGACCGAGGCAAAGGCATCCGTGTTTCACGTTTACGCCGAGAAGATGTATCGGATCCATCTAGGTGCACCGATTGACGATGTCCAGTGACCGAGGTTATCGTGATGAGATTCCCATAGCGATAATCGATCGCCGTGTTAGACGCCCCATGACGGCGGACGTGGCTTCCACAAAGTCTTGTGGCGAACGAGCTCGTGTGGAGATGACGTGGGAAGGCGGCGAGGACACGAGGCGTATATCCTCGCCTATTCCCCACACCTCCGTAATTCACTTTCCTACTTGTAAATTTTCATTATCGCTTATGCCTAGTGTTGTTTTGTGGTCGTGTGTGACATTTGCAAACCGCTTAAGTTATGAAGAACCTTATCGTTATCTGCTTGGGAAGGAACATTCGACGAATGTTTCGAGGGAGAATGTTATACCTCAGATTTCCAGTATGTACGTGAGGGAATACGCATAAAAGTTTACCCTTAAAAGTTAAGCCTCGACGAAAATACTGGGCACAACTCACTAAAAGAATCGCTTTCCGACGAAACGCTTTACAAGACTCGCGTAGATAAATTCGCTATGTCATTTCTAATTTTTGCGGATTTTTCCGAGAGACGAATACTTTGGGACCAACGAGAGGCTTACACTTGTCACCCTCTCATTGATGGATGTATGGACGGCAATAGGGCGAATGGATGGCTTTCTTTGTCAAGTAGTTGGTAGGATATTTTGTGTGCAAGTTGGCTAGGTACACTTGCCCAAATCTTGGCCGTACACTTGCCTAGCACTTGGCTTAATCTTCGCCATTGGTTGGCCACTTCTGACCTATAAATACCCTTAAGATGAAGAGTTCTTCATCCACAAACAAGCTTTCCAAGTCTTGAAATTCCCTCCTCTCTTGTTAAGTTTTCGTCCAAACACCCTCTCCTCTAGCCTAAGTGGCCCTTGGCCGAGGCAACCCCCTATCCTAGCCAAACCTACCCCCTCCCTTGGTAGAAAAGTTGCCTTCTAGTATTGTTATAATGCCCAAAATACCCTAGCCCAAATCCCTTAGTACTTAGTTGAAGTTGGGAAGAACTTCTAAAGGTTCTTTGAGCTATCTGAGCGCATAAATTAGAGCTAAACCTTGCTCGGGAAGCGACGCTAACTTGGATAATTTGGGCTTATCGAGGTAAATAAACTTATCCTTCTTTGTAATTAGAGAATACATAATCGTAGAAGTATAGGAATAAGTATAAATACTTAGAAGGATATTACGTATCAGACTGAATCATATTGTCACGACCAATCCTGCCCGGATCGTGCCTTACCCTGCACCCTAGTGATACAACATCAGAGAAAATAGCGGAAATAAAAACATGAACATGAATTTAGAGACAAAATAAATAAACAGGCCAACCAAAACAGTTGCCTTCATCATATATACATAAATACCCGAACAGTTATCCTTTTTACAAACCCTGCCCACACAGTGCTACATACCTCTAAGAGTTTATACAACAACTATGACGGGACAGGGCCCCGCCATACCCCTCAATGTACAAGAACCTGCTGCATCGTGGTAACATACCAAAGATAAGCCTCCGAAGGAACGGAGCTTCCCAACACAAAGGTGATCCTAAAATGGATCGATACCGATGTACTCTACCGCGCAGATGAACGCACTTCCGGCGAGGTCAAGATAACGGTACTAAGTATGTGAAATCAGAAATATCAGAATCAAATCATAATAGTCTATAAAAGCAGAGACAGTATGATAACCAAACTACAAAGACATACACATAACGCTTATATCAATTCGTGGTCTCACGCCACAACATCAATCCCGCTCATGAGTACCTTCCTCATCACGGCAGCATGATATGATAACAACAAGATAGAAATCCAAATGGGAGCATACCCGCGCGCTACGATCGCGTCAAGATGTCCAAAGGGAACAAATAAGACAACATTCCAAATCAAGCATACCCGCAGCGCCACGATCGTGTCGAGGGTCCAAAGGGAAACAATAAGACAACATTCCAAATGGAAGCATACCCGCGCTTACGATCGTGTGATGTCCAAAGGGAGACAATAAGACAACAAGGCGGTAATCAAAGTGGAAGATACCCGCGCGCTACGATCGTGGTCAAGATGTCCAAAGTGATTTAACAAAAGTAACACTATCAACGAACGCACTGCGGAATTTCTCCACACGCCGCAGACGCCCAAGTAAGTTCTTAACAAGTCAACCGACCCTCCATCGAGAGACGCAGTAGTATAGAAACACAATCTTTGCACAACAAAGGCTATCACAACAAGCATAGGCAAGTTTCACAACAACAAGCATAGGCAAGTTTCACATCAACAAGCATAGGCAAGTTTCACAACAACAAGCATAGGCAAGTTATACACAACTCAAAGTATTTT
Organism: Przewalskia tangutica; assembly: GCA_029844215.1. Classification (NCBI taxonomy): domain Eukaryota; kingdom Viridiplantae; phylum Streptophyta; class Magnoliopsida; order Solanales; family Solanaceae; genus Przewalskia; species Przewalskia tangutica. Next base: position 42,373,336 of record CM056737.1, on the reverse strand, counting down.
CATTTTATGCCAAAGTCCGGGTTTTAACCCTAAAGTACTACGTACGTTAAATTCCTTTTAACGGGATCTAATCCTTTTATAAAAGTCACCCGATACCCGTAGTATAAAAATAGAGTGACTTATATCTTTTAAGTAAACCAAAACAACTTCCATACTTTCCTTTTTAAAGTCAAGTTACCACATTAAAACCAATGATAAAACCTTTCTTTTGTTTTCATAAGGTCGTTATAACCAACTTCCCATAGAGTCGTTATACACCTTATGTTTTAAACCATTTTAAGACAACACAATGCCTTTCTTTTTCCTAAAGTTCCAGTTTGCCTAATTTCAAATACACAAGTCTCTTTTTTTGAAAAGTTCATAGTTCAATATCTTAATCTCTTTTAAAACAATTGAGTAACATATGCCTTAGGCGAGTAGGTTATTCTTGTTCATAATCAATCTTATTAGCAGCCATGATCTAGAAATGTAATATCATTTTGTCTCATCTTAGCTTCTATGCAGATTTTGAGGTTTCTACCGGTTTTAATAATACTTAATTATTCAATACATTTCCCTTTATTAACGCCGCAGTTGGTTTGTCGATACACATTCTCGATTTCAAATCAAGAAACATTATTCCTTCCAAAACCAAGTACTCATTACTCACGAATGAGGTTTCACACAAACATCCATATTAAGTCAAGTCTCTTATCTTTTAAGAATAAGTCTCTTAACTTAATAAACCATTAAACCATTCTTTTATCTCTCTTACATGCTACACCTAACTTCTCATAAAGTTCGTATAACTTTTATGTTTTCAAACCAAGTATACACTTCTTTCAAAAGGTTTCTTAATCTCTTAGAATACTTCAAGGTTCTTTACAACAAGTCGTTATAAGTCAAATCAGCTTATCTTTAAAACCACAAAGCATTTCTCATTTACATAGAGTTGTTATAACTAACTTTCCATAAAGCCGTTATAACACTTTATGTTTAAAGACAATCAAATACATTTAACACATGACGCTCACCGTACTACATAGTTATACACATATCATGCTAGAACAGATAGGAAGAGGTTCACATACCTCGCGACGAGTATCGACTAATAGCAAAACGCCCAAGTACCTCAAACCGTCACTACACTCTCACCAAGCAGATCACCCACACGTAGTACTACAACCTAGAGGCCACAAAGCGCCTATTAATATCTTTTAGATCTCACGTAGAATTTTCTACGTAAAATTCTAAGAAGACTCTCCCCGCAATGTCAGAATCTCCTCCTCTATCGGTGCCGCTACTAAGCCAACTGCGGGGGTTAACACGCCTAACCGACGTGTACAATTCTACTATACAAGAATGTTACACAAGTCTACCGTAATACGCCCCATGTAATTACGCTCATTCTTCTTCTTTAAATTCAGCTTAAGTCGCAAGACATTCAGTAAGTATTATTCAGCTTAAGTCAAAAGACATTGCCGCACAATTATAATGTTCAGTTCTATATAGTATACTTCAACTATATATTCCTACAACATGTAATTTCCAATTACAATAGAAGGTCAAGAGTGTTTACCTCGATAAGCCCAAAATTATCCGAGTTTAAATGTCGATCCCGAGCAAGGTTTAGCTCCTACTCCGACCCGACTCCAACCAACCCTTAGAAGTTCTAACCAACTTCTACTTATAACTTCAACTACGGGTGAAGATTTACTTAGGTTTCGTTTTTGTGGATCGAGGAAGTATAATAGTATTTTCGGGCTTTTGTACAAGTGTAACTTTGGGAATACTACAAGGTATTTGGGCCAAGGTATTTGGACATTATAACACTACTGTGAGAGTATTTCTATACCACAAAAGGGGGTATTTATACGAGACAACAAGGTTGCTAGGTACCCCTAGGGCACCACAAAGGGGAGGGGAGGCCCTCACAAGACTCTCAAAGGAGGGGGAGAGTTGGACGAACTCAACACTAAAGGGAGGGATTTTTAACACTTAGAAAAGATTTTTGACGAAGAAAGTTCATCACTTGTAGGGTATTTATAGGTCAAGTGAAGGCCAACCAATGGCCAAGATGAAGACAAGTGCATAGCAAGTGTAAGGCCAAGATTTAGCCATGTGCTACCTTATCCATCTACACAAAATATCCTACCTAACCCTTGACCAAAATTTCACACCAAAAACGTGCAAGACAAGCCCAATTGCCGTCCAACCTCTTCCAATGCGAGGTGACACATGTCACCTCCCGTTGGTCCAAAATGTTTCGCCTCACGGAAAATCCGCAAAATTATTAATGACATAGCCGAATTTTCCTTCGAAAGTCAGGAAACGCTTCGTCGAAAACGACTCTTTCGTGTTGTGTACAAATTTCGAAACTAGCCAACTTTAAGGCTCAAATTGTATACGCACGCCTCACGCATATACTGGAAATACGGGTATAACATTCTCCTCCTTAGAAACATTCGTCCGAATGTTCCTTCTCAAACAGATAACGAAGAACTTCTTCTAACAAGTTGCCAACGCCACACCGCCACGAAATATCACACGCTCTCTTCCTTCCTTACTCGCCGCGCCTTCCTGACACTTGAACTCTTCTAGTATACGCACACACTTCGCCATCGCCAGCTTCCCAATACTTTGGAGTCACAACCTCCAAACTTGGTCATCTTACTAGCTTCACTGCCTTCACGATCCGCTCGTCGAACATATCCACGAACTCATACGATGGTTATCTAATCATGGGCCTAGCGCCTCGTGACCCTACTACCGGGACCACCCGAGCTGACCCCACTTTGAAACCGCCGCGGGTTGGCCCTCAACATGGCCCCAACCCGACCCACTTACGCATCACGCTCTTGTTCCCGATCCTAACAATCTTACCTCTACAGGTCATGAAAGCTACCACTTCCATTTTTACACTACCCAAGGAAATTTTCCCACAATTACTCTACGTATGATAATACATTCTGACAAAGATCACCCGCAAGATCTTGTGCTCAAGACGGCCTTACATCTAAGGTCTCAATCAGAATATTCAAAGGTTCATCATTTCTCACCCAAAGCTTACCCTTTTCACTAACCAGGTTTCTAAATCACATTTTAGCACAAAGCTATCCGAACATAACACTAAACACATCATCACAACATCAATACATACAAAACTCTAGAGGGTTAAGGATATACCTGAAAATAGGCGCTTCAGAGGACCGCTAAAATCGAACTTCCACCGCGACTTACCGTGGCCCGCCGTGTATGAACATCCCGCTCGACTATGGAGGTGAAGAACCCAACCGATCCTGAATCTGGCTATCCTACCAGCACTGGCCTGGACAATTTCTCCCAAATGGCCCTCGCTGGCCGCATGTAAAACAAACTCCCGGACTAGCACGACACTCCCACCGCGAGTCTACCACAGGTCACAACGAGGTAGGGTGGCTTCACCGCTAACACCTCGCTTCTCGAAATCAACCTCGAGCCCCGACCGCTCCCGAATACTCTGGATGCTCAAGATTGCGAGACCACTCAGATCGCGGAGGCGCATAACTAGTTCACCGAGGCGTCCGCCTCGAAAGTCACCAAAGGACCTGCTTCCGCCCTCTTCACGACTGGTTATTTCGCCGATTTCTCCGCCTCACCTCCAAGTGCATAAGCTCGCATGCGGGCAATGTCCATGCCCACCAAGAGCTACACCAACAACTCTCGCTAGGTAATCATCGAGCCCCGTAACATATCGGTGCACTCGATCCTCCATACTAGCTACTAATGCGGGACGCATCGCCATTGAGTCGAACTCACATTGTACTCCCGAACCGCACGCCCGCTCGCCGCAACACCAAAAACTGTCGCCCGAGCCTCCTCATATGCGAGGTAAGAAATGTGTAAGAAAGGCCTTGAGAACTCGTCCCATAAAGCCGAAGTGCATGCTCTCCCGGACAGCTCACGAATCAAACCCGATCATGCGATCACGCAGCCGATGCGAACCTAGGACCACCGACTCGGTCTCCGATGCTTGATCACTCTCACGATCCACAGAATCGCCGGATGAACTCCTCGCGGATCATCCTCGTGCCTCGACCCATAAAACTCGCGGGTTACATCTCGTAAAATCCTGTAATCTCAAATCGTCGCCGGTGAACTACGGTGCTACGGGCCGAATCGCCAGATCCGCCTATCTCAAGTCCGCCACAACCTCGACCATTAATCGGGCCATCTCTTGTAACCCGTCTCCTTCCGCCTACCGTAGGATCGAGGCTCAGTATCGCGGTCAGAGAGATCGCCGCCGTTTACTCAGATCTCCTCTCACGCTTTACCTTCTCGGGCCCGGTTGCCTTGCGGAGGCATAATCGTAAAAACGAGATACGCTGAGAGGTCCAACTAACAACACAAATCTAAGGCACGATCTCGTAATGAGAAGAATGGAAACCAATCCTAAATGTCCTATAGCCTCCGACATAGATGTGGTGCACAACACACCGATAATCAAGACTCTACTAGACACGGCCTCAGACACTTTCCGAGGACTAATCGCCTCGATACCACTTTTGTCACGACCGAATCCTGCCCGTGAGTGGTGCCTTACCCGGCACCCTAGTGATACAACATCGAGAAAATCAGCGAAATAAAAACATGAACATGAATTTAGAGACAAAATAAATAAACAGCAACCAAAACAGTTGCTTTCATCATATATACATAAATACCCGAACGGTTATCCTTTTACAAACCCCGCCACACAAAGGCTGCACTTAAGAGTTTATACAACAACTATGACGGACAGGCCCCGCCATACCCCGAATGTACAAGAACCTGCACTGTGGTAACATACCAAAGATAAGCCTCCGGGAACGGAGCTTCCCAACACGCTGAAGGTGATCCTAGCGAGGATCGACACCGATGTACTTACTGCGCAGATGAACGCAGCCCCCGGAGGTCAAGACAACGGTACCAAGTATGTGAAATCAGTAATATCAGAATCAAATCATAATAGTCTATAAAAGGGGAGACAGTATGATAACCAAACTACAAGACATACACATAACGCTTATATCAATTCGTGGTCTCACGCCATTAACATCAATCCCGCCCATGAGTACCTTCCTCATCGGCAGCTATGATATGATAACAACAAGATAGAAATTCAAATGGGAGCATACCCGCGCGCCACGATCGTGTCGGTATGTCCAAAGGGAACAAATAAGACAACATTCCAAATGGAAGCATACCCGCAGCGCTACGCATCGTGTCGATGAGGGTCCAAAGGGAAACAATAAGACAAAGATTCCAAATGGAAGCATACCCGCAGCGCTACGATCGTGTCGAGATGTCCAAAGGGAGACAATAAGACAACAAGGCGGTAATCAAAGTGGAAGCATACCCGCGCGCCACGATCGTGTCGGGTGATGTCCAAAGTGATTTAACAAAAGTAACACTATCAACGCGAACGCACTGCGGAATTTCTCCACACGCCGCAAGACGCCCAAGTAAGTTCTTAACAAGTCAACCGACCCTCCATCGAGAGACGCGGTAGTATAGAAACACAATATTTGCACAACAAAGGCTATCACAACAAGCATAGGCAAGTTTCACAACAACAAGCATAGGCAAGTTTCACATCAACAAGCATAGGCAAGTTTCACAACAACAAGCATAGGCAAGTTATACACAACTCAAAGTACTTTCATTTTATGCCAAAGTCCGGGTTTTAACCCTAAAGTACTACGTGACGTTAAATTCCTTTAACGGATCTAATCCTTTTATAAAAGTCACCCGATACCCGTAGTATAAAAATAGAGTGACTTATATCTTTTAAGTAAACCAAAACAACTTCCATACTTTCCTTTTTAAAGTCAAGTTACCACATTAAAACCAATGATAAAACCTTTCTTTTGTTTTCATAAGGTCGTTATAACCAACTTCCCATAGAGTCGTTATACACCTTATGTTTTAAACCATTTTAAGACAACACAATGCCTTTCTTTTTCCTAAAGTTCCAGTTTGCCTAATTTCAAATACACAAGTCTCTTTTTTTGAAAAGTTCATAGTTCAATATCTTAATCTCTTTTAAAACAATTGAGTAACATATGCCTTAGTAGTAGGTTATTCTTGTTCATAATCAATCTTATTAGCAGCCATGATCTAGAAATGTAATATCATTTTGTCTCATCTTAGCTTCTATGCAGATGGAGGTTTCTACTGGTTTTAATAATACTTAATTATTCAATACATTTCCCTTTATTAACGCTGCGGGTTTGTCGATACACATTCTCGATTTCCAAATCAAGAAACATTATTCCTTCCAAAACCAAGTACTCATTACTCACGAATGAGGTTTCACACAAACATCCATATTAAGTCAAGTCTCTTATCTTTTAAGAATAAGTCTCTTAACTTAATAAACCATTAAACCATTCTTTTATCTCTCTACATGCTACACCTAACTTCTCATAAAGTCGTATAACTTTTATGTTTTCAAACCAAGTATACACTTCTTTCAAAAGGTTTCTTAATCTCTTAGAATACTTCAAGGTTCTTTACAACAAGTCGGTTATAAGTCAAATCGCTTATCTTTAAAACCACAAAGCATTTCTCATTTACATAGAGTTGTTATAACCAACTTCCCATAAAACCGTTATAACACTTTATGTTTAAAGACAATCAAATACATTTAACACATGTATCGCTTCACCGTACTACATAGTTATACACATATCATGCTAGAACAGATAGGAAGAGGTTCACATACCTCGCGACGAGTATCGACTAATAGCAAAACGCCCAAGTACCTCAAACCGTCTCACACTCTCACCAAGCATCACTCCACATGTAGTACTACAACCTATAGAGGCCACAAAGCGCCTATTAATATCTTTTAGATCCCGGCGTAGAATTTTCTACGTAAAATTCGGCGACCTCCCCGCAACAGCGTAAATCTCTCCTCTATCGAGGCCGCCACCAAGCCAACCGGGGGTTAACACGTCTAACCGGACGTACAATTCTACTATACAAGAATGCTACACAAGTCTATCAGAATACAGTCTATGTAATTACGTTCGCTTCTTCTTTAAATTCAGTTTAAGTCGCAAGACATCGCCGTAAAGTATTATTCAGCTTAAGTCAAAAGACATTGCCGCACAATTATAATGTTCAGTTCTATATATAGTATACTTCAACTATATATTCCTACAACATGTAATTTCCAATTACAATAGAAGGTCAAGAGTGTTTACCTCGATAAGCCCAAAATTATCCGAGTTTAAATGTCGATCCCGAGCAAGGTTTAGCTCCTACTCCGCGCTCACCCGCTCCAACCAAACCTTAGAAGTTCTAACCAACTTCTACTTATAACTTCAACTACGGTGAAGATTTACTTAGGTTTCGTTTTTGTGGTAGAGGAAGTATAATAGTATTTTCCGGCTTTTGTACAAGTGTAACTTTGGGAATACTACAAGGTATTTGGGCCAAGGTATTTGGACATTATAACACTACTAGGAGAGTATTTCTATACCACAAAAGGGGGTATTTATACGAGACAACAAGGTAGGGGTACCCTCTAGGAGCACCACAAAGGGGAGTGAGGCCCTCGCCAAGACTCTCAAAGGAGGGGAGAGTTGGACGAACTCAACACTAAAGGGGAGGGATTTTAACACTTAGAAAAGATTTTTGGATGAAGAAAGTTCATCACTTAGAGGGTATTTATAGGTCAAGTGAAGGCCAACCAATGGCCAAGATGAAGACAAGTGCATAGCAAGTGTAAGGCCAAGATTTAGCCATGTGCTACCTTATCCATCTACACAAAAATATCCTACCTAACCCTTGACCAAAATTTCACACCAAAAACGTGCAAGACTAGTCCAATTGCCGTCCAACCTCTTCCAATGTGAGGGTGACACATGTCACCCTCCCGTTGGTCCAAAATGTTTCGTCTCACGGAAAAATCCGCAAAAATTATTAATGACATAGCCGAATTTTCCTTCAAAGTGTGGAAACGTTTTCGAAAAACGACTCCTTTTCTGTTGTGTACAAATTTCAAACTAGCCAACTTTAAGGCTCAAATTGTATACGCACGCCTCACGCATATTACTGGAAATACGGGTATAACGCTTATCACCTTAGAAGGGTATAAAGAAGAATAATTGAACTATACTCACATAGTTGCTTTTACAAAGAGATCGTATAACTTACCCGGTAGGGAAATGCTGCCCAAATTTCCATAGAATAGAGAACCCTCTGCTTAGAACTGTTTACAGTATAGTCTAGACGTTGATAGACGTATTTGGCTGTTATAGGTTGATTCTCTGCGCGCGACATACTCGACTTGGCAGGCGGATTTCACCGAGAAGGTATGTGATTCTTCCTAAAGCATGATATTTTAAAATATTATATAGTACGGTAGACGTACATGTGTTAACTGAATAATAACTACGACAATGTCTTTTGACTTAAGCCTGAATAATAACTACGGCAATGTCTCTTGACTTAAGCCTGAATCTTAAAAGAATACTGAATCATTTTTAACAGAAGAGAAATAGTTGGTTCTTAAACAAAAGCTTAAGAGTTATACTAGCTTTATGGGAAGTTAGATATAACCACTTAAGAAAGATAAAAAGAACTGTTTACTTAATTGCTTAATAAAACCTTGTATTGAATTCTGTAAGGTATGTTAAGATTGTTTGATAAATAGACATACTATGATGCTATGTGTGTTAGTGTCTTGTGATGTTGTGAAAGGGGGTCATTCTTGCTGTGCTTACGTTGCTAAACGGTAAGTCTGTTGTACTGTTATTATATCACCTACCCCCTTGACTTATTATACCGAGGGCTTGCCACCCTTGATGCGGGTCTATATGGCCTATGCGATGCATGAGACTATGCGAATCGCGGGAGTTCCAGGATTGATCATTCCGGGTGTTTTAGCCCGATGCGGGGGATGCCCTATGCGGTCTGTGTGACTATGCGGTCTATTGAGACTATGCGGACTGCGGGAGTCCAGGAGGGTACCGGGGTTAGCTACCCCCGATGCGAGGAATACCTCATGCGGGTCTGTGTGTGACCTATGCGGACTGCGGGAAGTCCAGGACTAGGCACGCACAATGATGCTATGGGCGATTGGCCTTGCTTCGATCATTCGCGGCCTAGGAAAGACCAGTTACATTATATCTATTATTGTTCTTGTTTGTGATATGACACTATGTGCAATTGAACTGGTTGTATTTGCAAATGGTTTTAAATACTTGATTTCATTTAAGTACTTTACAGTTTCGCATACTTAGTACCTGTTGTACTGACCTCCTTCGGGGGGCTGCGTTCATGCCGCAGGTAAGGGCAAGCAGGTGCTATATCCACATCCTTAGGATCTCTTTGCATTGGTGTCAGGAGCTCCATCTTCTCCGGAGGCTCTACTTTTGGGTATGATCTCCCTGTATTGTAGATAGTTTTGTACATTCAGGGTATGGCGGGGCCCTGTCCCGCCATAGTTGTTTACTTCCTTAGAGGTCTGTAGTCCTAGTGTACAGTTGGGATGTAACTGCAAAACTTGGGTTATTTATATATATATGCCGAAAGGCAAGCTTTTCTTCAGATAAACTGTGTCTCATTTTACAACTGTTTCATGTCTTGTTTTTATATTCCGCTGATTACTCTGATGTATGACTACTTGGGTGCCCGGGTAAGGCACCAGTCACGGGCCCCGGAACGGGTCGTGACACGGAGTAGGAGCTAAACGTTGCTCAGGATCGACATTAAACTTGGATAATTTTGGGCTTACCGAGGTAAATAATCCTATCGTTCTATTGTAATTGGAAATTACATACTGTAGTTGTATAGAAATGAATATAAGATTCATAGAAGAGAATTGAACTGTAATAGAAGGATATTACAGAATAGACTTAAACTGGAATCACATCAGAAGAATATTCTACAAGAGTAGTCTAGGCATTGATAGACTTGTATAACCTTTATAGGTTGAATGTTCTGCGAGTAGCATGTACTACTTGGAAGGTGGTCAAGGCTAGCCGGGTTATAGCCGTGGAGCGTTTTGCTAATAGTCGATAATCGTCGCGAGGTATGTGATCCTTCCTATCCTCTTGAGCATGATATTTTAAAAGAATATATATATAGTACGTAGACGTCGTGTGTTAACCGAACGTAGTTAGACGGCAATGTCTTTGACTTAAGCCCAATAATAAGAATCTTGAAGTATTTCAAAAGAATTAAGAAACCGTTTTGAAAGAAGAGTAATACTTGGTTATAAAAGCTTAAGAGTTATACTAGCTTTATGGGAAGTTAGGTATAACGACTTAAGAGAGATAAAAAGAATGGTTTATTAATTTTAGAAGTTAAGAGACTTGACTTAAGTAACTAATATGAGTTTTTGTGTGAAACCTCATTCGTGAGTAATGAGTACTTGGTTTGTAAAAGGAATAATGTTTTACTGATTTCGGAAATGAGAATAAGTATCGAACAAACCACAGCAGCGCTAATAAAGGGAAATGTATTGACTAATAAAGTATTATTAAAACCAGTAGAAACCTCCATCTGCATAGAAGCTAAGATGAGACAAAATGATATTTCCTAGATCATGGCTGCTTAAATAAGATTGATTATGAACAAGAATAACCTATTCACATATAAGGCATATGTATCTCAAATTGTTTTAAAGGAGAATTATATCATTAAGTGATTAAAACTATGAACTACGAAACCTTTCGAAAATGAGAAACTGAGCATTTGAAATTAGGAAAACTTGAACGTTTGGAAAATAATGTTGTTACTTGATTTACTAAGGGAAGTGTTTTGGTTTACTTAAAAGGATAGTCACTCTATTTTTATACTACGGGTATTGTGTGACTTTTTGAAAGAAACGGACCTTTTAAAAGAGTTAATGTATGAAGTACTTTGGGGATAAAAACCCGAAATTGTTAACATAAAGTAGAAAGTACCTTGTGTGAATAACTTGATTTTGTTGGTTTGTGATAGCCTTGTAATACTTTCTTGTTGATTTGATAAGTAAACATGTTAGGATGCTACGTGTGTTAGTATCTGGTGATGTTTGTGTAAAGGGGTTTCCCTTGTTGTGCTTATGTTGTTTAACGATAAACTGTTATGTTATTATATCACATACCCCCTTGACTTGTTATACCGAGGGCTTGCCACCCTTGATGCGGGTCTATAAGGCCTATGCGGTCTGCGTGACTACGCGAGTCGCGGAGTTCCAGGTTGATCATTCCGGTGTTTTATCCCGATGCGGGATGCCCCATGCGGTCCTGTGTGACTATGCGGTCTATTGAGACTATGCGGTCATGAGTCCGGGAGGGTACCGGGTTAGCTACCCCGATGCGAGAATACCTCATGCGGGTCTACGTGTGACCTATCCGGATCGCGGAGTCCGTGGTTAGGAATGCATAATGATACTATGGGCGATTGTCCTTGCTTCGATCATTCGCGGCCTAGGAAAGACCTGTTACAGTTTACCTAGTATTGCTCTTGTGTGTGATATGGAACTATGTGCAAATTGAACTAATTGTCTTTGCAAAGGGTTTTAAATACTTTGATTTCATGTAAAGTACTTACGCTTTCACATACTTGGTACTCAGATCGACCTCCTTGGGCCGCTCATGCCGCAGTAGAGGTACTCCTACCGTTGATCCCCGCTCTTAGGATCATCGTTTCGGTTTGGGAAAGCTCCGCTTTCTCGAGGCTTAGCATTTCGTACGGTCCCCGTCGTCAGAGGTATTTGCATTCAGGGTACGGGCGGCCCTGTCCCGCCATTGTTGTTATAAACTCTTAGAGGTCTGTAGTCCTGTTGTAAAGTTGGGATGTAACTGTTCATTTTGGGTATTTATATATATGCCGAAAGGCAAGTTTTCTCAGATAACTGTTTCACATTTCATATTATATCATGTCTTGTTGTATGTTCCGCTGATTACTCTGATGATTGTATCACTAGGGTGCCCGGGGTAAGGCACCAGTAACGGGCCCGGGTTCGGGTCGTGACAACCCGCTCCAAGCAACCCTTAGAAGTTTCTAAACAACTTCTCTTAACACTTCATCTAAGCTATGAAGATTTTTCTAGGGCTTCATTTTGCGACTATGTAATAAAGTAGTATTTCCGGGCTCTTATGTTGGGATTTCTTTGGAATACCACAAGGGATTTAGGCTAAAGTATTTGGAATAACAACAATACTTGAATATTTCTACTCAAGGTGGGGTGTTTGGACGAACTCACTGGAGGAGGGAAATTTTTTTGCCTTGAAACTTTCTAATGTGGATGAAATAAAGTCTTGCACACGCGGGTATTTATAGGAAATCAATGGCCAAGATCTAGGCAAGTGGATGGTGAGGATGGGGTACATGTGTGTGGGTAGTTGGCCAACCATTTGGCTACCACAAAATGGGACAAGTGGCCACCACAAAATGGGCCACTTGTCCACCAAAAAACGCCCCACTGTTCTTCTCCACCGCCAACATGGCCACGGGGTGACACATGTCGCTTCTACTGCCCAAAATATTTCATCTTCAAAATATCCGTAATGCCAAAAATCCGAATAAAGTGGCCTGACAAAATCGTAATTTTCATTGGGCCGCGTGACCATTTCGAAATAAAATTTCATAATTCTCAAATATTCCAAAAGTCCAAATACCAAATCTGGAATCCACCTTTAACGAACATTTTTCCTTCACAAAATCGAACTTTTCCGTCGAAAAATCACATCTTTCTTCCTTTCCGATTTTATCGTCAGATTCTCGCACGCACGCCCTCGTATACATACCTCGAACTACGGTGTAACATTCTTCCTTAAAACATTCGCCCCAATGTTCCTTCTAAGTTCTCGTTATACCCCGTAGTTCCGTGGTATGTATGTGACGCACGCATTTATGAGAATACGTAAATATTGGAAAGAAAGAAAGATGTGATTTTTCGACTAAAAGTTTCCGGTTTTGTGAAGGAAAAGGTTCGTTGATGGGAATTGATTCCCGCTTGGTATTCAGACTTTTAGAATATTTAAGAATTATGGAATTTTATTTCCGACTGGTCACGCTGGGCCCACGTGAAATTTACGGTTTTGTGGGCCCGCTTGTTTTTGAGATTTTGGCCATTAGGATATTTTCAAGATGAAATATTTTGGACGAGAGGGCGACACGTGTCACCCCTAGGTGGCTCTTGCCGAAATCCTCGATAGCTGCGCAAGTGGCCTTGTCTTGCAAGATATTTTTAGTGTGGACAAGTGGCTTGTGGGACCCACACACACTTGTCCCCAATCTCTACCACACACTTGCCTTCATCCTATCCCTTGGTTGTCCTATATATGCACCCTTAGTTGATGAAATCTCCCACACTTAGACATTTCAAGACAAGAAATTTCCTCCCTTCTCCCTTGACCTAAAGCTCTCGGCTTTGCCATGATTTCTTGAGGAAAATTTGTCCAACAATTCTTAAACTTCTAAGTGTTCTTCCCTAAGGTGTTAGGAAGATTGTGTACCAAGAGTTGGAAAAGATTTCACACCCCTAACCTCTATTTTGTGCCTTGGCCGAAAGTTGTCATCTTTGGAACCCTAGTGTTCTTCACTTTTTGGAGTTGGTTCTTGAAGAGAAGTTGGTTAGGAGCTTCTATGGGTTGCTTGTAGCGGATTGGAACGTAAAGATTTGGAGCTAAGACTTGCTTGGAGCGACTTTAAGAACTTGGATATTTTTTTGGGCTATTTGAGGTAGTGGAACTTAAACCTCTTTGTGAATTGGTTATTATACATATATTATAAGTATATTATGGATTATATAATATATGGAGTAAAAGTTTGGAAGAGTTGGATCTTGTTAACTTGTTAAAAGAAAGGATTGGCCGTTTGCCATTAAAATGGTAAAAACGTATCTTACTTGTGAAGAAGTAATTAACAAAGTAACTATAACTTATATTAAGATGGAATATAAGTTGGATGACTAATGAAGTAATTGGATAAGTAAAATGGACAAAGTTGTTTACTTTGGACCGTATTTACTTTGGACTTTATTTACATTGGACTGTATTTACATTTCTGTTAAGGGGAAGATTTTTCAATCGCGTTCCGTTTGGGCGTGTGATCCCCTTTTTAATTATTGTATTGTTATGAAGGCGTGATAGTAAACCGCGTTACCGGTTGGGCGCGTAATCCCCTTCTTTTACTTATTGTTATTATGGAAGCGTGATAGTAAACCGCGTTACTGTTTGGGCGTGTAATCCCCTTCTTTATGTTGTTTAATTATTACGCCTTATATATATATGATATATATATTACGGTTATTCGGGCCTTGGAGAAAGATGGAAAAGTGAGTAAAAACGGGGAAGTGCTGCCGAATTTTCCGTAGAATTAAGAGGGCTTTTTATTGGTATAAGTCTTCAATGGTGAGTAAGGTTTGATAGAAGTACTATGACCATTTTAGGAGTGGAGTACTACGTGTGGTGTGATCTACTTGGCTTAAGGAGTAGCCGACGGGTTGAAGTACTTGGAGCGTTTTGCTATTTGTCGATAATCGTCGCGAGGTATGTGAACCTCTTCCTATCTTTTCTAGCATGATTGTTGTGAACTATGTAGTACGGTAGACGTACATGTGCTAAGTGATTTGGTTGGTTTAAAACATAGGGTTTTTATAATAGCTTTATGGGAAGTTAGTTATAACGACGTTACGTAGGTAAAAGAATGGTTTATTGATTGTAGAAAGTTAAGAGACTTGATCTTGAAAGATAAGAGACTTGACTTATAACGACTTGTTTTCGGAAAAAGAGAAGTAACTTGATTTTAAGTATAGGTTACTTGTTTTGAAAAGAGTAAGTTATTTGGGTTCTAAAAGAATACTTGTTGTTGTCTTGAAAGATAAGAGACTTAACTTATAAATGACGTTTTATGAAATGTTAAGGACTATGAATTTTGTTAAAAAGTTGTGAAACCTCATTCGTGAGCAATGAGTACTTGGCTTTTACAAGAATAATGTTTTACTGATTTCGGAAATGAGAATAAGTATCGAACAAACCATTGCAGCGTTAATAAAGGAAATGTATTGACTAATTGTTATTAAAACCAGTAGAAACCTCCATCTGCATAGAAGCTAAGATAAGACAAGATTGTATTACATTTCCTAGATCATGGTCACAGAATAAGATTGTTATAAACAAGAATAAACTACCACACATAAGACTTATGTTACTCAATTGTTTTAAAAGAGATTAAGACTATGAGTTATGAAACCTTTCTAAAATAAGAGACTTGAGCATTTGAAATTAGGCAAACTTGAACGTTTGGAAAATAATGTTGTTACTTGATTTTTTAAAAAGAAAGTGTTCTGGTTTAGTTAAAAATGCTAGTCACTCTATGTTAATACTACGGGTATCGGGTGACCTTTGTAAAAGAATCGATCTTTTAAAAGAATTTAACGATGTAGTACTGGGGTTAAAACCCGACTTTGACATAAAATGAAAGTACCTTGAGTTGTATGTTGAACTTGCCTATGCTTGTGGTGATAGCCTCTGTTGTGTAAGTGTTGTATTTACGTTACCGCTCTCGATGGAGGCCACTGATCTGTTATGTATGATTCTTTATCGAGTCCCATGGGATGGGACGAGACACGTATTCCACCTATCGAGTCCTGAGATGGGCCAAACACGTATTCCACTTATCGAGTCCCATGAGATGGGCCGAGACACGTATTCCACCTATCGAGTCCCATGAGATGGGCCGAGACACGATTCCACCTATCGAGTCCTGAGATGGGCCGAGACACGATTCCACCTATCGAGTCCCACGAGATGGGTCGAGACACGATTCTACCCGATTCTTTATCGAGTCCCAGGATGGGCCGAGACACGTATTCCACATGATTTATATCTAGATCGCCAAGCGGTGAGGAAGGAGTTCCACGTACGGAGGATGACTTTGAGGCGTGAGTCCCCGACTTGACATGATCGCTTTTATGTTGTGAACTATAGTCCGCTATCATATACGTCTCTGCTTTATATAAGATCGTTATGATTTCATTTACGTGATTTTCGCCACATACTTGGTACCTGTTATCTTGACTCTCCTTCGGGGCCGTCACGCCGCAGTAGAGGTACATCGCCAGGATCCTCGCCATGTGGATCACGCTCAACGTGTTAGGAAGCCCCGCTTTCTGAGGCTTATCTTTTGCATGTTACCGAGTCCAAGGTTCTGTACATTCGTGGTATGGCGGGCCCTGTCCCGTCATAGTTGTTGTCACTTCTTGAGGTCAGTAGTAATCTTTGTAGGCGAGTTTGTAAAAGGATAATTGTTCGTATTTATGTATATACCGAAGGCAACTGCTTTGGTTGACTGTTTATTTATCATGTCTCTTGATTCATGTTCATGTTTTTATTTCCACGATTTTCTCTCGATGTTGTATCACTAGGTACCCGGTAGGCACGACCACGCCCGGTTCGGTCGTGACAAAAGTGGTATCAGAGCAGTTAATCCTCGGAAAGTGTCTACAGACCGTATCTAGTAGAGTCTTGATTATGGGTGTGTTGTGCACCACATCTATAATCAGGAGGCTGCAGAATATTTAGGATTGGTTTCCATTCTTCTCACTCTGAGATCGTGCCTTATAGTTGTGTTATAAGTTGGACTCCCTCGGACGTATTCGTTTGTACCAGTTATGCCTCTGCGAAAGGCAACCAGAGCCCAGATGGGCAAGACAGCAGAGGGAGCTACGAGTAGAACACAGAGGGTTACGAGGGCACAAGCCTGGTCATTACCTGAGATAGTACTTCAGACGACGAGTTTTATGACGCCGCTAGCCCCAGCAGAGTTTAGAGCGGCAACAGTTTCTACGGAGGCCACGATACCTGAGCCTCCGCCCACGATCGAGAGCCTGGTTCCGGTGCGATGATTCACCCTAGATCCAGTAGTCTGAGACTTCGGGATTTCTTGAGTTGCTATTCGCCAGAGTTCTATGGATAGAGAGCTGAGGATGGTCCTCAGGGTGTCGTACTGCTTCGACAGCTTGTATGCTTACGGCCAACAGGGCCATTTGGTGAGAGTTTGTCCGACCAGAGGTAGCACAGATATAGAGACTCAGCCTTCGGGATCGGTGGCTGATTCATCGCCTTATACAATAAGCGCTGCAGGCGTGATTATGGTTGTGAGCGACAAAGAAGAAGTAAGGCAGTAGTTACAGAGATACCTTTAGCCCTTAAGAAGCTTGGTTATGTTGTTCTGGTGGGTACGTGTGAAGTGATATACGGATAGCATTGTGTTAAGTGTAACTTAGAGAACATGACTAGTTGAAGAGGTAAGTTTGGGGTCATGGAAGGTGTGAACCTTAGAATATTATACGCGAGACCTTAGATGCAGGCCGTCTTGAGTAAAAGATTTGGTTACGATTGACCTTTGTCGGAGTGCATAGTATACGAAGGGTAAAAATTTGTGATAAGTCCCTGAGTGGGTGAATTATAAGAGGGTAGTTGAGCTAAGAAGACCACTAGGTTTTCATGACTTGATTAGTGAGATTGCTCCGGATCAGGGGAAACAAGAGTTTTGGCGCGGTTATGGTCGGGTTGAGGACCATTCGCGGGTCAACCCAGAGCCGGAATGTGGTGGGGCTTCGAGGTGGTCCCACCAGTGGTAGGGTCACGAGGGTGCTAGGCCCAAGTTTAGGTAACCATCGTGACGGTTCGTAGATTCGTTCGACTGATCGGACCGTGAGGCCGGATGGCCTTTATGGGAATTGCAACTAGTGAGATGACCAAGTTTGGAGGTTGTGACTCAAGGTTTTGGAAACCAAGCGATGATCGTGTGGTACGATAATCGAAAGAGTTCGTGTTCGGAAGTGTACGACAAGTAAGGAAAGAAGTGAACGTGTGCAAGAGATGGAAGTGATCATTTTTGTGAAGTGAAGGTGCGGCGAAGTATCCTTTGGACCAGGATCAAGAATTGGTGTTGTTTTTACATCTTAGAGGTGATTCCTCGTTAGTTTGGATTTGGGTTTCGCGCGTATGTGATATTATGGCCATGTGTGGCATAATTGGTTTTGTAAAGTATAAGAGTGGAGACTATACCGCACACGTGTGTTTTTGGAGACTTAGAAGGAACATTCGGGACGAATGTTTCTAAGGGGGGAAGAATGTTATACCCCGTAGTTCCAGGGTATGTATGTGAGGACGTACGTATGAGAATACGACAGAAATATTGGAAAGAAAGAAAGATGTGATTTTTCGACTAAAAGTTTCCGGTTTTAAGGAAAAAGGTTCGTTGATGGGAATTGATTCCCGCTTTGGTATTCAGACTTCTTAGAATATTTAAGAATTATGGAATTTTATTTCCGAATTGGTCACGTGGGCCCACGTGAAATTTACTGCTTTGTGGGCCCGCTTTGTTTTTGAGATTTTGGCCATTATGGATATTTTCTAAGATGAAATATTTTGGACGAGTAGAGGGAGACACGTGTCACCCCCTAGGTGGCTCTTGGCCGAAATCCTCGATGTGGCAAGACAAGTGGCCTTGTCTTGCAAGATATTTTAGTGTGGACAAGTGGCTCAGGACCCACACACACTTGTCCCCAATCTCTACCACACACTTGCCTTCATCCTATCCCTCGTTGTCCTATATATGCACCCTTAGTTGATGAAATCTCCCACACTTAGACATTTCAAGACAAGAAATTTCCTCCCTTCCCTTGACCTAAAGCTCTGCCTTTGCCATGATTTCTTGAGGAAAATTTGTCCAACAATTCTTAAACTTCTAAGTGTTCTTCCCTAAGGTGTTAGGAAGATTGTGTACCAAGAGTTGGAAAAGATTTCACACCCCTAACCTCTATTTTGTGCCTTGGCCGAAAGTTGTCATCTCTGGAACCCTAGTGTTCTTCACTTTTTGGAGTTGGTTCTTGAAGAGAAGTTGGTTAGGAGCTTCTATGGGTTGCTTGTAGCGGATTGGAACGTAAATATTTGGAGCTAAGACTTGCTTGGAGCGACTTTAAGAACTTGGATATTTTTTTGGGCTATTTGAGGTAGTGGAACTTAAACCTCTTTGTGAATTGGTTATTATACATATATTATAAGTATATTATGGATTATATAATATATGGAGTAAAAGTTTGGAAGAGTTGGATCTTATTAACTTGTTAAAAGAAAGGATTGGCCGTTTGCCATTAAAATGGTAAAAACGTATCTTACTTGTGAAGAAGTAATTAACAAAGTAACTATAACTTATATTAAGATGGAATATAAGTTGGATGACTAATGAAGTAATTGGATAAGTAAATGGACAAAGTCGCCAAGGACCCCAACTTAAGGATCAGATTTACTTTGGATCAGATTTACTTTGGACCGTATTTACTTTGGATCGTATTTACATTGGATCAGATTTACATTTCGTTAAGGAAGATTTTTCAATCGCGTTCCGCTTGGCGTGTGATCCCCTTTTAATTATTGTATTGTTATGGGCGTGATAGTAAACCGCGCACGGCCATGCGTAATCCCTTCTTTTACTTATTGTTATTATGGAAGCGTGATAGTAAACCGTTACCGTTTGGCGTTTAATCCCCTTCTTTATGTTGTTTAATTATTACGCCTATATATATATGGTATATATATTACGTTATTCGCCTTGGAGAAAGATGGAAAAGTGAGTAAAAACGGGGGAAGTGCTGCCGAATTTTCCGTAGAATTAAGAGGGCTTTTTATTGGTATAAGTCTTCAATGGTGAGTAAGGTTTGATAGAAGTACTATGACCATTTTAGGAGTGGAGTACTACGTGTGGCGTGATCTACTTGGCAGGAGTAGCCGACTGGGTTCAAGTACTTGAGCGTTTTGCTATTTGTCGATAATCGCCGCGAGGTATGTGAACCTCTTCCTATCTTTTCTAGCATGATTGTTGTGAACTATGTAGTACGGTGACGATACGTGCTAAGTGATTTGGTTGGTTTAAAACATAGGGTGTTATAATAGCTTTATGGGAAGTTAGTTATAACGACGTTACGTAGGTAAAAGAATGGTTTATTGATTGTAGAAAGTTAAGAGACTTGATCTTGAAAGATAAGAGACTTGACTTATAACGACTTGTTTTCGGAAAAAGAGAAGTAACTTGATTTTAAGTATAAGTTACTTGTTTTGAAAAGAGTAAGTTATTTGGGTTCTAAAAGAATACTTGTTGTCTTGAAAGATAAGAGACTTAACTTATAAATGACGTTTTATGAAATGTTAAGGACTATGAATTTTGTTAAAAAGTTGTGAAACCTCATTCGTGAGCAATGAGTACTTGGCTTTTACAAGAATAATGTTTTACTGATTTCGGAAATGAGAATAAGTATCGAACAAACCATCATAGCTAATAAAGGAAATGTATTGACTAATTGTTATTAAAACCAAGAGAAACCTCCATCCGCATAAGCTAAGATAAGACAAGATTGTATTACATTTCCTAGATCATGGCTGCTGTAACAAGATTGTTATAAACAAGAATAAACGGCTCACACATAAGACTTATGTTACTCAATTGTTTTAAAAGAGATTAAGACTATGAGTTATGAAACCTTTCTAAAATAAGAGACTTGAGCATTTGAAATTAGGCAAACTGAACGCTTGGAAAATAATGTTGTTACTTGATTTTTTAAAAGAAAGTGTTCGTTTAGTTAAAAATGCTAGTCACTCTATGTTAATACTACGGTATCGGGTGACCTTTGTAAAAGAAGGGCATCTTTTAAAAGAATTTAACGTATGTAGTACTTTGGGGTTAAAACCCGGACTTTGACATAAAATGAAAGTACCTTGAGTTATATGTTGAACTTGCCTATGCTTGTGGTGATAGCCTCTGTTGTGTAAGTGTTGTATTTCTGTGCTACCGCGTCTCTCGATGGAGGGCCGGCTGATCTGTTATGTATGATTCTTTATCGAGTCCCATGGGATGGGCCGAGACACGTATTCCACCTATCGAGTCCCATGAGATGGGCCGAAACACGTATTCCACCTATCGAGTCCCATGAGATGGGCCGAGACACGTATTCCACCTATCGAGTCCCATGAGATGGGCCGAGACACGTATTCCACCTATCGAGTCCCATGAGATGGGCCGAGACACGTATTCCACCTATCTAGTCCCATGAGATGGGTCGAGACACGTATTCTACCTGATTCTTTATCGAGTCCCATGGGATGGGCCGAGACACGTATTCCACATGATTTATACCTAGATCACGGCTGGCGGAAGGAGTTCCACGCATGAGGATGACTTTGAGGCGTGAGTCCCCGACTTGACATGATCGCTTATGTTGTGAACTATAGTCCATTATCATATACGTCTCTGCTTTATATAAGATCGTTATGATTTCATTTACGATTTTCTGGCCACATACTTGGTACTTTAGATCGACTTCCGGGGCTGCGTCATGCCGCAGTAGAGGTACATCGATTGTGGATCCTCGCCATGAGATCACGTCATTGGGAAGCCCCGCTTCTTCTGAGGCTTATCTTTTGGTATGTTACCCGAGTCCAAGGTTCTTGTACATTCTGGGTATGGCGGGCCCCGTCCGTCATAGTTGTTATCACTTCTGAGGTCCAGTAGTATCGTTGTGGCGAGTTTGTAAAAGGATAATTGTTCGGTATTTATGTATATATACCGAAGGCAACGCTTGTTGGCCTGCTTATTTATCATGTCTCTTGATTCATGTTCATGTTTTTATTTCGCTGATTTTCTCGATGTTGTATCACTAGGGTGCCCGGTAAGGCACGATCACGCCCGGTTCGGTCGTGACAAAAGTGGTATCAGAGCAGTTAATCCTCGGAAAGTGTCTACACACCGTATCTAGTAGTCTTGATTATGGGTGTGTTGTGCACCACATCTATAATCGTGAGGTCGCAGGATATTTAGGATTGGTTTCATTCTTCTCACTCGAGATCGTGCCTTATAGTTGTGTTATAAGTTGGACTCCTCCGACGTATTCGTTTGTACCGCTTATGCTCACGAAGGCAACCAGAGCCCGATGGGCAAGACAGCGAGAGGAGCTACGAGTAGAACACGAGGGTTACGAGGCACAAGCCCGGTCATTACCGAGATAGTACTTCGACGACGAGTTTTATGACGCCGCTAGCCCCGCAGAGTTTAGAGCGGCAACAGCTTTCTACGGAGGCCACGATACCGAGCCTCCGCCCACGCCGAGAGTCGGTGGTTCGGCGATGCGATGATTCACCCTAGATCCGATGATGCGAGACTTCGGATTTCTTGAGTTGCTATTCGCCGAGTTCTATGGATGAGAGCCGAGGATGGTCCTCGTGGTGTCGCATCGCTCGACGGCTTAGGCGCTTACGCCAACAGGCCATTTGGTGAGAGTTTGTCCGACGCAGGTAGCACAGATATAGAGACTCGAATTCGGGATCGGTGGTGATTCATCGCCTTATACAATAGCGCGCAGGCGTGATTATGGTTAGAGCGACAAAGAAGGCGAAGAGTTACAGATACCTTTAGCCCTGCAAGCTTGGTTATGTTGTTCTGGTGGGTACGTGTGAAGTGATATACGGATAGCATTGTGTTAAGTGTAACTTAGAGAACATGACTAGTTGAAGAGGTAAGTTTGGGGTCATGGAAGGTGTGAACCTAAGAATATTATACGTGGAGACCTTAGATGCGAGGCCGTCTTGAGTAAAAGATTTGGTTACGATTGACCTTTGTCGAGTGCATAGTATCTGAAGGGTAAAAATTTGTGATAAGTCCCCGAGTGGGTGAATTATAAGAGGTAGTTGAGCTAAGAAGACCACTAGGTTTTCACGACTGATTAGTGAGATTGCTCGGATCGGAAACAAGAGTTTTGGCGCGGTTATGGGTCGGGTTGAGGACCATTCGCGGGTCAACCCGTAGCCCGGAATGTGGTGGGGTCAGTTCGAGGTGGTCCCACCAGGTGGTAGGGTCACGAGGGTGCTAGGCCCAAGTTTAGGTAACCATCGTACGGGTTCGTAGATTCGTTCGACCAGAATCGGACCGTGAGGGCCGGGGATGGCCTTTATGGGAATTGCAACTAGTGAGATGACCAAGTTTGGAGGTTGTGACTCCAAGGTTTTGGAAACTGAAGCGATGACTGAAGTGTGGTACGTATACTGGAAAGAGTTCGGGTGTTCGAGAAGTGTACGACAAGTAAGGAAAGAAGTGAACGTGTGCTAAGAGATGGAAGTGATCATTTTTGTGAAGTGAAGGTGCGAAGGAAGTATCCTTTGGACCAGGATCAAGAATTGGTGTTGTTTTTACATCTTAGAGGTGATTCCTCGTTAGTTTGGATTTGGGTTTCGCGCGTATGTGATATTATGGCCATGTGTGGCATAATTGGTTTTGTAAAGTATAGTAGTGGAGACTATACCGGCGCATGTGTGTTTTTGGAGACTTAGAAGGAACATTCGGGACGAATGTTTCTAAGGGGGGAAGAATGTTATACCCCGTAGTTCCAGGGTATGTATGTGAGGACGTACGTATGAGAATACGGCGAAATATCGAAAGAAAGAAATATGTGATTTTTCGACGGAAAAGTTTCCGGGTTTTGTGAAGGAAAAAAGTTCGTTGATGGGAATTGGATTCCCAGTTTTGGTATTCAGACTTCTTAGAATATTTAAGAATTATGGAATTTTATTTCCGGAATTGGTCACGTGGGGCCCACGGGTGAAATTCTGATTTTGTGGCCCGCTTTGTTTTTGAGATTTTGGCCATTAGGGATATTTTCAAGATGAAATATTTTGGGGAGTAGGAGGGCGACACGTGTCACCCCCAGGTGGCTCTTGGCCGAAATCCCTTGACAAGTGGCAAGACAAGTGGCCTTGTCTTGCAAGATATTTTGAGTGTGGACAAGTGGCTTGTGGGACCCACACACACTTGTCCTCAATCTCTACCACACACTTGCCTTCATCCTATCCCTTGGTTGTCCTATATATACACCCTTAGTTGATGAAATCTCCCACACTTAGACATTTCAAGACAAGAAATTTCCTCCCTTCTCCCTTGACCTAAAGCTCCTGGCTTGCCATGATTTCTTGAGGAAAATTTGTCCAACAATTCTTAAACTTCTAAGTGTTCTTCCCTAAGGTGTTAGGAAGATTGTGTACCAATAGTTGGAAAAGATTTCACACCCCTAACCTCTACTTTGTGCCTTGGCCGAAAGTTGTCATCTTTGGAACCCTAGTGTTCTTCACTTTTTGGAGTTGGTTCTTAAAGAGAAGTTGGTTGTGAGCTTTCATGGAGTTGCTTGTAGCGGATTGGAACGTAAATATTTGGAGCTAAGACTTGCTTGGAGCGACTTTAAGAACTTGGATATTTTTTTGGGCTATTTGAGGTAGTGGAACTTAAACCTCTTTGTGAATTGGTTATTATACATATATTATAAGTATATTATGGATTATATAATATATGGAGTAAAAGTTTGGAAGAGTTGGATCTTGTTAACTTGTTAAAAGAAAGGATTGGCCGTTTGCCATTAAAATGGTAAAAACGTATCTTACTTGTGAAGAAGTAATTAACAAAGTAACTATAACTTATATTAAGATGGAATATAAGTTGGATGACTAATGAAGTAATTGGATAAGTAAAATGGACAAAGTTGGCCAAGGACCCCAACTTAAGGATCGATTTACTTTGGATGATTTACTTTGGACCGTATTTACTTTGGATCGTATTTACATTGGATTGTATTTACATTTCATTAAGGGAAGATTTTTCAATCGCGTTCGCTTTGGGCGTGTGATCCCCTTTTTAATTATTGTATTGTTATGAAGGCGTGATAGTAAACCGCACGGTTAGGCGCGTAATCCCCTTCTTTTACTTATTGTTATTATGGAAGCGTGATAGTAAACCGTTACCGTTTGGGCGTGTAATCCTTCTTTATGTTGTTTAATTATTACGCCTTATATATATGGTATATATATTACGGTTATTCGCCTTGGAGAAAGATGGAAAAGTGAGTAAAACGGGGAAGTCTTTACGAATTTTCCGTAGAATTAAGAGGGCTTTTTATTGGTATAAGTCTTCAATGGTGAGTAAGGTTTGATAGAAGTACTATGACCATTTTAGGAGTGGAGTACTACGTGTGGCGTGATCTACTTGGCTTAAGGAGTAGCCGATGGGTTGAAGTACTTGGAGCGTTTTGCTATTTGTCGATAATCGTCGCGAGGTATGTGAACCTCTTCCTATCTTTTCTAGCATGATTGTTGTGAACTATGTAGTACGGTAGACGTACATGTGCTAAGTGATTTGGTTGGTTTAAAACATAGGGTGTTATAATAGCTTTATGGGAAGTTAGTTATAACGACGTTACGTAGGTAAAAGAATGGTTTATTGATTGTAGAAAGTTAAGAGACTTGATCTTGAAAGATAAGAGACTTGACTTATAACGACTTGTTTTCGAAAAGAGAAGTAACTTGATTTTAAGTATAGGTTACTTGTTTTGAAAAGAGTAAGTTATTTGGGTTCTAAAAGAATACTTGTTGTCTTGAAAGATAAGAGACTTAACTTATAAATGACGTTTTATGAAATGTTAAGGACTATGAATTTTGTTAAAAAGTTGTGAAACCTCATTCGTGAGCAATGAGTACTTGGCTTTTACAAGAATAATGTTTTACTGATTTCGGAAATGAGAATAAGTATCGAACAAACCATTGCAGCGTTAATAAAGGAAATGTATTGACTAATTGTTATTAAAACCAGTAGAAACCTCCATCTGCATAGAAGCTAAGATAAGACAAGATTGTATTACATTTCCTAGATCATGGTCACGTAACAAGATTGTTATAAACAAGAATAAACGGCTCACACATAAGACTTATGTTACTCAATTGTTTTAAAAGAGATTAAGACTATGAGTTATGAAACCTTTCTAAAATAAGAGACTTGAGCATTTGAAATTAGGCAAACTTGAACGTTTGGAAAATAA
The DNA here is from genome assembly GCA_029844215.1 of Przewalskia tangutica. NCBI lineage: Eukaryota > Viridiplantae > Streptophyta > Magnoliopsida > Solanales > Solanaceae > Przewalskia > Przewalskia tangutica. The sequence goes on along the minus strand of CM056737.1, from coordinate 42,347,478 downwards.
TGTTGTTACTTGATTTTTTAAAAAGAAAGTGTTCTGGTTTAGTTAAAAATGCTAGTCACTCTATGTTAATACTACGGGTATCGGGTGACCTTTGTAAAAGAATTGGATCTTTTAAAAGAATTTAACGTATGTAGTACTTTGGGGTTAAAACCCGGACTTTGACATAAAATGAAAGTACCTTGAGTTGTATGTTGAACTTGCCTATGCTTGTGGTGATAGCCTCTGTTGTGTAAGTGTTGTATTTCTGTGCTACCGCGTCTCTCGATGGAGGGCCGGCTGATCTGTTATGTATGATTCTTTATCGAGTCCCATGGGATGGGCCGAGACACGTATTCCACCTATCGAGTCCCATGAGATGGGCCGAAACACGTATTCCACCTATCGAGTCCCATGAGATGGGCCGAGACACGTATTCCACCTATCGAGTCCCATGAGATGGGCCGAGACACGTATTCCACCTATCGAGTCCCACGATGGGCCGAGACACGTATTCCACCTATCGAGTCCCACGAGATGGGTCGAGACATGTATTCTACCCGATTCTTTATCGAGTCCCACGGATGGGCCGAGACACGTATTCCACATGATTTATACCTAGATCGCTGCAGCGGCGAGAAGGAGTTCCACGCACGGCGGATCACTTGAGGCGTGAGTCCACGACTTGACATGACCGCTTTTATGTTGTGAACTATAGTCCGTTATCATATCGCCTCCGCTTTATATAAGATCATATGATTTCATTTACGATTTTCGTTTTACATACTTGGTACTGTTAGATCGACTCCTTCGGGCCGCGTTATGTCGCAGTAGAGGTACATCGATGTGGATCCTCGCTCATGGATCACAGTCAACAGGTCGGAAGCCCCGCTTCTTCGAGGCTTATCTTTTGCATGTTACCGAGTCCAAGGTTCTTGTACATTCGTGGTATGGCGGGCCCCGTCCGTCATAGTTGTTGTCACTTCTTAGAGGTCTGTAGCATCGCGGGCGTAGTTTGTAAAAAGGATAATTGTTCGGTATTTATGTATATATACCAAGGCAAATCGCTTTGGTTGGCCTGCTTATTTATCATGTCTCTTGATTCATGTTCATGTTTTTATTTCACGATTTTCTCGATGTTGTATCACTAGGTGCCCGGTAAGACACGATCACGGGCCCGGTTCGGTCGTGACAAAAGTGGTATCGCAGCATTTAATCCTCGGAAAGTGTCTACGCACCGTATCTAGTAGAGTCTTGATTATCGTGTTGTGCACCACATCTATAATCAGGAGGCTGCAGGATATTTAGGATTGGTTTCCATTCTTCTCACTCTGAGATCGTGCCTTATAGTTGTGTTATAAAGTTGGACTCCCTCGGACGTATTCGTTTGTACCAGTTATGCCTCTGCGAAAGGCAACCAGAGCCCAGATGGGCAAGACAGCAGAGGGAGCTACGAGTAGAACACAGAGGGTTACGAGGGCACAGGCCCGGTCATTACCTGAGATAGTACTTCAGACGACGAGTTTTATGACGCCGCTAGCCCCAGCAGAGTTTAGAGCGGCAACAGTTTCTACTGAGGCCACGATACCTGAGCCTCCAGCCCACGATCGAGAGCTGGTTCCGGCGGTGCTGATTCACCCTAGATCCGATGAGTCCGAGACTTGGGATTTCTTGAGTTGCTATTCGCCGAGTTCTATGGATGAGAGGCGAGGATGGTCCTCGTGGTGTCGTGATCGCCGACAACCAGATGCTTACGCCAACAGGCCATTTGGTGAGAGTTTGTCCGACCAGGTAGCACAGATATAGAGACTCACCGGATCGGTGGTGATTCATCGCCTTATACAACTAGCGCCTGCAGGCGTGATTATGGTTAGAGCGAAAGAAGAAGTAAGGCGATGAGTTACGGAGATACCTTTAGCCCTTAAGCTTGGTTATGTTGTTACGGTGGAGTGCGTGTGAAGTGATATACGGATAGCATTGTGTTAAGTGTAACTTAGAGAACATGACTAGTTGAAGAGGTAAGTTTGGGGTCGCCAAGGTGTGAACCTTAGAATATTATACGTGGAGACCTTAGACGCGAGGCCGTCTTGAGTAAAAGATTTGGTTACGATTGACCTTTGTCGGAGTGCATAGTATACGAAGGGTAAAAATTTGTGATAAGTCCCTGAGTGGGTGAATTATAAGAGGGTAGTTGAGCTAAGAAGACCACTAGGTTTTCATGACTTGATTAGTGAGATTGCTCCGGATCGGGGGAAACAAGAGTTTTGGCGCGGTTATGGGTCGGGTTGAGGACCATTCGCGGTCAACCCAGAGTCCGGAATGTGGGGTCGGTTCGAGGTGGTCCCACCGTGGTAGGGTCACGAGGGTGCTAGGCCTAAGTTTAGGTAACCATCGTGCGGGTTCGTGGATTCGTTCGACCAGACCGACCGAGGCCGGGATGGCCTTTATGGGAATTGCAACTAGTGAGATGACCAAGTTTGGAGGTTGTGACTCCAAGGTTTTGGAAACTGAAGCGATGACTGAAGTGTGGTACGTATACTGGAAAGAGTTCGGGTGTTCGAGAAGTGTACGACAAGTAAGGAAAGAAGTGAACGTGCTAAGAGATGGAAGTGATCATTTTTGTGAAGTGAAGGTCTGCGAAGTATCCTTTGGACCAGGATCAAGAATTGGTGTTGTTTTTACATCTTAGAGGTGATTCCTCGTTAGTTTGGATTTGGGTTTCGCGCGTATGTGATATTATGGCCATGTGTGGCATAATTGGTTTTGTAAAGTATAGTAGTGGAGACTATACCGGCGCATGTGTGTTTTTGGAGACTTAGAAGGAACATTCGAGACGAATGTTTCTAAGGGGGGAAGAATGTTATACCCCGTAGTTCCAGGGTATGTATGTGAGGACGTACGTATGAGAATACGACAGAAATATTGGAAAGAAAGAAAGATGTGATTTTTCGACGGAAAAGTTTCCGGGTTTTGTGAAGGAAAAAGGTTCGTTGATGGGAATTGGATTCCCAGTTTTGGTATTCAGACTTCTTAGAATATTTAAGAATTATGGAATTTTATTTCCGGAATTGGTCACGTGGGGCCCACGGGTGAAATTTACGGTTTTGTGGGGCCCGCTTTGTTTTTGAGATTTTGGCCATTAGGGATATTTTCGGAAGATGAAATATTTTGGACGAGTAGGAGGGCGACACGTGTCACCCCCCTAGGTGGCTCTTGGCCGAAATCCCTTGACAAGTGGCAAGACAAGTGGCCTTGTCTTGCAAGATATTTTTAGTGTGGACAAGTGGCTTGTGGGACCCACACACACTTGTCCCCAATCTCTACCACACACTTGCCTTCATCCTATCCCTTGGTTGTCCTATATATGCACCCTTAGTTGATGAAATCTCCCACACTTAGACATTTCAAGACAAGAAATTTCCTCCCTTCTCCCTTGACCTAAAGCTCTCGGCTTTGCCATGATTTCTTGAGGAAAATTTGTCCAACAATTCTTAAACTTCTAAGTGTTCTTCCCTAAGGTGTTAGGAAGATTGTGTACCAAGAGTTGGAAAAGATTTCACACCCCTAACCTCTATTTTGTGCCTTGGCCGAAAGTTGTCATCTTTGGAACCCTAGTGTTCTTCACTTTTTGGAGTTGGTTCTTAAAGAGAAGTTGGTTAGGAGCTTCTATGGGTTGCTTGTAGCGGATTGGAACGTAAATATTTGGAGCTAAGACTTGCTTGGAGCGACTTTAAGAACTTGGATATTTTTTTGGGCTATTTGAGGTAGTGGAACTTAAACCTCTTTGTGAATTGGTTATTATACATATATTATAAGTATATTATGGATTATATAATATATGGAGTAAAAGTTTGGAAGAGTTGGATCTTGTTAACTTGTTAAAAGAAAGGATTGGTCGTTTGCCATTAAAATGGTAAAAACGTATCTTACTTGTGAAGAAGTAATTAACAAAGTAACTATAACTTATATTAAGATGGAATATAAGTTGGATGACTAATGAAGTAATTGGATAAGTAAATGGACAAAGTCGCCAAGGACCCCAACTTAAGGATCAGATTTACTTTGGACCGTATTTACTTTGGACCGTATTTACTTTGGACCGTATTTACATTGATCAGTATTTACATTTCAAGGGAAGATTTTTCAATCGCCCGCTTTGGGCGTGTGATCCCCTTTTAATTATTGTATTATGGCGCGTGATAGTAAACGCGTTACGGTCATGCGTAATCCCCTTCTTTTACTTATTGTTATTATGGAAGCGTGATAGTAAACCGCGTTACCGTTTGGGCGTGTAATCCCCTTCTTTATGTTGTTTAATTATTACGCCTTATATATATATGGTATATATATTACGGTTATTCGGGCCTTGGAAAAAGATGGAAAAGTGAGTAAAAACGGGGGAAGTCTTTGCGAATTTTCCGTAGAATTAAGAGGGCTTTTTATTGGTATAAGTCTTCAATGGTGAGTAAGGTTTGATAGAAGTACTATGACCATTTTAGGAGTGGAGTACTACGTGTGGCGTGATCTACTTGGCTTAAGGAGTAGCCGACGGGTTGAAGTACTTGGAGCGTTTTGCTATTTGTCGATAATCGTCGCGAGGTATGTGAACCTCTTCCTATCTTTTCTAGCATGATTGTTGTGAACTATGTAGTACGGTAGACGTACATGTGCTAAGTGATTTGGTTGGTTTAAAACATAGGGTGTTATAATAGCTTTATGGGAAGTTAGTTATAACGACGTTACGTAGGTAAAAGAATGGTTTATTGATTGTAGAAAGTTAAGAGACTTGATCTTGAAAGATAAGAGACTTGACTTATAACGACTTGTTTTCGGAAAAAGAGAAGTAACTTGATTTTAAGTATAGGTTACTTGTTTTGAAAAGAGTAAGTTATTTGGGTTCTAAAAGAATACTTGTTGTCTTGAAAGATAAGAGACTTAACTTATAAATGACGTTTTATGAAATGTTAAGGACTATGAATTTTGTTAAAAAGTTGTGAAACCTCATTCGTGAGCAATGAGTACTTGGATTTTACAAGAATAATGTTTTACTGATTTCGGAAATGAGAATAAGTATCGAACAAACCATTGCAGCGTTAATAAAGGAAATGTATTGACTAATTGTTATTAAAACCAGTAGAAACCTCCATCCGCATGTAGCTAAGATAAGACAAGATTGTATTACATTTCCTAGATCATGGTCAGTAACAAGATTGTTATAAACAAGAATAAACGGCTCACACATAAGACTTATGTTACTCAATTGTTTTAAAAGAGATTAAGACTATGAGTTATGAAACCTTTCTAAAATAAGAGACTTGAGCATTTGAAATTAGGCAAACTTGAACGTTTGGACAATAATGTTGTTACTTGATTTTTAAAAGAAAGTGTTCGCTTAGTTAAAAATGCTAGTCACTCTATGTTAATACTACGGTATCGGGTGACCTTTGTAAAAGAATGGATCTTTTAAAAGAATTTAACGATGTAGTACTTTGGGGTTAAAACCCGACTTTGACATAAAATGAAAGTACCTTGAGTTGTATGTTGAACTTGCCTATGCTGGTGATAGCCTCTGTTGTGTAAGTGTTGTATTGCTACCGCTGCGTCTCGATGGAGGGCCGGCTGATCTGTTATGTATGATTCTTTATCGAGTCCCATGGGATGGGCCGAGACACGTATTCCACCTATCGAGTCCCATGAGATGGGCCGAGACACGTATTCCACCTATCGAGTCCCATGAGATGGGCCGAGACACGTATTCCACCTATCGAGTCCCATGAGATGGGCCGAGACACGTATTCCACCTATCGAGTCCCATGAGATGGGCCGAGACACGTATTCCACCTATCGAGTCCCATGAGATGGGTCGAGACACGTATTCTACCTGATTCTTTATCGAGTCCCATGGGATGGGCCGAGACACGTATTCCACATGATTTATACCTAGACTGCCGGCAGTGAGGAAGGAGTTCCACGGGCATGAGGGATGACTTTGAGGGCGTGAGTCCCTGACTTGACATGACTGCTTTTATGTTGTGAACTATAGTCTGTTATCATATACGTCTCCTGTTTTATATAAGACTGTTATGATTTCATTTACGATTTTCGGCCACATACTGTACCGTTGCATCGACTCCTTTCTGGCCGCGCTCATGCCGCAGTAGAGGTACATCGTTTGTGTATCCTCGCTCATAGGATCACAATTCAACGTGTTGGAAGCCCCGCTTCTTCTGAGGCTTATCTTTTGTATGTTACCCCGAGTCCAAGGTTCTTGTACATTCGTGGTATGGCGGCCCCGCCCCGTCATAGTTGTTATCACTTCTAGAGGTCCGTAGTAATCGCTGTAGGCGTAGTTTTAAAAAAGATAATTGTTCGTATTTATGTATATATACCGAAGGCAACCGCTTTGGTTGGCTGTTTATTTATCATGTCTCTTGATTCATGTTCATGTTTTTATTTCGCTGATTTTCTCGATGTCAGACGCAGGTGCCCGGTAGGTAGGCACGATCCACGCCCGGTTCGGTCGTGACAAAAGTGGTATCGTGAGCGCTAATCCTGGAAAGTGTCTACGCACCATATCTAGTAGTCTTGATTATCGGTGTGTTGTGCACCACATCTATAATCGTGAGGTCGCAGGATATTTAGGATTGGTTTCATTCTTCTCACTCGAGATCGTGCCTTATAGTTGTGTTATAAGTTGGACTCCTGACGTATTCGCTTGTACCGCTATGCCTCGCGAAAGGCAACGAGCCCAGAGGGGCAAGACAGCAGAGGGAGCTACGAGTAGAACACAGAGGGTTACGAGGGCACAGGCCTGGTCATTACCTGAGATAGTACTTCAGACGACGAGTTTTATGACGCCGCTAGCCCCAGCAGAGTTTAGAGCGGCAACAGTTTCTACGGAGGCCACGATACCTGAGCCTCCAGACCCACGACCGAGAGGGTGGTTCCGGCGGTGCGATGATTCACCCTAGATCCGATGATGCGAGACTTCGGATTTCTTGAGTTGCTATTCGCCGAGTTCTATGGATGAGAGTCGGCGATGGTCCTCGTGGTGTCGCATCGCTCGATACCAGTATGCTTACGGCCAACAGGGCCATTTGGTGAGAGTTTGTCCGACCAGAGGTAGCACAGATATAGAGACTCAGCCTTCGGGATCGGTGGCTGATTCATCGCCTTATACAACTGCTACTGCAGGCGTGATTATGGTTAGAGCGACAAAGAAGAAGTAAGGCAGTAGTTACAGAGATACCTTTAGCCCTTAAGAAGCTTGGTTATGTTGTTCTGGTGGGTACGTGTGAAGTGATATACGGATAGCATTGTGTTAAGTGTAACTTAGAGAACATGACTAGTTGAAGAGGTAAGTTTGGGGTCATGGAAGGTGTGAACCTTAGAATATTATACGTGGAGACCTTAGATGCGAGGCCGTCTTGAGTAAAAGATTTGGTTACGATTGACCTTTGTCGGAGTGCATAGTATACGAAGGGTAAAAATTTGTGATAAGTCCCTGAGTGGGTGAATTATAAGAGGGTAGTTGAGCTAAGAAGACCACTAGGTTTTCATGACTTGATTAGTGAGATTGCTCCGGATCGGGGGAAACAAGAGTTTTGGCGCGGTTATGGGTCGGGTTGAGGACCATTCGCGGGTCAACCCGTAGCCCGGAATGTGGTGGGGTCAGTTCGAGGTGGTCCCACCAGGTGGTAGGGTCACGAGGGTGCTAGGCCCAAGTTTAGGTAACCATCGTACGGGTTCGTAGATTCGTTCGACCAGAATCGGACCGTGAGGGCCGGGGATGGCCTTTATGGGAATTGCAACTAGTGAGATGACCAAGTTTGGAGGTTGTGACTCCAAGGTTTTGGAAACTGAAGCGATGACTGAAGTGTGGTACGTATACTGGAAAGAGTTCGGGTGTTCGAGAAGTGTACGACAAGTAAGGAAAGAAGTGAACGTGTGCTAAGAGATGGAAGTGATCATTTTTGTGAAGTGAAGGTGCGAAGGAAGTATCCTTTGGACCAGGATCAAGAATTGGTGTTGTTTTTACATCTTAGAGGTGATTCCTCGTTAGTTTGGATTTGGGTTTCATACAGATGTGATATTATGGCCACGTGGCATAATTGGTTTCAGAAGTATAGTAGTGAAGACTATACCGGCGCATGTGTGTTTTTGGAGACTTAGAAGGAACATTCGGGACGAATGTTTCTAAGGGGGGAAGAATGTTATACCCCGTAGTTCCAGGGTATGTATGTGAGGACGTACGTACGAGAATACGACAGAAATATTGGAAAGAAAGAAAGATGTGATTTTTCGACGGAAAAGTTTCCGGGTTTTGTGAAGGAAAAAGGTTCGTTGATGGGAATTGGATTCCCAGTTTTGGTATTCAGACTTCTTAGAATATTTAAGAATTATGGAATTTTATTTCCGGACTTGGTCACGTGGGCCCACGTGAAATTTACGGTTTTGGGGCCCGCTTGTTTTTGAGATTTTGGCCATTAGGGATATTTTCGGAAGATGAAATATTTTGGACGAGTAGAAGGGCGACACGTGTCACCCCCCTAGGTGGCTCTTGGCCGAAATCCCTTGACAAGTGGCAAGACAAGTGGCCTTGTCTTGCAAGATATTTTTAGTGTGGACAAGTGGCTTGTGGGACCCACACACACTTGTCCCCAATCTCTACCACACACTTGCCTTCATCCTATCCCTTGGTTGTCCTATATATGCACCCTTAGTTGATGAAATCTCCCACACTTAGACATTTCAAGACAAGAAATTTCCTCCCTTCTCCCTCGACCTAAAGCTCTGGCTTGCCATGATTTCTTGAGGAAAATTTGTCCAACAATTCTTAAACTTCTAAGTGTTCTTCCCAAGGTGTTAGGAAGATTGTGTACCAAGAGTTGGAAAAGATTTCACACCCCTAACCTCTATTTCAGGCCTTGGCCGAAAGTTGTCATCTTTGGAACCCTAGTGTTCTTCACTTTTTGGAGTTGGTTCTTGAAGAGAAGTTGGTTAGGAGCTTCTATGGGTTGCTTGTAGCGGATTGGAACGTAAATATTTGGAGCTAAGACTTGCTTGGAGCGACTTTAAGAACTTGGATATTTTTTTGGGCTATTTGAGGTAGTGGAACTTAAACCTCTTTGTGAATTGGTTATTATACATATATTATAAGTATATTATGGATTATATAATATATGGAGTAAAAGTTTGGAAGAGTTGAATCTTGTTAACTTGTTAAAAGAAAGGATTGGCCGTTTGCCATTAAAATGGTAAAACGTATCTTACTTGTGTTAAGTAATTAACAAAGTAACTATAACTTATATTAAGATGGAATATAAGTTGGATGACTAATGAAGTAATTGGATAAGTAAATGGACAAAGTCGCCAAGGACCCCAACTTAAGGATCGTATTTACTTTGGATCAGATTTACTTTGGACCGTATTTACTTTGGATCGTATTTACATTGATCGTATTTACATTTCGCAAGGGAAGATTTTTCAATCGCGTTCGCTTGGGCGTGTGATCCCCTTTAATTATTGTATTGTTATGAAGGCGTGATAGTAAACCGCTACACGGCCGCGTAATCCCCTTCTTTTACTTATTGTTATTATGGAAGCGTGATAGTAAACCGTTACCGTGGGCGTGTAATCCCCTTCTTTATGTTGTTTAATTATTACGCCTTATATATATATGGTATATATATTACGGTTATTCGGGCCTTGGAGAAAGATGGAAAAGTGAGTAAAAACGGGGGAAGTGCTGCCGAATGTTCCGTAGAATTAAGAGGGCTTTTTATTGGTATAAGTCTTCAATGGTGAGTAAGGTTTGATAGAAGTACTATGACCATTTTAGGAGTGGAGTACTACGTGTGGCGTGATCTACTTGGCTTAAGGAGTAGCCGACGGGTTGAAGTACTTGGAGCGTTTTGCTATTTGTCGATAATCGTCGCGAGGTATGTGAACCTCTTCCTATCTTTTCTAGCATGATTGTTGTGAACTATGTAGTACGGTAGACGTACATGTGCTAAGTGATTTGGTTGGTTTAAAACATAGGGTGTTATAATAGCTTTATGGGAAGTTAGTTATAACGACGTTACGTAGGTAAAAGAATGGTTTATTGATTGTAGAAAGTTAAGAGACTTGATCTTGAAAGATAAGAGACTTGACTTATAACGACTTGTTTTCGGAAAAAGAGAAGTAACTTGATTTTAAGTATAGGTTACTTGTTTTGAAAAGAGTAAGTTATTTGGGTTCTAAAAGAATACTTGTTGTTGTCTTGAAAGATAAGAGACTTAACTTATAAATGACGTTTTATGAAATGTTAAGGACTATGAATTTTGTTAAAAAGTTGTGAAACCTCATTCGTGAGCAATGAGTACTTGGCTTTTACAAGAATAATGTTTTACTGATTTCGAAAATGAGAATAAGTATCGAACAAACGATTGCAGCGTTAATAAAGGAAATGTATTGACTAATTGTTATTAAAACCAAAGAGAAACCTCCATCCGCATGTAAGCTAAGATAAGACAAGATTGTATTACATTTCCTAGATCATGGTCGCCAGAATAAGATTGTTATAAACAAGAATAAACGGCTCACACATAAGACTTATGTTACTCAATTGTTTTAAAAGAGATTAAGACTATGAGTTATGAAACCTTTCTAAAATAAGAGACTTGAGCATTTGAAATTAGGCAAACTTGAACGTTTGGAAAATAATGTTGTTACTTGATTTTTTAAAAAGAAAGTGTTCTGGTTTAGTTAAAAATGCTAGTCACTCTATGTTAATACTACGGGTATCGGGTGACCTTTGTAAAAGAATTGGATCTTTTAAAAGAATTTAACGTATGTAGTACTTTGGGGTTAAAACCCGGACTTTGACATAAAATGAAAGTACCTTGAGTTGTATGTTGAACTTGCCTATGCTTGTGGTGATAGCCTCTGTTGTGTAAGTGTTGTATTTCTGTGCTACCGCGTCTCTCGATGGAGGGCCGGCTGATCTGTTATGTATGATTCTTTATCGAGTCCCATGGGATGGGCCGAGACACGTATTCCACCTATCGAGTCCCATGAGATGGGCCGAAACACGTATTCCACCTATCGAGTCCCATGAGATGGGCCGAGACACGTATTCCACCTATCGAGTCCCATGAGATGGGCCGAGACACGTATTCCACCTATCGAGTCCCATGAGATGGGCCGAGACACGTATTCCACCTATCGAGTCCCATGAGATGGGTCGAGACACGTATTCTACCTGATTCTTTATCGAGTCCCATGGGATGGGCCGAGACACGTATTCCACATGATTTATACCTAGACCGCCAAGTGAGAAGGAGTTCCACGTATGAGGATGACTTTGAGGCGTGAGTCCCCGACTGACATGATCGCTTTTATGTTGTGAACTATAGTGCATTATCATATATGTCTCTGCTTTATATAAGATCGTTATGATTTCATTTACGATTTTCGCCACATACTGCAATTGCCAGATCGACCTTCTTCGGGCCGCGTTCATGCCGCAGTAGAGGTACATCGGCCAGGATCCTCGCTCATAGGATCACAGCCAGTTTTAGGAAGCCCCGCTTTCTGAGGCTTATCTTTTGCATGTTACCCGAGTCCGAAGGTTCTTGTACATTCGTGGTATGGCGGGCCCTTTCCCGCCATAGTTGTTGTCACTTCTTAGAGGTCCAGAGTAATCTGCAAGGCGAGTTTGTAAAAGGATAATTGTTCGTATTTATGTATATATACCAAGGCAACTGCTTTGGTTGGCCTGCTTATTTATCATGTCTCTTGATTCATGTTCATGTTTTTATTTCCGCTGATTTTCTCGATGTTGTATCACTAGGTGCCCGGTAAGGCACTACCACGGCCCGGTTCGGTCGTGACATCTCCAATCGTACATGCGCCGGTATAGTCTTCACTACTATACTTACGAAACCAACTATCCCCCATATTGCCATAATAAAACACACGCGCAACAACTCAAATCCAAGCCAACGAGAAATCACCTCTAACATTACAAAAGCTTCCACCTATGGTCTAAAGGATACTCCCTTCGCATCTTCACAACAAAATGATCTCTTTTATTCTGTTAACACACGTTCACTCCTTTCCTTACTCGTCATACCCTTCTCGTACACCCGAACTCTCTCTAGTACATGTACCGCATCTACCATCGCCGCTTTCAAAACCTTGGAGTCACTACCTCCAAACTTGGTCATTTTTCTAGCCTCAAATTCCTTTAAGGCCCTTCCCGGCCTTCACGATCCGATTCTGGTCGAACGCATCCACGAACTCGTACAACGGTTACCTAAACTTGGGCTTAACACCCTCGTGACCCTATCATCTAGCGGTACCACCTCAAACTGACCCCACCACATTCCGGGCTGCGGGTTGACTCGTGAAATGGCCTCATCCCGACCCACTTCGTACTAAACTCGCTCCCGATCCGAACAATCTTACTGGGCTCACGCCATGAAAGCTACTACTTCCATCTCACACTACCCATGGATTTATCACAACTTACACCATGCTAACCGAACATAGCACTCACACGAATCTACCATAACGACCTAAACAAGTCTCTTAAGGTCAAGATCTCCTCAGAATTCATCGCCTCACTTTCCTTTGCCGCCTAATCAAATCTTGCTCACTGGGCGCATAACTACGTAAGGTGATGAACCAGCCACCGATCCCGGCGGTGAGTAATAACATCCGCCACTGTTCGGACAATTTCGCAAAATGGCCCTGCCGCCGTAGCCTAACAAGCTATTTAAGTAGTACGACACTCCCATAGAACCCCTACCACAACGACCATACCGAGTGGGGTGGCCTCCTCGCTAACACCCTTCCTCTCCGATCCATCGAATCAAGAATCGACTGTAGGCTAAGTCATCCCACTGTATCCTCCTACTAGGACATTCTCTCACGTTCTCGACGGCCGGTAAAACAAGCATTAGTAAGAAAGACGACATTTCTGGATGACGTCTACCACATAGTGAACACAGAGGGAAAATCAACTGGCCTAGAACCTATGCAAATCGGAACGAAACCCCGGAGTTCGACCAACTCCTAAATACCCCGAACGCCCCAAGTCCGCGAGGACCACTCAGATCTTGGCGAGGCGCATAACCGCCTCACCGAGAAGGTCCGCCTCGAAAGTTACCAAAGGACCTCATTGCTCGCCCTCTTCACTGATCTTGGTTAATCCGTCGATCTCCACGCTCACCGATGCGCGGCGTAAGCCTGCACGCGGCAATGTCCATGTCCGATCAAGAACTACTTTGTACAACTCTCTCGCTAGATAATCGTCATGTCCCGTGACATATCGGTGCACTCTATCCTCCATGTCCGCCACTAACGCGGGACATAACGAGCCAATAAGTCAAACTCTATATCAGATTCCCGAACCGCCCGCCTGCTCTCGCCTCAACCTCATAAATCTATCTGCCGAGCTCTCCTCATCCGCGAGGCGCAAGTGTGTAAGAAATGCCTCGAGGTCTTGATCACTTTCACGATCCGCCGCAATCGCCGAATAAACTCGATGATCTTCCTCGCCTCAATCCATAGGACTCGGGTGGATCGCAACTCAAGAAGTCCAAGTCTCAAAACTATCGGATCTAGGTGAACTCATCGCATCGGAACCACCGGCTCCGTCCGTCCTCATTCCCACCACCGGACTAGCTAGTAATCGCCATCTCCTTGTAACTCATATCCTTTGTTCTGGCCGTGGAATCAAGACTCAGTATCGTGGTCTCGTAGCTACCGCCTTTGCTTCTAAACTCTCCCGGGATAGCGGCGTCGAACTCCCCGAATGAAGCACTATCTCGTAATGACCAGCTGTGCTCTCAGAACCCTCCGTGTTTTACTCGTAGCTCCTCCACGCCTTGCCCATCTCGGGCCCTGGTTGCCTTGCATGCAGGCATAACTAGCACAAACGAATACGCTGCAGGAGTCCAACTTATAACACTCTAAGGCACGATCTCGAGTGAGAAGAATGGAAACCAATCCTAAATATCATGCAGCCTCCTCGATTATAGGTGTGGTGCACAACACACCGATAATCAAGACTCTACTAGATACGGTCAGAGACACTTTCCGAGGATTAATCGCTCGATACCACTTTTATCACGACCGACCTCGGGCCCGCGACTGGTGCCTTACCCCGGGCACCCTAGTGATACAACATCAGAGAAAATCAGCGGAAATAAAAACTTAAACATGAACAAGACATAAAATAAGCAATAGGCTAACCAAAACGGTTACCTTCCTGTATATATAAATCAAAATTGAACAGTTAAATCTTACAAACCCCGCCACAACAAGATTATAGACCTCTACGAATTTTATAACAACTATGACGGACAGTGGCCCCGCCATACCCCTGAATGTACAAGAACCTACAAACTCAGGGAATCATACCAAAAGATAAGCCTCCGGAGAAACGGAGCTTCCCAAAATGCTGAACTGTGATCCTATGAGCGAGGATCAACAACCGGTGTACCTCTACCTGCGGCATGAACGCAGCCCGGGCGAGGTCAAGACAACAGTACAGTATGTGAAATCGAAATATCAGAATGAAATCATAATAGTCTATATAAAACAGGAGACATGTATGATAACCAAACTACAGTTCACAATATATATTAGCAGTCATGTCAAGTCAGGGACTCACGCCCGTAAAGTCATCACTCAAATATAACCCGGGAATTTAACCCGCACAACGGCTGCATGCCCCGACATCTTACCTCGGTATAAGCATGGCCATGGAACCATCCTAATGGAAGCATACCCGTGGGCCACCCATCGTGTCAGTATGTCCAAAGGAAATAACAAGATAACAATCATAATGGAAGATACTCGGGCCACCCATCGTGTCGTGATGTCCAAAGCAAATAATGTAATAACACTCATAATGGAAGCATACCCGTGGCCACCCATCGTGTCGGTATGTCCAAAAGGAAATAACAAGATAACAATCATAGGAAGCATACTCGTGGCCACCCATCGTGTCGGTATGTCCAAAGCAAATAATGTAATAACACTTAATGGAAGCATACCCGGGCCACCCATCGTGTCGGTATGTCCAAAAGGATCGATATAGTGAAGCATACCCGGCCACCCATCGTCGGTATGTCCATCAATCAACCGGATAGCCAGACTCCAACGAGACGCCAGAGTACGTAAACACAACACTTGCACAACAAAAGCTATCACCACAAGCATAGGCAAGTTCAACATACTTTTAGACATTCTTTTTATGAACACAAATCCGGGTTTTAACCCCAAGGTACTATGTATTTTAACTCTTTAAAAGATCCATTTCTTTCACACAAAGTCATACGATACCCGTAGTATCAAAAATAGAGTAACTGTCTTTGTAAGTAAACCAAAACAATTTTCATACTTTCTTTTTAAACCAAATCATTTCTCCCTTTAAAGTACAGTTACCATTTTAAATCCAATAATAAAATCATCCTTTTGTTTTCATAAAGTCGTTATAACTAACTTCCCATAAAGCTGTTATAACACTTTATGTTTTAAACCAATTTAAGACAAAACCATGCCTTTCTTTTAAACCAAAACACTTCAAATTCCTCAAGTCTCATTTCTTTTAGAAAACAAGTTCCTTACTTTGGAATTTAAGAAAAATCAATACTTGTTATTAATGATCTTATTAAAGCAGCCATGATCTAGGAAATGTAATACAATTTTGTCTTATCTTAGCTTCTATGCAGATGGAGGTTTCTACTGGTTTTAATATAATTAATTATTTGTCAATACATTTTCCTTTATTAACGCTGCAGTGGTTTGTTCGATACTTATTCTCATTTCCGAAATCAATATAACTTATTCCTTTTAAAACTCAATTACCCATTTATCATAAATGCGGTTTCACAACTTTTTAACACAAACCAAGTCCTTAATATTTCACATCAAGTCATTTATAAGTCAAGTCTCTTATCTTTTAAAAATCACTGACCATTTCTTTACTTACATAAAGTTGTTATAACAAACTTCCCATAAAGTCGTTATAACACTTTATGTTTTAAACCAATCAAATTGCTTAGCACACGACGCTCACCGTACTACATAGTTCACACAATCATGCTAGAAAAGATAGGAAGAGGTTCACATACCTCGCGACGATTATCGACAATTAGCAAAACGCTCCAAAATACTATCACTTTGCTTGTCACGAAGTAGCCATACATCGAGTAACGAAATATAAATCAAGACTTATAAAATAAGACACGCTTTATGTAAGAAAACGTCGCCATATATAAATAATCATGGTTCAATCCCAAACAGACGACTACAACATTACAGATTAAGGAAATATACAAAACTATCTGAGATCATACCAAAAGTAGAGCCTCCTAGAAGATGGAGCTCCACACCATGCAAAAGATCCTGGATCTAGCACACCTTGCCTTTACTCATGCAGATGAAAACAGCCGAAAGAGGTCGATAACAGTACCAAGTATGTGAAACTATAAAGAATCAAATGAAATCAAGTATTCAAAACCTTTTCACAAATACAATCGCTCATCGCATATGCCACATCACAAACAATAATCGGGCGCAGGCCAATGCCCATGTCGTGCTCACAGCGTGCATTCTATAGTCTCAATGCACTGCATAGAAGTCCCCCGTCGGGCTAAACAAGTCTCACAGATCGCATAGGCCGAGGCAAGTAGACCAAGAAGCTGTGGGTAAATAACAAACTAGCAACGAACGTAGCAGCACGACCCTTACATAGCATTTCAAGACACTAATCATAATATGTCTACTTATCACACAAATCTTACTACACTTAACAGAAATCAATACAAGGCTTTTATAAACAAACAAGTAAACATTTAAAGCTAGTATAACTCTTAGCTTTTGTTTTAAAACCAAATATTTATCTTCTGTAAAAATGAGTTATTATTCACAAATACATACGACGCTAACAGTACATATATTGTAAAATATCATGCCACCGCTAAGTCAATATGTCGCGCACAAGAGTCACCACGCATATCTATCAAAGACTACTCAAGGTCATTCTAAACAGAGGGTTCACACTAATTTACGTGAAAGGGCAGCACCTCCCTACCCGAGCTATATAAGTTCATCACTAACAAATTACATGTAAGTTTGATTATTCTTCTTTAAACCCTTCACTGTGATAATAGCCAATTCTATTCTCGTGATATTCTTCTAAGTATTTATACTTATTCTTATACTACTACAAGCCCAATAATATCCTAGATGTTTAGCTCCTAGGACAGACGCGCTCAAGTAGCTCCAGAACCTTAAGTTCTTCACAACTTCTACAAAGGACTTTGGGCATTATAACAATACTAAGATAACTTTTCTACCAAGGAGGTGGGTAGATTTCAAAGCTAGTGGGGTGGGTAGGTACCAAACTCACTAGGATTTTTTCAAGACTGATTAACTATACACAAATATCCGCTCTCCAATTCTGGCAAAAATGGATTCATTCACACCAACGTGAGGGTGCTATAGTCGCCTCCCGCGAATTTTCCTACTAAAGTAAAGCACGATCTCGGAATGAAGAATGGAAACCAATCCTAAATATCCTATAGCCTATACATCGAGTAATGAAATATAAATCAAGGAAACGGCTTATAAAATAAATATAAATAATCATGGTTGAAATATAAACTATCTTAGATGGAGCTCCGACACCAAACGCAAAGATCCTAAGGATAGTATGTGAAACTATAAAGAATGAAATGAAATCAAGTATTCAAAACCTTTTCACAAATACAATCAGAATAGGAAACGCGAATGATCGGCAAGGCCAATCGCCCATAGTATCATTCTAGTAGTCTCAACAGACCGCAGAATCCCCCAGATCGGCTAAACACCGGAATGATCAATCCGAGTACCGCGCCTCCGCACCGTATAGACCATTTCAAGACACTAATCATAATATGTCTACTTATCACACAAATCTTATCAATACAAGGCTTTTATAAACAAACAAGTAAATTTTATCTTTCTTAAGTTATACCTAACTTCCCATAAAGCTAGTATAACTCTTAAGCTTTTGTTTTAAAACCAAATATTTATCTTCTGTTAAAAATGATTCAAATTCTTTTGAAATAGTATTATTCAGCTTAAGTCAAAGACATTATTCCTATTGTAAAATATCATGCTTTAGGAAGAATCACATACCTTCATCAAAGACTACTCAAGGTCATTCTAAACAGAGGGTTCGAGCTATATAAGTTGATTATTCTTCTTTAAACCCTTCGATATTCTTCTAAGTATTTATACTTATTCTTATACTACTACAAGTATTCTCTAATTCAAAAGAGGTTAGGATTAGTTACCTCATTAAGCCCATAATATCCTAGATAAAGTCGCTGAGCAAGGTTTAGCTCCTAAGTTAAGTTCTTCACAACTTCTACAAAGGACTAAGGGATTTGGGCTAGGGTATTTTGGGCATTATAACAATACTAGAAGATAACTTTTCGGGTAGATTTGGAGGTGTTAAGGCTTTTTTCAAGACTTGGAAGATAACTTTGTGGATGAAGAACTCTTCATCTCTTATAGCTCAAGCCTCAAGATGAAGACAAGTGCAAGGCAAGTGTAGAGGATTAACTATACACAAATATCCTCAAGGCACAAAAACCAAATGGACGATTCAAATGTTTAAAATCCGCAAAATTAGTAATGGCATAGCGGAATTTTTTCTTTTAGTGAGTTGTGTACAAAAACGCCCAAGGCTAACTTTGTATTCCACGCATACTGAAATACGGGGTATAACATTCTCCCCTTTTCCACCCTTCAAGTAGAATACGCTACTCGTAGTACTTCCACCTATAATGGCCATAAAATGTCTATCAACTTCTAGATATCTTCGTAGAATATTCTAAATACAAGATTCCTTATTCTACGGAAAATTCGGCAGCACCTCCCCCCCGTAACCACATAAATCTCCTCCTCTATCAAGGCCCGCTACCAAGCCAACAACTCCTGGGGGGGTTACACGTCTAACCGGACGTGTACAACACTGCCCCACAATAATACTACAAGTCTACTGTAAATACAGTCCAATGTAAATACAGTTCAATTCTTATCCATATTCATTCTACATATAGTATACTCAACTATACATTACTACAACATGTAATATCCAATTA
This sequence comes from Przewalskia tangutica, assembly GCA_029844215.1. NCBI lineage: Eukaryota > Viridiplantae > Streptophyta > Magnoliopsida > Solanales > Solanaceae > Przewalskia > Przewalskia tangutica. The sequence goes on along the minus strand of CM056737.1, from coordinate 42,328,351 downwards.
CAATAGGGGGACAAAGATAATTACCTCGATAAGCCCAAAATTATTCAAGATATAAGTCAATCCTGAGCAACGTTTAGCTCCAATTCCTTACGCTCCAACCCGCTCCAAGCAACCCTTAGGAGTTTCTAAAAAACTTCTCTTAACACTTCATCTAAGCTATGAAGATTTTTCTAGGGCTTCATTTTGCGACTATGTAATAAAGTAGTATTTCCGGGCTCTTATGTTGGGATTTATTTGGAATACCACAAGGGATTTAGGCTAAAGTATTTGGAATAACAACAATACTTGAAGAATTCTACTCAAGGTGGGGGGGGGGGGTGTTTGGACGAGAACTCACTAAGGGAGGGAGGGAAATTTTTGCCATGGAAACTTTCTAATGTGGATGAAATAAAGTCTTGCACACGCGGTATTTATAGGAAATCAATGGCCAAGATCTGAGCAAGTGGATGGTGAGGATGGGGTACATTTGTGTGGGTAGTTGGCCAACCATTTGGCTACCAAAAATGGGACAAGTGGCCACCACAAAATGGGCCACTTGTCCACCAAAAACGTCCCACTTGTCTCTTCTCCACCGGCCAACATGGCCACACGGGGTGACACGTGTCGCCCCTACTGGCCCAAAATATTTCATCTTTCAAAATATCCGTAATGCCAAAAATCCGAAAATAAAGTGGGCCCCACAAAATCAGAATTTTCCGTGGCCCCACGTGACCAATTTCGGAAATAAAATTTCATAATTCTCAAATATTCCAAAAAGTCCAAATACCAAATCTGGGAATCCAATTCCCTTTAACGAACATTTTTCCTTCACAAAATCCGGAAACTTTTCCGTCGAAAAAATCACATCTTTCTTCCTTTCCAATTTTACTGTCGTATTCTCGTACGTACGTCCTCGTATACATACCCTGGAACTACGGGGTGTAACAGTCATCACTCAAATATAACCATGAGTCTCATGCCCACAATATCAATCATGCCCGTGGAATTCCTTCCTCACTGCCGGCAGTCCATGATATAAAAGCACCAAAGAATACACATGAACACCAGGTCCCACCCGTGTCATAATAAAACTGTACGGGGTAAGTACGAAGGCATAACCGACTACTAAAACCCACAGTACCAACAATGCTATAAAACTGTATCACGGGGTCTTTCTAGACCGCGCCACATGATCGGCCGCCACTCGCCCGTGATCAATGTGTGCGTCAAATCTCGAACTCACCGCACTCGCATAGGCCACCTAGGCCCGCATGAGGTATTCCCGCATCGAGGTAGCTACTCGGCATCGTCTTGGACTCGTAGTCCGCATGGCCACATAGACCGCATGAGGTATTCCCGCACACTAACCGGAACTCTCGTAGCTCGCATAGGTCCCCTGACCCGCATAGGCATCCTCGCATCGGGGCAGCTTAACCCCTGTATAACATGTCAAGAGGTGAGTGGTACAATACTAACATAATGGCTTATCGTTAAACAACATAAGCACAATCAAGGGAACCCTTTACACAAACGCGTTACAAGATACTAACACACGCGTAGATCATAACATGTTTACTTATCAAACCAACAAGAAAGTATTACAAGGCTATCACAAACCAACATAGTCAAGTTATTCACACAAGGTACTTTCTATTTTATGTCAACAAGTTCGGTTTTTATCCCCAAAGTACTTCATATACTAACTCTTTAAAAGATCCGCTTTCTTCACAAAAGTCACACGATACGTAGTATCAAAATAGAGTGACTATCTTTTTAAGTAAACCAAAACAATTTCCCTACCTTCTTTTTGAACCAACTTAAGACAAAAGCATGCCTTCCTTTTTAAACTAAAACACTTCAAATGTTCAAGTCTGTGTCTTTTATAAATCAAGTCCTTACTTTGAAGTTTTAAGAAAATCAAAACTTGTTTCTTATTGATCTTAGTAAAGCAGCGATGATCTAGGAAATGTCATACACTTTTGTCTTCTCTTAGCTTCTATGCAGATGGAGGTTTCTACTGGTTTTATAAATACTTAATTAGTCAATACATTTTCCTTTATTAGAGCTGCAGTGGTTTGTTCGATACTTATTCTCATTTCCGAAATCAATACAAGGCTTTCATAAACAATTAAGTAAACCGTTCCTTTTATTTCTCTTAAGTCGTTATACCTAACTTCCCATAAAGCTAGTATAACTCTTAAGCTTTTAAAACCAAGTATTACTCTTCTTTCAAAAACGATTCTTAATTCTTTTGAAATACTTCAAGATTCTTATTATTTAAAACTCAAGTCAAAAGACATCGAAGTAAAACCACGCTCGATTAACACACGACGCCTACCGTACTATATATATTCTTTTAAAATATCATGCTCAAGAGGATAGGAAGAATCACATACCTCCTCGCGAAATCCACCGCCAAGTCAAATATGTCGCGATAGTATCAACCTATAATAGTCAAATACGCCTATCAACGTCTAGACTACTCAGAGAATATTCTAAGCAGAAGGTTCTTAATTCTACGGAAAATTGGGCAGCACTTCCCTACCCGTCAAACCACACAAGTCTACTGTAAATACAGTCCTATGTAATTACAGTTCAATTCTCTTCTTTAATATCCTTCTATATCTTATACTCATTTCTATACTACTATAGTATGTAACCTCCAATTACAATAGAAGGACATGATTAATTACCTCGATAAGCCCAAAATTATCCAAGTTTTAATGTCGATCCTGAGCAACGTTTAGCTCCTACTCTGTGCGCTCCAACCCGCTCCAAGCAACCCTTATACACTCCTAACCAACTCCTCTTTAAGAACCAATCTAAACAAGTGAAGAACACTAAGGTTCTTGTCCTCACAACTCTCGGCCAAGGTGAGGCTTTAGGGGCTAGGGTGTGAAATCTTTTCTAACTTTTGGTTAACTATCTTCCTAATACACTAAGGAAGAACACTTAAGAGTTTAGGAATTTTTTGGACAAAGTTTGGTTAAGGGAGAGGGGTGTGGGACGAGAACTATCAAGAGGGGGGGGAGTTTCGGCGAGAGCTACTAGGAAGGGGGGGGGGGGTGTTTGGACGAGATCTTCTCAAAGGGGGAGAGGGATTTTGAGACTTGGAAATTGTTCAAGTGATGAAGAAGTCTTGCACAAGAGGGGGGTATTTATAGAATCACCAATGGTCTAGATTAAAACAAATGGAGGGTGAAGATTTGGATCCATGTGAAGAATGAGGTCTTCCAACCAAGTGTCCACCACAATGTTGGGACATATGTCCACCACAACCTTGGGACATATGTCCCCCACAACAATGAGCCATGTGGCCTTCCACTAGGCACAAAAAACGTCCAACATACCTACTCCCACTCACCAAAAGAAAATATCTTCCAAGACTTTGACCATTTGACCATGTCCACTTGGCCAACATTTCGTCCAACCCATGCCCACTAAGGGTGACACATGTCGCCCTCCTATTGGTCCAAAATATTTCATCTCTCGAAAAAATCCGTAATCGGTTAAAATATTAAAAACGTAGAATTTCCTTCACAAGGTTAGGAATCTTTTCCGTTGAAAGTTCACAATTCCATCCTTAACCTAATTAGGGTTTGTACAAATGTACGTACGTCCTCACATACATACTCTGGAAATACGGGGTATAACATAACATAACATTTTAAACCGCCTTTTCACTTCTTCTTAAGTCGTTATAACAACTTCCCATAATGCTATTATAACAACCTTTCATTTTAGAGAACTTAAAACACTTTTATTTCTTATCACATTGGGGGAAACTAAACCCAAAAGTACTATGTACATACATACTTAAAAAGAATCATGCAACCCATTTTTCCTTAATTCAACAAACGTATACTTTTAAAACTCAAGTTACATACTCTTTTGAAATCATTCTTCTTAACTCTTGAAATAAATCAAGAAGCCCTAATTTTTAAATCAAGTCATTCCTTCCTTTAAAAAATCAAGTCTCATAACTTGAAAAATAAAGTCTCATAACCTTTTAGGAAATCAAGGTTCATAGTCTTAAAACTTCATAACATAAATTCTTAAAATCAATTCACTTACTTCAATTAAATCAAGTCATTTCTTCCTTTAAGAATCAAGTACCATAACTTGAAAAATAAAGTCTCATAATCCTTAAAGTAATTCGAGTTACTTATACTTTCATAATCAAGACTTATATATTTTCAAAATCAATTTACTTACTTCAAATAAATCAAGTCACTACATACTTTCGAAATTCAAGTCTCACGTACTTTCCGAATTAATACTTTTATGAGTCGTGAATAGGTTATACTCGTTTATAACGATCTTGTCCATTGAGCCATGACCTAGAAAATGTAATACAATTTTGTCTCATCTTAGTTTCTATGCAGATAGAAGATTCTACTCATTTCAATGTAATTGATTACCGATACGTTTTCATTAACGCTGCAATGGCTTGTTCGGTCCCCTTTTTTATTCATTAGTGAAGTAATTTTAGCAAGGTCAACTAGACTCCAATACTTCCTAACGACTCTTACCAACACCCCCCATAAGACTTGGTAAGAACTTAGGGATATTCTAGACATGTCTTTAGCATAAAATCAATAACAGGAATACTTCCTATGACAAGGAAAGTATACTCAAGAACAAGTCATGTATACTCCTAACAACAAGGCAAATATACTTCAATTATCAAGGCAGGTATACTCATAACAATAAGGCAAGTATACTTCAATATCAAGTCATGTATACTCCTAATAACAAGGCAAGTATACCATAAAGATACTCATGTCTATAGAAAGAAGAAGTTCACATACCGCGTGATGACTAACCAATACGACAAGTAGCAAAATGCTCCAAAGTACTTCAACTTCATCGGTTATTCCTTAAGTCAAGTAGACTCTTCTACACGTAGTACTTCAACCTAAAATGGTCATAGTACTTCTATCAAATATCATACTTACTATTGTAAGACTTATACAAAAAAATTGCCCTCTAATTTTACGGAAAATCGGGCTGCACTTCCTTTGTTTCTACGTACTTTTCCACCTTTTCTATGGCCCGTATTTATCAACTAATAAGCCATATTCAAGGCGCAACAAACCAGCAATTCAAATGGGATTACACACCTTAACAGGACGTGTAAAATTCTGTCCCACAATTAATGTAAAATTGTCCAACAATCTTAAGCCATCTCGGCAACAACAACATTTCGATACGACATATAACCTTCTTCAATTCCTTTTTAATCCAAATCGTTATTCCAACATGTTATATATGGCATAACCAATAATAACACTTATAAACCCTTCTTTATATAACATGCGACGATAGTAACTAACAACTAAATTGATTTACAAACTTAATGGCTAATCATGCCAATTTCGGATTTGAGCTTCCTAATTCCATGACATTTATCAATCTTCATTCTAAATATCACATGCTCATCTATCAACTACTACAACATGAAATATTGAATTACAATAGCAAGACGGAGATTATTACCTCTTTAAGCCCAAATCTTATCCAAGATCAAAAGTCGATCCTTAGCACTTTAGCTCCTCTTCTTTATGTTTCAATCCACTCCAAGCAACCCTTAGAAGTTCATAAACAACTTCTCTTCAAATTCCAACTTCAAAGTTGAAGAACACCTTAGGTTTTCATCTTGCGACTAACGTAAAAATATAGTTTTCCCTGGATTTTTGTGTTGAGATATCCTTAGAATACGTTTGGGGACCTTGGGTTTGAATATTGGGATTTATGAAGCAAGATTGCAAAATTCTTCTCTCCATTAGAAGCCTTGGCCGAGAGCTCATTTAAGAGCACCTAAAGTTTTGCAAAATTTCTCTAAGTGTGGAATTCATCCTTGCTACTAGTAGTAGTATGTATATATAACACCATCAAGAGCTTGGATGAAACCAAATGGATGGCTAAGATGGGTCAATAATAACAAGCTTCAACGTGCCCTTTGACTTGATCAATTTTATCAAGCTAAATGACTACTTTTTATTAAACATTTTCGTCCAACATGACCATGTGGAGGGTGACACGTGTCGCCCTCCCATTGGTCCATAACATTCCGTTTCACGAAATTTCCATAATTGGTCAAAATATCGAAAACCTTGTGGGCCCCACAAAAACGTAAAATTCCCCGAGTGGGCCCCACGTGACCAAATCCGTAAATAAATTTCCACAATTTCGATAAATTCCATAAGTCTCAAATAACGAATTTGAGAACCCAATTCTCATTAACAACCATTTTTCCTTCCCGAGGTTCGGAAATTTTTTCCTTAGAATTCACAACTCTTTCTTTCGTTCAAATTTTAAGTCCTGATTCCTTACGTACATTCTTTAAACATATCCTGGAATTTCGGGGTGTAACAATCAGCCCCTATATTGCATGTCTAAGGTGGAAAAATGGCTAATGAAAGTCCTAAGGAATAAGGGTGAAAAAAGCTTCATATTGTACTCTTAATGTGGATTAATTATGGACTGTTTTGTGGACTGTTTTAAGGTGAATTATGGGGCAGAATTTTACACGTCAAGTTGGCGTGTAATCCCCTTTGGTCGTTGTTTTGATTGTGCCTTAAATATGGCTTGTTGGTTGATTGAATTCGGGCCTTGGAAAAGGTGGAAAAGTACGTATAAGTAGGGGAAGTGCTGTCCGAATTTTCCTAGGAAAAGAGGGTCTTTATGTAGTATAAGCGTATACTAGTAAGCACGTAGTTGATAGACGTGTTATTGCTTTTATAGGTTGAAGTACTACTTGAGGCGTGTTCTAATTGTCGAGTTGGTAAAGCCTATAAGGTATGTGAACTATCCTTTCTTCTTTGACATGATTTATTTTGAAAGATATGAGACTTGATTTATTTGAAAGTCACGAGACTTGATTTATTTTGAAAGTTATGAGACTTGAGTTATTTGAAAGTTATTAGATATGATTTATTTTGAAAGTTATGAGACTTGAGTTATTTGAAAGTTATGAGACATGATTTATTTTGAAAGTTATGAGACTTGAGTTATTTGAAAGTTATGAGACATGATTTATTTTGAAAGTAATGAGACTTGAGTTATTTGAAAGTTATGAGACATGACTTATTTTGAAAGTCATGAGACTTGATTTATCTTGAAAGTAACGAGACTTGATTTTGGAAAGTCTATGTGACTTGATTTTCAAAGTATATGAGACTTTACTTGAAAGTATATGAGACTTTACTTGAAAGTATGTGAGACTTTATTTGAAAATATATGAGACTTTATTTGAAAGTATATGAGATTTGATTATATGAAGTACATGTGACTTGATTTTAAAAGTGTAAGCGGCTTGATTGAAGAAGTATAAGAGACTTGATTTATATGAAGTATAAACAACTTGATTTTAGAGAGTATATATGACTTGAGTTTGAAAGTATATGTGACTTGAATTTGAAAGAGTATATGATTTGATTTTGAAAGTATGCAACTTGATTTATATGAAGTATTTTATTGACTTGGTTTCAAAAGGTATAAGTGACTTAATTTTACAAGTGAAAATGCCTTGAGTTTTATAAAATAAAGATTGTACGGCGGACATACATTGTTTTATTGGATCTTAATCCTAATTGATATATGAGGTGATAGTACCTTGGGTTTTTATAAAATGAATGTACGGTGAACGTACATAGTACTTTTGGGTTCAAGTCCCTAATATTGCAAGATGTGATAGTACCTTGGTTTTCTAAAATGAAAGTTCATTCTATTTGTTCTAATGAGATTCAAAGATGATTAAAATTGCATAGGGTTGCATCACATCGAGTCCCATGATGGACCGGGTGACGTTATGTGTTATTCTTTCACACCGAGACCCATGACGGGCCGGGACGCATTATATGTCTATGTATGAGGATTATAGAGGAATCATGTGAGAATGTCCATGATTTTGACTTATATATTATATGGAAATCATGTGAGAATATCCATGATTATGACCTACATACGCATATGGAAATCATGTGAGAATGTCCATGATTATGACCTATATACACTTATGGAAATCATGTGAGAACGTCCATGATTATGACATAAATCTTATTTTGAAAATGGTATAGTTGAGATCATGTGAGAACGTCCATGATTATGACATGAATATTATATGTATATGATTCCACGGGTGTACGGGCCCATACGGGTTAGATTCCCATGATTTCGTGGACTTGCTATCCATGATGCGAGCGTATGTGCATACGACTCTTGCCATGCCCTTGCATGATGCGGGTTCGAGTCCCATGAATAGGACATGCATATGATTCTATGGGCGAGTGTCCCGGATTTTGACATGGCTTTCATATTTGTGAAAAGGTATGGGTGATTTTGGTATTTTGAAAAGGTACTCTTCTGTTATATGGCACAGTAGGATCTGGTATTTGATTTTCATACTTGTCCCTGTCATATTTGGCCTGTCATGATTTTATTTACAGTACCTTACGTTCACATACTTGGTACCTTATTGTTGTACTGACCCCCTTCTCTGGGGGGGGATGCGTTCATATCTGCAGGCGTAGGTACGCAGTCGGGTGATCCTCGCAGTTAGGATCTCATTTCAGTATTTTGGGATAGCTTCATTGTTCCGGAGCCTATCATTTTGGTACAATCTTTTGTATATTTCGATAATGTACATTTGCGGGTACGGTGGGGTCCTGTCCCATCATATGTTGTTGTCAACTCTTAGAGGTCTGTATTCATATGTGGGCTGAACTCAGGTAGTTGTAATAAGTTATGGTTTAATATATGTACAATGGTGGCCTTATCGGCTTTGCCTGTTTTTATATATCATGAGTTTACAATCACTAGTCTTATTGATTTTATGTGATGTGTGGGAAAGAGAGGGGGTGCCCAGGTAGGGCACCAGTCGCAGGCCCAGGGTTCGGGTCGTGACAGAGTGGTATCAGAGCAGTTAGTCCTCAAAATGTCTACAGACCGTGTCTAGTAGAGTCTTGGTTATGGGTATGTGTGCACCATACTTATACCCAAGAGGCTACAGGATATTTAGGATTGGTTTCCATTCTTCTCTCTCTGAGATTATGCAATAGAGTTGTGTTATTAGGTTGATCCCTCTCTGACGTATTCTTATGTATCAGTTATGCCTTCACGGAAGGCGACAGTGGCCCAGAAGGGAAAATCAGCAGCAGGAGCTGCTAGTCAGACGCAAAGAGTTACTAGGGCACAGGCCCAGACTATGCCTGAGGGTGTGTGTTATACCCCGTAGTTCCGGAGTATGTATGTAAGGACGTGCGTACGAATGTATAAACCCTAATTAGGGTAAGTATGAAAGAATTGTTTTCCGACGGAAAATATTCCGAACCTTGTGAAGGAAATTTTACGTTTTCAATATTTTTGCGATTATGCAATTTTTTCCGAGAGATAAATATTTTGGACCAATAGGAGGGCGACACGTGTCACCCCAAGTAGACATAGTGGACGTTTTTTTCAAGACTTGTGGGCAAGACAAGTGGCCAAAAGTCTTGCATGACATTTGCATGGCCATAAACACGGTTTTGGGCAAGAAAGTGGGCTAGTCAAATGGTCAAAGTCTTGCATGGCATTTTGTGGGACAAGTGGAGAAAGGAACCTACACAAACAATCTATACCATACACATGTTTCAATCCTAACCCTTGGTTGTACTATATAAACACCTCTAGTTGATGAAAATCTTTCACACTTAGAACATTTCAAGACTTGAAAATATTTTTCCTCTCCTCCCTAGTGCTTTCGTCCAACACCCCCCTTTATTGAGAAAATATTGTCAACAAATTCTTAAACTTATAAGTGTTCTTCCTTAATTTATTAGGAAGATTATTAACCAAGAGTTAGACAAGATTTCACACCCCTAGCCTCAAAAACCTCACAAAGCCGAGAGCATGCAAAAATGGAACCTTAGTGTTCTTCACTTTTTGGAGTTAATTCTTGAATAGAAGTTGGTTAGGAACTTCTAAAGGTGACTTGTGGTGGTTTGGAACACAAAGATTTGGAGCTAAGACTTGCTTGGAACGACTTTAAGTTCTTGGATATTGTTGGGCTATTATTGAGGTAATGAACCTTAACCTATTGTGAAGTTGATTATTATGTATATTGGATATTATACATATATTGGAAGTATATTATGAAGTATGAGATATAAGGAAAGATTTGGATCATGTTAAGATGTTAAAAGGAGAATTGACATATTAGCCATTAAAATGGTAAAAATGTATCCATTACTTACTAAGAAGTTAACAACAAAGAAACTATAACTTATATAAAGATTGGAATATAAGTTGAAGGACTAATGAAGTAATTGGATAAGTAAAAGTTGGCCAAGGACCCCAACTTAAGGACCATATTTACTTAAGGACCGTATTTACTTTGGACCGTATTTACTTTGGACTGTATTTACATTGTTGTTAAGGGGAAGATTGTTAAATCGCGTTCCGTTTGGGCGTGTGATCCCCTTCTTTAATTATTGTTGTTATGAAGGAGAGATTGTTAATCGCGTTCCGTTTGGGCGTGTTATCCCCTTCTTTAATTATTGTTGTTGTTAAGGAGAGATTGTTAATCGCATTCCGTTTGGGCGTGTTATCCCCTTCTTTAATTATTGTTGTTATAAAGGAGAGATTGTTAATCGCGTTCCGTTTGGGCGTGTTATCCCCTTCTTTAATTATTGTTGTTGTTAAGGATAGATTGTTAATCGCGTTCCGTTTGGGCGTGTGATCCCCTTCTTTAAATTTCGGAATTATTGCGCCTTATTTATGGCATGTTGGTTACTATCATCGGGCCTTGAAAAAGGTGGAGGATTGAGTAGAAACGGGGGAAGTGCTGCCCAATTTTCCGTAGAATAAGAATCGTACTTAGAAGAATCCTACGTAAAACTAGAAGTTGATAGGCATGTTTTGACTATTATAGGTTGACATCATACGCGACATATCCGACTTGGCAAGTGGATTTAGCCGATGAGGTATGTGATTCTTCCTATACTCTTGAGCATGATATTTGTGAAATATATATAGTACGGTAGACGTACGTGTGTAAAATGAATTTGGTTTATTTAAAACATAAAAATGTTATAATAGCTTTATGGGAAGTTAGTTATAACGACTTTATGAAGATAAAACTATAAAGCACTTGATTTTGAAAGATAAGAGACTTTACTTATAAACGACGTAATCTTGAAAGATAAGAGACTTTACTTATAAACGACTTGATTTTGGAAAAGAAGGAGAAACTGGATTTAAGTATGGGTTACTTGGTTTAAAAAAAGAAAGTAAGTTACGGGGTTTTAAAAGTATACTTGATGTTATCTTAAGACTATAAAGCACTTGATTTTAAGAAAAGCCTTGTAATGATTTTCGGAAGGTGTAGTAATTTGGTTTGAAAAGAAAACGTGTTTGATACTACGAGTGATAGTATCGTATGGCTTTTACGTAAAAAGAGGTCTTTATGAAAGAATGAAAGTATGTAGTAATTTGGGGTTGAAACCCGGATAGTTGACATGAAAATAAAAGTACGTTAAAAATTGCCTATGCTTGTTGTGATAGCTTTGTTGTGCAAGTGTTTGATTTTGTGCTACCGTGTCTCTCGGTGGAGGGCCGGCTATTTGATTGATTGTTGGACATACTGACACGTTGGATGGTCCACTGTACGCGCCATGATGAGGTTCGCTTCGCTGATAGTGTTATTCCACGGACTAGCTCTCCATGAGGTTTTACCGATTCGCTTTGGTATCCGTAGTTGGTTCGACTTGCCCCGCCACCACGTGGCGCAGGATCTGGTAGAGGCTATCGTGCTTGCCCGGTCGCCTTCGTGAGTCGCGTTTGGACGGTTCGTGATGCAGGAGGATCTGGTGGTTAGCCTACGATTTGCTTCTGGCCGACACGGGCGCAGTGGATCCGTAGAGGCTATCATACTTGCCCGCCACCTTCGTGATATAGTTATTTAGTATCTTTGCACGTACTACTGTATCCGTAGTTGGCTTTCGTACTTGCCCGGCCGCTGATGATGCAAGTTGGATCCGTAGCTATGCCTTCGTCTTGCCTCAGCACGGTTTTTTTATGACACAGCGGACTCGTGTTCATGTGTACTCGTGTTCTTATATCATAGACTTCCGGTGAGGAAGGAATTCCACAGCATGATTGATATGGGGCGTGAGACCCACTGCTATATTTGAGTAATGACTTTGAGGCGTGAGTCCTCGACTTGACATGATCGCTACATGTCAGGTATTGTAGTTCGTATCATACATGTCTCCTGCTTTTTTTTTTTATAATTTTTATAGACTATTATGATTACAGTATTTTCGCCACATACTTGGTACCGCCAGATCGACTCCTTCGGGGCCGCTCATGCCGCAGTAGAGGTACACCAATTGTTGATCCTCGCCATAGGATCGCAGTCAGCGTTGGGAAGCTCCGCTTTCTCGAGGCTTATCTTTTGCATGGTTCCTCACATTATAGGTACTTGTACATGCAGGGTACGGCGGGCCCCGTCCCGCCATAGTTGTATAAAAACTCTTAGAGGTATGTAGTACTGTTGTGGGCAAGGTTTGTAAAAAGGATTTAACTGTTCAAGTTTTTAATTTATATACAGAAAGGTAACCGTTTTGGTTAGCCTGTTCTTATGTTAATCTATTGTTTCATGTCCTTGATTTTATTTCCGCTAATTTTCTCTGATGTTGTATCACTAAGGTGCCCGGGGTAAGACACCAGTCGCGGGCCCGGGAACGGGTCGTGACAAAAGTGGTATCAGAGCAGTTAGTCCTCGGAAAGTGTCTTCAGACCATGTCTAGTAGAGTCTTGATTATCGGTGTGTTGTGCACCATATCTATAATCAGGAGGTTGCAGGACATTTAGGATTGGTTTCCATTCTTCTCACTCTGAGATCGTGCCTTAGAGCTGTGTTATAAGTTGGACCCTCCGACGCATTTCTTTTACCCGCTATGCCTCTCGCGAAGGAAACCAGGCCCGTGGCGGCAAGGCAGAAGGAGTCGCGAGTAGAACACGCAGGAGTACGATGGCGCAGTTCGGCCATTACCCGAGGTAATACCTCAGACGGCGAGTTCCACGACGCCGCCCCCCAAAGAAGTTTAGGCGCAGCAATAGCTACCGAGGCTACGATACCGAAGTCTCCGCCCACCACCAGAGCCGAGGATATGAGTTACAAGGAGATGACCCGCCATTAGCTAGGCTTGGGCGGATGGACGAGACGCGCAGGCACGTTCCGTGAATACCCTGGTTCACCCTAGATCCGATAGTTGGAGACTTCTGACTTCGAGTGCACCACCATAGTTCTATGGATCGAGAACTGAGGAAGATCCTCAGGAGTTTATTCGACAGCTGCAGCGGATCATGAAAGTGATCAAGGCCTCAGAGACAGAGTCGGTGGTACTAGGTTCACATCGGCTGCGTGATACTGCAATGATCGGTTTGATTCGCGAGCTGTCCCGGGGAGAGCATGCACTTCCAGCCGTATGGGACGAGTTCTCGGAGGCATTTCTTACACACTTCTTGCCCTCGCAGATGAGGAGAGCTCGGGCAGATAGATTTATGATGTTGAGGCAGAATGGGCGGACGGTTCGGGAATACAGTATAGAGTTTGACTCGTTGGCTCGTTATGTCCCCGCCTTAGTGGCATACATGGAGGATAGAGTGCACAGCTATGTCACAGGACTTGGTGATTACTTAGCAGAGGGTTGCACGGGTGTAGCTCTTCAGCCGGGCATGGACATTGCCCGTATACAGGCTTATGCACAGGGGATGGAGGAACGTAGAGACCGACGTAGGGACCAGGATCAGCATAAGAGGGCCAGAATAGCAGGGTCCTTCGGTAACTCAGGAGACAGACCGCCTCAGCAGCAGGCTAGTTATACACCTCCGCCAGTACTGAGTGGTCCTCCACGCCTTCGTGGCATCCAGGTATTCAGAGCGGTCGTCGAGCTCCTGTGTTTCAGATTTTCCGGGAGGTGAGATCACGGATGATGCCACTCGTATCTCAGTGTGGCCGTTGTGGTAAAACCCATAGGGGGGATGTCATGGTGTTCAGAGGGATTGTTTTACATGCGACCAGCGGGGCCATTTTGCGAGAAATTGTCCGACCATAGATAGCACGGATGTGGAGACTCATCCTTCGGGATCAGTGGCTGGTTCATCGCCTTCTCTAGCTATGCGCCCTTCAGGGCAGGACTATGATTAGAGTGAAGCAGTAGTTACAGGTATATCCTTAACCCTCTAGATATTGTATGCGTGGTATGATGATTTTATGTTAAAGTGTTATGTTTGGATAGCACTGTGTAAAAATTATGATTTAGAGAACATGGTTAGTTGAAAAGGTAAGTTTAGGGGCAGGGAAATTGTGAGCCTTAGAATATTATAACAGTTGAGACCTTAGATGTAAGGCCGTCTTGAGTAAAAGATTTTACAGTTAGTCTTTGTCGAAGTACTTGGTATGCGTGAAATGTATTTTGGGGTAATTCCATAGGTCGAGCAAGATAAAAGTGGTAATTTCATGACGAGAATAGTAAGATTTTCCCGGACGGGAACAAAAGTTTAGAGCGATAATGGGTCGGGTTGAGGCTAGATCGCGGGTCAACCCGCAGCCCGGAATGAGGTGGGGTCAGTTTGGGGTGGTCCCGCCAGATGATAGGGTCACAAGGGTGTTAAGCCCAAGTTTAAGTAACCATCGTACGAGTTCGCGGATGTGTTCGACCAGAATCGGATCGTGAAGGCCGGGAATGGCCTTAGAGGAATGAAAGACTAGTAAAATGACCAAGTTGGGAGGTAGTAACTCCAAAGTTTTGAAAACTGAAGCGATAACTGGAGTATGGTACGTATACTAGAAAGAGTTCGAGTATACGAGGAGGGTACGACGAGTAAGAGAAGAGGCGAAGATGTGTTAAGAAGATAGAAGTGTTCTATTGTGGCCATATGTGGCAATTTTGCAAATTGTTCAAGTTATGGGGGACTATGCCGTTATCTGAGTTAATTGAATCTTGAAGGAACATTCGGGACGAATGTTTCTACGGGGGGGAGAATGTTATACCCCGTAGTTCCGGAGTATGTATGTAAGGACGTGCGTACGAATGTATAAACCCTAATTAGGGTAAGTATGAAAGAATTGTTTTCCGACGGAAAATATTCCGAACCTTGTGAAGGAAATTTTACGTTTTCAATATTTTTGCGATTAAGGAATTTTTTCCGAGAGATAAATATTTTGGACCAATAGGAGGGCGATACGTGTCACCCCAAGTAGACATAGTGGACGTTTTTTTCAAGACTTGTGGGCAAGACAAGTGGCCAAAAGTCTTGCATGGCATTTTCATGGCCATATACACGGTTTTGGGCAAGAAAGTGGGCTAGTCAAATGGTCAAAGTCTTGCATGGCATTTTGTGGGACAAGTGGAGAAAGGAACCTACACAAACAATCTATACCATACACATGTTTCAATCCTAACCCTTGGTTGTACTATATAAACACCTCTAGTGATGAAAATCTTCCACACTTAGAACATTTCAAGACTTGAAAATATTTTTCCTCTCCTCCCTAGTGCTCTCGTCCAACACCCCCCTTTCTTGAGCAAATATTGTCCAAAAATTCTTAAACTTATAAGTGTTCTTCCTTAATGTATTAGGAAGATTATTAACCAAGAGTTAGACAAGATTTCACACCCCTAGCCTCAAAAACCTCACAAAGCCGAGAGCATGCAAAAATGGAACCTTAGTGTTCTTCACTTTTTGGAGTTAATTCTTGAATAGAAGTTGGTTAGGAACTTCTAAAGGTGACTTGTGGTGGTTTGGAACACAAAGATTTGGAGCTAAGACTTGCTTGGAACGACTTTAAGTTCTTGGATATTGTTGGGCTATTATTGAGGTAATGAACCTTAACCTCTTGTGAAGTTGATTATTATGTATATTGGATATTATACATATATTGGAAGTATATTATGAAGTATGAGATATAAGGAAAGATTTGGATCATGTTAAGATGTTAAAAGGAGAATTGGCATATTAGCCATTAAAATGGTAAAAATGTATCTATTACTTACTAAGAAGTTAACAACAAAGAAACTATAACTTATATAAAGATTGGAATATAAGTTGAAGTACTAATGAAGTAATTGGATAAGTAAAAGTTGGCCAAGGACCCCAACTTAAGGACCGTATTTACTTAAGGACCGTATTTACTTTGGACCGTATTTACTTTGGACCGTATTTACATTGTTGTTAAGGGGAAGATTGTTAAATCGTGTTCCGTTTGGGCGTGTGATCCCCTTCTTTAATTATTGTTGTTATGAAGGAGAGATTGTTAATCACGTTCCGTTTGGGCGTGTTATCCCCTTCTTTAATTATTGTTGTTGTTAAGGAGAGATTGTTAATCACGTTCGGTTTGGGCGTGTTATCCCCTTCTTTAATTATTGTTGTTATGAAGGAGAGATTGTTAATCGCGTTCCGTTTGGGCGTGTTATCCCCTTCTTTAATTATTGTTGTTGTTAAGGAGAGATTGTTAATCGCGTTCGCTTTGGCGCAGGATCCCCTTCTTTAAATTTCGTAATTATTGCGCTTTATTTATGGCATGTTGGTTACTATCATCCGCCTTGAAAAAGGTGGAGGATTGAGTAAACGGGGAAGTGCGCCCAATTTTCCGTAGAATAAGAATCGCATTAGAAGAATCCTACGAAACTAGAAGTCGATAGGCGTGTTTTGACTATTATAGGTTGACACTGCGTGACATATCCGACTTGGCAAGTGGATTTAGCCGAGGAGGTATGTGATTCTTCCTATACTCTTGAGCATGATATTTGTGAAATATATATAGTACGGTAGACGTACGTGTGTAAAATGAATTTGGTTTATTTAAAACATAAAAGTGTTATAATAGCTTTATGGGAAGTTAGTTATAACGACTTTATGAAGATAAAACTATAAAGTAATTGATTTTGAAAGATAAGAGACTTTACTTATAAACAACGTAATCTTGAAAGATAAGAGACTTTACTTATAAACGACTTGATTTTGGAAAAGAAGGAGAAACTGGATTTAAGTATGGGTTACTTGTTTTAAAAAAAAAGAGTAAGTTACGGGGTTTTAAAAGTATACTTGATGTTATCTTAAAGACTATAAAGCACTTGATTTTAAGAAAAGCCTTGTAAAAAATTTCGGAAGGTGTAGTAATTTGGTTTGAAAAGAAAACGTGTTTGATACTACGAGTGATAGTATCGTATGGCTTTTACGTAAAAAGAGGTCTTTATGAAAGAATGAAAGTATGTAGTAATTTGGGGTTGAAACCCGGATAGTTGACATGAAAATAAAAGTACGTTAAAAATTGCCTATGCTTGTAGTGATAGCTTTGTTGTGCAAGTGTTTGATTTTGTGCTACCGTGTCTCTCGGTGGAGGGCCGACTATTTGATTGATAGTTGGACATACTGACACGTTGGATGGTCCACGCGCCATGATGAGGTTCGTTTCCTGCTGATAGTGTTATTCCACGGACTAGCTCTCCACGCAGGTTTTTACCGATTCGACTTTGGTATCCGTAGTTGGTCGATTTGCCCGCCGCCACGTGGCGCAGGTGGATCTGGTAGAGGCTATCGTACTTTCCCCGTGTCAGCTTCGTGAGTCAGTGTTTGGATGAAGTTTCGTGATGCGGAGAAGATCTGGTGGTTAGCCTTCGTACTTTCCCCGGTCAGCGACATGGCGCAGGTGGATCTGGTAGAGGCTATCGTACTTGCCCCGGTCAGCTTCGTGATATAGTTATTTAGTATTGCTGGTACGACTTTTGTATCTGGTAGTTGGCTTTCGTACTTGCCCCGGTCAGTTGATGATGCAGGTTGGATCTGGTAGCTATGCCTTCGTACTTGCCCCGTACGGTTTTTTTTTATGACACAGGTGGGACCTGGTGTTCATGTGTACTCCTTGGTGTTCTTATAGCATAGACTGCCGACAGTGAGGAAGGAATTCCACGGGCATGATTGATATGGTGGGCGTGAGACCCACAGTTATATTTGAGTAATGACTTTGAGGCGCGAGTCCCCGATTTGACACGACATCATACATGTAATCGTAGTTTGGGTATCATACATGTCTCCTGCTTTTTTAATTTTTTTATTTTTATTTTTTATAGACTATTATGATTTACAGTATTTTCAGTTTCACATACTTGGTACCTGTTGTACTGACCTCCTTCGGGGGGCTGCGTTCATGCCGCAGGTATAGGTACACCAGTTGTTGATCCTCGCTCATAGGATCGCAGTTCAGCGTTTTGGGAAGCTCTGTTTCTCCGGAGGCTTATCTTTTGGTATGGTTCCCTGTCATTATATGTATTTGTACATGCAGGGGTATGGCGGGGCCCTGTCCCGTCATAGTTGTATAAAAACTCTTAGAGGTCTGTAGTACTGTTGTGGGCAAGGTTTGTAAAAAGGATTTAACTGTTCAAGTTTTTAATTTATATACAGAAAGGTAACCGTTTTGGTTAGCCTGTTCTTATGTTAATCTATTGTTTTATGTCTTTGATTTTATTTCCGCTGATTTTCTCTGATATTGTATCACTAGGGTTCCCGGGGTAAGGCACCAGTCGCGGGCCTGGGAACGGGTCGTGACAGTGTGCATCAGTCGTCTAGTTCTGTTACGCCACCACCACTAGAGGAGCTTAGAGCAGCAGCAACTTCATAGGCTCCGACACTGAAAGCCTCCAGCTCCTCACCAGCGTGAGGATGAGACTTCAGAGATACACCCACTATCACAGATAGTAACATGACAGACTCCACAGTGCGAGCCGTAGCTAACCTCGCAGCGCATTTGAGGGTTCGGGACTTCCTAAGTTGTAGTCCTCCAGAGTTTTATGGGTCGAGGCCTGAGGATGATCCTCAGGAGTTCATCCGCCAGATTCAGCGGACGATGAAGGTGATTAAGGCATCGGAGACCGAGTCGGTCGTATTGGCTTCTTACCGGTTGCATGATATAGCAGTTAACTGGTTTGAGTCATGAGAGCTGTCCAGGGGCGAGGGTGCTCCTCTAGCTATGTGGGAGGAGTTCACGGAGGCCTTTCTTGATCATTTCTTACCCCCAGAGATGAGGAGGGCCAGACTAGATAAATTCTTGACTTTGAGGCAGGGAGGGAGGACTATCAGAGAGTATAGCCTGGAGTTTGATTCATTGGCTCGGTATGCCCCCACTATAGTAGCGAACATGGCAGACAAAGTGCATCGCTACATAATGGGGCTAAATCATTATCTTATTGATGGGTGCATGGCAGTAGCGCTTCAGCCGGGCATGGATGTCGCTCGGATTCAGGCGTACGCCCAGAGAGTAGAGGACAGACGTAAGGGGAGTCAACCAGACATAGGTCATGATGGAGATCAACCCAAGAGGGTCGGGTTGACAGTTTATTATGGTGAGTATAGAGGCGGTCAACCTCAACAACATGTTGGTTATTCGTCCCAGCCAGTACAGAGTGTACCTCCACACCCCACGCCGGGCGTTTGACCGCTCGGGTATTCGGGGCCGGTCGAGCTCCAAGGCTTCGTGTTCGCATACACGGGGTTCTAGCCAATTAATGCCACCTTGGCCCTAGTGCACTCAGTGTGGTAGGTCCCATGTCGGGATATGTCGTTCTAGTAGAGGCATTTGTTTTGCTTGTGGCCGTCAAGGCCATATGATGAGGGAGTGTTCGTCTGTAAGGAGTACGGGTGGTATGGTCACCATCGGATCGATTCGCGTTCTTCACCTTCTATAGTTACGCCGCAGCGTGGTGTTCAGATGCCGACAGCACGGTAGAGGTCGTGGTGGAAGTTCCCAGTTCTAGCGGTCCTTCGAACCACATTTATGCTTTGACCAGGAGACGTCACCATATTTGCTACAGGTAATTCGACTCCTTATTTGGCTTTATTGATATATATGCATGGGTGATATTGTGGCCATGTGTGGCATATTTGGTTTCATTGAGCGTAGTTTAAGGAGACTATGCCGATACCTGTTTAACTTGAAATCTATTATGAACATTCGGGACGAATGTTTCTTAGGGGGAATGATGTTATACCCCGATAGATATGTTTTCATGATGGGAGGAGATCTAAGTACTCTTTTGAACATAAGGGTAAGAAGTATATTATTGCACCCTTAACTCATTCTCAAGTGTATGAAGACCAACAATGATAGAAAGAAAAAATGGGAGAGATAAAAAAAAGAGTGAGAAAAAAGAAAGAGATGAAAAAAATCAAGTGAGATATGAGAAAAGACAGGTCGGCAAAAAAAGAAATGCAAAAAGTGAAAAGAATGATAAAAAATAAAGAATTGGTGAGAGGAAAGAGGCAAATGGTGAAAAACAGTGAGCCTTGCAAAAGCCAAAGAGTGTTTACTTGCAAAAAAAGAGGGGTTGTTTATTATCGTGCTTACTTATAGGGAAGTTATGATTAACACTAATGATTTAACTCATTCTTTGCCTAGCGTTGTTTCAAAACTTAACAGGATTTTGACAATGTCTTTTCTGAGGATATCCCTAAGGAGTTACTTTCTTTAAGAAGAATAGAACATCAAATTGACTTTGTATCTAGATCTAAACTTCTGAATAGGTCCACATATACAAGCAATCCCGATGAATCAAGGGAACTACAAAACCAAGTAAAAGAGTTTCTTGAAAAGGGATTCGTGAGAGAATGTATGAACCCATGCTCTGTTCACGTGCTCTTGGTACCAAAAAAGATAGGACTTGGAGGATGTGTGTGGATTGTCACGCCATCAATAAAATAACGGTAAAGTATATCCATTCTATTACCCATCCAGATGATATTCTTGATCAATTATATGGCTCTCAAATATTTTCTAAAATTGATTTAAGAAGTGGATACCACCATACTCAAATGAATCATGGAGATACGTGGAAAAATGCTTTCAGAACTAAGTATGATTTGTATGAGTGGCTAGTGATGCCGTTTGGTTTAACTAAGGCACCTAGAACTTTCATGAGGCTAATAAACCATATCATTAAAGATTTTCATGGCAAATTTGTTGTGGTCTATTTTGATGATATTCTGATTTTTCTACCTCTTTTGAAGAACATGTGGAGCACTTGAGGTTAGTTTTTGATGCGCTTAGGGAGAAACAATTGTATGCTAATCTATCAAAGTGAACTTTTTGTGTTAATAAAGTAATTTTTCTTGGTTTTGTTGTTAGTTCGAAAGGTGTTGAGATTGATGAAGATAAAAATAAAGCAGCATACACCTAAGAGCGTGATGGAAGTTAGGAATTTTCATGGACTTTCTAGCTATTATAGTATATTTGTGTGGGACTTTAGTACAATTGCTACACCATTACTGAAGTCATTAAAAAGGATAAGGTTTTTAATTGGGGAAAATAACAAGAGCATGCATTTAATCTCTTGAAAGATAAATTGTGTTCTCCTCCTTTGTTGCAATTAACTAATTTTTTTAAATCCTTTGAAATTGAATGTGATGCTAGTGGAAAAGGTATAGGGGATGTTTTTATGTAAGATTCTATGCTATTGCATAATTTAGTGAGAAATTGAGTGAAGCTACATTGAATTAGTCTACTTATGATTGTGAGCAATACACCTTAGTAAGGGATTTGGCTACTTGACAACGTTACTTGTGGCCATGTGGGTTTGCGATAAAGACTTACCCTGAGTAGTTGAGGTACTTGAAAGGCCAAGCTAGTTGAGTAGGCGAGATGCTAAGTGGGTGGAGTTCATTGAGACGTTTTCATATGCGATTTCATACAAGCAAGGTAAGGACAACGTGGTGGCCGATGCATTATCCCAAAGGTACGTTCTTGTCTCTACTCTTACTTCTAAACTAATGAGATTTGATCATATTAAGGATTGTATTGATAATTCAGATTTTGGAGTTGCTTATGCTTTGTGTTTAAAAGGACTTATCGAAAAGTTCACTTTGCGTGATGGATTTCTTTTTAAGGAAAATAAATTATGTGTGACAATATATTCATTGCATGATGTTTTTGTAAAAGAGGCATATTGTGGGGATTTTATGGGACACTTTGGAGTGCCAAAGACCTTAGATATAGTTGTTGAAAATTTCTTTTGGTCCGACATGCGCAAGGATGAAGAAATTTTTTATGCACAATGTGTAGAATGTAAATATGCAAAATCTAGAGTTTTACCACATGGGTTGTACACACCTTTACCTATTCCGATTTCACCTTGGATAGATATCTCTATGAATTTTGTCTTAGGTTTGCCGAAAACAAAGTATGATAAGGATAGTGTCTTTGTTGTGGTAGATAGATTCTCTATGATGGATCGTTTCATTCCATTATTAAAAACTAATGATGCTTCTCATGTGGCTGATTTGTTTGTTAAAGAGGCTATGAAATGACATGGCATACCTAGAAATATTATTAGTGATAAAAATGTTATGTTTTTGAGCCACTTTTGGCGTGTTCTTTGGGAAAAGTTAGGGACCAACTATTGTTTTTTTACTTCTTATCACCCACAAACTGATGAACAAACTGAGATGGTGAATAGAATATTAGGTAACATGTATTGGGTTGTTTTGAAAGGTAAATTAATTTCTTGGGAGGATCACTTGCCTTTGGTGGAATTTGCATATAATAGAACTACTCATTCTTCTACTGGATCTTCTACTATTGAAGTTACTCCCTTGATTTAGTTTCATTGCCTACTAATATTGTTGACAGTCTTGATGAAAAATATAATGTTGAGATGATGAGGAAGATACATGAGTGAACTAGATTGGCAATTGAAAGGAGGAATGAGAATGTTGTTTTGAGAAGTAAAAAAGGGCAAAAATAAGTTATCTTTAAGCTTGGGGACTTAGATTGGGTTTACATGAGGAAATAAAGGGTTCCTTCTAAAAGAAAGTCTAAATTGCATGATAGAGGCGATGTAACCTTCAAAGTTGTTACACCCCGTATTTACAGGACATGTTTTAAGAACGTACATGAGAATTCCTAA
Organism: Przewalskia tangutica; assembly: GCA_029844215.1. Taxonomy (NCBI): domain Eukaryota; kingdom Viridiplantae; phylum Streptophyta; class Magnoliopsida; order Solanales; family Solanaceae; genus Przewalskia; species Przewalskia tangutica. The sequence goes on along the minus strand of CM056737.1, from coordinate 42,305,429 downwards.
TGTTAAGATTAGAGACTTGTAAAAATTTATCGGAATTATGGAATTGTCGGAAAATGAAATTTTGTGACTAATGGGAGGGAGACACGTGTCACCCCCCCCCCCCTTATGGTGCCTTGGACGAAAATAGGCAAGGACTAAAGGGTCATTTGACCTTTGTGGGATGACTAAGTCTTGCAACTTGAAGAGCTTGACAATGTTGACTTGGTCAATGGGACCACTAGTCTTGATATTTAATAAGACCTCATCCAAGCCACCCATTTGTATACATCTTGACCCTCCATGTTACTATATAATACTACTAGTAGCAAGACTAAGTTCCACATTTAGAAAAATTTTCAAGAATTTCAAGAACACAATTGAGGGGCTCTCGGGTTTGGCTAGTCCCAACACAAATTTTGTTTGTTTGTTGTCCATTTAGCTCTACGCTTTAAACCAAGGTTCATGAGTGTATGGTTGTCGCGCCCTTTTTCGACCGCGACATTATTCTAGCGAACCCTGCTTAATAAGAAATGTTAGAAAATAAATAAAAGTGCTAAATAGTTAAAAATGGTTTTAAAGGGTTGCTAGGGAGTCGCCACCTAATTAATTGGGTGAATTAGGACACCTAAATGTCAACTAGGTTAAAGTCAACACTAACTCCATTTTTATGGTCTGCAAAACTTGTGTGAGATTCTGGTTAAGGGTTCTTTATTATCCTAAAGGGAAGGGGTTAGGCACCCTAAAGGATCCGCTAACTTGCGGTTGTCCGTTCAAACCTAGGATAATTATTATGCTATTTAAAGTAAAAATATTATAAGGATTTTATAAAAGGATGCATTTCGACAAAGGTTTATAAGACTATTTTTCATAAAAATACATGTAAGCTATGCAAAGATGACTTATCGGCTAAATGCGTTTATTTACTAAAATAAATCTTAATTGGTATAACATAATATGTCAAATGCTTAGGGTGATTTTCGGTAAAAGAGATAAAAGTTGTTTAAAATATAAAGTTGGTTTCGAATATGAGAAAAATATGCATAACTTAAGATGTACATATGTTTCTTTGTCTTTTCCCTTCTTTTTTTTTCTGCAAAATTAGTTATGGAAAAATATGTATTTGTAACTAAACTTAGCATGGTAATGAAAACACAAAATGGTTTATTCCTTAAGAGTTTAGGAAACTAGGTTAGGAATATCGTCGCGAGTAATATCCTGACTATGTGAATAATTATGTGAATTAAAAGGTTTAGCAATAACTACTAAATAATGTGAGGCAGGTCTAAAGCGATTACCTTAAGCAAATTTCTAACGTCGAACCATTTCTAATGGGGCTCAAAGTTTAACTAAGTATACTAATGTTAGTGTAAAGTTAGATAATCAATTACACAAATAAACGGGGCGGGGTAGAAAATTTAAAGAGAATTCGAAGACACGATGGTATATCGTTCCGCCTGTGATTTGGAATTTCGATACGAATGGAGATGCACATAAACGCTGGTCTTCATTTGATAAGAGGCGTGATGAGCCTCACATCGAGACTCTTCATTTGCTCCCACGCATCGGGTTCTTCTCCTGACAACAACCGAGGCAACAGATCAAGTCGCTTGTTCACCGGGTTTATTGCGATGCGATTCAAGCGATGTAGTTTACGAATTTCGCTTTTGTGCTATTGGGGCTAAGATGTGCAGAACTAGTGTGCTAGGTGTTCTTGCAGTGTACTTCAATTGCTTTGAAAGGTTTTTTTTTTCCTCCGTCTTGCCGATCGGGTTGTTCTCTGGACTGCTGATTTTCGAATGTAAAGAAAGGTATCCTTGAAGATAAAAGGGGTGTTCGACCTGCTTCGACTACGCGAGAAGCGGTTTTCGATCGCTCCCACCCTCGATGTTTGTCCCCTCTTCACGTATATTACTATGTTTATATAGCCTTCCTTCGGGTTCCAAATTAGGATAAGTCATAAGGCTGATTTAGTGCGATTGGTGCATGATTCGTGCGGTTTGATCAGGTAAGGTAAGGAAATGATTTAGGTGTTGAAGGGAGGTCTTCGGAAGAAGATTTGTAACGATTTTGGAAGATTTGCTACTGTTCTTGTTATGTCAATTTGTATGGAATGATACGGGCGTGAGTTCAACGCCGGATTCTCCGGCGAGAATCCCGGCGTTGGCGGCGATGGTGTGTTTTAGGTCTGATATTGGAGAGGATTGTTCTGGGCTGAGAGGGGGGAAAGGATAAAGGGGATGAGTTGGGCTGCGTTCTGGACTGATAGTGGGGCTGGGCGAAATGTAGTGGGTTGTGGATAATTTATTTAAGGGATGGGAATTGGGCTAGTTTAAATGGGTATTAGATTTAGGAGTTAGTTTTCTAAGTATTAGATATTTAATTAGTGGTAAGTTATTTTAATTAGAGTAATAAATTGTTATAATAATAAATGCGGGCGTGCTATTTAATTAGTGCTTAATATTTTAGAATGCATATTTAAAATCTTATTTATTGTGCATTGTTTACCATTATTTAAAAATAAGTTATTAAAATGTTTTGCGTATTAATAAATGCGACTATGCTACCTGACACGACGTCATTGCTAAATTATTTGTTTTTATGTATTTATTATCAATTATTAAGAATTGTTTGACAGGACTTAAAATTAATTAATGCGGGCGCGGGACTCTAAGTGCTTAATACTCTACGTAAAATGTTGTGCCATTATTAAATTACTTATTTATGCCTGTATTAATATTTTATTCGCTACATTTTATTATAAAAATCATGAAAAATTATTTTACAAAATTAGTGTAATTTTATAGTTAATGACTGGACGGGAGGGTCAAAATTGGGTGTCAACAGCTGTCCCTCTTTGTATGGAGATGATGGAAGAATCTTCGGACAAAGACGTTGACTCATAGCCAATTTTGTCTCGATCTTCAGAATTGCAAAAAGTTGGGCAGGTAGACAAGGCTGACGCAAAAAATCGAAATCTGTCCCAATGTCGAGTTATGACGACACTGGGCTGCCAGGGTCAAATGTCAAGGCGGGCTAACGCGGACTCAAAATTGTCCCAGTGTCGAGTTATGACGACACTGGGCTACCATGGTCGAAACACCAAGGCGGGCTAACGCGGACTCAAAATTGTCCCAGTGTCGAGTTATGATGACACTGGTCTATGGTGCGAAAAGTAAAAAAAATAAAAATAACGGGCTTGAACCTGGGGTGTACTGCTATCGACTTATGGTGCTGGGTTTTATGGTGATGTGGAGCGAGTGGAGCGAGTGGACCGACGCTTGAGGCCGCTTCTGCCATTCATTGGGAAGGTTGGCCCCCCAACAAATTGCCCCGGTTCGCTGTAAGAGAAAATCCACGGTGTGCTCTATCTTTTGCGCCTCGAGATCAAGCTAAGATAGAAGCATTAGTGCATAAATCACAAACAAAATAATGTAAGAATGTAAATTTGTGTTGTGGTTGTAGTCAGATATGGAATGATGTGATGATACGCCGCTTGTATAGAGATTTAGACGCAGATGACGCCATGTGGCGTTATCGCCTCAGATGGACGAAATGCAAATGTCGCCTTGTATGGGCGGAATCGTCTTATATGGACGAAATGCAAGTGATGCCTTGTATGGGTGTTATCGTCTTGTATGGACGAGATGTGGATGTTCGTCGTTGTATGGACGAAATGTAGATGTTCGTCGTTGTATGGACGAGATGTAGATGTTCGTCGTTGTATGGACGAGATGTAGATGTTAACGTTGTATGGACGACGCAGATGTTCGCCGTTGTATGGACGATCTGCCGCCTCAGACTAAAGCTCAAGAAAGAGTTAGCGACAATCGCTAAGACAGAATGATAAAAGCATGAATGAGGAAAAAATGCAATTTTGAACAGAGAAAATCGCCCCGCGTAGACGTGATATGTCACGATGGCGCTGCTTTCGACTTGGCGCCATTTTCGGACGCGAGTCGCTTTTGGACTCGAGTCGCTGACTCGACGCCGTTCCGGACGTGGCGTCGCTTGGACGTGGCGTCGTTTTCGGACTACGCGGCGCGTTTTGACGCGTCGTTTTCTGACGCTTCGTTTGACGCGGCGTCGTTTCGACGCGTCGTTTTCGGACGCTGGCGTCGCTTGACGCTGGCGTTGCCGGACGCCGCTGGCGTCGTTTTGACGCGGCCGTGACGCGTCGTCGGAGCCGGCGTCGTTTCGGACGCGAGTCGCTGACTGAGTCGCTTTGGACTCGACGCGTCGCTTTCGGACGTGGCGTCATTTTCGACTTAGCCGCTTTGACGCGAGTCGCCGACCGAGTCGCTGACCGTGGCCGCTTTTGGACGTGGCGTCGCTTTCGACTTGGCGCTTTGGACTTGTCATCGCTTTGGGCGCCGCTTTTGGACGCGACGCCGCTTTCGAGTCGCTTGGACGGCGTCGCTTTGACGCGGCGTCGTTTTGACGCGCCGGACGCCGGCGTCGCTGACTCGAGTCGCTGACTCGACGTCGCTGACTCGACGCCGTTTGACGCGAGTCGCCGACTCGAGTCGCCGACTCGACGTCGCTGGACGTGGCGCCGCTTTCGACGCGAGTCGCTTTCGACGCGAGTCGCTTTGGTGGCGTCATTTTGGACGTGGCGTCGTTTTCTGACGCGAGTCGCTTTCGACGCGAGTCGCTTTGGACTCGAGTCGTTTCGACTGACGCCGCTTTGACCAAGGCCGCTTTATGACGGTTACGATGCTCATGTATAATAGATGCTCCTGCAAGCTAAGCTTGAGAAAAATTAGTGTATAACTGGTAAAACAAGATGATAAATATATGAGAAATGTAATTATGTGAATAAGGATGTCTTCCCTGTATGATATGTGGGGTGTTGTGAATGCTGAGATGTTGTCCTTGGGCGGACATGCTAGATGCTGCCACTGACGAATTGCCATGATTCCTTTGTTGTGATGCATTTGTGAACCATATGGATTGTCATGATGTCTTTGTTGTGCGTTTGTGCACTGCATGAGTTGCAATTTGACTCTCAGCCGATGCGCTATAATTTGTCATGGATTTGAACTCGATTGTTGATGTGCATCGTCACGCTTCAAGAATTTTGTTATATTTTCCGCTTCTACTAGTATGAAGAACTTTGTTGTACCTTCTGCTTATATGAAGGACCGGATCACATTGTATTTATGTTTCTTTTTCAGCAACGAGAAGACTTTAGAGCCCTTCCATGCAGTTTTCTGTATCTTCTTCTTTTGATTTCTGCGGAGTGCATGTTTTGATGAATGACTGATTCAGGCGCAACATGATCTAGCCAAGGAGCATTTCTCTTCCTTTGGAGATTGATTGATGATTCAACCTTCTTCCCTCTTTGGGCCGGCACAACAGTCCCTTCCAAACTGTTTTGTTCAACAATCATGTTCACATAGGCATCATCAGGGTTTGGTAAGTGGTTGTTGTTTATATTGGGGGGAGCTTCTTTAAGTTGGATGACTCCATCTTTGATCAATTCCTCGATTTTGTCTTTTGAGGGTATAACAATTTGCGATGTCATGCACCTCGACACCGGAGTGGTATGCACAATGTTTGATTTCATCGTGCCCTCGGGAAGTAGGCCTGGGGGTATTTCTGGGAATTGGATGGAGTATTCCTGCGGCTTTCAGCTTCTCATACACTTGGGCTATGGGTTCACTAAAGGTGTATAGGTCCCGTTGGCTTTCTCAAAGATCTACGGGTTTGGGTCCGCTTGGAGCGGGTTCGCGATTGTGGCGCAGTATTTTGGGTACGCTGTCGGGTATGGTAAACAGATATGGGGTGTACAGTCGATAATACGATCCGGATTTTGAGTGTTTTGGTCATGGTAAGAAGGCGGTGGGCTTTGATACACTGGAAGATGATCTGGCCTATGCTCCTGAATGCCCATGATAGAGGGTGATGCATCTCTTCTCCTCTGGGAGGTACCTCCGATGGAATTTTACTGCATCGCTCGCTAGTTGCTCGTAGGCTGTCGGGTTTGTAATCCCGCTGTCTTAATGCCTTCTTCCACGGTCGCCATTCTACGACTTTCGCAAAACTTCACCAATTACACTAATCATCCTTTCATAATACGCCGCGTCTTTTAACGATCGCACGAACAAGGTGTCATTTCGCTCTCGCCATCGAGGTTGGACCTTCACGCTTCGACCGCCACCTCAGGGCGTATTCCCTGAAAGTTTCTGTGGATTTCTTTTCAAGTTTCATAAGATAAAATCTGTCCAGGACAGTGTCAGTGTTGAACCTGAATCTATCCATGAAATCTTGTGCCATGACATTTCAACCGTCCCATTTTCGAGGGTCTTGGAATGTGTACCAGCCGCCACGGTTAGACTCGATGAATAGCTTCATGATGATTGCTTGATTTTTACCAACTCCAATCAATTTATCGCAATATGACCTTAGATGAGCTCGAGGATTCCCCTTTCCATCGAACATGTCAAATTTGGGCACCTTGTACCCCACAGGTAATTCAACGTCGGGGTGCATACATAAGTTTTCATATTCTAAATCTTCCTCCCCTTTGTTCGTTTGAATGCTTTTGAATGCCTCTTTCGCTACGGATTTCTTTTGCCATATTTTCATCACCCTAGTTCAGTCCGCGCCCATTTCTTGTATTGATATGTCTCGAGAGGATGCATGCATAATAAATGGTTGGCTTTCGATCGGATGTGCTAATCCTCATATTGTTTGTGTGTCATCCGCTCGTATTGGGTGGCTTGACAATTTGGGTTGAGTGGGGAGATATAAGTAGGTGGAGGTTGAGATGTGTATGTAGTGAACGGATTATTTTGGAGGTCGGTTTGCAAATTGACCGGGCGAATGACGTTTTGGTGTGAGCCGGTATGTCGCGCTCATGGAGCTTTGGGGAAGTGGAGGCTCGAGGGCTTGTGACATGATTGCATTTGTCCTTTGCTCGAGTGGTGCATTCAAACTAATAGACAGTTTGTGATATTTCTGAGCCTTTCTATTTCGGCCGCATGATTTCCATTTGTCGCAATAGTGTGGCGAGGTTTTGATCATTGGTGTTTCTCCTTTCTAACGCCTCGCATCCTCTACGAACGGGACGAGTCCTAAGTCGCTTGCTCCGTGCCTCCGAATTAGTCATTTATCGATGATTGTGCTTCTACCACCAACGCGAATCAACCTTTTGGGGATAAGCTAGGCAAAAATAATCCTTCTACAAACGAAGCAAACCAAGTTAGTATAATATGCAAAAAGTCATGCAATATATACTAATAAGCAAATTGCAAATCAAGCGTGTTCTAACATGTTTGGGACCTCTTTATGCGCCGTAGGCCTAAACGCCGATATGCGAGGTTATGATGGATTTGTCCAAGCCGCCAACCGTAATGCTTTTGTTGGAAATGACGACCAAACGACGGTGCACTTTTTCCAATTTCAGCATGACATGATTATGTTTGGATTTGTCTATCATTGTCACGCTACACATAATACGCCGTTGGTCGTTGGGTTGAGAAACCATCGACAAGTTTGGTGTCTTCCTAATTGTGGTGTCGATGCCAAGGACCGACCCACCTAAGGTAAATGCATGCATGCCCTAAAATAAAGGGTGGTATAGCTCTATCTTAAGTTTCTAAGATTTGGCTTTTCTAGACGCAAGGTTCCCGAGCGAACAACTCGAGTGAGAAGGCTACGCTGATTAGGCGAACCGATCTAACTCACAGCGCCAACTCTCTTAAAATTTGGATATTTTTGAAAGAAATTTGCGGCGCCAAGACACCAAATACGTGAGTGTGTGATAGTGTGAATTTTCCAGAATGGAAGAAATATGAGCGGAATGTCAGTTTAAGGAAAGCAGTAAAACAGGTAGCAATTAAAATAAATAAAACAAAATACAGCACACAAAATTTAAATGCAAAAAAGTAATGCCAAATAATAACCCTAGGTCTGTTGTGGTTAAGAACCTTAAATCCCCAGTGGAGTCGCCATTCTGTCGCGCCCCTTTTCGACCGCGACATTATTCTAGCGAACCCTGCTTAATAAGAAATGTTAGAAAATAAATAAAAGTGCTAAATAGTTAAAAATGGTTTTAAAGGGTTGCTAGGGAGTCGCCACCTAATTAATTGGGTGAATTAGGACACCTAAATGTCAACTAGGTTAAAGTCAACACTAACTCCATTTTTATGGTCTGCAAAACTTGTGTGAGATTCTGGTTAAGGGTTCTTTATTATCCTAAAGGGAAGGGGTTAGGCACCCTAAAAGATCCGCTAACTTGCGGTTGTCCGTTCAAACCTAGGGTAATTATTATGCTATTTAAAGTAAAAATATTATAAGGATTTTATAAAAGGATGCATTTCGACAAAGGTTTATAAGACTATTTTTCATAAAAATACATGTAAGCTATGCAAAGATGACTTATCGGCTAAATGCGTTTATTTACTAAAATAAATCTTAATTGGTATAACATAATATGCCAAATGCTTAGGGTGATTTTCGGTAAAAGAGATAAAAGTTGTTTAAAATATAAAGTTGGTTTCGAATATGAGAAAAATATGCATAACTTAAGATGTACATATGTTTCTTTGTCTTTTCCCTTTTTTTTTCTGCAAAATTAGTTATGGAAAAATATGTATTTGTAACTAAACTTAGCATGATAATGAAAACACAAAATGGTTTATTCCTTAAGAGTTTAGGAAACTAGGTTAGGAATATCGTCGCGAGTAATATCCTGGCTATGTGAATAATTATGTGAATTAAAAGGTTTAGCAATAACTACTAAATAATGTGAGGCAGGTCTAAAGCGATTACCTTAAGCAAATTTCTAACGTCGAACCATTTCTAATGGGGCTCAAAGTTTAACTAAGTATACTAATGTTAGTGTAAAGTTAGATAATCAATTACACAAATAAACGGGGCGGGGTAGAAAATTTAAAGAGAATTCGAAGACACGATGGTATATCGTTCCGCCTGTGATTTGGAATTTCTGATACGGAATGGAGAGATGCACATAAATGCGGGTCTTCATTTGATAAGAGGCGTGATGAGCCTCACATTGAGACTCTTCATTTGCTCCCATGCATCGGGGTTCTTCTCCGGACAGCGAACCGAGGCAGCGTATCAAGTCGTCGGTTCACCGGGGTTTATTGCGATGCGATTCGAAGCGATGTAGTTTCTGAATTTCTGTTTTTGTGCTATTGGGGCTAAGATGTGCAGAACTAGTGTGCTAGGTGTTCTTGCAGTGTACTTCAATTGCTTTGAAAGGTTTTTTTTTTCCTCCGTCTTGCCGATCGGGTTGTTCTGGATCACTGATTTTCGAATGTAAAGAAAGGTATCCTCAAGATAAAAGGGTGTTCGACCTGCTTCGACTACGCGAGAGAAGCGGTTTTCGATCGCTCTCACCTCGATGTCCGCCCCTCTGCATGTGTATATTACTATGTTTATATAGCCTTCCTTCGGGTTCCAAATTAGGATAAGCTGTTAAGGCTGATTTAGTGCGATTGGTGCATGATTCGTGCGGTTTGATCAGGTAAGGTAAGGAAATGATTTAGGTGTTGAAGGGAGGTCTTCGGAAGAAGATTTGTAACGATTTTGGAAGATTTGCTACTGTTCTTGTTATGTCAATTTGTATGGAATGATACGGGCGTGAGTTCAACGCCGGATTCTCCGGCGAGAATCCCGGCGTTGGCGGCGATGGTGTGTTTTAGGTCTGATGTTGGAGAGGATTGTTCTGGGCTGAGAGGGGGGGAAAGGATAAAGGGGATGAGTTGGGCTGCGTTCTGGACTGATAGTGAGGCTGGGCGAAATGTAGTGGGTTGTGGATAATTTATTTAAGGGATGGGAATTGGGCTAGTTTAAATGGGTATTAGATTTAGGAGTTAGTTTTTTAAGTATTAGATATTTAATTAGTGGTAAGTTATTTTAATTAGAGTAATAAATTGTTATAATAATAAATGCGGGCGTGCTATTTAATTAGTGCTTAATATTGTAGAATGCATATTTAAAATCTTATTTATTGTGCATTGTTTACCATTATTTAAAAATAAGTTATTAAAATGCTTTGCGTATTAATAAATGCGACTATGCTACCTGACACGACGTCATTGCTAAATTATTTGTTTTTATGTATTTATTATCAATTATTAAGAATTGTTTGACAGGACTTAAAATTAATTAATGCGGGCGCGGGACTCTAAGAGCTTAATACTCTACGTAAAATGCTCTGCCATTATTAAATTGCTTATTTATGTCTGTATTAATATTTTATTCGCTACATTTTATTATAAAAATCATGAAAAATTATTTTACAAAATTAGTGTAATTTTATAGTTAATGACTGGACGGGAGGGTCAAAATTGGGTGTCAACAATGGTATGTGTATCTCAATAGAAAAATCCTGGAAAAAGATAGTTTTCGTGTTAGTCGCAAGATGAAAACCTAGTTTCTTTTCTAGGTTTTGTTTGGAAGATTGAAGGAAATTTGTTGGTGTTGTTCTAAGGGTCTCAAGTGGAGGATTGAAGTGTCTTGAAGAGGCTCTAAGTTGCTATGGAGTGACTTCGGATTTGGAGTTGGATTAGGATTCGTTGAGGTAATAATCTTGTCTCTTAAAAGTGTTACAAGATTATATATATTGTTGTTAGCTTTACATGTTTGCTAGCATGAAGTATATGTGTTGAAGTTTATAAGTATTATGGATTGATTGTAGCCTTAAAATCCGAAATGTCATTTAAGCCATGTGAAGTTGGATTACAAATTGGTCGTTTATTAGAATCGTCGCATGTTACTTACTTGAAGATTATGGTAGTTATAATCGATTGCGACTTGATATCATGTTATGCTAACAACTTGGATTGAAATGGAAATTGGATAAGAATTGGTGTTATTGTACTCAATGTGGCCGAATTGGACTAGTAGTTGGTATTAGTTTGATATCTTTTGTGGGGCGGAATTTTACACGTCTTGTAGGCGTGTAATCCCCTATTGTTAATTGCATTGATTGGGCCTTAAATGTGGCGTGTTTGGTTATTGAATTCGGCCTTGAAAAAGGTGGCAAAGTATGTAGAAACAAAAGAAATGCTGTCCGATTTTCCGTAGAATTTAGTGACTCTGCACTTGGAATATTCTACGTTTGAAGTAAGAAGTTAATAGACGTATTATGGTCATTATAGGTTGACATACTACGTACGCTAATCGACTTAGCAAGTGGATTAAACCGAAGAGGTATGTGGAACTTTCTTATCTCTTGAGCATGAATAAGTTTTAAATGTATAGTACGGTAGACGTACAAGATTTTGACAATCTAGGTCCATTTGATATCCTTGGCTTATTTTAAGAATGTCCAAGTTGATTGAGTTAGGGAATTAACTCACTTGTTAAGATATTAAGGATATCTTGGTTTTCAAAAAGTTAAGAGACTTTAAGTATGTTCAAAGTATTATTGATACTTGTTTTGTTGGAAAGTTAAGTCTCTTGGTTATAAAGAAGTATGTAAGTTGCTAATGTATAAAGCTAGTATAACGGCTTTATGGGAAGTTGGTTATAATAGCTTTATGGAAAGTTAAAAAGAGTGGTTTACTCTAAGTAATTTAAGTATGTTAAATGACTTGAAATAACGAAAGGCAAATTGATTTAAAGGCATCAATTGCTTAAGGTTTTAAAAGAAAGAAGTCACTTGATTTAGAAGCCCGAAAATGTATTTTCTAAAAAGGTATTGTGACTTGTCTTAAAATGTAGTTATGACTTGATACTACGGTTATTAGTATCTTGGAAGTTTATATGAAAATGAGTCATTTTAAAAGAATAGAAGTACGCAGTACTTTGGGTTAAACTCCCGGATGTATAATGACATGTTAGTGCCTTAAGTAAACTAAAATGAGAGTGTATATGAATAAGGCTAATAAGAAGTTGGGATTTCTTAACTTGCTTATTTATTGTATGATAATGGTAGTGCTTATGTTATGTATGATGTTTCGGTAGGGCTTATGTTATGTATGATGGCCGAGATAGGTAAGAGTATATCTGAGGGGTAAATCCCCAAGATCGTTATACCACATTCTTCTGGGTAAGAGTATATCTGAGGGGTAAATCCCCAAGATCGTTATACCACCTGCTTCAGGGTAAGAGTATAAATGAGGGGTAAATCCCCAAGATCGTTATACCACCGCTCGTGGATTTGCTACCCATGACGCGAGGAATACCTCACGCGAGTCCTTATGGGCTTACGCGAGTGAAATAGTCCCACGCGGCGGTACACCTATGCGAGGAATACCTCATGCGCGTCCACACGACTATGCGGGTGAAATAGTCCCGCGAGTAGGAATGCTTAATGATCATCGGGCGGGTGGTCTCGCTTGATCGCGAGCTTCCTATTTTTATGTTGTAAGTATACTCGATTACTCTCATCGTTAGTAAGACATCGTGTAATCGTTAATTGAGTTATCATACTGCCTCCGCTTTATTATAGACTTATGATTTCATTACGCATTTGGCCACATATTTGGTACACGTTATAATCGACTTTCGGCCGCTCACGCCGCAGTAGTACGTGTCGATCCTCGCCTTAGGATCACCGTCACCGCTGAGAAGCTCCTTTATTCCGGAGGCTTATCCCTGGTATTGTCGGTTGTTGTACATTCAGGGGTATGGCGGGGCCCTGTCCCGCCAGAGTTGTTATTCTTAGAGGTCTGTAGTCACATTGTGGTTTGAGTTATAAAAAAAAAAGTGTACTGTTTTATTTTAATAGTTACGGAAGGTGGCCTTATCGGCTAGCCTGTTGTTATTTTATGTTTAAGCATTTTATCAGTTGTGTATGTTCCGCTGCTATTCTCTGATGTATAGGAGAGTGCCTGGTAGGGCACCACCGGGCACCAATCGGCTCGTGACAAAAGTGGTATCAGAGCAGTTAGTCCTCGGAAAGTGTCTACAGACCGTGTCTAGTAGAGTCTTGATTATCGATGTGTTGTGCACCACACCTATAATCAGGAGGCTGCAGGACATTTTGGATTGGTTTCCATTCTTCTCACTCTGAGATCGTGCGATAGAGTTGTGTAGTTAGGGTCGTCTCTCCCTAACAAATTATGTTGTTTGCAGCTACGAGAAAGGCAGTAGTGACTCAGGAAAGATTATGTGGATTGCGTATCCAGGTTGGTAATGTTGGTAGTATAGTTGGTATTGTGACATACAACTATACGGATTTATGTATGCGGGTCGGACGCATGTTTCCTAGAATGGTTTTAGGTTACCAGGATTTGGTAAGGACTAAATAAATACCGGGAAGGTATGAACAGTTAAGGAACTCTCATCAAGGTTTTACGTGCTAATTTGAGATAATTAGGTGATGATGAGTTGTGTGAGAATGTAATGGACCCTTAAGAGGTTATAATTAAGGGACTTAATGGAAGACTATGTTAGTAACTTAAGCTACGTGGTATGATTAAGAGGATGGTACGGGTGAGATCCGTATGGAGTAAGTATGGTTGTTGTGGTCAAGACAACACGATTATGGTATTACGAGAAGTTTTTGTACCCGTTTACGAGGGGACTGATAAGGTAGGCGTGGAGCATGGAAATTGTGAGCCTAGGAATGTTGATAACCACCGAGACCTTAGATATATAAGGCCTTCTCGGGTAGTAAAAAGTTAAGTCAGACCAAGGGTAAGAGTTAAATACGACGCCGAGTCGGGTTGAGGACCTATTAAGGGTCGCCCCATAGCTTGAAATGAAATGGGATCAGTTGGTAGTAGTCCCGCTACGTGACAGGGTCACGAGGGTGCAAGGCCCAAGTTTAGTTAATCATTTTACGGGTTCGTGGACGCGTTCCACCGGAACCAGGTTGAGAGAGCCGGAAATGGCCTTATGTTATGTAGAATAGTAACTCCAAAGATAGGAAGCCCGAATCAGTATGAAGGCTATGTACGTACGCTGGAATAAGTTTGGAAGTACGGGAAGAGTACGACCAGTAAGAAAGAGAGCAACCAAGTGTAAAGAAATGGATCCTGAATCCATGAGGACCTTTCGAGGTGACTACACCCGTGAGTGTTGGGTGGTAGCTGAGCGGGTAGATAATTGCCGGTAACGATACAGTCGTTGGACCCTAGCAGACCTAGTAGAGCTGTTATGACAGACATCGAGGTCATTATGAGTACGGGCTAGTTGGCCTCTTGTTAAGCCAACGTGGTCTATAGAGAGAGATTGATTCGGTACCAGTTTCCCGGTAAGTCGGTTATCGAGCGGATATGGAGAGAAGTGGTGGTAACCAGTGAATTATCCTCCCTTCTTTGACATTAATGATTTTAATAAGTCTGTGTGACTTGTTTATGTGAGGTAAATTGACGCAGAAAGTAAGTAATAATTGAATTTGAAGGAATTTATGTTAAGTGCACTTGGAGGTACTTGGAGTTGGTTTGGTGTGGCGGTCAGGGCCACGACCTTCCGGATAATTTCAGGAAAATGAGTAAGGCAAGAATAAAATAAGTACGAGTCTTTTGCGTGAAAGTGAGGCATCTTTGGTAGGTTTTGAAAATCTACATGACTTTAAGGCGGTGCGTGATGATTAAATATTTACTGGACCGCGAGAAGACCCTGTGATTAGGGTTGTGACTCCAAGGAAAGTTTAAGAAAGGGAGATAAGTTCTCTCCCCCACGTAAGGACAGTTTTACGTATTATGTGTACCCATGTTGTTAGACGAAGGATAGGAGACTGGTAAGGTCTTCGGTATCGTCATGCCATAGGTTACAGTTGTGGATAACCGTGGGAAAAGTGTTGTGTTGGGGTAATTAAGAACGACGTACGAATTGGTCGAGGAAGTATCGTAAAGATATAAATGCAGGTTGTACGCTTGTATGAAACTGTACGATAATGAATCAAGATAGAAATACTTTTGCTAATAATAAGCATAAGGTAAGGTTATGACCAGAATGATAAAAGAGAATACGACTATGGTTATGTAAGTTGCACGAGATATGATTACCCCAGACTAGTGTAAGACCATTAGTAAATAATGGGCAGTAAGAACACCTCGAGGAAAGGTGGTAGCATCGGGTTACTACTTGACGAGATCAAGGAAACCTTCCCCCCCTAAATTATGATTGACAGGAAGTCTTATCCAGGAGGCAAGCAAAAGAATCAATTCTAAGTTAATGACCAAGTTTGGTTGCAACAGAGAAAGGGAAACAGGAACCATAAGTGAGATTAAGGATACCCGAACATTTCGCAGGAATGAGAAAGGTTTCCAGTTATTGGAAGATAAGTTGACTCGACTACAGTTCTAACTCCTCCTGAAAGACTAGAGGGTTAGGTTATTATGATAACACGTTGGGTGTTGGGCTAGGTTGTGTGCTGACGCAACCCGATAAGGATAGAGCCTATGTTTTCCCAGTAGTTAGGGAATCAGGAAAGGAAATTACGCCACTTCCGATTTAGAAAGTGGCGATTAAATCATGCCTTGAAGATTTGGGGGCATGACGTATATATAGACTTCAGGTGGATATTTGTGCAGACCACAAAAGCCTCCGGTATACCTTCAGATAGAGGTAGTAGAATTGCGACAGCGACGGTGGTTAGAGTTATTCAAGGATTGAGATATCGATATCCTATGCCATCCGGGGAAAGCCAAGACAGTTACAGATACTCTTAGTTATGGGTCTATGGGTAGTCTGTCAGATGGGCAGCCAGATAGACTGGACGTGGTCCGTGAGATTCTTCAGTTACCGGGCCTAGGGGTTCGATTATTTGTTTCCAAGGTTAATGAAGTTTAGATCCGAGAGGTTGCCGAGTCTTCCGTCGTTGAGGAGGTAAAGAGGCGACAATATGAGGATCCAGTTATGATACGGTATCGAGATACGGCTCTCCGAGAAGAGAAGAGCCTGTTTGAGTAGCACCGGATGAGGTGCTGTGATATGAGGATAGATTGTGTGTACCCGGTGCTGCAGGACTAGTCAGCAGGTTTTAGGGGAGGCATGCAGAGCTTATTGCTCAAATTGTTCGGGGTCGACTAAGTTGTGTCGTGACCTCAGAGGTATGTATGGGTAAGATGACCGGAAAAGGGACGTAGCAGAGTTGTTGCTTAATATCCGAATTAGTAGCAGGTCATGGTTGAACACCAGAAGCCCAGTGGGCTATTACAGGCGATTTAGACCCCGACTTAGACATGGGAGGTATTTAAAATGGATCTTGTTACAGGGTGGCATCGTACTCAGAGGAAGTGCGACCCCCTGGGGGTCATGGTAAATAGGCTGACGAAACCAGCTGTGTTCTTCCGGTTAGGACCACTTGCTCGGCTGAGGTTCATGCTAGATTTTATAGCAGGGAGATTGTGAGACTGCACGGGGTTCCTACGGTTATGATGTCAGACAGATGAGCTCGATTACAGATAACTTCTGGAGGTTTTTTTCAGAAGGGTTTTAGGGACACAGGTGAGTCTCAGTGTTGCATTACACCCTGTCACGACCCATTCCGGGGCCCGTGACTGGTGCCTTACTGGGGCACCCAAGTAGTCATACATCAGAGTAATCAGCGGAAATATAAAACAAGACATGAAACCGTTTATAAAATAAGACACAGTTTAAGTGAGAAAACATCGCCTTTCGGCATATATATATATAAACATGGTTTAGCAGTTACATCCGAAATCGCATAAACATGGCTACTGCACTTAAGGAAATATACAACTATGGCGACAGGGCCGCCATACCTCGATCAGACAAAACTATCTACAGGGAGATCATACCCAAAAGTAGAGCCTCGGAAAGGATGGAGCTCCCGACACCAACGTAGAGATCCTAAGAATGTGGATCTAGCACTTTTGCCGCTTACTGCGGCATGAACGCAGCCCCAAGGAGGTCGATGCAACAGTACTAAGTATATGAAATCAGAAATACTCAAATGAAAACATATCATTTTAAAATCAGTTTTACAAGTATGTATGAAACAACCAAGGGGACGCACATAAGTGCCACATCATAAACAAGAGCAACAATGGTAAATGTAAGTCTTTTCTAGGCTGCGAATGATCGGGGCCAATTGCCCATAGTATCACCATGCAAGCCTAATCACGGACTCGTAGTCCGCATAGGCCACTCACATAGGCCCGCATAGGTACATAACCCCGCGTCGAGGGTAGCTACTCCTCGGCATCGCCCCGACTCGTAGTCCGCACGGCCACATAGACCGCGTGAGGTATAACCCCGCATCACTAACCTGAACTCCCGTAGCTCCGCATAGTCCCTTGGACCCGCATGAGGTATTCTCGAATCATGGTCCTGCATCACGAAGTCTACCCCGCGTGGAGGCGCTTAACCCCGACAATATGTCAAGAGGTGAGTGATAGTACACTAACATAACAGCTTATCTTTAAACAACATAAGCACAACAAGAATACTCTCCTATACAAACGTTACAAGACACTAACACACATAGCATCATATCAGGTCTACTTATCAAACCATCTTATTATTCTTTTCACAATTCAATATAAGTCTGTTATAAACACATAGGCAAACTGTTTCTTTTATCATTCTTAAGTGGATACACTTAACTTCCCATGAAGCTAGTATAACTCTTAAGCTTCTGTTTTAAAAACCAATTAGTTCTCTTCTGTTAAAAAATGATCCAGTATTCTTTTGAAATGCTTTCAGTTCTTTATTATTCAGGCTTAAGCCGTGAGGCATTGCCGTAAGTATTATTCAGGCTTAAGCCGTGAGGCATTGCCGTAAGTATTATTCAGGCTTAAGTCGAAGACATTGCCGTAGTTATTATTCAGTTAACACATGTACGTCTACCGTACTACATATATATTGTAAAATATCATGCTTTAGGAAGAATCACATACCTTCTCAGCGAAAACCACCTGCCAAGTTGAATATGTCGCGCGTAGAGAATCAGCCTATAATAGTCAGACACGTCTATCAACGTTCAGACTACTTTGTAAACAGTTCTAAACAGAGGGTTCTATATCCTATGGAAAAATTGGGCAGTACTTCCCTACCCGGTGAGCTACTCAAGTCTCGTGAAAACATTCTATGTAAATCTGATTTGATTATTCTTCTTTAAACCCTTCTACGTGATATGATTCAATTCTATTCTGCAATATTCTTCTAAGTATCTAATACTTATTCTTATACTACTACAGTAAGTATTCTCTAATTCAAAAGAGGATTAGGATTAGTTACCTCGGTAAGCCCAATAATATCCTAGATAAAGTCGCGCCTGAGCAAGGTTTTGCTCCTAAGTTGTATGCTCCAAGGAAACCTTAGAAGTTCTTCACAACTTCTACTAAGTACTAAGGGATTTGGGCTAGGGTATTTTGGGCATTATAACAATACAAGAAGGCAACTTTTCTACCAAGGGAGGGGGGTAGATTTCGGCTAGGCTAGGGGGGGGGGGGTATTCGGCCAAGGGCCTTCACAAGGGGAGGGAGAGGAGTGTTGGACGAGAAGAGCTACAAAGGGAGAGGAGAGGATTTTCAAGACTTGGAAAGATTTGTGGATGAAGAACTCTTCATCCAAAGGGGGGTATTTATAGGTCAAGACATGGCCAACCAAGGGCCAAGATTTAGCCAAGTGCTAGGCAAGTGTAAGGTCAAGATTAGGGCAAGTGTCCTTGGCCAACTTGCACACAAAATATCCTACCTAATCCTTGACTTGTGCAAAGGCACAAAAAACGTGCACTTCATTGTCCAATTCGTCCAAATGGACGATTTCAAGTCCACCAATTGGAGGGTGCCAAGTGTCGCCCTCCCGTTGGTCCAAAATGTTTCGTCTCTCGGAAAAATCCGCAAAAATTAGAAATGGCATAGCGGAATTTACCCTACGAAAGGTGGAAGCGTTTCGTCGGAAAACTATTCGTTTTGTGAGTTGTGCCCAAAAAAACGTTTTGTGCCTAAACTTTAAGGCTAGAATTTTGTACGTATTCCCTTACGTACATACTCTGGAAATACGGGGTATAACATTCTCCTCGCCAGAAACATTCGTCCGAATGTTCCTTCAAACGATTAACGATAAGATTCTTCATAACTTAAGCGATTTGCAAATGCCACGCACGGCCACGAACAACACTTAGGCATAAGCGATAATGAAGATTTACGGTAGGAAAAGTGAATTACGGAGGTGTGGGGAATAGGTGAGATACTTCGCCTCGTATGTCTTCCTCGGTTTCCCAGTCATCTCCTCTCGAGCTCGTTCGCCACAAGACTTTGTGGAAGCCACGTCCTTGGTCGCGACGCTAACGACGATCGATTATCGCTATGGGAACCTCCTCATACGATAACCTCGATCACACTGGACATCGTCAATGGTGTACCACTAGATGGATCCCGATACATCTCTCAACATAGATACATGAAAACCGGATGCCGCCTCCGGATCGGACGGCGGATCAACTCATGCAACCTTGCCTACCTGCGGACAATCTGAAACGGCCCGATGTACCTTGGTGAGTTTCCCTTCTTCCGAATCTCATCACACCGCCTTCATGGGTGACACTAGGAAAACCCAATCATGAATCTGCGAACTCGGATCGACGGCGATGATCTGCATACGACTTATCGACTACGGTTGTCGATAGCGCTCTCGGATAAGCTTCACCTTATCCCACTGCTGCACCAAATCTGGTCCCACTAGGCACCTCGCCCATCGAACCAACCTATAGGCGATCTGCACTTCCTCCATACAAGGCCTCATAAGGCGCCATCGAATCGGAGTGGTAGCTATTATTGTGCGAACTCAACTAGAGGCAAATGATCCTCGGCTACCCACGGTCGATAACACAGCTCGCAGCATATCCTCAAGAGTCTGGATAGTGCGCTCGGCCTGTCCGTCTGTGTGTGGATGGAATGCAGTGCTCGACTCACTGCCACTAAACCTCTGCGAAAGGACCTCGAAGTTAGCCGTAAGCGGGCTCCTGCATGCGATATGATCGAAATAGGGACTCCATGCGATCGACGATCTCTCGGATGTAAAAGTCCGCATAATCCTCGTAGAAAAAGTCGTCTGACGGGAAGAAAGTGGGCTGATTTACGTCGACTGTCGACGATAACCCATATAGAATCATGTCTCCTCGAGTGCGAGGTAATCCGTGATAAAGTCCATGTTGATTACCTCCCACTTCGGTCGGGATCTCAATAAATGCGTAACAAACCACCGGGCCTGCGGTGCTCTGCTTTCACTGCGACAACACGGGCGCGAGCTACGAACTCGCAACGTCCTCTTGAGCCATCCCACCAATACACGGTCTAAGGTCGTGGTACATCTTGGTCGACCCGGATGGATAGAGTAACGCCACGTGTGCTTCCCCAGAACTCTGTGCCAAGTCACTGAAACATCCGGAACACACAACTCCCTCAAACCTTAGCACCCAGGTGCTACCTCAAAGGACCGCCTTGCCTCACGAAGAGGCAGATCACGATATCGAATCAAAGTGGATCCTCGGCTGTTGCCTCTTCACCTCTCGGCGATGGAAGACTGGCAACCTCACGAACTCTAACCCACGCTATCGGAATCAATCAAGCGGACACCAAGGCTCGCTAATCGATGCAAATCACGAACCATATCCTCTCTCTTGCACATCCGATAGGCTCCCCATCGAGCTACGACTAAGAGCATCGCGCCTGACATTGGCCTTCCCCGGGTGGTACAGGATATCAACATCGTAATCCTTAAGCAACTCTAACCACCGTCTTTGTCGTAAGTTCAGCTCCTCCGTCAAGATATCTGGAGGCTCTTGTGGTGCTGTAAAAATATCCACGTGAACCCATACAAATAGTGCCTCAGATCTTCAAAGCGTGAATCACGCCAACTCCAAATCATGGGTGGGGTAGTTCCTCTCGTGTTTCTTCACCGTCGGGATGCATATGCTATAACCCTGCCATCTTTGCATCAACACACATCCCAACCCGATGCACGGCGCATATACACAACATAACCGTCTGGACCTGCGGAAGAGTAAAGCGGGGCGGTCGTCGATCTCTCTTTAAGAATCGAAACCCTACTCACAAGCATCGATCCATCAAACTTGGCCTTACGAGTCACCTAGTCAATGGTGCGAAGATAAAGCAAACTTCTCCACGAACGCGATAATATCCTGCAAGGCCCGAGCTGCGAACCTCTGTCGGAGTAGTAGGTCTAGGCCAAGTCTGGCTTCGATCTTGGCGTATCCACTCGAATGACATCGGCCCGACAATATGCCCGAAACGCCATGCGAATTCAGCAAAACTCACATTTGGAAAACTTGGCGTACAATCGAGTCTGGAGAAGCTATCGACTGATCTTCAAATGCTCGCGTGCTCCCGCTCTGGCGAGAATAAACCAAGATATCATCAATGAACACTATCACAAGCGTGTCCAAAAATGGTTTGAACACTCGGTTCATCAAATCCATGAATACTCACGAGCATTGGCACGAACTCATAATGCGTGCACGGTCACGAATGCGATCTAGGGACATCCACCTCTCGACTACTTTTGATGATAGCCCGACCGTAGATCAATCTTGGAGAAGCATCTCGCACTCGCAGTAGTCGAACAAATCATCAATCACAGGAAGGGTATCGTTCTTAATGGTCACCTTGTTGGTCAGTAATCAACACACTTGCGCGGCGTCGTCCTTCTTCACGAACAATCTGGCGCTCCCGGGGAGAAACACTAGGCTTTGATGAAGCCGCTTCTCCAAAGAAATCTCTAAGGTGATCCTTGACTCTCAACTTCGGGCGGTGCCGTTACGTATGGCGGAATGGAAATAGCCGAGTGTCCGCAATATGTCAATACAAAACTCAATCTCCTCTCGGGAGGGATACCGGAAGGTCTGCGGAAACACGTCGGGAACTCTCGACCCAGGCAATCGGAAAATCTGGTACGCAGCCTTGATATCAAACACCGAGCGAGATGGTAGATATACCCTTCCGCACCATCTTCCTAGCCTTGGTAGGAAATAAACCTACCACCGGCGTACCGTGCTCCTCCCACTCAACAACCGGCTCCTCAGAGCTGGAACCGTGCTACTCTCTCTGCGGTCTACATTGGCGTAGCAAGCTGCCAATCCGTCCCGTGATCACGTCGAAGTCGATCATCTCGACTCTATCAAGTCGGCTGAGTCAAGCGACGTAAATAGTCACAGACAAGCTCATATACCCGAGCTACCACCGAATCACCCATCGCGTAGCTACCTCGAAAGGGTCTATGGACTCGGGCTCATCCCTATCCTACTAGCAACAAGGAGATATATGGGACAGTAGAACCCGATCTATCAAGGCATAAACATCAAACCCAGCGATAAGGTACAGCGACATCGGTGAGGCCTCCGATCTGTCGGTGGACAAAGCATAAATGCGGTTACGAGGACCGCTAAAGCGACCCGCGCCACGACCTCTGCCGCGACCTGCTGGTCCACGAGTACCTTGCCCTCCAGGGCGAGTAGCTGTCGGGGATGAAGAAGACCCGGCGAAAGAACCTGTAGGTGACCCTACCATCAAGATCGCCCTTGGTGGACGATTCCTCGCATAGTGACCTGCGGCCTGGCGAAACAAACTCTGTAGCACCACAACTCCGAAGTGGGATCTACCGCATCGGCCACACCGGTGAGGTGGTCCGTCGGCCGATACCTCTGCTGCTACAGGCGTCACGAAGTCCTGGGGCCCTGGTATGCTCTCGAATGTCCGGTGTCTTGAGGGCGGTGCGAGTGCTCTGAGGCTGCGGTGCAAATCTAGGCTAACTGCCGAGGCCGCCCACCACGATAGCCACCAAAAGACCTGCCGTCTGGTCTTCTTGCTGCTGCTGTCAACCGTCGATCTCTACGCTCACATCCAAGAGCATGAGCTGCGTGCGGGTAATGTCCATACCGGTGAAGAGAAACACCGCACATGACTTCGGCCATATAATCATCTAGCCCGATGGCGTAACGGTGCACCTATCCTCCATATCTGCTACAATCTTTGGGGCGTGTCGAGCGATGAATCAAACTCGACATTGTACTCACGACAAGGTCGTCCTCTGCCTCGCCGGTAAAAATCTATCGGCCGCGCCCTCGCCATCTGTGGAGGCAAGAAGTGAGTGAGGAAAGCCTCGAGAACTCATCCCAGTAGCCGGGGGCGTGTGCTCTCCGGGATAACTCCGTAGATCAAACCAATCGGCTGCGGTATCACGCGCGGCCGATGCGAACCGAGTCACGGACTCGTCTCGAGGCCTTGATCACCGCGTGATCCTCATGGCGGCGGATGAACTCCTGCGGATCATCCTCCGGCCTCGACCGTAAAACTCGGCGGGCTCTGACTCAAGAAATCTCGTAGCCTCACTATACGCCTGGGTGCACCACGGTGCGGCCGGGCTGAGCCGACCAGGCTGGCGCGTCGGCTATCCTCGTATCAGCCACAACTCTAGCCAATAGTGGGCCGTCTCCTTGTACCTAACTCTTAGCCCTGTGTGGGATAGGAGGTGTGGGTACTGTGGTCTCTGCTGGGGCCTGCGGCGTCATAGAACTCGCCGTCTGAGGTATAGACTGGGCCTGAGCCCTCGTAACTCTCGGTGTCCGACTGGCAGCTCCCTCGTTGCCTTGCCGCCAGGCGGGTTGCCTTACGTGGAGGCATAAGCTATTCTGAGAAAGGAATACGTTAGAGGTCCAACTTTAACACGGACTCTAAAGCACGATCTCGGAGTAAGAAGAGTGAAACCAATCCTAAATATCCTATAGCCTCACGATTATTGGTGTGGTGCAACACACCGATAATCAAGACTTACTAGATACGGATGCGTAGACACTTTCCGGATTAATCGCTCGATACCACTTTTGTCACGACCCGTTCAGGGCGTGGTCGTGCTTTAAGGCACCCAGTAGTCATACATCGAGTAATCGCGGAAATATAAAACAAGACATGAAGCAGTTTATAAAATAAGATACGATTTAAGTGAGAAAACATCACCTTCGGCATATATATATAAACATGGTTTAGCGATTCATCAAATCTTTGTACAACATGGCTCTGAGACTTCTGAAATATACAACTATGGCGGGACGGGGCCGCCATACCTCGCAGACAAAACTATCTACTGGGGAGATCATACCCAAGTAGAGCCTCGGAAAGGATGGAGCTCGACACCAGCGTATAGATCCTAAGAATGTGGATCTAACACTCTACTGCCACTTACTGCGGCATGAACGCAGCCAGAAGGAGTCGATACAACAGTACTAAGTATATGAAATCGTAAAATACTCAAATGAAAACATATCATTTTAAAATCGTTTTACAAGTATGTATGAAACAACGAGGGGACGCGCATAGTGCCACATCATAAACAAGAGCAACAATAGGTAAGCAGTAGTGTCTTTTCTAGGCCGCGAATGATCGAGCGGGGCCAATTTCCCATAGTATCACCATGCAAGCCTAATCACGGACTCTCGTAGTCGCATGAGCCACTCACATAGGCCGCGTAGGGTACATAACCCGCGTCGAGGGTAGCTACTCCTCGGCGTATCTGGACTCGTAGTCCGCGGCCACATAGACCGCGTGAGGTATAACCCCGCATCACTAACACGGAACTCCGTAGCTCCGCATAGGTCCCTTGGACCCGCATGAGGTATTCTCGAATCATGGTCCTGCATCACCGAGTCTACCCCGTGGAGGCAACTTAACCCCCGGTAAATATGTCAAGAGGTGAGTGATAGTACACTAACATAACATCTTATCTTTAAACAACATAAGCACAACAAGAATACTCTCCTATACAAACGTTACAGAACAACACACATAGCATCATATCGTGTCTACTTATCAAACCATCTTATTATTCTTTTCACAATTCAATATAAGTCTGTTATAAACACATAGGCAAACTGTTTCTTTTATCATTCTTAAGTGGATACACTTAACTTCCCATGAAGCTAGTATAACTCTTAAGCCATTTTAAAAACCAATTAGTTCTCTTCATAAAAATGATCGAGATTCTTTTGAAATGCTTTCAGTTCTTTATTATTGGGCTTAAGCGTGAGGCATTCTGTAAGTATTATTCGAGCTTAAGCGTGAGGCATTGCCGTAAGTATTATTCGAGCTTAAGTCGAAGACATTGCCGTAGTTATTATTCGATTAACACGTACGCGTCTGTACTACATATATATTGTAAAATATCATGCTTTAGGAAGAATCACATACCTTCTCGAAAACCACACCGCGAGTTGAATATGTCGCGTAGAGAATCACCTATAATAGTCGACACGTCTATCAACGTTGAACTACTTTGTAAACTGATTCTAAGCAGAGGGTTCTATATCATATGGAAAAATTGGGCGATCTTCCCTACGGTGAGCTACTCAAGTCTTGTGAAAGCGATCTATGTAAATGATTTGATTATTCTTCTTTTAAACCCTTCTTGTGATACAGATTCAATTCTATTCGCAATATTCTTCTAAGTATCTAATACTTATTCTTATACTACTACGAGAAGTATTCTCTAATTCAAAGAGGTTAGGATTAGTTACCTCGGTAAGCCCAATAATATCCTAGATAAAGTCGCGCTGAGCAAGGTTTTGCTCTAAGTTGTATGCTCAGGAAACCTTGAAGTTCTTCACAACTTCTACTAAGTACTAAGGGATTTGGGCTAGGGTATTTTGGGCATTATAACAATACAAGAAGGCAACTTTTCTACCAAGGGAGGGTAGATTTCGGCTAGGCTAGGGGGCTCGGCCAAACTTCAAAGGGAGGGGGTAGGAGGCTTTGGACAAAAGCTTTAGAGAGAGGGGAGGATTTTCAAGACTTGGAAATTGATTTGTGGATGAAGAACTCTTCATCCAAAGGGTATTTATAGGTCAAGACATGGCCAACCAAGGGCCAAGATTTAGCCAAGTGCTAGGCAAGTGTAAGGTCGAGATTAGGGCAAGTGTCCTGGCCAACTTGCACACAAAATATCCTACCTAATCCTTGACTTGTGCAAAGGCACAAAAAGCGTGCGCCGTTGTCCAATTCGTCCAAATGGGCGATTTCAAGTCCACCAATTGGAGGGTGCCAAGTGTCGCCTCCCGTTGGTCCAAAATGTTTCGTCTCTGAAAAATCCACAAAATTAGAAATGGCATAGCCGGAATTTACCCTACGAAAGCTGTGGAAACGTTTCGTCGGAAAACTATTCGTTTTGTGAGTTGTGCCCAAAAAAAACGTTTTGTGCCTAAACTTTAAGGCTAGACTTTTGTACGTATTCCCTTACGTACATACTCTGGAAATACGGGGTATAACACACCCCCAGACCGACGGACAGGCAGAGCGTACTATCCAGGCACTTGTGGATAGGTTGTGGGCCTGTGTTCTTGATTTCATAAATAGCCGGGAGGGTTAATTGCCTCTTGTTGTGTTACGTACGATAACAGATACCCTTCCAGTATTCAGATGACCCTGTATGAGGCCTTGTATGTAAGAAAGTGTAGATCTCCGGTTGGATGGTTCGACATAGGCGAGATTCAGTTATTTGGTCCAGACTTGATTCAACGGGCTGTGGATAAGGCGAAGCTTATCCGGGAAAAATTATTAGTAAGCTTAGAGTCAGCAGAAGCTTTATGCAGATAACCGACGTTGACACATGGGGTTCAGCTTGACATTTTAGTATGAGTATTGTTATGTGTCCATGTGTGGCATTATTGGTATGTCGGGGTTGTGAAAGGAAACTATGTCGCTAATTATAAGTTTGACTCCGAAAGAACATTCGGGGACGAATGTTTCTAAGGGGGGAAGAATGTTACACCCCGTATTTACAGAACATGTTTTAAGAACGTACGTGAGAATTCCTAATGTTAAGATTAGAGACTTGTAAAAATTTATCGGAATTATGGAATTGTCGGAAAATGAAATTTTGTGACTCATGGGAGGGCGACACGTGTCACCCCCTTATGGTGCCTTGGACGAAAATAGGCAAGGACTAAAGGGTCATTTGACCTTGCAACTTGAAGAGCTTGACAATGTTGACTTGGTCAATGGGACCACTAGTCTTGATATTTAATAAGACCTCATCCAAGCCACCCATTTGTATACATCTTGACCTCAGTATTTACTATATAATACTACTAGTAGCAAGACTAAGTTCCACATTTAGAAAAAATTTCAAGAATTTCAAGAACACAATTGAGGGGCTCTCGGGTTTGGCTAGTCCCAACACAATTTTTTTTTGTTTATTGTCCATTTAGCTCCACACTTTAAACCAAGGTTCATGAGTGTATTGTATGTGTATCTCAATAGAAAAATCCCGGAAAAAGATAGTTTTCGTGTTAGTCGCAAGATGAAAACCTAGTTTCTTTTCTAGGTTTTGTTTGGAAGATTGAAGGAAATTTGTTGGTGTTGTTCTAAGGGTCTCAAGTGGAGGATTGAAGTGTCTTGAAGAGGCTCTAAGTTGCTATGGAGCGACTTCGGATTTGGAGTTGGATTAGGATTCGTTGAGGTAATAATCTTGTCTCTTAAAAGTGTTACAAGATTATATATATTGTTGTTAGCTTTACATGTTTGTTAGCATGAAGTATATGTGTTGAAGTTTATAAGTATTATGGATTGATTGTAGCCTTAAAATCTGAAATGTCATTTAAGCCATGTGAAGTTGGATTACAAATTGGTCGTTTATTAGAATCGTCGCATGTTACTTACTTGAAGATTATGGTAGTTATAATCGATTGCGACTTGATATCATGTTATGCTAACAACTTGGATTGAAATGGAAATTGGATAAGAATTGGTGTTATTGTACTCAATGTGGCCGAATTGGACTAGTAGTTGGTATTAGTTTGATATCTTTTGTGGGGCGGAATTTTACACGTCTTGTAGGCGTGTAATCCCCTATTGTTAATTGCATTGATTGGGCCTTAAATGTGGCGTGTTTGGTTATTGAATTCGGCCTTGAAAAAGGTGGCAAAGTATGTAGAAACAAAAGAAATGCTGTCCGATTTTCCGTAGAATTTAGTGACTCTGCACTTGGAATATTCTACGTTTGAAGTAAGAAGTTAATAGACGTATTATGGTCATTATAGGTTGACATACTACGTACGGCGAATTGGACTTAGCAAGTGGATTAAACCGAAGAGGTATGTGGAACTTTCTTATCTCTTGAGCATGAATAAGTTTTAAATGTATAGTACGGTAGACGTACAAGATTTTGACAATCTAGGTCCATTTGATATCCTTGGCTTATTTTAAGAATGTCCAAGTTGATTGAGTTAGGGAATTAACTCACTTGTTAAGATATTAAGGATATCTTGGTTTTCAAAAAGTTAAGAGACTTTAAGTATGTTGAAAGTATTATTGATACTTGTTTTGTTGGAAAGTTAAGTCTCTTGGTTATAAAGAAGTATGTAAGTTGCTAATGTATAAAACTAGTATAACGGCTTTATGGGAAGTTGGTTATAATAGCTTTATGGAAAGTTAAAAAGAGTGGTTTACTCTAAGTAATTTAAGTATGTTAAATGACTTGAAATAACGAAAGGCAAATTGATTTAAAGGCATCGATTGCTTAAGGTTTTAAAAGAAAGAAGTCACTTGATTTAGAAGCGAAAATGTATTTTCTAAAAGGTATTGTGACTTGTCTTAAAATGTAGTTATGACTTGATACTACGGTTATTAGTATCTTGAAGTTTATATGAAAATGAGTCATTTTAAAAGAATAGAAGTCTGCGATACTTTGGGTTAAACTCGGATTTATAATGACATGTTAGTGCCTTAAGTAAACTAAAATGAGAGTGTATATGAATAAGGCTAATAAGAAGTTAGGGGATTTCTTAACTTGCTTATTTATTATATGATAAGCCGGTAGTGCTTATGTTATGTATGATAAGCCGGTAGGGCTTATGTTATGTATGATGGCGATTGAGATAGGGTAAGAGTATATCGAGGTAAATCCCCAAGATCGTTATACCACCTTCTGGGGTAGAGTATATCGAGGGTAAATCTCGAGATCGTTATACCACCGCTTGGTAAGAGTATAAATGAGGGTAAATCCCCAAGATCGTTATACCACTGTTTTAGTGGATTTGCTACCCATGATCGAGGAATACCTCATGCGAGTCCTTATGGGCTTATGCGGGTGAAATAGTCTAAATGCGGTAGTCTGACTATCACGAGAATACCTCATGCGGGTCCACGACTATCACGGGTGAAATAGTCCGGGAGTAGGATTGCTTAATGATCTTGCGGCGGGTGGTCCTTCTTTGATCGCGAGCTTCTATTTTTATGTTGTAAGTATACTCTTGATTACTCTCATTGTTAGTAAGGCCTTTGTGTCTTTATTAATTGAGTTATCATACATCTCGGTTTATTATAGACTTATGATTTCATTCTGATACTTTCGGTTTCACATATTTGGTACATGTTATCTTGACCTCCTTGAGGCTGCGTTAAATCTGCAGTGGTAAGTCTGGTCGATCCTCGCTCTTAGGATCACTGTTCATTGTTGAGAAGCTCGCTTTAGGAGGCTTATCCTTGGTATTGTCGGTTGTTGTACATTCAGGTATGGCGGGGCCATGTCATGAGTTATTATTCTTAAGTGCATAGTCATATTGTGGTTTGGGTTATAAAAAAAAAAAAAAAGTGTCTTGTTTTATTTGTATAATTCGGAAGGTGGCACTTATCGGCTAACTTTGTTGTTATTTTATGTTTAAGCATTTTATCGATTGTGTATGTTCATTGCTATTCTCTGATGTATCTAGAGGAGTGCGGAGTAGGGCACGATCAGCGAGCCGGTCAGTCGTGACAAAAGTGCTCGAGAGAATTGGAGACAATGCTTACAAGTTGGATCTGCCTAGTAAATATCAAGTAAGTGCGATTTTCAATGTTGTTGACTTGTCCTTGTGTGATGTAGATTTAAATTTGAGGAAGAATTATTTTTAAGAAGAGGGGATGATATCTCCATGGGAAAGATATCTCTATAGAAGCCCTATGTAGATTGTTGTCAAGTTACAAGATAGGAGGTGCAAGCCAAGGTTGTTGGACTTCAATTAGAGATCAAGAAGATATTTATCATGGAAGAAAAGCTCAAGAACGAGTTCAAGGATTGTGGAAAGAAATGGGCTAAATGCTACACATACATTATGGTCCAAGTTCAAGCACAAGAGGAGGAAGATTGACACATGGAGCACCAAAGTGCTGAAATTTTTGCCAATAAAAAGGAGCTTAATTTCACCCAAATTAGGTGAACAAATCTCACTTGTGAAGAGCCTAAAAAGTAGGAAACTTTTTCCTATGTTGTTAGGGAATAGTTTTGGTATTATTTTTACATGTTTTCCTAGTTTAAAAGTTTTCTAGTTAGGTTTTAGTTTTAATTATTTTCATACAAGTGGATTCTAATCCCGTACTATTTGGGATAAGTTTCCCCTATATATAGGGGTGGATTTTATTATTTTCATTACATAACATTATTATTAATTAAGAGTTTCTCCTTTCTACACCTTTGAGTGTGGCTACCTTGTATTTATCTTGAAACCTTATAAGAATGATTCTTCTAAGAGGTATGATTAATCCGTTCTTGATATCTTTGGTTCTTATTCATAAATTAAAGAAGGTAATTAGTTTTATACTAATTATTATCTCTAATTTCTTTGAAATAGAGTCTAGTTCACTTTTATATAAATTCTTGAATTCACTCTATTAGTATCATAATTAGCCGTAATCTACTAATTTTGAATATTAAGATCAATTAGGGTTCTTATCACTTCATCTTGAATTATGAAGATTTTATTCTCGAATTTCGCTTATCTTTAAATTATGTCATTAATCTTCGTAGGTTAAACCGCATTATTTTCTTGTTTTATTCAAGTAACCATATTCTTATCATTTTATTTATGAAAAAATAGAGTCATAGTTTAGATATCGGTTTTGTCTTCATTTGTAAGCAAAAAGAAAATACATAAAAATATGTTTGTTACACCATGTATTTTAGCGTTAGATTGCATCTTGAGTGAAGTAACATAAACCAAGAGGTAAATACCCAATAGAAAAGGTATTAGGTAAGTGTTAAGTAAGTATTAGGAGAGTTTGAGGCTAAATGAGCAGAAGGAGATATGTTTCGACGAAGATTGTGAAGTTCGACAAGTGTGAAGGAATTTGCATCGCAGATGGTGAAATGCCTCACAAAGGGGTCATATATTGGCCTAGGGACTGAAGGAAGTTGTTTAGTAATGTGGCATGATATGTGGTTGCATATGTTGATCTGCACCACAGATCCAACCGCAAATCAAAGGTTGTGCATCCTTATCCATTTATATAAAGCGGTGCAAAGCTCTCATTAAGTCATTTTCAACCAAATCTCATTCCACACCACCTCTAAAATCTCTCTAAGGGTTCTTCTATGACCCGAGTTTAAATCAAGGTAAACTACCTAAATCAAACTTTGGGAATCTTGTGGTACTAGAAAATCATGTTCTATCGTGTTATAGTTGCGTTGGATCTCTCTTGAGTTGAAGTATGTTATACCAGTATTTCAGTATGTATGTGAGGGCGTCGCACAATTTTATGGCCGAATCATTGTTAAGGCGAAATTGTGCACATCTACGAAAAGATTTGTTTTTCCGACGGAAAATTTTCCGAACCTTGTAAGGGAATTTTCGTTTTCAAGAATTTATTTATTTTAGATTTTTAGAGATGAAATATTTTGGACCCGAGAGAGGCGACATGTGTCACCTCAGTGGGCGACATTGAGGAATTGATTGTACGTTTTAGTGTTTTAAAGGCCATAAACCTTTGGTCAATGTTTGGTGAGATATTTTGTGGGTAGATGGATAGGTGGGACCCACACACACTTGTCCAAATCTCCTCCCTCCACTTGCTTGAATCTTGACCATTGGAGGTCCTATAAATACCCCATAAGTTCAAGACTTATTCTTCCTCCCTTAAACATTTTTCCAAGACTCAAACTCCTCCCCTTAGTAGGTTCTCGTCAAGCACCCTCTCCCCACTCTCTTGAGTGTTCTAGCAAACACCCCTTGGTAGAAAATTTCTCCCAGTATTTTTACTATTCCCTAATACCTTAACCCAAATCCCTTGTAGTATTCCCAAGTTACCTCTATACTAAAAGCCCGGAAAATACTACTATATTTCTTTTAGTCACCAAACGAAACCCTAGGAAGATCTTCATAGTTGGTTGAAGTATTAAGTAGAAGTTGTGTAGAACTTCTAAGGGTTTCTTGGAGCGAATTGGAGCGTACAGAATAGGAGCTAAACGTTGTTCAGGATCGACATTTTAACTTGGATAATTTTGGGCTTATCGAGGTAAATAATCTTATCCTTCTATTGTAATTGGAAATTACATATAGTAGTTTAGAATTGAGTATAAGATGTAGAAGGATGGTATAAAAGAACAGAATTGAACTGTACTTATATTGGGTTGTATTTACAATAGACTTGTGTAGCTTTACGGGTAAGGAAGTCTTGCCCAATTTAGTAGAAATAAGAACCATACCTTAGAATATTCTACGAGTAGTCTAGGCGTTGATAGGCGTATTTGACTATTATAGGTTGATACTCTGCTTGCGACATACTCGACTTGGCGGTGGATTTCGCCAGGAGGTATGTGATTCTTCCTATCCTCTTGAGCATGATATTTTCAAATATATATATATAGTGCGGTGAAGCGTCGTGTGTTAAGCGAACATGGTTTTACTTGGCGTCTTTTGACTTGAGTCTAAATAATAAGAATCTTGAAGTATTTCAAAAGAATTATGAATCATTTTTGAAAGAAGAGTAATACTTGGTTTTAAAAGCTTAAGAGTTATACAAGCTTTATGGGAAGTTAGGTATAACGACTTAAGAGAAATAAAAGGCAGTTTACTTAATTGTTTATGAAAGTCTTGTATTGATTTGGAAATGAGAATAAGTATCGAACAAACCACTGCAGCGCTAATAAAGGAAAATGTATTGACTAATTAAGTATTATTAAAACCAGTAGAAACCTCCATCTGTATAGAAGCTAAGATAAGACAAAATTGTATTACATTTCTAGATCATGTTGCTTTAATAAGATCATTAATAAACAAGTTTTGATATTCTTAAAATTTCAAAGTAAGGACTTGATTTATAAAAGACAAAGACTTGAAAATTTGAAGTGTTTTCATTTAAAAGGAAGGCATGCTTTTGTCTTAAGTTGGTTCAAAAGAAGGTAGGAAAATTGTTTTGGTTTACTTAAAAGATAGTGACTCTATTTTGATACTACGGTGTATCGTGTGACTCTTGTGAAAGAAAGCGGATCTTTTAAAGAGTTAATGTATGAAGTACTTTGGGGATAAAAACGAACTTGTTGATATAAAATAGAAAGTACCTTGTGTGAATAACTTGACTATGTTGGTTTGTGATAGCACAGTAATACTTTCTTGTTGGTTTGATAAGTAAACATGTTAGGATCTTACGTGTGTTAGTGTCTTGTGATGTTTGCGTAAAGGGTTTCCCTTGATTGTGCTTATGTTGTTTAAGCGATAAGCCGTTATGTTAGTATTGTACCACTCACTCTTGACATATTATCAGGGGTCGGGAGACTATGCGGAGCTACGAGAGTTCGAGTTAGTGTGCGGGAATACCTCATGCGATGCATGTGGGCCATGCGGACTCGAGTCCGTAGCGATGCGAGAGTAGCTACCCTCGATCACGGGAATACCTCATGCGGGCCTGGTGGCTTTATCACGGGCTGCGGTGAGTTCGAGATTTGTAGCGCCGTGATCTGCGAGGCGAGTGGCGCCGATCGTGTGGCGCGATGCAGAAAGACCTCGTGATCTGATTTTATAGCATTGTTGAGTGCGTAGGTTTTAGTAGTCGGCTATGCCTTCGTACTTACCCGTCAGTTTTATTATGACAGGTGGGACACGGTGTTCATGTGTATTCCTTGGTGCTTTTATATCATGGACTTGCGGTGAGAAGGAATTCCACGGGCGTGATTGATATTGTGGGCATGAGACCCGTGGTTATATTTGAGTGATGACCTTAGAGGCGTGAGTCACGACTTGACATATTTGCTTACATATTGTGTATCATAAATTGGTTATCATATATGTCTTACATTTTATATAGACTATTATGATTTCATTCTGATATTTTGATTTCACATACTTGGTACTGTTGTCTTGACCTCCTCGAAGTGCGTTCATCTGCGGTAGAGGTACACGATTGTTGATCCTCGCTCATAGGGTCAGATTGGCATTTTGGGAAGCTCAGTGTCTCGGAGGCTTATCTTTAGTATAGTCCCTGTCGTTGTAGGTACTTACATTCGGGGTATGGCGAACCTGTCACCATTGTTGTTATAACATTCTTAGAGTTTGTAATCTTATTGTGGCGGGAGTTTGTAAAAGGGATATGCTGTTCAAGTTTTTATATATATATATCGAAGAAAACTTTTCTCGGATAAAGCTGTTTCTCACTACATATTGTTTCATGTCTTGTTGTATATTCCAGTTACTACGATGTATATACGCTTGGGTGACCGGGTAAGGCACGATCACGGGCAGGTTGGGTCGTGACAAAAGTGGTATCAGGCGATTAATCCTCGGAAAGTGTCTGAGGCCGTATCTAGTAAGTCTTGATTATCGGTGTGTTGTGCGCCACACCAATAATCGAGAGGCTATAGGATATTTAGGATTGGTTTCCATTCTTCTCAATCGTGCCTTAGAGTCGTGTTATAAGTTGGACCCTCTAACGTATTTCTTTCCTTACGATTATGCCTCCATGAGCAACCGGGCGAAGGCAAGGCGATCGAGGAGCTGCGAGTAAACGCAGAGGTTCACGAGGCACAGGCCCGATCATCACTTTGGTGGTGCTTCATTCGAGAAGTTCTGGCGTCGCCCGGCCCAGCGAGTCTAGCCGCAGCGATTCCGCTGCGGCCATGATATTCGAACGCCGATTCCGACCGATGGCAAAGTATGGATTGCAAAGAGCGACCACTGTTACTATGTTATACCACCGTATTTCCAGTATATGCGTAGGGCGTGCGTAGAAAAGTTGTGCCTTAAAGTGGCTTGGCGATTTTATTTGTTCACAACACGATTAAGTCGTTTTTAATGAAGCGTTTCCACGACTTTCATAGGGAAAATTCCGGCTATGTCATTTTTATTTTTGCGGATTTTTAGAGAGGCGAACATTTTGGACAGCGAGAGGCGACACTTGTCACCCTCTCATTGGGGCACGTTAATGATAATGGCTTGGGCGAATTGCTTGGCTTTTTGTCAAGTAGTTGGTAGGATATTTTTGTGGTAGATAGATAAGGTGTACTTGGGTGAATCTTGGCCTACACTTGCATAGCACTTGGCTAGATCTTGGCCGTTGGTTGGCCTTGGCTTGTCTTATAAATACCCCCTTTGGAAGACTTCTTCATCCGTTCCTAAATTTCCTAAAGTGTTAAAATCCTCCTCCTTGAGTAGTGTTCTCGTCCTCCCCCTTTGTGAGGCCTGGTGGCGAAAGTTACTCCCAGCCGGCGAGTACCCCTAGTGGGGTGGTAGAGGTATATCTCCATGTGGGTTGTCTCGTATATATACCCACTCTTGGTAGAAATACTCTCAAAAGTATTGTTGTTATACCCAATTACCTTAGCCAGTATACCTTGTAGTATTCCAAAGATACCTCTATCGTAGAGCAGGAAATACTACCTAAATGTCCCTTTTGTCTCAAACCAAACCACAGGAAAATCTCCATAGTTGGTTGGAGTTTAAGTAAGTTGGTTAGAACTTCTAAGGGTTGTTTGGAGGCGAATTCGTCTTGCGGAGTAGGAGCTAAACCTTGCTCGGGATCGACATTTAAACTCGGATAATTTTGGGCTTATCGAGGTAAACACTCTTGACCTTATTGTAATTGGAAATTACATGTTGTAGGAATGTATAGTTGAAGTATACTATATATAGAAGCGAACATAATTGTGCGGCAATGTCTTTTGACTTAAGCTGAATTTAAAGAAGAGAAGCGAGCGTAATTACATAGGGTGTATTCGATAGACTTGTGTAGCATTCTTGTGTAGTAGAATCGTACACGTCAGGTTAGGCGTGCAAACCCCACTGGTTGGCTTGGTAGCGGCCTCGATAGAGGAGAGATTTCTGTTGCGGGGAGTCTTTAGAATTTTACGTAGAATGTTCTCACGATTAGACCTAGATGTTAATAAGCGCCTTGTGGCCTTATAGGTTGAAGTACCATGCGTGGCGCGATCTACTTGGCTTAAGGAGTAGCCGACGGTTTGAGGTACTTGGGCGTTTTGCTATTAGTCGATAATCGCGAGGTATGTGAACCTCTTCCTACCTTTTCTAGCATGATATGTGTATAACTATGTAGTCGATGACGTGTCGTGTAAAATGCTTTGTGGTTTTAAAAGGTAACTGACTTGATGTGTGATAATAAAGAAGAGTTATACTAGCTTTATGGGAAGTTAGGTATAACGTTTTAAGAGAGGTAAAGAGAATGGTTTACTGATTTTAAAAGTTAAGAGGCTTAATCTTAAAGATAAGAGCCTTAACTTGTTTTACTTGGTAATTAACATTTTGTTAAAAATGTTGTAAAAACCTCATTCGCGAGTAATGAGTACTTGATTTTAAAAGCAATAACGTTTTCTTGATTTGAAATCGAATAAGTATCGAACAAACCACAGCGCTAATAAAGGGAAAGGTTTTGGCTAATAATGTATTAGTAAAACCAATAGAAACTTCCATCTGCATAGAAACTAAGATAAGACAAAATGATGTTACATTTCCTAGATCATGACTGCTTAAATAAGAGTTTTATAAACAAGAATAACCTACTCACGTATCAGACATATGTTTCTCAAATTGCTTTTAAAGGAGAATTATATCATTAAGTGATTAAAATTATGAACTCTGAAACCTTTGAAAATGAGAAACTTGAGTAATTGAAATTAGGCAAACTTGAAACATTTGGAAAAGAATGTTGTTACTTGATTTCTGAAGAGAAGTGTTTTGATTTACTTGAAGATAATCACCTATTTTCATATACTACGTATTGTATGACTTTTGTAAACGTAGCGTATCTTTTAAAAGATAATGTATGAAGTACCTTGGGAATAGATACCCGATCTTGTTAATCATATATTAGAATGTACCTTGTGTGTTTAACTTGATTGTGTTGGTTTGTGATAGCCTTGTAATACTTTCTTGTTGATTTGATAAGTAAACATGCTAGGATCTTTACGTGTGTTAGTATCTTGTGATGTTTTGTGTAAAGGGGTTTTCCTCACTACGCAAAGTTGTTTGACTCTCAGTAGTTATGTTGGTATTGTACCACTCGCCTTGACTTATTCCGGAGGTTAAGGCCTCCGTCACGGGGTAGACTCGGCGATGCAGGACCGTGATTCGAGAATACCTCATGCGGGTCGGGGATCCGTGCGGAACTACAGGAGTTCGGGTTAGTTTGCGGCCGCTTGTGGTCATGCGGTCTTTGTGGCCATGCGGTGCGAGTCGGGGCGATCTTGGGAGTAGCTACCCTCGATGCGAGAATACCTCATGCGGGCCTATGAGGTTGGCCTATCGCGGAGCTACGGAGAGTTCGAGGCTAAACGCGCACATTTGATCTGCGAGCGAGTGACGGCTTTGATCATGTGGTGCAGGCGGATATCATGATCTGATTTATGACCACTGTTAATCTTGTAGGTGTTAGTAGTCGGTTATGCCTTCGTACTTACCATGTCTTTGTTTTATCGAGGACACAGTGGGACACAGTGTTCATGTGTATTTCTTGGTGCTTTTATATCATAAAGCTATGCGGTGAGGAAGGTATTCCACGGGCATGATTGATGTTATGGGCGTGAGACCCGTAGTTACATTTGATGATGACTTTGAGGCGTGAGTCCACGACTTGACATATTTGCCTATTTATTGTGAGCTGTAGTTTGGTTATCATACATGTCTCTGCTTTATAGACTATTATGATTTCATTTCTGATATTTTTGATTTCACATACTTGGTACTGTTATGTCTTGACCTCGCCCGGTGGCGTATAAGAGGCGAGCCTACCACGAAACGGACCGACCGTGGCTCTCCGTATGGCACGTCTGAGAAGGTTCATGCCTCGGGGATCGCATGCGATCGGTACCATTTGTTGGGTCAGGTGGTGTGCGGCAATGTGACAAAAGTGGTATCGAGCGATTAATCCTCGGAAAGTGTCTGACCGTATCGATGAAGTCTTGATTATCGGTGTGTTGTGCACCACATAATGTCGAGGCTATAGGATATTTAGGATTGGTTTCTATTCTTCTCACTGAGATCGTGCCTTAGAGATGTGTTGTAAGTTGGACCTCTCGCGTATTTCTTTCCACTTCAGTTGTGCCTCGCGTGGTGCAGGAACCCGGAGAGGCAAGCGGCCGAGAGGCTGCGAGTAAATCTGAGAGGATTCACGAGCACAGCCCAACCATCACTGAGTTAGGTGCTTCGTTCGGGAAGTTATGCTACGTCACGGCCCAGAGTTTAATGCGGCGGCGATTCCTCTGCGGCCATGATATATGAACCTTGTTCCACGATCGGGGGCGAGAATATAGATTGCAAAAAGCGACCTGTTACTAGCTATGGATTTGGCTACGAGGAGTATACCGATGTACGCGAGTCTTGATGAATATCTTAGAAAGGGTTGTGCGAAGTAATTCTTGATTAGGCGGCATGGCACGTATGCGGGCTTGTCTTGCGGCGGGCCAAGCGTAGATCGGCGGGTTAACGAAGGACAGAGAAGAGGCGAGCGGCGAGTCCTTTGGTAACTTTAGTCGAGTCACCTCGCGTGATTAGATATGCACATCCGCACGGTCTGAAAGGTCCTCGCGAGGTTCGGACGTTCGGGTATGCGAGGAGTTGGTGAGCTCGAGCTTCGGTTCCGGCTCTGCGTAGGTTCCAGCCAGCGGATTGATTTTCCCGGTGTTCACGGTGTGGCCGACGTCGTCGAGGCGTCGTCTTTTGTTGGTGCGTATTACCGGCCGTCGAGGCCGTGTGTCGAAAGGATGTCCTAGTAGGAGGACTCAGCCTTCAGGATCGGTGGGTAGTTCGTCACCTCCCTTAGCTATGTGCCCTACGGGGCAGGTTTGATTAGAATGACTAAGGGGAGTGAAGCAGTAAATATAGATAGATCGTTAACCCTCTAGGGATTAGTATGTGTAATAGGGTGAGTATACCTTAAGTGTTATATTCTGATAGCATTGTGTAAAGCGTAATTAGAAATCTTGGTTAGTTAACCAAGTAAGATTTGGGGATAGAGAAGGTGTGAGCCTTAGAGCTTTATCGTAGAGACCTTAGAGGAAAGGCCGTCTCGAGTAAAGAAGTATTTTATGTTTGACCACTTATCGGAGTGCATAGTGCGTAAGCTATGTTGTGGGACAAGTCACGAGTAGTGTGGAATGAAGAGGGTAGTTGAGCTAAGAAGGCCGCTGGGTTTTAAATGCGTGATTAGTGAGAGTTTTCCTTGGGAGCTAGCGTTTTTGCGCGTTCTTAGGGTCGGGTTGAGGCCGTTGCGGTCAACCGCGGCATGTTTGGTGGTGGGGTCAGTTTGTGGTGGTCGCCTTGTGGTAGAGTCACGAGGTGTTGGGCCCAAGATTAGTTAACTAGCGTGCATTCGTGGATCGTTCGACCGATGGTCGGGCGAGGAGGTCGGCCGTCTTGTCTTGCAAAGGCGTTTACTCGGCGGTGTGGATTTATCGAGAAAGGTTATGCAGTGCGGGTGCCTACCTTCACCTTATGTGACAGGAGCCAGTGCAGTATTTCTTTTACGGAGGTTTTACGAGCAAGGTTAGGAACTGGTGAGTCTCGAATCACATTCGCCTCGGGCGATGTTTGAATTTGAGGATAGTTGCGAGAATTGTTGTCTCTGTCGAAGGAGTGTTTAAACTACCATTTCGGTGTTCGGATGTCGCCTTATGAAGCCTTGTAGGGCGGATGTGTAAATCGCCGGTCGATTGGTTCGATGTTGGCAAGATTGAGATAGTTGGTTGAGCTTGTTCCGGTGGTGTGGATAGGTAAAGCTTGTCTAGAAGAGTTACGCGGCTCGGAGAAATCATGCGGATAATCGGCGGCGCTTAGAGTTCGAGTTGTGGTCGGTCTTCTTGAAAGTACCACCCGAGTTGGGTGTGGCGAGTTTTGGAAAGCAGAGGAACTTAGCGAGTTACTTTGGGCCCTTTTGAGTTCATGTGAAGAATAGGCGGGTTGCCTATATGTTAGCATTTGCCGTCCGACTTAGGAAGCGATCGTCCGATCTTCGTATTGTTATGATCGGAAAGTATTGGAGATCCGTCAGTGTTCGATTAATGATGACCACGTTAGAGATAGTAACCGAGTTTTGAAAAGCGACGATGTAAATGTGGTAAGAGTTGAGTGTCACGACCTCGGGGATCGCGTGCGGCCGGTACCATTTTGGGTGGCGGGTGACACTAGAACCTCGCGACAAAGTGACAAAAGTGGTATCACGGCGAGTAAAGGGAGAAGCGAGCATGTATGGCGAGCATAGATGTGATCATTTCTTTTGTAAGGAGAAGGTCTGAAGGAAGTATATTTTAGACCCGGAGAGGTGTTTGTGGTAATGTTAGAGTATTTCCTCGGGGACTTGGATGTAAGTATTTTGCGCAGTGTTTTACGTGGCGATTATGGCGGGATTGTTCAGTAAGTATAGTAGTGAAGACTATCTTGGCGCGTTTAGTTTGAGACTTAGAAGGAACATTCGGGGCGAATGTTTCTAAGGAGGAGAATGTTATACCGTATTTCCGGTATATGCGTGGGGCGTGCGTAGAAAAGTTTGTGCCTTAAAGTGGCTTGGCGATTTTATTTGTTCACAACACCGATTAGAGTCGTTTTTAAAGCGTTTCCTGACTTTCGTAGGAAAATTCCGGCTATGTCATTTTATTTTTGCGGATTTTTAGAGAGGCGAAACATTTTGGACAGCGAGAGGCGACACTTGTCACCTCTCATTGAACGCGTTAGCGATAATGGCTTGGGCCAATTGCTTGGCTTTTGTCAAGTAGTTGGTAGGATATTTTTGTGGTAGATAGATAAGGTGTACTTGGGTGAATCTTGGCCTACACTTGCATGTAGCACTTGGCTAGATCTTGGCCGTTGGTTGGCCTTGGCTTGTACTATAAATACCCGCTGGAAGACTTCTTCATCCATTCCTAAATTTCCTAAAGTGTTAAAATCCTCCCTCCCCTTGAGTAGTGTTCTCGTCCTCCCCCTTTGTGAGGCCTAGTGGCCGAAAGTTACTCCCACATGGCAGAGTACCCACAGTGGGAGTGGGCCGAGGTATACTCACTTGTGGGTTGTCTCGTATATATACCCTCTTGGTAGAAATACTCTCAAAAGTATTGTTGTTATACCCAAATTACCTTAGTAGTATACCTTGTAGTATTCCAAAGATACCTCTATCGTAGAGCCAGGAAATACTACCTAAATGTCCCTTTTGTCTCAAACCGAAACCCTAAGGAAAATCTCCATAGTTGGTTGGAGTTTAAGTAGAAGTTAGTTAGAACTTCTAAGGGTTGTTTGGAGGCGGTCGATCTTGCAGTAGGAGCTAAACCTTGCTCAGGATCGACATTTAAACTCGGATAATTTTGGGCTTATCGAGGTAAACACTCTTGACCTTCTATTGTAATTGGAAATTACATGTTGTAGGAATGTATAGTTGAAGTATACTATATATAGAACTGAACATAATTGTGCGGCAATGTCTTTTGACTTAAGCCTGAATTTAAAGAAGAGAACTGAACTGTAATTACATAGGACTGTATTACAGTAGACTTGTGTAGCATTACTGTGTAGTAGAATCGTACACGTCCGGTTAGACGTGCAAACCCCCCCCCCCTGGTTGGCTTGGTAGCCGGCCTCGATAGAGGAGGAGATTTCTGGTTGCGGGAGAGTCTTTAGAATTTTACGTAGAATGTTCTACGATTAGACCTAGATGTTAATAAAGCGCCTTGTGGCCTTATAGGTTGAAGTACCATGCGTGGCGCGATCTACTTGGCTTAAGGAGTAGCGGCGGTTTGAGGTACTTGGGCGTTTTGCTATTAGTCGATAATCGTCGCGAGGTATGTGAACCTCTTCCTACCTTTTCTAGCATGATATGTGTATAACTATGTAGTATGCGATGAGCGTCGTGTGTAAAATGCTTTGTGGTTTTAAAAGGTAAGCGACTTGATGTGTGATAATAAGAAGAGTTATACTAGCTTTATGGGAAGTTAGGTATAACGTTTTAAGAGAGGTAAAGAGAATGGTTTACTGATTTTAAAAGTTAAGAGGCTTAATCTTAAAGATAAGAGCCTTAACTTGTTTTACTTGGTAATTAACATTTTGTTAAAAATGTTGTAAAAACCTCATTCGCGAGTAATGAGTACTTGATTTTAAAAGCAATAACGTTTTACTGATTTCGGAAATCAGAATAAGTATCGAACAAACCACAGCAGCGCTAATAAAGGGAAATGTTTTGGCTAATAATGTATTAGTAAAACCAATAGAAACTTCCATCTGCATAGAAACTAAGATAAGACAAAATGATGTTACATTTCCTAGATCATGACTGCTTAAATAAGAGTTTTATAAACAAGAATAACCTACTCACGTATCAGACATATGTTTCTCAAATTGCTTTTAAAGGAGAATTATATCATTAAGTGATTAAAATTATGAACTACGAAACCTTTCGAAAATGAGAAACTTGAGTAATTGAAATTAGGCAAACTTGAAACATTTGGAAAAGAAT
Source organism: Przewalskia tangutica (assembly GCA_029844215.1). Classification (NCBI taxonomy): domain Eukaryota; kingdom Viridiplantae; phylum Streptophyta; class Magnoliopsida; order Solanales; family Solanaceae; genus Przewalskia; species Przewalskia tangutica. The sequence goes on along the minus strand of CM056737.1, from coordinate 42,262,854 downwards.
GTTGTTACTTGATTTCTGAAGAGAAGTGTTTTGATTTACTTGAAAGATAATCACCTATTTTCATATACTACGTATTGTATGACTTTTGTAAACGTGGCGTATCTTTTAAAAGATAATGTATGAAGTACCTTGGGAATAGATACGATCTTGTTAATCATATATTAGAATGTACCTTGTGTGTTTAACTTGATTGTGTTGGTTTGTGATAGCCTTGTAATACTTTCTTGTTGATTTGATAAGTAAACATGCTAGGATGCTACGTGTGTTAGTATCTTGTGATGTTTTGTGTAAAGGGGGTTTTCCCTCGACTACGCTTAAAGTTGTTTGACTCTCAGCCGTTATGTTGGTATTGTACCACTCATGACTTATTTCGGAGGTTAAGGCGCCTCCGTCTGCGGGGTAGACTCGGTGATGCAGGACCGTGATTCGAGAATACCTCATGCGGGTCGGGGATCCGTGCGGAACTCTGAGGAGTTCGGGTTAGTTTTGCGGCCGCTTGTGGTCATGCGGTCTTTGTGGCCATGCGGACTGCGAGTCGGGGCGATGCGGGAGTAGCTACCCTCGATGCGAGGAATACCTCATGCGGGCTATGAGGTTGGCCTATCGCGAGCTACGGAGAGTTCGAGGCTAGACGCGCATTTGATCTGCGAGCGAGTGACCGGCTTTGATCATGTGCGATGCAGGCGGATATCATGATCTGATTTATGACCACTGTTAGTCTTGTAGGTGTTAGTAGTCTGTTATGCCTTCGTACTTACCATGTCTTGTTTTATCGTGACACGAGTGGGACACAGTGTTCATGTGTATTTCTTGGTGCTTTTATATCATAAAGCTGGCGGTGAGAAGGTATTCCACGGCGCATGATTGATGTTATGGGCGTGAGACCCATAGTTACATTTGAGTGATGACTTTGAGGCGTGAGTCACGACTTGACATGTTGCTATTTATTGTGAGCGTAGTTTGGTTATCATACATGTCTCTGCTTTATAGACTATTATGATTTCATTTACGATATTTTTGATTCACATACTTGGTACTGTTATGCGACCTCCTTGAAGTGCGTTCATCTGCGAGTAAAGGTACACCGATGTTGATCACCGCTCTTAGGGTCACGATTCGGCGTATGGAAACTCCGTTTCTCGGAGGCTTATCGTAGTATAGTCCCCTGTCGTTGTAGGTATTTACATTCCGGGGTATGGCGGGGCCTGTCCGCCATTGTTGTCGTATCATTCTTAAGTGCATGAATCTTGTTGTGGCGAGTTGTAATGGGATATCGCGTTCGGTTTTAAATTGATCTATATATATGCGTAAGGCAAGTTTTCTCAAATTCTTGTTTCTTACTTCATAATATTTTCATGTCTTGTTTTATGTTCCGATTACTCGATGTTGTATCACTAGGGTGCGGGTAAGGCACGATCACGGGCAGGTTCGGTCGTGACATACTAGCTGAGATTTAGCAACAGAGTATATTATGTCTGATTTATCACGGGCCTTGATGACTATCTAAGAGAGGTTGTGCAAAGTAGCTCTTGATCGAGGCATGAGCATGGCTGCGTCACGGGCTTATCTTGCGCGGCCGAAAGCGTGAGATCGACGGGTTAACCAAGATCGCGAGAAGAGGCGAGCAATGAGTCCTTTGGTAACTTTCGAGGCGGACCTTCCGGTGGCGGTTATGCGCCTCCGCCCGATCTGAGTGTTCCTCCACGAACTTGGGGCGATCGAGGTATACGAGGAGTTGGTCGAGCTCGGGGCTTACGGTTCGCGGTACACGTAGGTTCAGCCGGCCGGATTGATTTTCCCTCGGTGTTCCAGTGTGGCGGCGTCGTCGGGAATGTCGTCTTTTTGTTGGTGCTTGTTTTACCTGCGGTCGTCAAGGCCATATGACGAAAGAATGTTCAAGTAGGAGGGATGCAAGTAGGAGGACTCAACCTACCAGATTAGTTAGGATTGATGGTTCGGAGGAAGGGTGTTAGCGGAGGCCACCGCTCGATGTGGCGTTGTGGTAGGTGTCATTGTGGGAGTGTCGTACCTTGACTTGTTATGCTTGCGGCCAGCAGAGCCATTTTGCGAGAAATTGTCCGACCAGAGGTGGCGCGGATGTAGAGACTCAGCCTTCAGGATCAGTGACTAGTTCATCACCTTCCCTAGCTATGCGCCCAACAGGGCAGGATTGATTAGAACGACAAAGGGGAGTGAAGCAGTAGATACAGGTATATCCTTAACCCTCTAGAGATTAGTATGTGTGATGAGATGAGTCTATCTTAAGTGTTATGATAGCATTGTGTTAATTGTGAGCTTTAGGATATTATACGTGGAGACCTTAGAGGTGAGGCCATCTTGAGTAAAAGATTTATTTTTTTTATGTTTGACCCTTATCGGAGTGCATAGTATACGTGAGATATATTTGTGTGATAAATCCCTGAGTAGTGTGAAATGAAAGAGGGTAGTTGAGCTAAGAATACCACTAGGTTTTCGTGACTTGATGGTGAGATTGTTCCGGATCGGGAAACAAGAGCTTGGCGCAATAAATGGATCGGGTTGAGGCCAGATTGCGGGTCAACCCGTAGCCCGGTTTGAAGTAAGGAAAAATTGTGGTGGTCCCGCTTTGTGATAGGGTCACGAGGGTGTTAGGCCCAAGTTTAGTTAACCATCGTACGAGTTCGTGGATGCGTTCGACGATGGTCGGGCGATGGTCGACCCGTCTTGTCTTTCGATCGAGCTGTTTACTCGGCAGAGGGTTATGCGAAATGTTATATATCAGGAAGGTTGTAAGACTGCACGGGGTTCCTACTTTTACTTATGACAGGCATTAGAGCCCAGGTTACGGCTATTTCTTTTTCTGGAAGTTTTACCAGGCAAGGTTAGGAACTCAGGTGAGTCTCAGTAATGCATTCACCCTCGGGCCGGTGTTTTGATTTCAGGGGTAGCTGTAAGGATTATTCGCCTCTTGTTGAGTGAGTATTATAATAGCTACCATTTCAGTATTCGGATGTCACCTTATGAAGCCTTGTATGGGCGGTAGTGTAGGTTGCCGGTCGATTGGTTCGATGTTGGCAAGGTTCAGATTGTTGGTTCATACTTGATTCAGCAGGATGTGGATAGGGTGCAGCTTATCCAGGAGAGGTTATTGACAGCTCATAGTTAACAGAAGTCGTGCGGATAATCGGCGTCAACACTTGGAGTTCAGGTTGACGGTGGGTTTTCTTAAAGGTACCACCCCGAAAGGGCGTGAAGAGATTTGGAAAGCAGGGGAAACTTAGCCCGAGGTACTTTGAGCGTTTTCAGATCATTCGGAGAATAGGCCAGGTTGCCTATAAGTTAGCTTTGTCGTCCGACGTAGGAGGAAGCACGTCCGGTCTTTCATGTTGCTATGTTCGGAAAAGTATCGGAGATCCATCCAAAGTGTTCCCAGTTAATGATGACCAAGTTGGAGATAGTAACCCCGAGATTTTGGAAACTGAAGCAATAACAGAAAGGTGGTAAGTTTATTTAGGAAGTGTTCGAGTGTACAAGGAGAATGCGGCGAGTAAGAGAATAGAAGTGATCATGACTTTTGTTAAGTAAATGTGCGAATGTAATTTCTTTTAGACCTTGTGTGGGAGCTTTTGTGATGCTAGAGGTGATTCCTTGTGGACTTGGATTTAAGTATTTTTGCGCGTGTTGTATTATGGCCATGTGTGGCATTTGCAAACTGTTTGAGTTATGAGGAACTTTATCGTTATCTATCTTGGGAAGGAACATTCGGGACGAATGTTTCTAAGGAGGGGAGAATGTTATACCCCGTATTTCCAGAGTATGTATGTGAGGACGTACGTACAATTTTGTAAGCCCGAATCATTGTTAAGGACGAAATTGTGCACATCTACGAAAAAGATTTGTTTTTAACGGAAAATTTTCCGAATCTTATAAAGGGAATTTCGTTTTCAAGAATTTATTTATTTTGGATTTTTAGAGATGAAATATTTTGGACTAATGAGAGGCGACATGTGTCACCTCAGTGGGCGACATTGAGGAATTGATTGGCACGTTTTTAGTGTTTTAAAGGCCATAAACCTTTGGTCAATGTTTGGTGAGATATTTTGTGGGTAGATGGATAAGGTGGGACCCACACACACTTGTCCAAATCTCCTCCCTCCACTTGCTTGAATCTTGACCATTGGAGGTCCTATAAATACCCCATAAGTTCAAGACTTATTCTTCATCCCTTAAACATTTTTCCAAGTCTCAAAACTCCCTCCCCCTTAGTAAGGTTCTCGTCAAAAGCACCCTCTCCCCCCCCCCTCCCCCTCTTGAGTGTTCTAGCTGAAACACCCCACTCCTTGGTAGAAAATGTCTCCAAGTATTGTTACTATTCACAATACCTTAACCCAAATCCCTTGTAGTATTCCCAGTTACCTCTAAACTAAAAGCAGGAAAATACTACTATATTTCTTTTAGTCACCAAACGAAACCCTAGGACGATCTTCATAGTTGGTTGAAGTATTAAGTAGAAGTTGTGTAGAACTTCTAAGGGTTTCTTGGAGCGAATTGGGCGTCTGGGAATAGGAGCTAAACGTTGTTCAGGATCGACATTTTAACTTGGATAATTTTGGGCTTATCGAGGTAAATAATCTTATCCTTCTATTGTAATTGGAAATTACATATAGTAGTTTAGAATTGAGTATAAGATGTAGAAGGATGGTATAAAAGAAGAGAATTGAACTGTACTTACATTGGGCTGTATTCTGATGAACTTGTGTAACTACGGGTAAGGAAGTCTTGCCCAAATTTCCGTAGAAATAAGAACATACGCTTAGAATATTCTACAGAGTAGTCTAGACGTTGATAGACGTATTTGACTATTATAGGTTGATACTCTGCGCGCGACATACTCGACTTGGCAGGTGGATTTCGCCGAGGAGGTATGTGATTCTTCCTATCCTCTTGAGCATGATATTTTCAAATATATATATAGTACGGTAGACGTACGTGTGTTAACTGAACATGGTTTTACTTGACGTCTTTTGACTTGAGTCTAAATAATAAGAATCTTGAAGTATTTTAAAAGAATTATGAATCATTTTTGAAAGAAGAGTAATACTTGGTTTTAAAAGCTTAAGAGTTATACTAGCTTTATGGGAAGTTAGGTATAACGACTTAAGAGAAATAAAAGGAACGGTTTACTTAATTGTTTATGAAAGCCTTGTATTGATTTCGGAAATGAGAATAAGTATCGAACAAACCACTGCAACGCTAATAAAGGAAAATGTATTGACTAATTAAGTATTATTAAAACCAGTAGAAACCTCCATCTGCATAGAAGCTAAGATAAGACAAAATTGTATTACATTTCCTAGATCATGGCTGCTTTAATAAGATCATTAATAAACAAGTTTTGATTTTCTTAAAATTTCAAAGTAAGGACTTGATTTATAAAAGACAAAGACTTGAAAATTTGAAGTGTTTTCATTTAAAAAGGAAGGCATGCTTTTGTCTTAAGTTGGTTAAAAAAGAAGGTAGGGAAATTGTTTTGGTTTACTTAAAAAGATAGTGACTCTATTTTGATACTACGGGTATCGTGTGACTCTTGTGAAAGAAACGGATCTTTTAAAGAGTTAATGTATGAAGTACTTTGGGGATAAAAACCGAACTTGTTGATATAAAATAGAAAGTACCTTGTGTGAATAACTTGACTATGTTGGTTTGTGATAGCACAGTAATACTTTCTTGTTGGTTTGATAAGTAAACATGTTAGGATGCTACGTGTGTTAGTGTCTTGTGATGTTTGCGTAAAGGGGTTTCCCTTGATTGTGCTTATGTTGTTTAAACGATAAGTCGTTATGTTAGTATTGTACCACTCACCTCTTGACATGTTATACCGGGGGTTAAGCTGCCCCGATGCGAGGATGCCTAAATGCGGGTCGGGGACCTATGCGAGCAACGAGAGTTCGGGTTAGTGTGCGGGGAATACCTCATGCGGTCTATGTGGCCATGCGGACTCACGAGTCGAGGATGATGCCGAGAGTACTACCCTCGATGCGGAATACCTCATGCGGGCCTAGGTGGCTATCGCGGGTGCGGTGAGTTCCAGGATTTGGCGCACATTGATCTGCGAGGCGAATGGCGGCCGATCATGTGGCGCGGTCTAGAAAGACCTCGTGATCTGATTTTATAGCATTGTTGGTGCTGTGGGTTTTAGTAGTCGGCTATGCCTTCGTGCTACCGTACAGTTTTATTATGACACAGGTGGGACCTGGTGTTCATGTGTATTCCTTGGTGCTTTTATATCATGGACTGCCGGCAGTGAGGAAGGAATTCCATGGGAATGATTGATATTTTGGGCATGAGACCCATGGTTATATTTGAGTGATGACCTTAAGGGCGTGAGTCCCTGACTTGACATGACTGCTTACATATTGTGTATCGTAAATTGGTTATCATATATATGTACATTTTATATAGACTATTATGATTTCATTTCTGATATTTTCGATTTCACATACTTGGTACTGTTATGCGACCTCCTCAGGGCTGCGTTCATGCGCGGTAAGTACACCAGTTGTTGATCCTTGCTCATAGGGTCACAGTTCAACATTTTGGGAAGCTCCGTGTCTCCGGAGGCTTATCTTTGGTATAGTTCCCTGTCGTTGTAGGTACTTACATTCAGGGGTATGGCGGGGCCCTGTCCCGCCATTGTTGTTATAACATTCTTAGAGGTTTGTAGTACTGTTGTGGGCAGGGTTTGTAAAAGGGATGTAACTGTTCAAGTTTTTATATATATATATGCCGAAAGAAAACTTTTCTCAGATAAACTGTTTCTCACTACATATTGTTTCATGTCTTGTTGTATATTCCGCTGGTTACTCTGATGTATGTCTACTTGGGTGCCCGGGTAAGGCACCAGTCACGGGCCCGGGTTCGGGTCGTGACAAAGTATCACAAGATAAAGCTTATTCTTGCTGGGTTAAGGTAAGATTATACCTCTTCAACATGTATTTAAGTATTTCTAAGTCTTGGTTAAGTCGTTGTAGTAAGAAATTGTGAATTGACGGTCGAAAGTCGAATATAAGTTGTTACTTGTTGGGCTGTTTTGAAGTTGTATTCATGATGACTTATGGCTGGACATAGATGGAAAAGACCTAGTTATGTTTCTTGGGATGATGTTATTCTTATTATGAGAAGAGGGAAGTTACAGGAAAATGTTGGTTATCGATGTGAGACGAGTTTGTCGCTTGATATATCGTATTCTAGTTTTTTCATTAATTGACAATAGTCCTATTGTTCTTTTGTAATAGATTGGATCACCATATGACTTGTGTACATCGCTGATTGCGTCTATTAGATGATGAAATGTATGTAATGGCTATGCCTACTTTGTTTTTAGCATGAATTCCTACCTAAAATGGTATTCGAACGAGTTGTATGAAAGAAGCATTCTTATCGAACTCACTTCTCATAGTGTTATATCATTCACATGCTACTATTTGTGTCACGACCCGATCCCGGGCGTGGATCGTGCCTTACCCGCACCCAGTAGTCATACATCCAGTGTCAATGGAATATAAAAACAAGACTAGAAACAATTATAGAATGAAACGATTTATCCATGAAAATATCGTCTTTCGGCGTATATATAATAAAACTTGAGCGATTACATCCCATTTACAAACACGCCTGCGATTACTACAGGACCTCTAAGAATGTAACAACAACTATGACGGGACGGGGCCGCCATACCACGAATGTACAAGAACCTACAACTCGAGAAACATACTAAAATATAAGCCTCGGAGAAGCGGAGCTTCCCAATCTGTGACCTGTGATCTATGGCGAGGATCAACAACCGTGTACCTACTGCGGCATGAACGCGGCCCGAAGGAGGTCGATAACAGTACCAAGTATGTGGCTGAGAAATCGTAAATGAAATCATAACGATGCAAATAAAGCGAGACATGTATGATAACAAAACTACAGTTCACAACATAAAAACAGTCATGTCAAGTCAGGGACTCACGCCCTCAAAGTCATCCCTCATGCCCGTGGAACTCCTTTCTCACTGCCGGCAGTCTAGGTATAAATCGTGTGATACGTATAACATGTCTCGGCCCATCCCATGGGACTCGAGGTGGAATCGTGTGGAATACATATCTCGGCACATCTCGTGGAACTCGATAGGAATCGCACATGTCTCGGCTCATCTCATGGGACTCGATAGGAATCGTACATGTCTCGGCCCATCTCATGGGACTCGATAGGAATCGTACATGTCTTGGCCCATCTCATAGGACTCGATAGGAATCGTACATGTCTTGGCCCATCTCATGGGACTCGATAGGAATCGTACATGTCTCGGCCCATCTCATGGGACTCGAGGTGGAATCGTGTGGAATACATTCCCGGTTCATCCCATGAACGCGGTGTCGTGTGAAATACATTCCCGGTTCATCCCATGAACGCGGTATCGAAATGACCATAACATTTAAACGCTCTTTTAAGACATATTAAGTTAATACCATGTTTTCCTTTTTAAAATCAACTAGGGCAATATTATGCCCTTCTTTTTAAACCAAAACACTTTCCTTCTTAAATTCAAGTAACAACATTCTTTTCCAAAAGTTCAAGTTTGCCTAATTTCAAATACTCAAGTTTCTCATTTTCGAAAGGTTTCGTAGTTCATAGTCTTAATCACTTAATAACATAATTCTCTTTTAAAACAATTTGAGTAACATATGCCTTATGCGTGAGTACGTTATTCTTGTTTATAACAATCCTTATTAAAGCAGCCATGATCTAGGAAATGTAATACAATTTTGTCTTATCTTAGCTTCTATGCAGATGGAGGTTTCTACTGGTTTTAATATAATTACTTATTTGTCAATACATTTTCCTTTATTAACGCTGCAGTGGTTCGTTCGATACTTATTCTCATTTCCGAAATCAGTAAAACATTATTCCTTTTAAAAACCAAGTACTCATTACTCATGAATGAGGTTTCACACTTTTTAACAAAATTCATATCAATTCAATTAAGTCAAGTCGCTTATCTTTTAAGATTAAGTCTCTTAACTTCTAAAATCAATAAACCATTCTTTTTATCTCTCTTAAGTCGTTATACCTAACTTCCCATAAAGCTAGTATAATTCTTAAGCTTTCAAAACCCAGTATTACTCTTCTTTCAAAAATGGTTCTTAATTCTTTTGAAATACTTCAAGATTCTTATTATTTAAAACTCAAGTCAAAGACATCGAAGTAAAACCACGTTCAGTTAACACATGTACGTCTACCGTACTATATATATATTCTTTTAAAATATCATGCTCAAGAGGATAGGAAGAATCACATACCTCGCGACGATTATCGACTATTAGCAAATAGCTCCAAAGTACTGTAATCCTGCTAGCCTTTTCCACCCTTTGAGTAGAATACGCTACTCGCAGTACTTCAACCTATAACGGTCATATAAGTCTATCAACGTCTAGACTACTCTGTAGAATAATTCTAGATACAGATTCCTTATTCTACGGAAAATTGGGCAGCACTTCCCTACCACAAACTACAAGTCATCAGAATACAATTCCTATGTAAATCTGATTCAGTCTTCTTCTTTAATATTCTTCTGATGTGATATCAATTCAATTCTCTTCTCTTATACCATCCTTCTATATATCTTATACTTATTTCTATACTACTATAGTATGTAATTTCCAATTACAATAGAAGGACAAGAGTATTTACCTCGATAAGCCCAAAATTATCCAAGTTTATGTCGATCCTGAGCAACGTTTAGCTCCTATTCTGAACGCTCCAATTTGCTCCAAGAAACCCTTAGAAGTTCTACACAACTTCTACTTAACACTTCAACCGACTATGAAGATTTTCCTTAGGGTTTCGTCTTTGTGACTGAAGGGAAGTATAATAGTATTTCTGGGCTTTTAGTATAGGTGTAACCTTGGAATACTACAAGGTATTTGGGCCAAGGTATTTTGGCATAGTAACAATACTTGGAGAATACTTTTCCACCAAGGGGGTTTCGGCAAGGCCTCAGGGGAGGGAGAGGGTGTTTGGCAGCTTTTCAAGAGGGAAAGGGAGGCTTTGGACGAGAAGCTCACAAGGGAGAAGGGAATTTTCAAGACTTGGAAAATATTTGTGGATGAAGAATTCCTTCAACTTAGGGGGGGGGGGGTATTTATAGGACTTTCAAGGGTCAAGATGAAGGCAAGTGGAGGGCAAGTGGAGGGTGTGGATTCACCCATGTGTCCTTATCCATCTACTACCCAAAATATCCTACCTAACCTTGACTAATGCTAAAGGCCACAAAAACGTGCCAACCTTGCCCATGTTGCCGTCCACTTGAGGGTGACAAGTGTCACCCTCTCGTTGGTCCAAAATATTTCATCTCTCGGAAAAATCCGCAAAAATAATAAATGACATAGCCGTAATTTTCCCTTCGCAAGTTTTGGAAAACGTTTCGTCGGAAAACAATTCGTTTCGTGGGTTGTGCACAAATTTCGTCCCTAATGCCTACTTAAGGCTAAAAACTTTTGTACGTACGCCCTCACGTACATACTCTGGAAATACGGGGTATAACATTCTCCCCTCCTTAGAAACATTCGTCCCGAATGTTCCTTCTTAAGACGGATAACGATAAAGTTCCTCTAACAAGTTGCCAACGCCACACCTGGCCACAAAATAACATACGCGAAAATACTTAACCCAAGTCCACGAGAAATCATTCCTACATCACAAAAGCTTCCACCCTGGTCTAAAGGATACTCCCTTCGCATATTCACTTCACAACAAAATGATCTCTTTTATTCTGCTAACACACGTTCTCTTCTTTCCTTACTCGTCGTACTCTTCCCGAACACTTGAACTCTTTCTAGTATACGTACCATACTTCAGTCATCGCCTCAGTTTCCAAAGTCTCTGGAGTCACTACCTCCAAATTTGGTCATCTTACTAGCCTCAATCTCCTTTAAGGCCATCCCCGGCCTTCACGATCCGATTCTGGTCGAACATATCCACGAACTCATACGATGGTTACCTAAACCTGGGCCTAGCACCCTCGTGACCCTGCCACCTGGTGGGACCACCTCGAACTGACCCCACCACATTTTAGGTCGCGGGTTGACCCGCGATTGGTCCTCAACCCGACCCGCTATCGCGCTAAACACTTGTTCCCCCGATCCGGAACAATCTCACAAATCAAGTCACGAAAACCTAGTGGTCTTCTTAGCTCAACTACCCTCTTTCATTTCATATCACCCAGGGACTTATCACAAAAATATATCCCACGTATACTATGAACTCTGATAAAGGTCAACACAAACATAAATCTTTTACTCAAGATGGCCTCGCATCTAAGGTCTCTACATATAAAACTCTAAGGCTCACACTTTCCTTGTCCCCAAACTTACCCTTCTAACTAAGCATGTTTTCTAAACACAATTTTAACATAATGCTATCTGAACATAATACTTAGCATTTCATCATACCATCAACACATACTAGTCTCTAGAGGGATAAGAATATACTTGTATCATCTGCTTCATTTTCCCTTCGTCGCTCTAATCATAATCCTGCCCTGCCGGGCGCATAGGTATAGAAGGCGATGAACCTGCCACTGACCCGGTAGGCTGCGTCATTCTACCTGTATCCCTCCTTCTAGGACAGTCCCTCGTCACATGGCCCAGACGGCCGCAGGTGAAACAAGCACCAGTAAGAAGACGACACTCCCCGGGATGACGTTTGCCGCATCGTGCACACTGAGGAAAATATGAACCCGACTGGCTGGAACCCATGTATGCCTGTGAACCAGAAGCCACGAGCTCGACCAGCTCGAACATCTCAAGGCGCGGAGGACCACTGCATCGGGCGGAGGTACATAACTAGCTTGCTGCTGAGGCGGTCCGCCTCGATAGTTACCAAAGGACCCTGCTGTCCTGGCCCTCTTCTGCTGATCTCGGTCATTCCGTCGACCTCTCCGCTCCTCACATCCAAGTGTATAAGCTGCGTGCGGGCAATGTCTATGCGGTGAAGAGCTACACCGAACAAGCCTCGCCAAGTAGTCATCGAGCGGTGGCGTGGCGGTGCACTCGTCCTCCATGTCGGCTACCAATGCGGGACGTCATCGAAGCTAATGAGTCAAACTCACATTGTACTCCCGAACCATACGCCGTGCGCCTCAGCGTTAAAAATCTGTCGCCAAGCCCTTCTCATCCGTGGAGGCAAGAAATGTGCAAGAAATGCCCACGAGAACTTCGTCATACGGTGGAAATGCATACTCTCCCGACAGCTCGCGAATCAAACGATCGGCCGCAGTATCACGCAGCCGATGTGAACCTAAGACCACCGACTCGGTCTCCGAAGCCTTGATCACTCTCATGATCCGCTGTAACTGTCGGATGAACTCCTGCGGATCATCCTCAGGCCTCGACCCGTAGAACTCTGGCGGGCCACAACCCAAAAAGTCCCATAGCCTCAAACTATCCGATCTTGGGTGAACCATGGGTACTCTGGGCTAACTGCGTCGGCCTATCCTCATGTCGCCACGATCACGGCGATGGCGGGCCATCTCTTTGTACCCCAACTCCTGCCCCGGTGTGGGGCGGAGGCTCGTATGCGTGGTCTCGCGGCCAGCTGCACCTAAACTCTGTTAAATTTGGCGGCGTCGCAAAACTCGCTGTCTGAAGCACTATCTCGTAATGGCCGAGCTGCGCCCCGTACTCTCAGATCCTACTAGCGGCTCCTCGGCTCTTGCCCATCTGGGCCGGTTGCTGCGGAGGCATAATCGGTAAAAACGAAATGCGTCGAGAGGGTCCAACTTATAACACAGCTGAAGGCACGATCTCGAATGAGAAGAATGAAACCAATCCTAAATGTCTGCGACCTCCGATTATAGATGTGGTGCACAACACACCGATAATCAAGACTACTGCTAGACAGTCGTAGACACTTTCCGAGGATTAAGCGCTCACGATACCACTTTTGTCACGACCCGATCCAGGGCGTGGTAGTGCCTACCCGCACCCAGTAGTCATACATCAGTAATCGGAATATAAAAACAAGACAAGAAACAATTATAGAATGAGAAACGGTTTATCTATGAAAATATCGCTTTCGGCGTATATATAATAAAACTTGAGCGATTACATCCCCATTTACAAAACACGCCACACTACAGACCTCTAAGAATGTAACAACTATGACGGGACGGGGCCGCCATACCACAGAATGTACAAGAACCTACAACTCGTGGAAACATGCAAAAGATAAGCCTCCGAGAAACGGAGCTTCCCAATCTGTTGAATCGTGATCCTATGGCGAGGATCAACAACGGTGTACCTCTACTGCGGCGTGAACGGCAACCGAAGGAGGTCGATGCAACAGTACCAGTATGTGAATCGAAATCGTAAATGAAATCATAACGATCTAAAATAAAGCAGAGACATGTATGATAACAAAACTACGATTCACAACATAAAAGCGATCGTGTCAAGTCGTGACTCACGCCTCAAAGTCATCCTCCGTGCGTGGAACTCCTTCCTCACTGCCGGCAGTCTAGGTATAAATCGTGTGATACGTATAACATGTCTCGGTCCATCTCGTGGGACTCGATAGGAATCGCACATGTCTCGGTCCATCTCGTGGGACTCGATAGGAATCGCACATGTCTCGGCCCATCTCGTGGGACTCGATAGGAATCGCACATGTCTCGGCCCATCTCATGGGACTCGATAGGAATCGTACATGTCTCGGCCCATCTCATGGGACTCGATAGGAATCGTACATGTCTCGGCCCATCTCACGGGACTCGATAGAAATCGCACATGTCTCGGCCCATCTCATGGGACTCGAGGTGGAATCGTGTGGAATACATTCCCGGTTCATCCCATGAACGCGGTGTCGTGTGAAATACATTCCCGGTTCATCCCATGAACGCGGTATCGAAATGACCATAACATTTAAACGCTCTTTTAAGACAGATTAAGATAATACCATGTTTTCCTTTTTAAAATCAACTAAGGCAATATTATGCCCTTCTTTTTAAACCAAAACACTTTCCTTCTTAAAGTCAAGTAACAACATTCTTTTCCAAAAGTTCAAGTTTGCCTAATTTCAAATACTCAAGTTTCTCATTTTCGAAAGGTTTCGTAGTTCATAGTCTTAATCACTTAATAACATAATTCTCTTTTAAAACAATTTGAGTAACATATGCCTTATGTGTGAGTAGGTTATTCTTGTTTATAACAATCCTTATTAAAGCAGCCATGATCTAGGAAATGTAATACAATTTTGTCTTATCTTAGCTTCTATGCAGATGGAGGTTTCTACTGGTTTTAATATAATTACTTATTTGTCAATACATTTTCCTTTATTAACGCTGCAGTGGTTCGTTCGATACTTATTCTCATTTCCGAAATCAGTAAAACATTATTCCTTTTAAAAACCAAGTACTCATTACTCACGAATGAGGTTTCACACTTTTTAACAAAATTCATATCAATTCAATTAAGTCAAGTCGCTTATCTTTTAATATTAAGTCTCTTAACTTCTAAAATCAATAAACCATTCTTTTTATCTCTCTTAAGTCGTTATACCTAACTTCCCATAAAGCTAGTATAATTCTTAAGCTTTCAAAACCCAGTATTACTCTTCTTTCAAAAACGATTCTTAATTCTTTTGAAATACTTCAAGATTCTTATTATTTAAAACTCAAGTCAAAGACATCGAAGTAAAACCACGTTCAGTTAACACATGTACGTCTACCGTACTATATATATATTCTTTTAAAATATCATGTTCAAGAGGATAAGAAGAATCACATACCTCGCGACGATTATCGACTATTAGCAAATAGCTCCAAAGTACTGTAATCCTGCTAGCCTTTTCCACCCTTTGAGTAGAATACGCTACTCGCAGTACTTCAACCTATAACGGTCATATAAGTCTATCAACGTCTAGACTACTCTGTAGAATAATTCTAGATACAGATTCCTTATTCTACGGAAAATTGGGCGTGACTTCACTGCAGTCAAACTACACAAGTCTCAGTAAATCTGGTCTATGTAAGTCTGATTCGATCTTCTTCTTTAATATTCTTCTGATGTGCTATCAATTCAATTCTCTTCTCTTATACCATCCTTCTATATATCTTATACTTATTTCTATACTACTACAGTGTGTAATTTCCAATTACAATAGAAGGACAAGAGTATTTACCTCGATAAGCCCAAAATTATCCAAGTTTATGTCGATCCTGAGCAACGTTTAGCTCCTATTCTGAACGCTCCAATTTGCTCCAAGAAACCCTTAGAAGTTCTACACAACTTCTACTTAACACTTCAACCGACTATGAAGATTTTCCTTAGGGTTTCGTCTTTGTGACTGAAGGGAAGTATAATAGTATTTCTGGGCTTTTATTATAGGTGTAACCTTGGAATACTACAAGGTATTTGGGCCAAGGTATTTTGGCATAGTAACAATACTTGGAGAATACTTTTCTACCAAGGGGGTATTTCTGAAAACAACTTAGGAAGGGGGTTCGGCCAAGGCCTCATGAGGGGAGGAGAGGGTGTTTCGCTTAGCTTTTCAAGAGGGGAAAGGGAGGCTTTGGACGAGAAGCTCACAAGGGAGAAGGAATTTTCAAGACTTGGAAAATATTTGTGGATGAAGAATTCCTTGACTTAGGGGAGTATTTATAGGACTTTCAGTCGAGATGAAGGCAAGTGGAGGGCAAGTGGAGGGTGTGGATTCACCCATGTGTCCTTATCCATCTACTACCCAAAATATCCTACCTAACCTTGACTAATGCTAAAGGCCACAAAAACGTGCCAACCTTGCCCATGTTGCCGTCCACTTGAGGGTGACAAGTGTCACCCTCTCGTTGGTCCAAAATATTTCATCTCTCGGAAAAATCCGCAAAAATAATAAATGACATAGCCGTAATTTTCCCTTCGCAAGTTTTGGAAAACGTTTCGTCGGAAAACAATTCGTTTCGTGGGTTGTGCACAAATTTCGTCCCTAATGCCTACTTAAGGCTAAAAACTTTTGTACGTACGCCCTCACGTACATACTCTGGAAATACGGGGTATAACAATTTGTCCCTTGTCAGTAGTGCATTCTTGTCTTAAAGAGCTTATCCCTCATTTGATGGGTGTATATAGATTGTTCGGATATAGTCTGTGGTTGATGGCATCTGATTTAATACAACAAGCTATACTCGGTGGATATAGTACTATGGTGTATCTCCACAGAGCCTATATATGGCCTGGCACATTATATTTATTTATTCCATAGAGTCTTGTCATCGACTTGTACTTTGTGTACACCTACAGATCCATGTTGTGTCTTCGAATTACTTTAGATATTTTCAATGTCTCATTAAGGCCTGATATATTGTATTTATCCGCAAAGCCTCATTATGGCCAAGTAAGTTATATTACTTGTTGGCATTAACACATCTGAGTTGTGCTGATTAGTTTTTAATGATTGACAAAGAGTATGCAAGATGCCGTGTCCAGATAGAAGTTGTCACGACCCGTTCCCGGGCCTGTGACTGGTGCCTTACCCGGGCACCCAAGTAGACATGCATCAGAGTAACCAACGGAATATAAACAGACAAACATAGTGTAAAAATAAAAAACAGTTTAACTAAGAAAAGTTGCATTTCAGCATGTATATATATATCAAGTCTGAACAGTTACATCCCAAATTTACAACAGGACTACAGACCTGCAGAGTGCATGCGACTATGGCGGGGACAGGCCGCCATACCACGAATGTACATAAACCTACAATGACAGTGGAAAATCATACCAAAGATAAGCCTCAGGAGAAAGCGGGCTTTCCCAGCAGAATGGTGATCCTAAGGCGAGGATCAACAATGAGTACCTCTACATGCGGCGTACGCGGCCCAGGAGGTCGATTCAATAGGTACCAAGTATGTGAAAGCGTAAAATCGAAATGAAATCATATCATTTTAAAACCAATTCACAAATACGTGCGAAACAACCCGATTTAACCGCGCATAGTCCGGCAAAGATAAACAAGAGCAAAATAGATATACTTATGGTCTTTTCTAGGCGCTAATGATCGAAGCAAGGCCATTCGCCCATAGTATCATTATGCGAGCCTAATCTCGAACTCCGCGATCCGCATAGGCCACCTAGGCGCGTGAGGTATTCCTCGCGACGGGGTAGCTAACCCGGCGTCGTCCTGAACTCCATAATCCGCGTGGCGCATGGACGCGTGAGGTATTCTCGCATCGGCGTAACACACCGGAGTGATTCTTGGAACTCCGCGACTCGCGTAGGTCACATGGACCCGCATGAGGTATTCCTCGCATCGGGGGTAGCTAACGCGCGGCTCGTAACAAGTCAGGGGGGTAAGTGATATAATAACAGCACAACAGGCTTATTGTTAAACAACATAAGCACAACAAGAAAAACCCCCTTACACAAACGTCACAAGATACTAACACACGTAGCATCATAACATGTTTACTTATCAAACCAACTTACCACACTTTTAGAAATCATTACAAGGCTTTTATAAACAAATAAGTAAACCGTTCTTCTTATCTTCCTTAAGTCGTTATAACTAACTTCCCATAAAGCTAGTATAACACTTAAGCCTTTCTAAAATCAAGTATTACTTTTCTTCCAAATAATGATTCATAACTTTTTTTGAAATATTCAAGATTCTTATTATTTAGAACTCAAGTCCAAAGACATCAAAGTGAAACCCAATTTTGTTAACACACGTACTTCTACCGTACTATATATATTTCACAAATATCATGCTCAAGGGGATATGAAGAATCACATACCTCCTCGGCTAAATCCACTTGCCAAGTCGGATATGTCGCGCGCAGAGTGTCAACCTATAATAGTCAAAACACGCCTATCAACTTCTAGTTCTACGTAGAATTCTTCTAAGTAAGATTTCTTATTCTACGAAAAATTGGGCAGCACCTCCCCCGTTTCTACTCAATTTTCCACCTTCTTCAAGGCCCGATAATAGTAACCAACATGACATATATAAGGCGCAAAAATTCCGAAATTTAAAGAAGGAGATCACACGCCCAAACGGACGCGATAAACAATCTTCCCCTTAACAACAACAACAATTAAAGAAGGGGATCACACGCCCAAACGGACGCGATAAACAATCTTCCCCTTAACAACAACAACAATTAAAGAAGGGGATCACACGCCCAAACGGACGCGATAAACAATCTTCCCTGTTATACCCCGTATTTCCAGAGTATGTACGTGAGGGCGTACGTATATAAATTTAAGCCTTAAGGTTGGCAAGGTTCGAAATTTGGGCACAAATACCAAAAAGAATCGTTTTTTAAACGCGTTTTACTAAACTTGCGAAGGGAAAATTCCGGCTATGTCATTTTTAATTTTTGCGGATTTTTCTGAGAGACGTAACATTTTGGACCAACGGGAGGGTGACATGTGTCACCCTCACATTGGACGTGAGATTGTGGACGGCAAGGGCACGTTTTTTGTGCCTTGTTTGTAGTCAAGGTTAGGTAGGATATTTGTGAGATATTTTGTGTAGTTGCTGAGCAAGTGGGACCCACACATGTCCAAATCCCTACACTTGCCTAACACTTGTCTTGATCTTGGCCATTGGTTGGCCATTGCTTGACCTATAAATACCCTTAGTTGATGAACTTCTTCATCCAAAAATCATTCTCCAAGTCTAAAACCCTCTCCCCTTTAGTGTTGTGTTCGTCAAGGTCCCCGGGAAGCCTTGGCCAGAATCTACCCCCTTGCCTAGTAGTTTAGTATAATACCCCCCTCCCCTTTGTGGTATAGAAATACTCTCCAAGTATTGTTGTTATACCAAAATACTTTAGCCCTAATACCTTGTAGTAATTTCCAAAGTTACCTCTATACGTAGAGCCCAGGAAATACTATTATACTTTCCCTCAGCCACTAAACGAAACCCTAAGGAAAACCTTCATAGTCGGTTGAAGTGTTAAGTAGAAGTTGCGTAGAATTTCTAAGGGTTGTTTGGAGCGGGTTGGAGCGCCCAGAGTAGGAGCTAAACGTCGCTCAGGATCGACATATATACTTGGATAATTTTGGGCTTATTGAGGTAAATAATCCTATCCTTCTAGTGTAATTGGAAATTACATATTGTAGTTGTGTAGAAATGAATATAAGATTCATAGAAGAGAATTGAACTGTAATAGAAGGATATTACAGAAAAAGACTTGAACTGAAATCACATCAGATGAATATTAAGTAGAAGTTTAATCTGTACTTACATAGATTTGTATTCTGATCGATAACCTTTATTGGTTGAATGTTTCATGAGTAGCATGTGCTACTTGGAAGGTGGACAAGGCTAGCCGGGTTATAGTCGTGGAGCGTTTTGCTTATAGTTGATAATCGTCAATAGGTATGTGATTCTTCCTATACTCTTGAGCATGAGGTATTTTAAAAGAATATATATATAGTACGGTAGACGTACGTGTGGCAATGTCTTTTGACTTAAGCCTGAATAATATATATATATAGTACGGTAGACGTACGTGTGGCAATGTCTTTTGACTTAAGCCTGAATAATAAGAATCTTGAAGTATTTTAAAGGAATATATATATAGTACGGTAGACGTACGTGTGTTAACTGAATGTAGTGTTACGGCAATGTCTTTTGACTTAAGCCTGAATAATAAAGAATCTTGAAGTATTTCAAAAGATTAAGAAACCGTTTTGAAAGAAGAGTAATACTTGGTTTTGAAAACATAAGAGTTATACTAGCTTTATGGGAAGTTAGGTATAACGTCTTAAGAGAGATAAAGAGAATGGTTTACTGATTTTTAGAAATTAAGAGACTTTATCTTAAAAGATAAGAGACTTGATCTTAAAAGATAAGAGACTTGACTTGAATGAATTAATATGAATTTTGTGTGAAACCTCATTCGTGAGTAATGAGTACTTGGTTTTTAAAAGGAGAAATGTTTTACTGATTTCGGAAATCAGAATGAGTATCGACAAACCACTGCAGCGTTAATAAAGGAAAATGTATTAAATAATTAAGTATTATTAAAACCAGTAGAAACCTCCATCTGCATAGAAGCTAAGATGAGACAAAATGATATTACATTTCCTAGATCATGGCTGCTTTAATAAGATTGATTATAAACAAGAATAACCTACTCACATATAAGGCATATGTTTCTCAAATTGTTTAAAGAGAATTATGTTTTAAAGGATTAAAACTATGAACTACGAAACCTTTTCGAAAATGAGAAACTTGAGCATTTGAAATTAGGCAAACTTGAACGTTTGGAAAATAATGTTGTTACTTGATTTTTACAAAGGAAAGCATTTTGGTTTACTTAACAATGTTAGTCACTCTATTTTTATACTACGTATCGGGTGACCTTTGTAAAAGAAATGGATCTTTAAAAGGAATTTAACGACGTAGTACTTTAGGTTAAAACCGGACTTTGACATAAAATGAAAGTACCTTGAGTCATGTATAACTTACCTATGCTTGTTGTTGTGAAACTTGCCTATGTTCGCGTGTGATAGCCTTGTCGTGCTAGCATTGTATTTCTATACCACCGCTCTCAATGGAGGTCGATCGATTTGTTATGATATTACTGGGCGCACTGGGCGGAGAGAATTCCACAGCACGCCCGTTGATAGTGTTATTCCATGGACTAGCTCTCCATGAGGTTTCTTACGTTCGCCTTGGTACCGTGGTCGGCCAGATTTGCCCCGCCTCGTGGCTGATTCGCCTGTACTGTAGTTAGCCCTCGCACTTGCCCCGCTTCGGTGAGTGACGGTCTCGTGATCTGACCTTGGTACCGTAGTTAGCCCTCGTACTTGCTCCGCCGCCACGTGGCGGCCTTGGTATCCGTAGTCGGCCGTACTTGCCCCGGTCGCCTTCGTGGTTTGGTTGTATTGTATTGTAATACGGCTTTGGCATCGTGTAGGACTTGGTGTTCGTGTGTACTTCTTGGTGTTATCATATCATAGATCGCGGTGAGGAAGGTATTCCACGCATGATTGATGTGGGCGTGAGACCCAATATTTATATTTGAGTAATGACTTGGAGGCGTGAGTCACGACTTGATATAATCGTTATATGTGTATCGTAGTTTGGTTATCATACATGTCCCGCTTTATATAGACTATTATGATTTCATTTACTGATTTACGCCACATACTTAGTACTGTTAGATCGACTCTCCTTCGGGGCTGCGTTCATGCCGCAGTGAGGTACATCTACCGTCGATCCCCGCTAGGATCACATTTCAGCGTATTGGAAGCTGCTCTTCTGAGGCTTATCTTTTGGTATGTTACCCTGAGTCTGGAGGTTCTTGTACATTCAGGGGTATGGCGGGGCCCTGTCCCGTCATAGTTGTTGTATAAATCTTAGAGGTCTGTAGCACTGTTGTGGGCAGGGTTGTAAGGATTAAACTGTTCAACTTTGTAATTATATATATATGCCGTAAGGCGATTTTCTCTCAGGTAAAATGTGTCTCATTTCACATTTTGTTTCATGTATTGTTTTTATGTTCCGCTGATTACTCTGATGTATGACTACTTGGGTGCCCGGGTAAGGCACCAGTCACGGGCCCCGGAACGGGTCGTGACATTCCCCTTAACAACAACAACAATGTAAATACAGTCCAAAGTAAATACAGTCCAAAGTAAATACAGTCCTTTAGTTGGGGTCCTTGGCCAACTATTACAATTTCACTTATCCAAGTTGGTTAGTATGCCAGAATTACTTCATTAATCTTCCAACTTATATTCCAATCTTAATATAAGTTATAGTTACTTTGTTATTAACTTCTTAGCAAGTAATGAATACGTTTTTACCATTTTAATGGCTAACATGCCAATTCTCCATTTAACAAGTTAACAAGATCTACATCTTTCCAAACCTTACTCCACATATCTCATACTCTAATAATATACTTCCAATATACATAATATTCAACTTCACAAAGAGGACAAAGTTCATTACCTCAAATAGCCCAAAAATATCCAAGATCTTAAAGTCGTTCCTAAGCAAGTTTAGCTCCAAATCCTTATGTTCCAAACCGCCACAAGTCACTCTTAGAAGTTCTTAACCAACTTCTATTCAAGAATGAACTCCAAAAAGTGAAGAACACTTAGGTTCCAATCTTCCTAATACATCAAGGAAGAACACTTAGAAGTTTAAGAATTTTTGGACAACACTAGGCTAAGGGATCAAGGTTGGACGAGAACAATATGAAGGGGGAGGGAGGATATTTTCAAGTCTTGAAATAATACTAAGTGTGGAAGATTTCATCAACTAGAGGTATTTATATAAGACCACCAAGGGATAGGATTGAAGCATGTGTATGGTATAGATTGGGGACATGTGTGTGTGTGGGTCCCTCTTGTCCACTTGCCCAACAAATATCTTGCAAGACTTGGCCACTTGCCTTGGCCACTTTTCCCCCTAAAAACGTCCACCATGGCACATCAAGGGGTGACACATGTCGCCCTCCTATTGGTCCAAACATATTTCATCTCTCGGAAAAATCCATAATTGGTTAAAATATTGAAAACGTAAAATTTCCTTCACAAGGTTCGGAATATTTTCCGTCGGAAAAACAAATCTTTCATAGTTTCAAACTTATGGTCGTATTCTCTTACGTACGTCCTTACGTACATGCCCTGGAAATACGGGGTATAACAGATGTGATAAGTGAAATAAGCTAGACAAATGTATGAGATACAAACAGAGGTTTCAAACACAAGGAAATGTCCAAAAGAGCAAGAACATGTCTAAAACATGTTATATTGCAAGGATGACTACATGAATGACAACATATGAACCAGATCTATGAAAGTGTTCCATCATGGAAATAGATACATATTATACATATAAAGGAGATTTGAATCAACCAAGAGAGAACAACTATAATATAGAATAGAACATGCAGGCATAATCAGGTCTATGAAGTTTATCTATCATACAAACAACTACAATGGAGGAAGAGATGACTCATCTAAAGAGTAGATCAATGTTGAATAGAACAAAAAGGAAAAATTGTTCTATCAACCTATCCCAAAGAGTCAACAGGTGCAGTAGTTGAATGTGCTACATAGCAGAATGGAATGATCAGGAGAATAGGTGAAAATAGAAGTCGAAGAGAAACAGACACAGAGTACCACATGATAAATGAAACCGGTCTGTCAACATGTTCAATCCAACATCTCAGAAGCAGGCCAGAGTTAGATGTTGTGTACAAGAGAAGATTGATGGAGAAGTTATTTGAACATATTCCATCTCAGAATAGTCAGAAGACTCAAAGGTTGGAGTACCAGACAGTTGAACCAGGTCCAACAATATATTTAAAACAAATCCTGCAATAACTAGGATTTATGTGACTTTATAGAATAGGCTTGGTGTGCAAGGGCACATGATTTAGTACTATACTTTTAAGGATTCCGCATCATACTTTTAAAGATATTTCAGGGTACTACAAGAAAATTAAATACGCAAAAAGGTGTAAGAATCGCAATCAACTTCAAACCCAATTCTACCTTGATGGGTCGTATCAAGCAGAAATTAGGTCAGCCACAATTATGATTTCTAGTTGCTATAAATACCAAGTCTTAACATGAAGAATGTTGAGCACTTAAGAGATATATCATAATATTGAGAGAGAAGATTTATATGCTATACAAAAAGTTCTAATTCATAGAAGTGCCTTTCTAATACATCGAAGAAGATTGAAGAAGTTGTGTTACAGAGTTTATGTTTATAGTTATTAAGTCTAAATTTATGTATTGGTTTTTTTATCGAGTTGTACCTTATCAGCTTTCATAGAAGCAATTTGTAATATGAAATGGATAGATAGTGTTGTCATGCAAATTAACAATTAGTATCAGAGCATGTTCTCTTCACAAAGGTTAACACCTTAAAAGAAAGATCATGATTAATTCCACACCACCGATGGGACACTTTGAAGGTTATCAATGGCGGAAGGCTCACGTGTAGGATAACTTGTAAGCTTAGGAATATGAGTTATGGGTGTCACGACCCAACTCCGGGCCCGCGACTGGTGCCCCACCTGGGCACCCCCTCTATGACCCTCATATCACATATAAAACATAGGCCAATAAACAAACCGAAGAAACTGTATGAATAGCAACAAGGAAAGCCGGTGAGGCTGCTGCTATATAAACAACGGGTACACCCCGACAATATAGCTATACATCAGGCCAATAATAAATACAACTCTCGTAAGACCAACCCACATATGAATACAGACCTCTAAGATTTAAACACCCAACTGTGACGGGACAGGACCCCACCATATCACTGAATGTATAAAAACCTACCATATCAGGGATCCATACCAAAAGATAAGCCTCCGGAGTAATGGAGCTTTTTCCCAAAAACTGAACAGAGATCCTAGGAGCGAGGATCACCAACTTGTGTATCTACACATGCGGCTTGAAACACAGCCCCCCGAGGAAAGGGGATCAATACGAAAGATGTATCAAGTATGTGAAACTGAAAGTACTATAATGAAATCATAACAGTCCAAAATAAAGTAGGAGACATGTATGATAACTAAAATAATAGTACAACTGTGCCTTATCAATATGAAAGTAATGAGAGTCAATTCTTACATTTTCAAAATATGCAAGTCATGTCAAAATCGTGGCTCACGCCTCGTAATATAATGTCACGGGACTCGAACCCGCACGAGTATAAATGGTGTCATGGGACTCGAACCCACGCACTGTACAAATGGTAACCTGGGATTTGAACACACATCATGGAGAGCTAATCCATGGAATGATACGATGTCATGGGACTCGAACCCACCATACATCGAGAGATGATCCATGGAATGATATGATGTCATGGGACTCAAACCCACCATATATCGAGAGATAGTCCATGGAATGATATGATGTCATGGGACTCGAACCCACCATACATCGATAATGTTACCACCCCTTTTGTGAGAGACACGGTGATATAGGAATACAACACTTGCACGAAAGGCTATCATAAGCAAACATATGCAAGTTAAAATACTCTTTGACTCTCATTAAAACACGTAGAATGAACTTTCATTTTATAAACTCAAGGCATTTTCATTTCATGTAAAATTAAGGACTTGAACCCCACAAGTACTATGTACATCTATTCTTTATAAAAAGAATCATTTCATGCAATATTAGGGACTTGAACCCCAAAGTACTACGTACATCTATTCTTTATAAAAAGAATCATTTCATGCAATATTATGGACTTGAACCCCAAAGTACTACGTATATCTATTCTTTATAAAAAGAGTCATTTCATGCAATATTAGGGACTTGAACCCCAAAGTACTACTGTTACACCCCGTAATTCAAGGACATGTTTAAGAGAATGTAAGTAAGGAACACAAGACTTGAAAAGGGTACGAAAGGAAGAATTATTTTTCCGACGGAAAATCTTCCGAACGTCGGAAAGGAAAAATGTTCGTTGAGGAGAATTGGATTCTCAAAATGCATTAATTGAGGATTATGGAATGTATTACCATTATGAAAATTTATTTTTAGTATTTGGTCACGTGGGGCCCACCCGAGGAATTTTACGTTTTGTGGGGCCCACGAGGGTTGCGGAATTTTATGGACGAATGGGAGGGCGACACGTGGCACCTCCCCCACATGGCTTGGACGAAATATTTAAGGGTAAAATGGTCATTGACCATTGAAGATGAACAAAGTCTTGCTAGCTTGAGATTGTTGACTTGTCAACTTGTCCACTTGGCTTACTAATTAATGTTCTCCATCCAAACCACACATGTGTTATAATCTTAACCCTCCAATGTTTTATATAGTCATCCTAGTAGCAAGACCAAGTCTTGAAGACTTAGAACAAAAGATATTCATCCATAAAAACCCTCATCTCTCCAAAAACCTAGAGCAATTCGAAATCCCCATATCCAAAGACAAGATCAAGATCAAAGTATTTTCTTTCCAAGATTAAGCACCCTTAACCTCTAAATCTAGGTTCGACTTTTTGGAAGAGAAACGTGAAGAGAAGTTAATCCTAAGGTTGTAGGGGATACATATATGTGATTGGAACTTGAAGAAGTGGAGCGAAACAAAAACTGTGGACCAATAAAGACCGGACTGTTTTGGGGCGTTTTTGGGCAAAAAATGAGGTAAGTCACGACCCGTTCCGGGGCCCGTGACTGGTGCCTTACCCGGGAACCCAAGTAGTCATACTTCAGAGTAATCAACGGAAATATAAAACAAGACATGAAACAATATGAAAAGAGAAACAGTTTATCTGGGAAAAAGTTGCCCTTCGGCATATATATATATATCAAGTCTGGCAGTTACATCCCAACTTTACAACAGGACTACAGACCTCTAAGAAAGTAAACAACTATGGCGGGACAGGGCCCCGCCATACCCTGAATGTACATATATCTACAACACCAGGGAGAACCATACCAAAAGTCGAGCCTCCGGAGAAGATGGAGCTCCTGACACCAAAGTAAAGATCCTAAGGATGCGGATCTAGCACTGCTTCCCTTACTCGGCATGAACGCACCCGAGGAGGTCGAGACAACAGTACCAAGTATGTGAAATCAGAAAGTACGAAGTGAAATCAAAGTGTTTAAAACCATTTACAAATACAATCAGTTCAACTGCACATAGTGCCACAACATAAACAAGAGCAAGATATATATAATGTAACTGGTCTTTTCTAGGCCGCTAATGATCGAAGCAAGGCCAATCGCCCATAGTATCATTATGCTTACCTAATCCTGGACTTCCCGCATCGCATGGGTCCCATGCACCGCATGAGGTATTCCTCGCATCGGTAGCTACCTCGGCATCGCCCCGACTCTCGTAGTCCGTATGGCCACATGTAATCGCATGAGGTATTCCTCGCACACTAACTCGAACTCGTAGCTCTACATAGGTCCCCTGGACCCGCATGAGGCATCCCTCGCATCGGGGGGCAGCTTAACCCCCGGTATAACATGTCAAGAGGTGAGTGGTATAATACTAACATAACGGCTTATCGTTAAACAACATAAGCACAATAAGAATAACCTCTTTATACAAACGTTACAAGACACTAACACACATAGCATCATAATATGTCTACTCATCAAACCATCTTACTATACTATCCATAAATCAGTACAAGTCTTTCATAAACACATAAGTAAACCGTTCTTTTATCTTTCTTAAGTCGTTATACCTAACTTCCCATAAAGCTAGTATAACTCTTGCCGCTTTGTTTAAAAACCAAGTATTACTCTTCTTTCAAAAATGATTCATAATTCTTTTGAAATACTTCAAGATTCTTATTATTTAGACTCAAGTCAAAAGACGTCAAGTAAAACCATGTTCAGTTAACACACGTACGTCTACCGTACTATATATATATTTTAAAATATCATGCTCAAGAGGATAGGAAGAATCACATACCTCCTCGGCGAAATCCACCTGCCAAGTCGAATATGTCGCGCGCAGAGTATCAACCTATAATAGTCAAATACGTCTATCAACGTCTAGACTATTCTGTAGAATATTCTAAGCATAAGGTTCTTAATTCTACGGAAAATTGGCGAGACTTCCCTACCCACATACTACACAAGTCATCAGAATTACACTCATGTAAACAATTCAATCTTCTTTAATATTCTTCTGATGTGAATTCAGTTCAATTCTCTTCTTTAATATCCTTCTATATCTTATACTCAAATCTAAACTACTCTTATATGTAATCTCCAATTACAATAGAAGGACAAGAGTATTTACCTTGATAAGCCCAAAATTATCCAAGTTTAAATGTCGCTCCTGAGCAAGGTTTAGCTCCTAATTTGCACGCTCCGATAGCTCCAAGAAACCCTTATAAGTTCTACACAACTTCTACTTAAATACTTCAACCAACAATGAAGATTTTCCTAGGGTTTCGTTTAGTGACTAATGGATATACGGTAGTATTTCTGGGCTTTTAGTATAGAGGTGACTTAGGAATACTACAAGGTATTTTGGCATAGTAACAATACTTTGGAGAATATTTTTCTACCAAAGGGGGTATTGTGAGACAATTAGGAAGGGGAAGGGTGCTTGGACGAAACTAGGGAAAGGGGAAGAGGGCTTGGGCGAAAACTACAAGGGAGAGGGAGTTTTTGAGACTTGGAGAAATGTTTAGTGGATGAAGAAGTCTTGCACAAGAGGGGGGGTATTTATAGAACCTTCAATGGACAAGATTAAAACAAATGGAGGGTGGAGATTTGGATCCATGTGAAGAGTGAGGTCTTCCAACCAAGTGTCCACCACAATGTTGGGACATATGTCCACCACAACATTGGGACATATGTCCCCCACAACAATGAGCCATGTGGCCTCCACTAACACAAGCAAACCGTCCACACCACCTACCCCCACTAACCCAAAAATATCTTGCAAGACTTGACCATTTGACTTGTCCACTAGCCCAACCCTTTTCGTCCAACCCATGCCAACTAAGGGTGACACATGTCGCCCTCCTATTGGTCCAAAATATTTCGTCTCTCGGAAAAATCCGTAATCGGTTAAATTATTAAAAACGTAGAATTTCCTTCACAAGGTTCGGAATCTTTTCCGTCGAAAGTTCACAATTTCATTCTTAACCTAATTAGGGTTTGTACAAATGTACGTACGTCCTCACACACATACTTTGGAAATACGGGGTATAACATAAAAGTCCTTCTTCTTTTAAAGTAATTGGATATTACTTATTGTTATAATGTATGGATGAACTTGTGTTAAAAATAATGAAGAATAAAAAGTGTTTGAGCGATTTTTTGGGGCTAAAACCGATTTGGGACAGATTTGGTGTAAATGGAATTCGTTGGTTATTGTCGTTGTTATCTTCACCTATTGCATGTTATAATGGATTAATATTGTTGTTAATAAGTTGTTATAACTTATGTAGATGTTTTGGAACTCGAATTGGAAAAAAAATGATTAAGGAAAGAGTTATCAGATTTTAGTTGTTGCCGTAGAATCTATAAAGTTGTTGGATATTGTCGTGTAGTTTTTAGGGACTGCTTTAGACGTGTTGTATGCTGGAAAATCAGCCCCTATATTTCATGTTTAATGTATTAGATTGCTAATGAAAACCCCGAAGGAATAAGGGTGTGGAAAGGCGTTGAAAGGCCTCACATTCCACCCTCGTTATAGTAATTATGGTATTTTAGGGGTTGTTTTGGTATGGTTTTGGGGCAGAATTTTACACGTCCTGTTAAGGCGTGTAATCCCCTTTGGTTAGCTGAATTGTTGGGCCTTAAATGTGGCGTGTTTGGTTATTGAATTAGGCCTTGAAAAAGGTGGCAAAGTATGTAGAAACAAAAGAAGTGCTGTCCGATTTTCCGTAGAATTTTGTGACTTTGCACTTAGAATATTCTACGTTCGAAGCTAAAGGTTAATGGACGTATTATGGCCATTATAGGTTGAAGTACTAAGTATAATTTATTCTACTTGAAGGATGGAATAGCTATCAAGGTTGAAGTACTTTGGAGCATTTTGCTATTTGTCGATAATCGTCACGAGGTATGTGAACCTCTTCCTTCTTTTGACATGATTCTATGTATGGAATATACATGTAGTACTATTTCATGATTCCTTCTACTCTTAGAAGTTAAGAGGTATGTATGTTGATTTACTCTACGTAAAGGTTATGTCTAAGTTATCCTAAGTTCTTACCAAGTCTTATGGGGGATGTTGATAAGAGTCGTTAGGAGGTATTTGGAGCCAAGTTGACTTGGCTAAGTTACGACACAAATGAGAATAAGTATCGAACAAGCCACTGCAGCGTTAATAAAGGAAAATGTAATGACAATCAATTAAGTTAAAATGAGTAGAATTCTCCATCTGCATAGAAGCTAAGATAAGACAAAATTGTATTACATTTCCTAGATCATGGCTACTTGATTAAGATCGTTATAAATAAGTATAACTTATTCACAACACACCAAAGTATATGTTACTTAATTTAAAAGAGTTTACGTATGAAGTTTTAAGACTATGAACCTCAAATTCTTAAAAGGTTAAGAGACTTTATTTTTCAAGTTATGGGACTTGATTCTTAAAGGAAGAAATGAATTGATTTACAAGTATAGAATACTTGATATGGAAAGACTTGATTTCTAAAGTTAAGAATCTTGATATTCTAAGTTAAGAAACTGGTTTTCTTAAAAGTTAAGAGACTTGAAGTATTTTGAAAGCTATGTAATTCGATTTGAAAGTATAAGTCTCTTGGTTATAAAAGGAATGAATTTGTCTAAGACATAAAGAGTTATAACGGCTTTATAGGAAGTTGGTTATAACAACTTTATGGAAGATTAAAATAATGGTTTTCTTCAGTAATGTAAGCAAAGAAATGATTTGAAATAAAGAAGGGCAAATTGTTTTAAAGGTATTGTGACTTGTCTTGAAAAGTAGATATGACTTGATACTACGGTTATTAGTATCTTGGAAGTTTTATTTGAAAGAGAATCATTTTAAAGGAGTAGAGGCACGTAGTACGTTGGGTTAAATTCCCGGATTTTATAATGACATGTTAGTGCCTTAAGTAAACAAAAATGAGAGTGTATATGAACAAGCTAATAAGAAGTTAGGGGATTTCTTAACTTGCTTATGTAATGTATGATAAGCCGGTGGTGCTTATGTTATGTATGGTAAGCCGGTGGTGCTTATGTTATGTATGATAAGCCGGTAGGGCTTATGTTATGTATGATGGCCGGTTGAGTTAGGGTAAGAGTATAAATGAGGGGTAAACCCCAAGACGTTATACCACCTCCGGGGTAAGAGTATAAATGAGGGTAAACCCCAAGACGTTATACCACCGCTTGGTAAGAGTATAAATGAGGGTAAACCCCAAGACGTTATACCACCGTTACGTGGATTTGCTACCCGTGATGCGAGGAATACCTCACGCGAGTCCTTATGGGCTTATGCGGTGAAATAGTCCCACGCGGTAGTGCGGCTATCACGAGAATACCTCATGCGGGTCCACAGGACCTATGCGGGTGAAATAGTCCCAGGAGTAGGATTGCTTATCGATACTGCGGGCGAGAGACCCTGCTTTGATCATGAGCCTCCTATTTTTATGCAGTATACCTTTATGAGCAGACTTATGTGACTCTATCACGTCCCAGTTGGTAAGCGGTATAAGCGTTCCTCCGTAAAGGGCGGATTAGGTTATGCAATATACGTAAGTTATATGTTTATGAACTTGATGAGTTTTCTTAAGTATATACGTAAGAATTTGACTATACTCTTATGGAAAAATGGGAAAAGATAATAAGTGCGATTAAGTTCACGAGATGGAAATGACACGGTAGGATCTGGTACTTACCCTTTCTTTATATTTGCCCCTGTCATTCTTTTGTACAGTTATGATTTGTTACTGTACCTTATTTTCCGTTCCATATTAAATTTTTGTTATCGACCCCGCCGGCTGCGTTAAATGTCCGCAGTTTAGGTACTTGATTGTGGATCCGCGAGCTTAGATCTGGTTGGCATTTTGAGATGGCTCCAATGTTCGGAGTTGTCATGGCTATGTATATTCAGTGCGGCGGGGCCTTGTCCCCATATTATTTGTTCAAATCTTAGAGGTCCAGATTTATCTTCCGATTTATTATGTTGTATGATTAGAAGGGTGCCTGTGTAGGCGCGCGATCGCGTCGGTCGGGTCGTGACAAGAGTGGTATTAGAGCGATTAGTCCTCGGAAAGTGTCTGACGTGTCTAGTAGAGTCTTGATTATCGGTGTGTTGTGCACCACATCTATAATCGTGAGGCTGCAGGACATTTAGGATTGGTTTCCATTCTTCTCACTCGAGATCGTGCGATAGAGGCGTGTTGTTAGGGTCGCTCTCCCTAACGAGTTATGTTGATTGCAATACGAGAAAGCGTGATGACCCGGAAGGACTATGTGGATTGCGTATCCGGGTTGGTAATGATTATAGTATAGTTGGTATTGTGACATACATCTATACGGAGTTATGTATGAGGTCGGGCATGTTGCCTTGAATGATTTTAGATTTCCAGGAGTTGGTAAAGACTAACTAGATACCGGGAAGGTATGGAACGGTTAATGAATTCTCGCCAAGGTCTTATGTTTTATTTTGGGTTAATTGGGAAAGGATGAAGCTATGCGATAGGCGGTGATGTCACACCCGAACCGGGCGTGGGTGCCCTACAGGCACCCTTCTACCTTAACAATACAAGTAAACTGCAGAAATTAAATAACACCTCATTTTTTTTTCCTTTAAAACCAACGTACGTGCAAGGGCAAAGCCGACAAGGCTGCCATATAGTATACATAAATAAAAGACACTACACCGTACATGAGTCCAATCCCACATATGAATACAGACCTCTAAGAGTTAAACTGAAATATGACGGGACAAGGCCCCGCCGTACCCAAAACTGTACAAAGCTTTGCATGAAGGATATATACCAAAAGATAAACTCACGGACAGAGGAGCTATCCAAAACCCCGGCGAGGATCCTACACCTGCCGATCACCAAACAGCGTACCTATACCTGCGGCATGAACGCAGCCCCCCGAAGGAGGTCAGTACGAAGAATGTACCAAGTATGTGAACAGTAAGTACTGTAATAAAATCATAACAGTCTAAACAAAGCAGGAGACATGTATGATAGCCAACCTACAGTACACAATACATAAGCAGTCATATCAAGTCAGGGACGCAGGCCCTCAAAGTCACTACTCAAATATAACTATGGGTCTCACGCCCATAATATCAATCATGCCCGTGGAATCCTTCCTCATCTTGGCGATCCACGATGTAATAACACCAATAAGGATACATGAACACCAAGTCCCACGTGTCCTAAATGCCTCGTGGTCTCATGCCCTAATCCCACATCGTAAAGCATGACTATAGGGTAACACAATCAAATCCGGGACATATATGATAATCAAATTACAACACATTGTGCCTTTCTAACAATGAGAGTAAGCAGAGTATCCTTACAATATAAAATAGGAAGCTCATGATCAAAGCGGGCCCGTCCGCGCGGCGTCATTTAACCATCCTACTCGCGGGACTATTTCACCGCGTGAAGGCGCGTGGACCGCGTGAGGTATTCCTCGCATGGGGCTATTTCACCCGCATAAGCCACTTACGGACTCGCGTGAGGTATTCCTCGCGTAGGTCGGACCGCCGCATGGGACTATTTCACCCGCATAAGTCCTTACGGACCCGCATGAGGTATTCCTCGCATCGTGGGTAGCAATTCCTCGGAATCTTCAAATGCCACAAACCCGGGGAATGACCCCGAAACGACTGATATACCAATAGCACACAACCGGCTATTTCCAGCACACATAGGCAATTCTCAACTAATCAGGCCAAGTACTTATCAAGGCACACATGGAAATAATTCTCAATTAACCAAGCCAAAGTACTTAACAAGGCACACATAGAAAAATTCTCATTTGACAAGCCAAAGTACTTATCAGGGCACAAATAGAATAATTCTCATTTAACAAGCCAAAGTACTTATCAGGGCACAAATAGAATAATTCTCATTTAACAAGCCAAAGTACTTATCAGGGCACAAATAGAATAATTCTCAATTTATCCAGCCAAAGTACTAATCAAGGCACACTTAGACAAATTCTCAATTTATCAAGCCAAAATACTAATCAAGGCACACTTAGACAAATTCTCAATTTATCAAGCCAAAGTACTAATCAAGGCATCACATAGAATTATTCTCAATTAAGTAGGCCAAAGTACTACGTACGTACATTCTTTTCAAAAGACTCCTTTTTATGTAAAATCCCAAGATACTATCACCCGTAGTATCAAGGCATGTCTATTTTTCAAAGTAAGTTACTACATGTTTAGAAAACTCATTTCAAGGCTTGAAATCAAGTAACTTCAAATTTTCACAATCTAGGCAACTTATGCCCTTTAATCAAAATAGACAACTTTCTAAACCTTCCATAAAGCCGTTATAACCAACTTCCCATAAAGCCGTTATAACCCTTTATGGTTTTAGACATATTCATTCCTTTAATAACCAAGAGACTTATGCTATTAAAAACCAAGTATCACATACTTACAAATCAAGTTCTTAACTTTCAAAACACTTCAAGTCTCTTAATATATAGAAAACAAGTTTCTTCTACTTTTAAACTTCAAGTAACTCACACCTTTAAGACAAGTTACTTCTCTTAAACCATATACTTTCTCCTCTTTTAAATCAAATAAGTAAATCACTCATTTGACTCCCCTAAAGTCATTATAATGACCTTTAGGTTTTGGAACTAAGGCACTAGCCAAAAGATTTGGAAACCACTTCCTTTTCAAGACTCTATGTACTTTAAGTAAAATACTTTCACTTTTAAGAATCCAAACTTCGCTAAGAAAATGGATTTCACAACTTACAATTTAAACATCAAAGTACAATCAAGGAAGTACATAGAACAAATTCTATTCTAGGCAATCCAAATACAACCAAGGAATGGATCATTTAAGGAGTAGAACATACTTTCTTAATCTTAAGGAATCATGCTAGAAGAGGAGATAGTTCACATACCTTTTCGGCTAAAATCCTCAAGCTAAGCCGAATACGCCGTACATAGAAGTGTCAACCTATAATGGTCACAACAAGACTATCAACTTCTAGTCTCTAACGTAGAATAATACTAAGTATTTGGTCTCTAATTCTACGGAAAATCGGGCAGCACTTCCTTTGTTTCTACTCACTTTGCCACCTTTTTCAAGGCCGAATACAATAACCAACAAGCCACATTTAAGGCTCCAAACAATCAACCAAACAAAGGGGATTACACGCCTAACAATACGTGTAAAATTCCGCCCCACAATTCATACCAAATAGTATAATACTACACTAGCCATTCTCGGCCAACA
Source organism: Przewalskia tangutica (assembly GCA_029844215.1). Lineage (NCBI taxonomy): Eukaryota > Viridiplantae > Streptophyta > Magnoliopsida > Solanales > Solanaceae > Przewalskia > Przewalskia tangutica. The sequence continues at coordinate 42,227,926 of CM056737.1, read as the reverse complement.
TATAACCAATAACACTACGTCTTTTCCAATCCTTTTCCAATTTCAAGTTCTTAGGTCTAACATGTTATATAGTCTAAACAACTTCAACAACTACACTTTCCTTCTTTATACAACATGCGACGCTTAAACTAATAATCGACTTGAATTGAAATCTTAAGGCTAAACATGCTAGTTTAGGATTAGGGTTCCAATAGCAATATAATAATCAAACTTCGTAATATATAACTCATGCTTAAAAACCATAGCTCTGATCAATAAGTAAACTTAATTGCTAAAGCGACAAAATTATACCTTTTCAAGCCCTTAAAAATTCCAAGATTCCAAAGTCGCGCCTTAGCAATTCTTGGCTCCTTTCCTTAGGTTCCAATCCGCTCCAAGCACTCCTTAGAGGCTTATGAAGAACCCATCTTCAAGTTCCAACTTCAAAGTTGAAGAACTCCTTTAGTTTCCGCCTTGCGACTAACGTAAAAATGCATTTTTTCCGAAATCTTTCTATTGAGATAACCTTACAATACCCTAAGGGACATTGGGTTAAAGTCTTGTGGCTATTGGATCAAAATTGCAAAATTTTCTTGTGGGATTTGAGACAAAGCCGAGAGCTATGTTGGCTAAGCTCAAAGTTTCTTGAAATTTTTTCTAAGTATAGAATGCTCAAGTCTTGCTACTAGTAGTATACTTATAACACAATGGAGGGCTTGGATAATAACACTTGTTAAAAATGGAGGGAAGAGATCAAGCCAAATGGCTCTTGACTTGGTCAACTTTGTCAAGCTCTAGCAAGACTAATCTTTCACCTTGGTCAATGACCATTATGCCCTTGCATAAATTCGACCAAGCCATGTGGGGGAGGTGCCACGTGTCGCCTTCTCATTCGTCCATAAAAATTCCGTAACTCTCGTGGGCCCCACAAAACGTAAAATTTCTCGGGTGGGCCCCACGTGACCAAATCCTTGAAAAATAGATTTCCATAATATTAATAAGTTCCATATTCTTCAAATAATACATTTTGAGAATCCAATTCTCAACAACGAACATTTTTCCTTTCCGACGTTCGGAAGATTTTTCCGTCGGAAAAACAATTCCTCCTTTCGAACCAATTTCCAAGTCTTGTTTCCTTTCATACATTCTCTATTACATGCCCTGGACTTAGGGGTGTAACAAGTGAACCCTTAAGAAGTCATGTTAAGAACTTAATCGAATACCATGTTAATATATTAAGCTACGTGGTAGGCTTAAGAGAATTGTACGGATGAGGTCCGTATAGAGTAAGTAATGGTTGTTCTGATCAAGACGACACAATTATGGTATTATGAGAAGTTTTTGTACCCGTTTACGGGGGGACTGATAAGGTAGGCTTGGAGCATGGAAATTGCGAGCCTAAGAATATTGATGACCGCTGAGACCTTAGATGTACAAGGTCTTCTCGGGTAGAAAGATTTATTATAGACCATGAATAAGAGTTAAGTGCGATGGCGGGTCGGGGTGAGTACCTGTTACGGGTCGCCCCATAGCCTGAAATGGAGTGGGATCAGTTGGTAGTAGTTCCGCTACGTGACAGGGTCATGAGAGTGCAAGGCCCAAGTCTAGTTAATTGTTTTACGGGTTCGTGGATGCGTTCCACCAGTTTCCAGTCGTGAGCCGGAAATGGCCTTATGTTGTTTAATATAGTGACTCCAAAAGATTGGGGGCCAGAATCGGTATGGGGGTTATGTATGTATGCTAGTATGAGTTGGAAGTACGGAAAGAGTGCGACCAGTAAGAAAGATAACAACCAAGTATAAAGGAATAGAGCCTGAATCCATAAGAACCTTTCGAGGTAAATACACCCGTGAGTGCTTGGGTGGTAGCTGAGCGGGTATATGAGATTTGCCCGGTGATGATACAGTTGTCAGACCCTAGTAGACCTAGTAGAGATGATTATGACGGACTTTGAGGTCATTATGAGTATGGACTAGTTGGCTTCGTGAGTGCCAAGGTTGACATCTTAGCATAAGTATTGTTATGTGGCCATGGGTGGCATATGTTGTATGAAGGGTGTAGTAAAAGGAGACTATGTCGCTATCTAATTAGATTGGACTCCGAAAGAACATTCAGGGACAAATGTTTCTAAGGGGGGAAGAATGTTACACCCCGTAATTCAAGGACATGTTTAAGAGAATGTAAGTAAGGAACACAAGACTTGAAAAGGGTACGAAAGGAAGAATTATTTTTCCGACGGAAAATCTTCCGAACGTCGGAAAGGAAAAATGTTCGTTGAGGAGAATTGGATTCTCAAAATGCATTAATTGAGGATTATGGAATGTATTATCATTATGGAAATTTATTTTTAGTATTTGGTCACGTGGGGCCCACCCGAGGAATTTTACGTTTTGTGGGGCCCACGAGGGTTGCGGAATTTTATGGACGAATGGGAGGGCGACACGTGGCACCTCCCCCACATGGCTTGGACGAAATATTTAAGGGTAAAATGGTCATTGACCATTGAAGATGAACAAAGTCTTGCTAGCTTGAGATTGTTGACTTGTCAACTTGTCCACTTGGCTTACTAATTAATGTTCTCCATCCAAACCACACATGTGTTATAATCTTAACCCTCCAATGTTTTATATAGTCATCCTAGTAGCAAGACCAAGTCTTGAAGACTTAGAACAAAAGATATTCATCCATACAAACCCTCATCTCTCCAAAAACCTAGAGCAATTCGAAATCCCCATATCCAAAGACTAGATCAAGATCAAAGTATTTTCTTTCCAAGATTAAGCACCCTTAACCCCTAAATCTAGGTTGGGCCGAAAATAGAATGAAACCCTAGGGGTTTTCCGTCGACTTTTTGGAAGCGAAACGTGAAGATAAGTTAATCCTAAGGTTGTAGGGGATACATATATGTGATTGGAACTTGAAGAAGTGGAGCGAAAACAAAACCTGCGGACCAATAAAGACCGGACTATTTTGGGGCGTTTTTGGGCAAAAAATGAGGTAAAAGTCCTTCTTCTTTTAAAGTAATTGGATATTACTTATTGTTATAATGTATGGATGAACTTGTGTTAAACATAATGAAGAATAAAAAGTGTTTGAGCCATTTTTTTGGGCTAAAACCGATTTGGGACAGATTTGGTGTAAATGGAATTCGTTGGTTATTGTCGTTGTTATATTCACCTATTGCATGTTATAATGGATTAATATTGTTGTTAATAAGTTGTTATAACTTATGTAGATGTTTTGGAACTCGAATTGGAATAAAAAGGATTAAGGAAAGAGTTATCGGATTTTAGTTGTTGCCGTAGAATCTATAAAGCTGTTGGATATTGTCGTGCAGTTTTTAGGGACTGATTTAGACGTGTTGTATGCTGGAAAATCAGCCCCTATATTTCATGTTTAATGTATTAGATTGCTAATGAAAACCCCGAAGGAATAAGGGTGTGGAAAGGCGTTGAAAGGCCTCACATTCCACCCTCGTTATAGTAATTATGGACTATTTTAGGGGTTGTTTTGGTATGGTTTTGGGGCAGAATTTTACACGTCCTGTTAAGGCGTGTAATCCCCTTTGGTTAGCTGAATTGTTGGGCCTTAAATGTGGCGTGTTTGGTTATTGAATTAGGCCTTGAAAAAGGTGGCAAAGTATGTAGAAACAAAGGAAGTGCTGTCCGATTTTCCGTAGAATTTTGTGACTTTGCACTTAGAATATTCTACGTTCGAAGCTAAAGGTTAATGGACGTATTATGGACATTATAGGTTGAAGTACTAAGTATAGTGTATTCTACTTGAAGGATGGAATAGCTATCAAGGTTGAAGTACTTTGGAGCATTTTGCTATTTGTCGATAATCGTCGCGAGGTATGTGAAACTCTTCCTTCTTTTGACATGATTCTATGTATGGAATATACATGTAGTACTATTTCATGATTCCTTCTACTCTTAGAAGTTAAGAGGTATGTATGTTGATTTACTCTACGTAAAGGTTATGTCTAAGTTATCCTAAGTTCTTACCAAGTCTTATGGGGGATGTTGTTAAGAGTCGTTAGGAGGTATTTGGAGCCAAGTTGACTTGGCTAAGTGTTACACCAGAAGTCCGATGCATGTAAAGAGAATGTACGAAAGGAAGAATTGTTTTTCCGACGGAAAATCTTCCGAACGTCGGTAAGGAAAAATGTTCGTTGTTGAGAATTGGATTCTCAAAATGCATTATTTAAGGAATATGAAACTTGTTAACATTATGGAAATTTATTTTTACGGATTTGGTCACGTGGGGCCCACCCGAGGAAATTTTACATTTTGTGGGGCCACGAGGGTTCTGAATTTTATGAGCAGATGTGAGGCGACACGTGGCACCCCCCACAAGGTCTTGGTCGAAATTAGAGTGAGGGTAAAATGGTCATTGACCACCTTGGAAGATTAGTCTTGCTAGCATGACATTGTTGACTTGTCAACTTGTCCACATAGGCTTAATCCAAGTGAAATTCATCCTAGCCTCACATTTGTTTAAGTTTAGACCCTCGTGTGTTTTATATACCCAACTAGTAGCAAGACTTGTCATTTTACACTTAGAAAATTTTAGAGAAAGCTTTGTGCTAGCATGTTGCTCTCGGCTTTGGCCATTTAGGAAGACAAAATTTTGTGATTTTGATCCATTAGCCACAAGACTTTAACCCAAGGTTCCTAAGAGTGTTGTAAGGATATCTCAATAGAAAGATTTCGGAAAAATGGCTTTTTCGTATTAGTCTCAAGGCGGAAACTTAAGGAGTTCTTCAACTTTGAAGTTGGAACTTGAAGATGGGTTCTTCATAGGCCTCTAAGGAGTGCTTGGAGCGGTTTGGAACCTAAGGAAAGGAGCTAAGAATTGCTAAGGCGCGACTTTGAATCTTGGAATTTTTAAGGGCTTGGAAAGGTATAATTTTGTCGTTTTAGCAATTAAGTTTACTTATTGATTGTAGCTATGGTTATTAGCAAGCATGAGATGTATAGTATGAAGTTTGATAATTATATTGGCTATTGGAACCCTAATCCGAAAACTAGCATGTTAGCAAGATTTCAATTCAAGTCGATTATTAGTAAAGTAAATGCATGTTGTAAAAAAGAAGGAAATTGTAGTTGTTGAGGTGGTTTATAACTATATAACATGTTAGACCTTAGAACTTGGAATTGGAAAAGGATTGGAAAGGACTTAGTTTTATTATTTATGTTGGCCGAGAATGGCTAGATTATGGGGCTATTTCGTATGAATTGTGGGGCGGAATTTTACACGTATTGTAAGGCGTGTAATCCCCTTTGTTTGGTTGTTGTTTGGAGCCTTAAATGTGGTGTGTTGGTTATTGTATTCGACCTTGAAAAAGGTGGCAAAGTGAGTAGAAACAAAGGAAGTCTTGCGATTTTCCGTAGAATTAGAGACCGTATACTTAGTATTATTCTACGTTAGAGACTAGAATTTGATAGTCTTGTTGTGACCATTATAGGTTGACACTTCTTCGTACGGCGTATTCGGCTTAGCTTGTGGATTTAGCCGAAAGGTATGTGAACTATCTCTCTTCTAGCATGATTCCTTAAGATAAAGAAAGTAAGTTCTACTCCTCAAATGATTCATTCCTTGGTTGTACTTGGATTGCCTAACATAGAATTTGTTCTATGAACTTCCTTGATTGTACTTTGATGTGTAAATTGTAAGTTGTATAATCCATTGCCTTAGTGAAATTGGATTCTTAAAAGTGAAAGTATTTTACTTAAAGTACATAGAGTCTTGAAAAGGAAGTGGTTTCCAAACCTTTTGGCTAGTGCCTTAGTTCCAAAACCTAAAGGTCATTATAATGACTTTAGGGGAGTCAAATGAGTGATTTACTTAATTGTTTTAAAAGAGGAGAAATGACATGATTTAAGAGAAGAAACTTGGTTTCTAAATATTAAGAGACTTGAAGCATTTTGAAAGTGAAGAACTTGTTTTGTAAGTATGTGATACTTGGTTTTAAAGGTATAAGTCTCTTGGTTAAAAAAAAAGAATGAAATTGTCTAAAAACCATAAAGGGTTATAACGGCTTTATGGTAAGTTGGTTATAACGGCTTTATGGAAGGTTTAGAAAGTTGTCTATTTTGATTAATGGGCATGAGTTGCCTTGATTGTGAAAATTTGAAGTTACTTGATTTCAAGCTTTGAAATGAGTTTTCTAAAAGTGTAGTAACTTACGTTGAAAAATAGACACATCTTGATACTACGGGTGTTAGTATCTTGGGATTTTACATAAAAAGGAGTATTTTAAAAAGAATATACGTACGAAGTACTTTGGCTTGTTAAATGAGAATTATTCTATTTGTGCCCTGATAAGTACTTTGGCTTGTTAAATGAGAATTATTCTATTTGTGCCCTGATAAGTACTTTGGCTCGTTAAATGAGAATTATTTTATTTGTGCCCTGATAAGTATTTTGGCTTGTTAAATGAGAATTTTTCTATTGGTGCCTTGATAAGTACTTTGGCCTGGTTAATTGAGAATTAGTCTAAGTGTGCCTTGATAAGTACTTTGGCTTGATTAATTGAAAATTAGTCTAAGTGTGCCTTGATAAGTACTTTGGCTTGATTAATTGAAAATTAGTCTATGTGTGCCTTGATAAGTACTTTGGCTTGATTAATTGAGAATTACTTTATGTGTGCCTTGATAAGTACTTTGGCTTGATTAATGGAAAATTGCCTATATGTGCTGGTGATAGCCTTTGAGTGCAAGTATTATGTTTTATTATGTTGCCGCGACTCTCGGTTGGAGGGTCGGCTGTCTTGTTGTAAGTTACTTGGACGCGTCTTGTGATGATGTGGGATTCCACCGTATGCTTCCGTTATTTGTAGTACTTGGGTTAAATTCCGGATTTTTATAAGACATGGTAGTGCTTATGTTATGTTTGACGGCCGGTTGAGATAGGGTAAGAGTATGAGTGAGGGGTAAACCCCCAAGATGCTATACCACCTTCTCCAGGGTAAGAGTATAAGTGAGGGGTAAACCCCCAAGACATTATACCCCCTGTTTGTTTTGTTTGATGGTCGGTTGAGATATGGTAAGAGTATAAGTGAGGGGTAAACCCCCAAGAAGCTTTACCACCTTCTCCAGGGTAAGAGTATAAGTGAGGGGTAAACCCCCAAGACATTATACCCCGCTTACCACACCGCTTGTTTTTCCCGCCGTCTGCATTTTAGGACACAGGTGGGACTTGGTGTTCATGTATGCCTATTGGTGTTATACTTGTAACGCCTGCCCGGTTCGCATCGTGCCTTACCCGGGCACCCTAGTGATACAACATCGAGAGAAAAACCATGAAATAAAAACTTAGACATGCAACAAGAGATATAATAATAAGCAAGCAACCAAAACGATTTGCCTTTAGTATATATATAAACTCCGAGCTTTAATCCTTTACAACCCTGCCCACAACAAGATTACAGCACTTAAGATTTACAACGACTATGACGGACAGGCCCCGCCATACCCCGAATGTACAAGAACCTACAACTCGTGGAAACACATACCAAAAGATAAGTCTCGAGAAACGGAGCTTCCTAATACGCTGAATCGTGGTCCTAAGAGCGAGGATCCACGGCCGATGTACCTCTACTGCGGATGAACGGCCACGGGCGAGGTCGATGCAACAGTACCAAGTATGTGAAATCGCATAATATCAGAATGAAATCATAATGCCTATACAAAGCGAGAGACATGTATGATAGCCAAACTACAAGACACAACATATAACGATTATATCAAGTCGTGGTCTCACGCCCACAACATCAATCATGCCGTGGAAAAACCTTCCTCACTGGGCATATGATATGATAACAACAAGACAAGAATCCAAATGGAAGCATACCCGCGCGCTACGATGTCGTGTCGATATGTCCAAAGAAACAATAAGACAACATTCCAAATGGGCGCATACCCGCGGCGCTACGATCGTGTCGGTATGTCCAAAGGAAACAATAGGACGGCATTCCAAATGGGCGATACCCGCAGCGCTACGCATCGTGTCGGTATGTCCAAAGGGAAACAATAGACAAAGATTCCAAATGGACGATACCCGCGCGCTACGATCGTGTCGGTATGTCCAAAAGGAAATCACCAGCGATAATCAAAATGGAAACATACCCGCGCGCTACGATCGTGGTCGAGATATCCAAAGCGATTAACCAATAATACTATCAGCGAACGCGTGCGTGAAATTTCTCCGCCACCGCGACGCCCAAGTAAGTTCTCAACTACCAACCGAATTCTCCATCGAGAGACGCCAGAACACATAAATACAACGCTTTGCACAACAAAGGCTATCACAACAAGCATAGGCAAGTTTCACAACAACAAGCATAGGCAAGTTTCACAACAACAAGCATAGGCAAGTTATACATAACTCAAAGTACTTTCATTTTATGACAAAATCCGGGTTTTAACCCTAAAGTACTACGTACGTTAAATTCTTTTAAAAGAGATCCATTACTTTTATAAAAGTCACCCGATACCCGTAGTATTAGAATGACCAACCCACATTCCTTTTCAAAATCAGTAACAACATTCTTTTCCTAAATTCCGGTTTGCCTAGTTTGATTACTCAAGCTTCATTTTCAAATGGTTTCATAGTTCATAAACTTAATCACTCAATTCCTTTTTAGAACAATTGAGTAATATATGTCTTACGTGAGAGTAGGTTATTCTTGTTTACAACATTCTTATTACAGCAGCCATGACCTAGAAAATGTAATATCATTTTGTCTCATCTTAGCTTCTATGCAGATGGAGGTTTCTACTGGTTTTAATACAACACATCATTATTCAATACATTTTCTTTTATTAACGCTGCAGTGGTCTGTCGATGCACATTCTGATTTCCGAAATCAGTAAAACATTATCCCTTTAAAAAAACCAAGTACTCATTACTCACGAATGAGGTTTCACACAACATCCACATTAAAACAAATAAGTTAAGTCTCTTATCTTATAAGATCAAGTCTCTTAACTTCTAACATCAGTAAACCATTTTCACCTACATAAGGTCGTTATAACTAACTTCCCATAAAGCTATCATAACACCCTATGTTTTAAACCAACCAAATCACTTAGCACATGTACGTCTACCGTACTACATAGTTCACAACAATCATGCTAGAAAAGATAGGAAGAGGTTCACATACCTCGCGACGATTTATCGACAATAAGCAAAACTCCGCAAGTACTTCAACCCGTCGGCTACTCCTTAAGCCAAGTAGATCACGCCACACGTAGTACTCCACTCCTAAAATGGTCATAGTACTCCTATCAAACCTTTCTTATCATTGAAGACTTATACCAATAAAAAGCCCTCAAAATCTACGGAAATTTCGGCAGCACTTCCCCCGTTTATACTCACTTTTCCATCTTTTACACACGCGCGAATAACAGTTATATATATACCATATATATATATAAGGCGTAATAATTAAACAACATAAAGAAGGATTACACGCCCAAACGGTAACGCGTTTACTATCACGCCCATAACAACAATAAGTAAAAGAAGGGATTACGCGCCAACCGTAACGCGGTTTACTATCACGCCTTCATAACAATACAATAATTAAAAGGGGATCACACGCCAAACTAACGCGATTGAAAAATCTTCCTTAATGTAAATGTAAATCTGATCCAATGTAAATACGGTCCAAAGTAAATACGATCCTTAAGTTGGGGTCCTTGGCCAACTTTGTCCAATTTTACTCATTAGTCATCCAACTTATATTTCCATTCTTAATATAAGTTATAGTTACTTTGTTATTAGCTTCTTAGCAAGTAAGATACGTTTTACCATTTTAATGGCAAACGCCAATCCTTTCTTTTAACAAGTTAACAAGATCCAACTCTTCCAAACTTACTCCATATATTATATAATCCATATATACTTATAATATATGTAAAAATTACCAAATCACTGAAAGAGGTTAAGATTTACTACCTCAAATAGCCCAAAATCTATCCAAGAACTTAATATCGCTCCAAGCAAGTCTTAGCTCCAAATCTTTACGTTCAATCCGCTACAAGCAACCCATAGAAGCTCCTAACCAACTCCTCTTCAAGATTGACTCAAAAGTGAAGAACACTTAGGGTTCCAAACTTGGAACTTTCGCCAAGGCATCAAGAATAGGTTAGGGTGTGAAATCTTCTCCAACACTTGGTACACAATCTTCCTAACACTTTAGGGAAGAACACTTAAGAGTTTTAAGAATTGTTGGACAAATCTTTGCTCAAGAACAAGGTCTTGGCCGAGAGCCCTGTTCCAGGGAGAGAGTATTTTGTCAAGGCTTGAACTGGGTAAGTGTGGGAGGTTTCAGCAACTAAGGGTGTATATATAAGACCACCAAGGGTTAGGATGAAGGCAAGTGTGTGGTTGAGATTGGGGACAAGTGTGTGTGGGCCCACAAGCCACTTGTCCAAGCTAAAAATATCTTGCAAGACAAGGCCACTTTGCGCCACTTGTCCAAGGATTTCGCCAAGAGCCACCTGGGGGTGACACGTGTCGCCTCCTACTGGGCCCAAAATATTTCATCTTCCAAAATATCCATAATGGCCAAACTCTCAAAAACAAAGCGGGCCCACAAAACAGAATTTCACCCGTGGGCCCCACGTGACCATTTCCGGAAATAAAATTCCATAATTCTCAAATATTCTAAGAAGTCCGAATACCAAATCTGGGAATCCAATTCCCATTAACGAACCTTTTTCTTTACAAAAACCGAAACTTTTAATCCGAAAAATCACATCTTTCTTTCTTTCCAAAATTTCTGTCGTAATCTCGCACGTATATCCTCACCTATATACCCTGGAACTACGGGGTATAACATTCTTCCCCCCTTAGAAACATTCGTCCCGAATGTTCATTCTAAGTCTCCAAACGTACTTGTGTCGGTATAGTCTTCACTACTATACTTACAAACCGATCACGCCACCAATGGTCGAATATAACATGTCGCAAAACTCAAATCCAAGCCAACGAGGAATCATTTCTAATCTTACAACAGCTCCCACTAGCTTCAATTTACTCTAAGGCCATTCCCGGCCTTCACGATCCGATTCTGGTTGAACGCATCCACGAACTCATACGATGATCATACAAACTGGGCCTAGCATCCTCGTGACCTACCACCGGGACCACCAGAACTGACCCCACCCCAAACGGGTTCTGGTTGACCGCAAATGGTCCTCAACCCGACCCCCAATCGCCAAACTCTTGTTCCCGATCCGAACAATCTTACTAATTCACGCCATGAAAGCTACCACTTCCATCTCACACTACCCATATAATTATCCCACAATATTTCCCCGCGTACCAAGTACATCGCAAAGACCAGCCGTAAAATCACCCACTCAAGACGGCCTCGCCTCTAAGGTCTCCACGTAAAAAACTCTAAGGTTCACACTTTCCATGCCCCCACACGTATCCTCCCAACTAAGCATGTTTTCTAACTCACATTAATACAACGCTATTCGTCATATGGCGCATAATAATGAGACCATCATAACAAGCATACCAAAACTCTAGAGGGTTAAGGATATACCCGAATCTACCGCCTCTCTAATCATAGGCCCGCCGCAGGCGCATAATGTATGGCGCGATGAACCACCCACCGATCCACGAAGCCGAGTCGTAACATCCGTGCTTCCTTCGTCGGACAGCCGCAAATGGCCTGCTGGCCGCATGCAAAACAAACTCCCATTTAGCACGACACTCTCCAAAATGGAGTCTACCACAATGGTCACAACGAGGTAGGGTGGCTTCACCGTTAACACCCCGCTTCTCCCGAAAATTGAACCTCGAGCCACGACCGCCTCAAGACGGTGGAGGACCACTGCATCGTGGGGTACATAACTAGCTCGCTTTCTTGGCGGTCCGCCTCGAAAGTCACCAGGACCTGCCGCCCCGGCCCTCTTACTGCCGATCCCGTCATTCCGTCGACCTCCGTGCCTCGCATCCTAGTGCATGAGCTGCGCACGGGCAATGTCCATGCCCTCAAGAGAAACACCCGCACAAGACTCACCATATAATCATCTAGCCCTGGCGTGGCGATGCACCCTATCCTCCATACAAGCTACTAAAGCGGAACATACCGCCAACGAGTCGAACTCACGTTGTACTTCAATCAGACGCCCATTCTCGCCTCAACATCAAAAATTTGTCGCCGAGCCCTCTCATCTGCGAGGCAAGAAATGTGCGAAGGCCCCAAAACTCGTCCCAAACGGCCGGAAGTGCATTCTCTCCCGGAGAGCTCCCACGAATCAAACGGTCGATCATGGTATCACGCGGCCGATGCGAACTCAGACCACCGACTCGGTCTCCAAGCCTTGATCACTCACGATCGTCAGAATGGCTTCGGATGAACTCCTGCGGATCATCCTCGTGCCTCGACCCATAAAACTCGCGGGCTACAACTCGTAAAGTCCCGTAGCCTCAAACTATTCGCTCGGGGTGAACCATCGTGCACCGAACTGAATCGCTACATCCCTATCCTCATATCTCGCCACGACTCGCCAAGAATCGCCATCTCTCATACTTATCTCATCTCGCTCCAGCCGTGGACCGAGGCTCAGTCTCAGTAGTCTCGCAGCCTCGCTGCGCTCTAAACTCACTGGTGGCGGTGTCGCCAAACTCTCCGTCTCAAGTACTATCTCGTGCAGGCATCGCCTGTGCCTCGCATTCTCTCAGATCTCACTAGCGCTCCTCGGCCGCCTTGCCCTTCGGGCTCTGGTTGCTTGCGGGAGGCATAATCGTAAAAACGAGATACGTCGGAGGGTCCAACTTACAACACCTCTAAGGCACGATCTCGAATGAGAAGAATGGAAACCAATCCTAAATGTCCTATAGCCTCACGATTATAGATGTGGTGCACAACACACCGATAATCAAGACTCTACTAGACACGGTTCAGACACTTTCCGAGGATTAATCGCTCGATACCACTTTGTAACGCTCGCCCGTTCGCATCGTGCCTTACCCCGCACCCTAGTGATACAACATCGAGAAAACCAATGGAAATAAAAACTTAGACATGCAACAAGAGATATAATAATAAACAAAGCAACCAAAACAGTTGCCTTTAGTATATATATAAAACACGAGCAGTTTAATCCTTACAACCCCGCCCACAACGATTACTGCACTTAAGATTTACAACGACTATGACGGACAGGCCCCGCCATACCCTGAATGTACAAGAACCTACAACTCGTGGAAACACATACCAAAAGATAAGTCTCCTGAGAAACGAGCTTCCCAATACGCTGAATCGTGGTCCTAAGGCGAGGATCCACGACCGATGTACTTACTGCGGCATGAACGCAGCCTCAAGGAGGTCGATAACAGTACCAAGTATGTGAAATCAGATAATATCAGAATGAAATCATAACGCTATACAAAGCGGAGACATGTATGATAGCCAAACTACGATACAACATATAACGATTATATCAAGTCGTGGTCTCACGCCACAACATCAATCATGCGTGGAATACCTTCTCACCGCCGGCGATCTATGATATGATAACAACAAGACAGCAATCCAAATGGAAGCATACCCGCGCTACGCATCGTGTCGATGTCCAAAGGGAAACAATAAGACAACATTCCAAATGGACGATACCCGCGGCGCTACGCATCGTGTCGATGTCCAAAGGGAAACAATAGGACAAGATTCCAAATGGACGATACCCGCGCGCTTACGCATCGTGTCGATGTCCAAAGGGAAACAATAGACAAAGATTCCAAATGGACGATACCCGCGCCACGATCGTGTCGATGTCCAAAAGGAAATCACCGGCGATAATCAAAATGGAAACATACCCGCGCTACGCATCGTGTCGAGATATCCAAAGCGATTAACCACAATAATACTATCAGCGTGAACGCATGCGTGAAATTTCTCCGTCACCGCCGCGACGCCCAAGTAAGTTCTCAACTACCAACCGACCTCCATCGAGACGCGGTAACACATAAATACAACGCTTTGCACAACAAAGGCTATCACAACAAGCATAGGCAAGTTTCACAACAACAAGCATAGGCAAGTTTCACAACAACAAGCATAGGCAAGTTATACACAACTCAAAGTACTTTCATTTTATTAAAATTTCCTGTTTTTAACCCTAAAGTACTAAGTACGTTAAATTCTTTTAAAAGAGATCCATTACTTTTATAAAAGTCACCCGATACGTAGTATTAGAATGACCAACCCACATTCCTTTTCAAAATCAGTAACAACATTCTTTTCCTAAATTCCGTTGCCTAGTTTCAATTACTCAAGCTTCATTTTCAAATGGTTTCATAGTTCATAAACTTAATCACTCAATTCCTTTTAGAACAATTGAGTAATATATGTCTTACGTGAGAGTAGGTTATTCTTGTTTACAACATTCTTATTACAAAGACCATGACCTAGAAAATGTAATATCATTTTGTCTCATCTTAGCTTCATGCAGATGGAGGTTTCTATGGTTTTAATACAACACATCATTATTCAATACATTTTCTTTTATTAACGCCGCAGTTGGTGCTGTCGATGCACATTCGATTTCCAAATCGAGAAACATTATCCCTTTAAAACCAAGTACTCATTACTCACGAATGAGGTTTCACACAACATCCACATTAAAACAAATAAGTTAAGTCTCTTATCTTATAAGATCAAGTCTCTTAACTTCTAACATCAAGAAACCATTTTCACTACATAAGGTCGTTATAACTAACTTCCCATAAAGCTATCATAACACCCTATGTTTTAAACCAACCAAATCACTTAGCACATGTACGTCTACCGCATTACATAGTTCACAACAATCATGCTAGAAAAGATAGGAAGAGGTTCACATACCTCGCGACGATTTATCGACAATAAGCAAAACGCCCAAGTACTTCAACCCGTCGCTACTCCTTAAGCCAAGTAGATCACGCCACACGTAGTACTCCACTCCTAAAATGGTCATAGTACTCCTATCAAACCTTTCTTATCATCAAGACTTATACCAATAAAAGCCCTCAAAATCTACGGAAATTTCTAAAGACTTCCCGCTTATACTCACTTTTCCATCTTTTACCAAGGCGAATAACCGTAATATATATACCATATATATATAAGGCGTAATAATTAAACAACATAAAGAAGGGATTACACGCCCAAACGGTAACGCGTTTACTATCACGCCCATAACAACAATAAGTAAAAGAAGGGGATTACGCGGCCAACCGGTAACGCGGTTTACTATCACGCCTTCATAACAATACAATAATTAAAAAGGGGATCACACGCCCAAACGGAACGCGATTGAAAAAATCTTCCCCTTAACAGAAATGTAAATACAGTCCAATGTAAATACGGTCCAAAGTAAATACAGTCCTTAAGTTGGGGTCCTTGGCCAACTTTGTCCAATTTTACTCATTAGTCATCCAACTTATATTTCCATTCTTAATATAAGTTATAGTTACTTTGTTATTAGCTTCTTAGCAAGTAAGATACGTTTTTACCATTTTAATGGCAAACGGCCAATCCTTTCTTTTAACAAGTTAACAAGATCCAACTCTTCCAAACTTACTCCATATATTATATAATCCATATATACTTATAATATATGTAAAAATTACCAAATCACAAAGAGGTTAAGATTTACTACCTCAAATAGCCCAAAATCTATCCAAGAACTTAATATCGCTCCAAGCAAGTCTTAGCTCCAAATCTTTACGTTCCAATCCGCTACAAGCAACCCATAGAAGCTCCTAACCAACTCCTCTTCAAGATTCAACTCCAAAAAGTGAAGAACACTTAGGGTTCCAAACTTGGAACTTTCGCCAAGGCATCGAGAATAGGTTAGGGTGTGAAATCTTCTCCAACACTTGGTACACAATCTTCCTAACACTTTATGAAGAACACTTAAGAGTTTTAAGAATTGTTGGACAAATCTTTGCTCAAGAACAAGGTCTTGGCCGAGAGCAATGTTCAAGGGAGAGAGTATTTTGTCAAGTCTTGAAATGGTTAAGTGTGGGAGTTTTCATCAACTAAGGGTGTATATATAAGACCACCAAGGGTTAGGATGAAGGCAAGTGTGTGGTTGAGATTGGGGACAAGTGTGTGTGGGCCCCACAAGCCACTTGTCCAAGCTAAAAATATCTTGCAAGACAAGGCCACTTGTCTTGCCACTTGTCCAAGGATTTCGGCCAAGAGCCACCTAGGGGGGTGACACGTGTCGCCCTCCTACTCGTCCAAAATATTTCATCTTCCGAAAATATCCATAATGGCCAAAATCTCAAAAACAAAGCGGGCCCCACAAAACCGTAAATTTCACCCGTGGGCCCCACGTGACCATTTCCGGAAATAAAATTCCATAATTCTCAAATATTCTAAGAAGTCCGAATACCAAATCTGGGAATCCAATTCCCATTAACGAACCTTTTTCTTTACAAAAACCGGAAACTTTTCCGTCGAAAAATCACATCTTTCTTTCTTTCCAAAATTTCTGTCGTAATCTCGCACGTATATCCTCACCTATATACCCTGGAACTACGGGGTATAACAATACTATATCATGGACTGCCGGCAGTGAGGAAGGATTCCACGGGCATGATTGATATTATGGGCGTGAGACCCATGGTTATATTTTAGAAATGACTTGAGCACGCGTCACGACTTATTATCGCTTATGTGTTGTAATCGTAGGTTGGCTATCATACATGTCTCTGTTTGCTTAGATCGCTATGATTTCATTACGATTTCATCGTTTCACATACTTGGTACATTCTTCGTACTGACCTCCTTCGGGGGGCTGCGTTCATGCCGCAGGTTTAGGTACGCAGTTTGATGATCGACAGGTGTAGGACCCTGCTCAGAGTTTTTGGATAGCTCCATCTATTCGGGAGTTTCTCTGTTTGGTATAAGTCTTTCGATGTGCTTTTGTACGATTATGGGTATGCGGGGCCTTGTCCCGTCATAGTTCAGTTTAACTCTTAGAGGTTTGTATTCATATGTGGGATTGGACTCATGTACAGTGTAGTGTCTTTTGTTTATATATTATGGCAGCCTTGTCGGCTTTGTCGTTGCACGTATGTTGGTTTAAAAAAAAAGGGTGTTATTTAAATTCATGATTTTACTTAGTTGTTAAAGCGAAGGTGCCTGTAGGGCACCACCACTGCCCGGTTCGGCGTGACACTAAGTTACTGACACAAATGAGAATAAGTATCGAACAAGCCACCAAGGCGTTAATAAAGGAAAATGTAATGACAATCAATTAAGTTAAAATGAGTAGAATTCTCCATCTGCATAGAAGCTAAGATAAGACAAAATTGTATTACATTTCCTAGATCATGGCTACTTGATTAAGATCGTTATAAATAAGTATAACTTATTCACAACGCACCAAAGTATATGTTACTTAATTTAAAAGAGTTTACGTATGAAGTTTTAAGACTATGAACCTCAAATTCTTAAAAGGTTAAGAGACTTTATTTTTCAAGTTATGGGACTTGATTCTTAAAGGAAGAAATGAATTGATTTACAAGTATAGAATACTTGATATGGAAAGACTTGATTTCTAAAGTTAAGAAGCTTGATATTCTAAGTTAAGAAACTGTTTTTCTTAAAAGTTAAGAGACTTGAAGTATTTTGAAAGCTATGTAATTCGATTTGAAAGTATAAGTCTTTTGGTTATAAAAGGAATGAATTTGTCTAAGACATAAAGAGTTATAACGGCTTTATGGGAAGTTGGTTATAACAACTTTATGGAAGATTAAAAGAATGGTTTTCTTCAGCAATGTAAGCAAAGAAATGATTTGAAATAAAGAAGGGCAAATTGTTTTAAAGGTATTGTGACTTGTCTTGAAAAGTAGATATGACTTGATACTACGGTTATTAGTATCTTGGAAGTTTTATTTGAAAGAGAATCATTTTAAAGGAGTAGAGGCACGTAGTACGTTGGGTTAAATTCCCGGATTTTATAATGACATGTTAGTGCCTTAAGTAAACAAAAATGAGAGTGTATATGAACAAGCTAATAAGAAGTTAGGGGATTTCTTAACTTGCTTATGTAATGTATGATAAGCCGGTGGTGCTTATGTTATGTATGGTAAGCCGGTGGTGCTTATGTTATGTATGATAAGCCGGTAGGGCTTATGTTATGTATGATGGCCGGTTGAGTTAGGGTAAGAGTATAAATGAGGGGTAAACCCCCAAGACGTTATACCACCTTCTCCAGGGTAAGAGTATAAATGAGGGGTAAACCCCCAAGACGTTATACCACCGCCTGTGGTAAGAGTATAAATGAGGTAAACCCCAAGACGTTATACCACCCGCTTAGTGGATTTGCTACCCATGATGCGAGGAATACCTCATGCGAGTCCTTATGGGCTTATGCGGTGAAATAGTCCCACGCGCGGTACAACCTATGCGAGGAATACCTACGGGTCCACAGACCTACGCGTGAATTAGTCTCGGGAGTAGGATTGCTTATCGATACTTCGGGCGAGAGGCCCTGCTTTGATCATGAGCCTCCTATTTTTATGCAGTATACCTTTATGGACAGACTTATGTGACTCTATCGCCCCCAGTTGGTAGACAATATAGGCGTTCCTCCATAAAGGGACGGATTAGGTTATGCAAGAAACGTAAGTTATATGTTTATGAACTTGATGAGTTTTCTTAAGTATGTACGTAAGCATTTGACTATACTCTTATGGAAAAATGGGAAAATATAATAAGGTATGATTAAGTTCACGAGATGGAAATGACACGGTAGGATCTGGTACTTACCCTTTCTTTATATTTGCTCGCTATTCTTTTGTACGCTTATGATTTGTTCGTACCTTATTTTCCGCTCCATATTCTGCACTGTTAGACCGACTTCTTCCGGGCCGTTCATGTCCGCAGTTTAGGTATTACGCTGTGGATCCGCGAGCTTAGGATCCTCGGTTCAAAGATTTTGAGATGGCTCGATGTTCCTGAGTTGTCATGGCTATGTATATTCAGTGGTACGGGCCTTGTCCCGCCATAGTATTTGTTCAAATCTTGAAGTCTGTATTCATCCAGTAGGCCGGTGGCTGAGTTGTTTTTATATTGTTAAGCGATGTAGACCACTTTCGTAATTTTTATGATTATGGCAGCCTTATCGGCTTGGCCTTGGTTTAAAAAAAAAAGTGTTATTTATCTTCCGCAGTTTATTATGTTGTATGATTAGAAGGGTGCCCAGGTAGGGCGCCAGTCGCGTCCCGGGGTCGGGTCGTGACAACTACGTACACTCATTCTTGTAAAAAGAATCCTTTTGGGTAATAAACCCCAAGATACTAACACTCGTAGTATCAAGACACTTCATTTTTTAAAATCAAGTTACTACACTTTTTAAATTCAACTCAAGGCTTTAAAATAAAGTAACTTCTACTTTCAACATTAAGACACTTATTCTTTCAAATCAAGTAACTCATCCTTTTCCAATAAAGTCACTCCTATCTTTTAAAATCAAATAAACTTGTACATTTCAAATCAAGTACTATAATGAATCCGATTTCATTTAAAACATGTACGTCCACCGTACTACATATTTTATAAGGTTCATGCTAAAAAAAGATAGGAAGAGTTTCACATACCTCTTCGGCTTAATCCACACGCTAAGTAGAATGTGACACCCGTAATACTTCAACCTAAAATGACAATAGCAATTATATCAACTTCAAGCTTTCTAAGGCAGGTTAATACCAAGTAAGAGTCTCTTATTCTATGGAAAATTGGGCAGCACTTCCCCTGTTTATAAGTACTTTTCCACCTTTTCCAAGGCCCGAATTCAACAGCAAAACAAGCCCCATTTATGGCACAACCTAAACAGCAACCAAAGGGGATTACACACCAACTTGACGTGTAAAATTCTTCCCCACAATTATATAAAAGCAGTCCATAAAACAGTCCATAATAAATCAACATTAAGGGTATAATGTGAAGCCTTTAACACCCTTATTCCTTAGGACTTTCATTAGCCATTTTACCACATTAAACATGCAAGTTGGTGGCTGATTTTCCAGCATATATACATTTCTAAAACAGTCCCAAAACAACCCATAATATCCGTCAATTTAAAGGGCCATTCTCGGCCACAACAACAACTACATATCCAAAGCCTTTTTTCACAATTTCTTAATATCCAATTCACATTTCAACATTTTATATAAATCATATAAACTATCAACAACAATATTTACTTTATTATATAACATGCAACAAGTGAAATTAACAACAAAATGACCAACGTAACTCAAGACCCAAATCTGGCCCACTTTCGCCTTAACTTTCAAAAATGCCCAAACCCTTTTTAATCTTCATTCTTTTAGTACAAGCTCATCCATATATATCAACAATAAGTAATATTCAATTACTTTAAAAGAAGAAGAATTATTACCTTATATTTAGCCCCAAAATCGGTAAAAATAGTCCGTAGGTGTTTGGCCCACAGTTTTCGTTTTGCTCCACTTATCCAAGTTCCAATACCCAACACCTATAAGCTTATGATCAACTTCACTTCACGTTTCAACACCAAAAAGTCGACGGAAAACCCTAGGGTTTCAAACCCTATTCTCGGCCCAAATGGAATTTTAGGGGTTAATGGAGTGTTATCTTGTCTTAACACTTGGTTAGGGACCTTAATCTTGTACTAACATACACAAGCTTGGAAGGTTAGAGATTTTGTTCTTCAATTTTGTGCTTGGACCGTGAGTTGAGATAGAAGAGAGATATAATATTTTCTTGAAATTATCTAAGTGTAGAATGATAAGTCTTGCAAGCCTCTCTAGATATATATAATATCTCCCTAGTCAAAGTCTTCAAGACAAGTGTTCAAGTGAATGGGGGACAAGTGTCCCCCTTCCATTGGCCGAAATCCAATCATAAAATATCTAGATATTTTCCAATTCCATTACAAACGAAGGGCCCCGCGAAATTGTGAAATTTTGACGGACCCTATATTATTAGATCCAATTCTTTATAATCATATACTAATCTCACACACCAAATATGAGAATCAAATTCCAAATTATAAACTTTTTCCTTCACAGAATTTTCCCAAGATTTCCAAAAATAATAATTTTTCTTTCGTTCCAAAATTCATTCTTATTTTCTCACGTACGTTCTCATCTCATTCTCTTGAAAATACGGGGTGTAACATCCTTCCCCCCTTATAAACATTCATCCCGAATGTTCATACTAGGTTCAAGATAACTAGATATCGTCATAGTCTCCTTTTAACTATACCCAACACAATCAAATATTCCATACATGACCACAATATATCACTCATGCATAAACATCAATCAATATCGACAAGTAGGGAATCGAATTACCTGTAGGTGTAGGGAACAATTGAGGATACTTCTTCTTCATTTCCTCTTCTGCTTCCCAAGTCATCTCCTCTCTATTATTATTCCGCCACAAGACCTCGACGGAAGCCACGTCCTTAGTCCGTAATCGACTGACCTGGCGATCAAGTATGGCAATAGGACTCTCCTCATACGATAACTCATCTGTCACTCGGATATCATCAACTGGGAAAACTCTGGAAGGATAACCAATACACTTCTGTAGCATCGATACGTGGAAGACCGGATGAACCGCTTCCAAATCAGGTGGTAGATTCAACTCATAGGCAACCTTGCCTACCCTACGAACAATCTGGTAAGGCCCAATGTATCTCGGGATAAGCTTCCCCTTCTTACCAAACCTCATCACACCCTTTATGGGTGATACCTTCAAGAAAACCCAATGGTCAAGCTGAAACTCCAAGGGTCAACGTCGATTATCTGCATAAGACTTCTGTCGACTCTGGGCTGCTAATAACCTCTCTTGGATAAGCTTCACCTTACCCACAAACTGCTGAACCAAGTCTGGACCTACTAACGTAGCCTCGCCAACATCAAACCAATCAATCGGCGACCTGAACTTCCTTTCATATAAGGCCCCACACGGGGCCATCGGATTACTAGAATGGTAGCTGTTGTTATATGCAAACTCAACAAGTGGAAAATGATCCTCCCAGCTACCCCTGAAATCAATAATACAGGTGTCACGACCCGAACCGGGCCGGATCGTGCCTTACCCGGCACCCAGTAGACATACATCGAGTAACCAATGAATATAAAACAAGACATGAAATAATATGAAGTGAGAGAGCTTTATACGAGAAAAGTCGTCACAAGATATATATATAAAAGCTTGAGCATTCATCCCTTTTGCAAACCCCGCCACAACAAGACTACTACGGACCTACAGAATGTTATAACAATGGCGGGACGGGCCGCCATACCCCGAATGTAAGTACAACTACAGGGGACTATACGAAAGATAAGCCTCCGAGAAACGGAGCTTCAAACGCTGAATCGTGACCCTATGAGCGAGGATCAACAATCGCGTACCTCTACCTGCAGATGAACGCACTCGGGAGGTCGATCTGGCAACAGTACCAAGTATGTGAAACTAGAAATATCAGAAATGAAATCATAATAATCTATATAAAGCGTAAGACATATATGATAACCAATTTACGATACACATATGTAGCAATTATGTCAAGTCAGGGACTCACGCCCTTAAGGTCATCACTCAAATATAACCATGGGTCTCATGCCCACAATATCAATCATGCCCGTGGAATTCCTTCCTCACTGTCGGCAGTCCATGATATAAAAGCACCAAGGAATACACATGAACACCAGGTCCCACCTGTGTCATAATAAACGTGCGGGGGTAAGTACGGCGCATAGCCGACTACTAAAACCCACAGCATCAACAATGCTATAAAATCGTATCACGAGGTCTTTCTGGACCGCGCCACGTAATCGGCCGCCACTCGCCTCGGTATCAATGCGCGTCAAATCCTAGAACTTACCGCACTCGCGATAGCCACCTAGGCCCGCATGAGGTATTCCCCGCATCGAGGGTAGCTACTCCTCGACATCGTCCTGGACTCTAGTAGTCCGCATGGCCACATAGACCGCATGAGGTATTCCCTGCACACTAACCTGGAACTCTCGTAGCTCCGCATAGGTCCCCTGGACCCGCATGAGGTATTCTCGAATCATAGTCACACAGACCGCATGAGGTATACCTCGCATCGAGGGGAAGCTTAACCCCCGGTATAACATGTCAAGAGGTGAGTGGTACAATACTAACATAACGTCTTATCGTTAAACAACATAAGCACAACAAGGGAAACCCCTTTACACAAACGTTACAAGATACTAACACACGTGACATCATAACATGTTTACTGTCACGACCCGTTCCGGGGCCCATGACTGGTGCCTTACCCGGGCACCCAAGTAGTCATACATCAGAGTAATCAGCGGAATATAAAAACAAGACATGAAACAATTGTAAATGAGACACAGTTTATCTGAGAAAAGGTCGCCTTTCGGCATATATATATATATAACCAAAATCTGGCAGTTACATCCCAACTGTACAATAGGACTACAGACCTCTAAGAAGATAAGAAACTATGGCGGGACAGGGCCCCGCCATAACCTGAATGTACAAAACTATCTACAACAACAGGGAGATCATACCCAAAAGTCGAGCCTCCGGAGAAGATGGAGCTCCTGACACCAAAGCAAAAGATCCTAAGGATGCGGATCTAGCACTCGCTTCCTTACTCAGATTTAACGCAGCCCAAGGAGGTCGATAACAGTACCAAGTATGTGAAAGCAGAAGTACTTTAAATGAAATCATTATCATTTTAAAACCAATTTTACAAATATGTACTAAACAACCAAGGTAAATCCGCATAGTGCCACATCATAAACAAGAGCAACAATAGGTAAAGCGAATGTGTCTTTTCTAGGCCGCGAATGATCGAGCGAGGCCAATCGCCCATAGTATCATTATGCGTGCCTAATCCTCGACTCGTAGTCGCATAAAGCCACCTAGGCCCGCATGAGGTATTCCCGCATCGAGGGTAGCTACTCTCGGCATCGCCCCGACTCGTAGTTCGCATGGCCATATAGACCGCATGGCCACGGACCGCACACTAACCTCGAACTCTCGTGGCTCGCATAGGTCCCCGACCCGCATTAAGGTATTCTCGAATCATAGTCACACAGATCGCCCGAGGTATACCGCGTCGGGGCTTAACCCTGTATATCATGTCAAGAGGTGAGTGATGTAATACTAACATAACGGCTTATCGTTAAACAACATAAGCACAATAAGAATAACCTCTTTACACAAACGCACGTGATACTAACACACATAGCATCACAATATGTCTACTCAACAAACCATCTTACTATACCTTCCAGAAATCAATACAAGTCTTTTATAAACACATAAGTAAACCGTTCCTTTTATCTTTCTTAAGTCGTTATACCTAACTTCCCATAAACCTAGTATAACTCTTAAGCTTTTGTTTAAAAACCAAATATTACTCTTCTTTCAAAAATGATTCATAATTCCTTTTAAATACTTCAAGATTCTTATTATTTAGACTCAAGTCAAAAGACGTCAAGTAAAACCATGTTCAGTTAACACACGTACGTCTACCGTACTATATATATATTTTAAAATATCATGCTCAAGAGGATAGGAAGAATCACATACCTTCTCGGCGAAATCCACCTGCCAAGTCGAATATATCGCGCGCAGAGTATCAACCTATAATAGTCAAATACGTCTATCAACGTCTAGACTACTCTGTAGGATATTCTAAGCAGAAGGTTCTTAATTCTACGGAAAATCGGGCAGCACTTCCCTACCCGTTAAACTATACATGTCTACTGTAAATACAGTCCTATGTAAGTACAGTTCAATTCTCTTCTTTAATACCATCCTTCTATAAGTCTTATACTTAGTTCTATACTTCTACAGTATGTAATCTCTATTTACAATAGAAGGATAAGATATTTACCTCGGTAAGCCCAAAATTATCCAAGTTATAAGTCGATCCTGAGCAAGGTTTAGCTCCTAACTGAACGCCCAACTGCTCAGAAACCCTGAAGTTTCTACACAACTTACTTACTACTTCAACCAACTATGAAGATTTCCCGTGGTTTCGTTTAGTGACTAATGGATATAAGATAGTATTTCGGCTTTTTGTATAGGTGACTTTGGAATACTATAAGATATACTACTAGGGTATTTTGGGGATAATAACAATACTTGGAGAGTACTTTCTACCAAAGGGGGCTTTGCCGAGACTACAAGGAAAGGGGGGGAGGGGTGTTTCGGCTTAGCTCTCAAGAGGGAGGGGGGGAAAGTGAGGCTTGGACGAAAGCTCTCTAGAGGGGGAAGGGAGTTTTTAAGACTTGAAAGATGATTTGTGGATGAAGAAGTCTTCAACTCAAGGGGGGTATTTATAGGGCTTTCAAGGGCCAAGATGAAGTCAAGTGGAGGGCAAGTGGAGGGTGTGGATTTGCACAAGTGCACCCTATCCCTACTCCACAAATCACTCACAAACATTGACCCATGGTTTAGGCCACAAATTCATGCCAAGATCGGCCATGGTTCCGCCCACTTGAGGGTGACAAGTGTCGCCCTCTCGTTGGTCCAAAATATTTCATCTCTCTGAAAAATCCGCAAAAAATATAAATGTCGCAGCCGTAATTTTCCCTTCGCAAGCTTTGGAAGACGTTTCGTCGGAAAACGATTCTTTTCGGGTCAGGCACAAATTTTCCCTATGCCTAACTTTAAGGCTTAAACTTTTGACGCACGCCCCACGCATATTACTGAAATACGGGGTATAACATTCTCCCCTCCTTAGAAACATTCGTCCCGAATGTTTCTTCCCAAGACACACAACGATAAAGTTCCTCATAACCTAAACAGTTGTAAATGCCACACATGGCCACAATACAACACTTAAGCAAATATGACAATGAAAATTTACAAGTAGGAAAGTGAGTTACCTGGAGGTGTGGGGAATAGGTGAGGATACTTCTGCCTCATGTCCTCCTCAGCTTCCCACGCCATCTCCTCCCCGAGCTCGCTCCGCCACAAGACTTTGACTAAGCCACGCCCCGTCCGCAGACGCCTAACCCGACGATCGATTATCGCTATGGGAATCTCTCATACGATAACCCCTCGGTCACTGGACATCGTAAATCGGTGCACTAGATGGATCCCCGATACATCTCTCAAGATAGAAACATGAAAAATCGGATGCACCGCCTCGGATCGGACGGCAGATCAACTCATGGTAACCTCGCTTACCCCGCGACAACCGATATCGCCAACGTACCTTGGATCGAAGTCATTACACCGTAAGTCCGTGACATGTATAAGAGAATGTATGTAAGGAATCAAGACTTGGAAATTAGTATGAAAGGAAGAATTGTTTTTCCGACGGAAATATTCCGAACGTCGGAAAGGAAAAATGTTCGTTGTTGAGAATTGGATTCTCAAAATGCATTATTTGAAGAGTATGGAACTTATTATATTTATGGAAATTTATTTTTACGGATTTGGTCACGTGGGGCCCACCCGAAATTTTACGTTTTGTGGGGCCCACGAGGGTTACGGAATTTTACGGGCGAATGAGAGGAGACACGTGGCACCCTCCCACATGGCTTGGTCGAATTTATGCAAGGGCATAATGGTCATTGACCAAGGTAAAAGATTAGTCTTGCTAGAGCTTGACATTGTTGACCAAGTCAAGAGCCATTTGGCTTGATCTCTTCCCTCTAATTTTAACAAGTGTTATGATCCAAGCCTCCATCAGTGTTATAAGTATACTACTAGTAGCAAGACTTGAGCATTCTACACTTAGTGAAATTTTTCAAGAACTAGTCTTGTGCAAGAACTTGTGCTCTCGGCTGGCGAGCTTTTCACACAATTTTTTTGCAAGTGTTGTCCATTAGCCACAAGACTTAAACCCAAGGTTCCTAAGAGTGTTGTAAGGTTATCTCAATAGAAATATTTCGGAAAAAACGCATTTTTACGTTAGTCGCAAGGCGGAAACTAAGGGAGTTCTTCAACTTTGAAGTTGGAACTTGAAGATGGGTTCTTCATAGGCCTATAAGGAGTGCTTGGAGCGGATTGGAACCTAAGGAAAGGAGCTAAGAATTGCTAAGGCGCGACTTTGGAATCTTGGAAATTTTAAGGGCTTGGAAAGGTATATATTTTGTCGTTTTAGCAATTAAGTTTACTTATTGTTGTAGCTATGGTTATTAGCAAGAATGAGATGTATATTATATAGTTGGATTAGTGTATTGGCTATTGGAACCCTAAATCCGAAAACTAGCATGTTAGCCTTAAGACTACAATTCAAGTTGATTATTCGTTAAGTCGTCGCATGTTGTGTAAGAAGGAAATTGTAGTTGTTGAAGTGGTTTATAACTATATAACATGTTAGACCTTAGAACTTGTAATTTAAAAAGGTTTGGAAAAGACTTTGAATTGTTAGTATGTAGTTGGCCGAGAATGGCTTGGAGTTTTAAACTACTTCGTATGATTTGTGGGGCGGAATTTTACACGTATTGTAAGGCGTGTAATCCCCTTTGGTTGGTTGTTGTTTGGAGCCTTAAATGTGGCATGTTTGGTTATTGTATTCGGCCTTGAAAAAGGTGGCAAAGTGAGTAGAAACAAAGGAAGTCTTTGCCCGATTTTCCGTAGAATTGCAGATCGTATACTTAGTATTATTCTACGTTGAGACTAAAAGTTGATAGTCTTGTTGTGACCATTATAGGTTGACACTTCTCGTCACGCGTATTCGGCTTAGCTTGTGGATTTTAGCCATAAGGTATGTGAACTATCTCCTCTTCAGCATGATTCCTCAAGATAAAGAAAGTATGTCCTACTCCCAAATGATCCATTCCTCGTTGTACTTGGATTGCCTAGTATAGAATTTGTTCTATGTACTTCCTTTATTGTACTTTGATGTTTAAATTGTAAGTTGTAAAATCCATTGCCTTAGTGGAGTTTGGATTCGTAAGAGTGAAAGTATTTTGCTTAAAGTACATAGTCTTGAAAAGGAAGTGGTTTCCAAATCTTTTGGCCGGCCTTAGTTCCAAAACCTAAGGGTCATTATAATGACCTTAGGGGAGTCAAAGGAGTGATTTACTTAATGGTTTTAAAAGAGGAGAAATGACATGATTTAAGAGAAGTAACTTGTTTTAAAGGTGTGAGTTACTTGAGGTTTAAAAGTAGAAGAAACTTGTTTTCTAAATATAAGAGACTTGTAGTATTTTGAAAGTTGAGAACTTGATATATATAAAGCATGTGATACTTGGTTTTAATAGTATAAGTCTCTTGGTTATAAAAAGAATGAAATTGTCTAAAAACCATAAAGGGTTATAACGACTTTATGGGAAGTTGGTTATAACGGCTTTATGGAATGTTTAGAAAGTTGTCTATTTTGATTAATCGGCATAAGTTGCCTAGTTTGTGAAAATTTGAAGTTACTTGGTTTCAAGCTTCGAAATGAGTTTCAAAAAGTATAGTAACTTACTTTGAAAAATAGACATGCCTTGATACTACGGGTGTTAGTATCTTGGGATTTTACATAAAAAGGAGTCTTTTGAAAAGAATGTACGTACGTAGTACTTTGGCTTGATAAATTGAGAATTTGTCTAAGTGTGCCTTGATAAGTACTTTGGCTTGCTAATTGAGAATTATTCTATTTGTTCCTTGATAAGTACTTTGGCTTGATAAATTGAAAATTTGTCTAAGTGTGCCTTGATAAGTACTTTGGCTTGCTAATTGAGAATTATTCTATTTCGCTTGATAAGTACTTTGGCTTGATAAATTGAAAATTTGTCTAAGTGTGCCTTGATAAGTACTTTGGCTTGCTAATTGAGAATTATTCTATTTGTGCCTTGATAAGTACTTTGGCTTGATAAATTGAAAATTTGTATAAGTGTGCCTTGATAAGTACTTTGGCTTGCTAATTGAGAATTATTCTATTTGTGCCTTGATAAGTACTTTGTCTTGATAAATTGAAAATTTGTCTAAGTGTGCCTTGATAAGTACTTTGGCTTGCTAATTGAGAATTATTCTATTTGTGCCTTGATAAGTACTTTGGCTTGATAAATTGAAAATTTGACTAAGTGTGCCTTGATAAGTACTTTGGCTTGCTAATTGAGAATTATTCTATTTGTGCCTTGATAAGTACTTTGGCTTGATAAATTGAGAATTTGTCTAAGTGTGCCTTGATAAGTACTTTGGCCTGATTAATTGAGAATTAGCCTATGTGTGCTGGAAATAGCCGATTGTGTGCTATTGGTATATCATCGTTTGGTCATTCCGGGTTTGGCATTTGCATTCCGCGGAATTGCTACCCACGACGCGAGGAATACCTCATGCGGGTCCGTATGACTTACGCGGTGAAATAGTCCCACGCGCGGTCCGACCTATGCGAGGAATACCTCATGCGAGTCCGTAAGTGGCTTACGCGCGGGTGAAATAGTCCCATGCGAGAATACCTCACGCGGTCCACGCGCCTACGCGGTGAAATAGTCCCGGGAGTAGGATAGTTAAATGATACTACGCGGATGGTCCTGTTTGATCACGAGCTTCCTATTTTATATCAGAAGGATACTACCGTTTACTCTCATGTTAGTAAGGCACAATGTGTTGTAATTTGATTATCATATATGTCCCCGGATTTGGTTGTGTTACCCTATAGTCATGCTTTTACGATGTGGGATTCCGGCATGAGACCACGGCATTTAGGACACATGGGACTTGGTGTTCATGTATCCTTATTAGTGTTATTACATCATGGATCGCCGTGAGGAAGGATTCCACGCATGATTGATATTACGGGCGTGAGACCCATAGTTATATTTGAGTAGTGACTTTGAGGCTGCGTCCCCGACTTGATATGATCGCTTATGTGTTACGCATCGTAGGTTGGCTATCGCAGACGTGTCTCCTGCTTTGTTTAGACTGTTATGATTTTATTACAATACTTATCGCTCACATACTTGGTACATTCTTCGATCGACCTCCTTCGGCCGCGTTCATGCCGCAGTTTAGGTGCAGATTTGGTGATCGGCAGTGTAGGACCGCCGTAGTTTTGGATAGCTCCTCTGCTCGTGAGTTTATCATTTTGGTATAGTTCCTTTAAATGTGCTTTTACGATTATGGTATGCGGGGCCTTGTCCCGTCATATTTCAGTAAAACTCTTAGAGGTCTGTATTCATATGTGGGATTGGACTCATGAACAATGTAGTGTCTTTTTTTATGTATATTATATGGCAGCCTTGTCGGCTTTGCCTTGCACGTACGATTGGTTTTCAAGAAAGAAAAAAAAATGAGGTGTTATTTAATTTCCGCAGTTTACTTAGTTGTTAAGGTAGAAGGGTGCCCAGGTAGGGCACCAGTCACGGGCCCGGGGTTCGGGGTGTGACAGTTTCCCTTTCTTCCCGAATCTCATCACACCCTTCATGGGTGACACCTTCAGGAAAACCAAATCATCAACCTCGAACTCCAGATGCCGACGACGATGATCTGCATATGACTTCTGTCGACTCGAGTACCAAGAATCGCTCTGGATAAGCTTCACCTTATCCACCGCTGTATGTCAGGTCTGGTCCCACTAAGCGCACTCGCCATCAAACCAGCCTATCGGCGATTTGCACTTCCTCTCATAAAGGCTTCATAAGGCGCCGTCGAATCGGAGTGGTAGCTATTATTATATGCAAACTCAACTAGAGGCAAATGATCCTCCGGTACCACGAGTCAATAACACATGCTCGCAAAGATATCCTCGAAGTGCGGATAAGGCGCTCTGCTGTCCGTCATGCGAGGATGGAATGCGATACTCGCTCACTGCCCCTAGACCATACGGAAAGACCTCCGAAGTTAGCCAAATGGCGGGCTCTGTCGGATATGATAGAAATAGGGACCCATGCGATCAGACGATCTCTGGATGTAAAGTCTGGCATAATTGTTACACCGTAAATTCAAGAGGTTAAGTTAACGCATTTAAAGGAAATAATATTTCAAGTTGGAAAGTTAGGTTGGCAAAAGGTTGTGGGCAGATTTTCAGCCAACTTTGGGCGGTATATCTCCTAGTGCCTTAGGAGTTTTGATGAGTTTTAAAAGACTGGTATGAAGGTTGTTGAGTCTTGTTTCCAACGCAACAAACCACTCGTCGTTTGGACATCGGGTAGGAAGTTACGAGCGTTAGAAGTTCTATGGGGCCGACGCAGGACGATCTTCCCAAATAGTGTCGCGGCCTTGTGGCGCCGATATTTCCGAAAGTCCTCGAGGTTGCAGCCGGAATCGAGGGTGGCGCGAATGCAGGAAATTCTCGATAGTGGAAGTCTTAGCCGACGGCCAGGGCCGCGCGCGGCGGGATTTTTGACGCTAGTAGCGGGCGAAAAACAGGGGATATTTTGATAAAAGGCCTATGGGAGGGTGACAAGTGTCCCTCCCATCTTTTGACCAAAGGAGTGTCTTATTTTAGGGCCAAGTCTTCAAAACTTGGCCATTTTGCAAGGGTTTCCCAAAAGAAAATCCTCTTCTCTCTCTCAAATTGATGAACCCCGGTGAGATTTTTGGAAGGGCTTCAAGAAGGAAAAGTTTTGGCACGCTTGTAGAGGACTCTTGTGAGTAATTTTGAAGTGAAGAAGATTTCGGAAAGAGGGCTTCTTGAGGTAAAATCTCCTCCTTCTTGTATATTTGAAGATTTCAAGTTATAGTAGTTAAGAAGTGAGCCTGAGGCTGTTATATTTAAAGCTTGAAAAGATCAAAGGTGTCGACTTGTGAAAACCGAAATGGGCATGTTAGCCACTCATGTTGTAATCAATTGGGTTGTTAGCTTAAATCATTGCATGTTATATATAGGGGGGGTATGTAATTGGTTATGATTTATATAACATGTTGGGATAACGAGTTGGGTTAAAAAGGAAATTGATAATTGTTGTGATATTATAACCGAATGTGACTTGGAATTATTGGATTGTTCTGTATTATGGTGGGGCAGAATTTTACGCGTCCTGTAAAGGCGTGTAATCCCTTTAGTTAGTGGATTGTTGTGCCTTAAATGCGGCGTTTGGTTATTGAATTCGGACCTTGAAAAAAGTGGAAAAGTAAGTAGAAACAAAGGAAGTGCTGTCCAAATTTTCCGTAGAACGAGGGACTTTTCATTAGAATATATTACGTTGAAGCTAGAAGCTAATAGACGTATTATGGTCATTATAGGTTGACATCTACGGACGGCATATTGGACTTGGCAAGTGGATTAAACAATAGAGGTATGTAGAACTCTTCCTATCTCTTGAGCATGAGTAGTTATAACTGTATGGTACGGTAGACGTACGTGATTTTTTTAAATGAAGTGAAGTCATTTGATATATTTGACTTGTTTTAAGGATGTCTAGTTGGTTGAGTTAGAGAATTAACTCACGTGTCCTTAAGGAAGAGTTATAAGAATGGTTTATCCTAATAAGGTAGACAAGGATTTCTTGACATGATCAAGTATAGAATACTAGATTTGGGAAGTATTGATTCTTGAACTATTCTAAAGTTAAGAAACTTGTTTCCTAAGTTAAGATTTTTGAAGTATTTTGAAAGTAGTGTAACTTGAATCAAGTACAAGCCTCTTGGTTATAAAGAGAGAAAAGTGGTCTAAAACATAAAGAGTTATAACGCTTTATGGGAAGTTAGTTATGACGACTTTACGAGATGGTAAGGACGTCTTAGTTCTAATGCATAAAGTTAGTATAACGGCTTTATGGGAAGTTGGTTATAATAACTTTATGGAAGGTTAAAGGAACGGTTTTTCTCGAGTAGATAAACAATGATAAAAGAATGGAAGCTAAGAAAGGCAATTTGATTTAAAGGCATCAATTGCTTAAAGTTATAAATGAGGTCACTTGATTTAGAGCGAAGTATATTTCTAATAGTATAGTGACTTGTTTGAAATGTAGTAAGCCTTGATACTACGGGTGCTAGTATCTTGGGGTCTTATGTGAAGGGATCTTGGAAAAAAATAGAAATACATAGTACTTTGGGTTGAATTTCCCGGACTTGTTAAGTGATATGAAAAGTGCCTTAAGGTCATAAAATGAGATCCATTTTGTACGTTAATGAAAGTCTAAAGAAGTTAGGAGTTACTTGGGCGTCTGTCGGTGATGGAGGATTCCACGGGTATGCTTCCATCGCCTCCTCACGAAGTCTGGGACGTCTGCGGTGATGTGGGATTCCACGTATGCTTCCAGTCATAGTATGAGTTACTTGGGCGTCACGAAGCGGTGATGTGGGATTCCACGGTATGCTTCCTGGTCATAGTATGAGTTACTTGGACGCGTCGACGGTGATGTAGGATTCCAGGTATGCTTCCATGGTCTTAGTATGAGTTTACGGGGACATACCGTCGGTGATGTGGATTCCACGGGTATCTGGGACATGCTTACGATGAGGATTACAGGCATGTAGTTTGAGGTAAGAGTATAAATGAGGGTACACCCCAAGATCGTTATACCACCTTCTTCGTGGTAAGAGTATAAATGAGGGTAAACCCCAAGATCGTTATACCACTTGTTTCGTGGATTTGCTACCCACGATCGAGGAATACCTCATGCGAGTCCATGGGCTTATCGCGGGTGAAATAGTCCCACGCGGCAGTACTGACTATGCGAGAATACCTCACGGGTCCACGACCTATGCGGGTGAAATAGTCCCGGTAGGATTGCAAGGATACCGCAGGCGAGTGGTCTGCTTTGATCGCGAGTCATGCAGAGGCAGAATTCCACGGGCATGAGATATATATATGTATGTATTGTGTATGTGGTAAGCGATACCGTGAGGTAGGATGCCACGGGCGCGTCACAAGGTTGTATTTACTTTTATGGCTGTCGGCAGTGACGGGGGATTCCACGGGCAGAGGATATAGGTATATGCGTGTTGTATGTGTGTACGCTGAAAGTGAGGTAGGATACCAATCGCACGGTTAGATTCAGGTGTACGCCGACGGTGAGGCAGATACCACGGCGCGTCACATGGTTATATTTTGTGTATGCGCACGGTGAGGTAGGATACCACGGCGCGTCACATGGTTAGATTTGTGTGTACGCCCGGCGGTGAGGTAGGATACCACGGCGCGTCACATGGTTAGATTTGTGTGTGCAGACAGTGAGGAAGGATGCTACGGGCGCGTCAGAAGTTAGATTTACACCTAGCGGTCGCGGTGATGGGAATCCGGGCGCGCTTGGATATTTGAGGAGTGGTGTTCATAGCCTCGTGTGACTATGGATCATATGTTGAGGCGGGATGTATAAGGTAAAACTCGACTTTCTTTACTTCCACTTGATGAGCACGATGTCTTTATTAATTTGGTTATCATATATGTCTTCAGTTGTATTTTTGACTATTATGATTTAAATTACAGTACTTCCAGTTTTGCATACTTGGTACATATTTTATGCGGCCTCGCCGGGGGCTACGTTCATGATGCGAGTTGAGGTACATAGCTTGGCGATCCGCACTCGTAGGATCATTTGTTCGGTTCTGAAAGCTCCGTTTCTCGGAGGCTTTGTTTTGGTATGGTTCCTGAAGTCGTTGACTTTGTAAATTCAGGGGTATGGCGGGGCCCTTGTTATACCCGTATTTCGAGGAATATGTCGTGAGGGAATCGTAAAAGTCTAGCCTTAAAGTTTAGGCACAAGAAGTTTTTGGGCACAACTCACAAAAGCGAATAGTTTTCCAGGAAAGCGTTTCCACGACTTTCGTAGGAGTAAATTCCGCTATGCCATTTCTAATTTTTGCGGATTTTTCCGAGAGGCGTAACACTTTGGACCAACGAGAGGCGACACTTGTCACCTCTCATTGATGGATGTTACACGGCAATAGGGCGAATGGATGGCCATCCTTGTCATGTAGTTGGTAGGATATTTTGTGTGCAAGTTGGCGAGGACACTTGCCTAAATCTTCACCTACACTTGCCTTGCACTTGCCAGCATCATCTTGACCCTTGGTTGGCCATGGCTTGACCTATAAATACCCCCTTAAGATGAAGAGTTCTTCATCCACAAATTCCTTTCCAAGTCTTGAAAATCCTCTCCTCTCCCTTAAGCCTCTTTTCGTCCAAACACCTCCCCTTTGGAGAAGCAGCCGAGGCTACCCCTAGCCTGGCCGAAATCTACCCCCTCCCTTGGTAGAAAAGTTGCCTTCTAGTATTGTTATAATGCCCAAAATACCCTAGCCCAAATCCCTTAGTACTTAGTAGAAGTTGTGAAAAACTTCTAAGGTTTCCTTGGAGCGTACAACTTAGGAGCTAAACCTTGCTCAGGCGCGACTTTTATCTAGGATATTATTGGGCTTACCGAGGTAAATAATCCTAACCCTCTTTTGTATTAGAGAATGTATACTGTAGAAGTATAAGAATAAGTATTAAATACTTAGAAGAATATTATAGAATAGAATTGAACTGTTATCACAGTAGAAGGGTTTAAAAGAAGAATAATCAAACTGTACTTACTTAGGAATTTGTTTTCACGATGAACTTGAGTAGCTCACCGGGTAGGGAAGTGCTGCCCAATTTTCCGTAGAATAGAGAACCCTCTGCTTAGAACTGTTTTCAGAGTAGTCTGAACGTTGATAGACGTGTCTGACTATTATAGGTTGACTCTCTGCGCGCGACATATTCAACTTGGCAGGTGGTTTTTACGTAGAAGGTATGTGATTCTTCCTAAAGCATGATATTTTACAATATATATGTAAATGCGGTAGCGTACGTATGTTAAGCGGATAATAACTACGGCAATGTCTTTTGACTTAAGCTGAATAATACTTACGGCAATGTCTCGCGACTTAAGCACGAATAATAAGGATCGAAAACATTTCAAAAGAATCTTTGAATCATTTTTATGAAGAGAACTAATTGGTTTTAAAGCGAAGCTTAAGAGTTGTACTAGCTTTATGGGAAGTTAGGTATAACCACTTAAGCTTAATAAAAGAAACAGTTACTATGTGTTTATATGAGACTTATATTGATTTGTGAAAAGAATAAATAAGATGGTTTGATAAGTAGACATGATATGATGCTATGTGTGTTAGTGTCTTGTAACGCGTTTGTATAAGAGGGTATTCTTGTTGTGCTTATGTTGTTTAACGATAAGTCGTTATGTTAGTATAATATCACTCGCTCTTGACATATTACAGGGGTTAGGCGCCTCCGTCGGGGGTAGACTCGAGCGATGCAGGACCGTGGATTCGAGAATACCTCATGCGGGTCGAGGACCTATGCGAGCTACGGGAGTTCGAGGTTAGTGATGCGGGGTTATACCTCATGCGGTCTATGTGGCCATGCGGACTACGAGTCGGGGCGATCTTAGGAGTAGCTACCCTCGATGCGGGGTTATGCACCCTATGCGGGCCTATGTGAGTGGCCTATGCGGACTACGAGTCGTGATTAGGCTTGCATGGTGATACTACGGGCATTGGCCTGCTTGATCATTCGCAGCCTAGAAAAGACACATTACAGATTTACTATTGTTGCTCTTGTTTGTGATGTGTACCATATGCGGTTTCCTTGGTTGTTTCATACATATTTGTAAACATTTTTAAATGATATGTTTTCATTTAAGTACTTTACAGTTTCACATACTTAGTACCCGTTGTACTGACCTCCTTCGGGGGGCTGCGTTCATGCATCAGGTAAGGGCAAACAGGTGCTAGATCCACATCCTTAGGATCTCTACGTTGGTGTCGGGAGCTCCATCTTCTCCGGAGGCTCTACTTTTGGGTATGATCTCCCTGTTGTAGTTAGTTTTGTACGATCGGTATGGCGGGGCCCTGTCGCCATAGTTGTTATTTCCTTAGAGTGCAGTCATGTTATGCGGTTGGGAGGTAGCTTGCAAACCTTGGTTTATGTATATATATGCCAAAGGCAACCCTTTCTCGAAAGCGTATCATTTACAATTATTTCATGTCTTGTTTTATATTCCGATTTTCTCGATGTATGACTACTTGGTGCGGGTAAAGCACGATCCACGGGCCAGGCAGGTCGTGACAAAAGTTATGTCGAGCGATTAATCCTCGAAAAGTGTCTACGAGCGTATCTAGTAGAGTCTTGATTATCGGTGTGTTGCGCACCACACCAATGTCGAGGAGGCTATAGGATATTTAGGATTGGTTTCATTCTTCTCATTACGAGATCGTGCCTTAGAGTATGTTAAAAGTTGGACCCCTAACGTATTCCTTTTACCCATGCTGATTATGCCTCCACGTAAAACCTTGGGCGGAGAAGGCAAAGCGGCCGGAGGCGCGATCGGACAAGTTCACGAGGGCTCGGGCCCGATCTATACGAGATGGCGAAGTTCCACGATGCCGCCGGTCCAGCGAGACCACGCATCTACCCGCACCTCGCGTCCCGCGGCACAGGCGGAGGAGTTAGGAGTCTGAGGAGATAACTTGTTGGCGAGGATCGTGGCGAACATGAGGCGGTGGATCAGCCGATTCAGTCCAGCCCCATCGTGCAGAAGTGGTTCACGAAGCGAGAGAGTTTGAGGCTACGAGACTTCACGAGTTGTAGCCGCGAGTTTGCTGGTGAGGCGGAGGATGATCCGCAGGAGTTCATCCGTCGCCTCTGAGGATTTTGAGAGTGATCGGGCGTGGAGGCGAGTCCGTGATCTTTAGTTCACATAAGGCCGCGTGATACGCAGTCGATTGGTTGATTCGTGGGAGTTATCCCGGGAAAGCACGTCCCAGCTACTTGGGATGAGTTCTCGAGGCCTTCTCACTCATGCGCCTCACGCGGATGAGAGGCGCGGGTGATAGATTTTTCTTCTTTGAGGCGAGAGGGCGCCTTGTCGGGAGTACAATGTCGAGTTTGATTCATTGGCTCGATATGTCCCAGCGTTGGTAGCAGATATGGAGGATAGGTGCACCGCTACGTCCAGGGCTAGATGATTATATGGTGAAGTCATGCGGGTGTTTCTCTTCGGGGGTATGGGCGTTACCGCATGCGGCTCATGCTCTTGGATGTGAGCGTAGAGACCGGCGGGTTAATGGCGGCGAGAAGAAGACCGGGGCGGCGGTCTTTTGGTGGCTATCGTGGTGGCGGCCTGCGGCATTCTAGATTTGCACCACGCGGCCGGCTCGAGCACTCTGCGGAGTCCTCGGTGCGGCCGGGGATATTCGAGGCGGACCGGGGCCAGGGGCCATCGTCGGCGGCGAGAGTGCGGCGATCGGGACCACCCTCGGTGTGGCCGTCGCGGTAGATCCCAGAGTTGTGGTGCTGCTACGGGAGCTTGTTTCCGGTTGTGGCCAGCGGTCACTATCGCGGCTGTCCGACCGAGGCGATCTTGATGGTAGGGTCGACCCTACGAGTTCTTTCGCCTTGGGTATTCTTCATCCCCGGCTACTCGCCGAGGGCAAGGTTATTATACCCCATGGTTCCAGGTATGTATGCGAGGGCGTGCGTGCGAGAATCACGGCGAAAGATTGGAAAGGAAGAAAGAGGTGATTTTTCCACGGAAAAGTTTCCGGTTTTGTAAGGAAAAAGGTTCGTTAAGGGAATTGGATTCCCAGTTTGGTATTCGGACTTCACGGAATATTAGAGAATTATGGAATTTTTTTGGAAATGGTCACGTGGGGCCCAGGTGAAATTTACAGTTTTGTAGAAGCCAGCTTTGTTTTGAGATTTTGGCCATTGTGGATATTTTCGGAAGATGTTTTATTTTGGGCCATTAGGAGGGTGACACGTGTCACCCCTAAATGGCTGGCCAGGAATGTCGTTTGAGCCGAAGTCTGGAGGTTAAGTCGTTTTTGGCGAAGCGTTTTACATAACTTGCGAGGAAAATTCGGCTATGTCTTTTCTTATTTTTGCGGATTTTTCGAGTGATGAAATGTTTTGGACCAACGAGAGGCGACACTTGTCACCTCGAGTTGGTGGAGTTCGACGGCACCCGGGCGTTTGAAGGTCAGTTGGTGAGATATTTTGTGAGGATTTGTGGAGTAGGGACTAGGGGCACTTGGGCACATCTTGGCCTACAACTTGTTTAACACTTGGCTAGATCTTGGCCCTGGTTGGCCTTTGCTTACCCTATAAATACCCACTCCCTTTGAAGACTTCTTCTCTCAAATCTCTAAAGTCTTGAGAACCCCCTCTCCTCCCTCTTGTTGACTCTCGTCCAAGAGCCTCCCCGCCCCCGTTCATGTGGCCGTGTGGCCGTGAGCCTACTCTCCCCATCCTAGTAGGCCACTTGGTGAGCACCACCACCTTGGGGTGTTCTCGTAAGTACCACTCTTGGTAGAAATACTCTCAAAGTATTGTTATAATGCCCAAATACCTTAGCCTTATGCCTTGTAGTATTCCAAAGATACCTCATCGTAGAGCAGGAAATACTACAGTATGTCCTTTTGTCTCTAGCAGAAACCACAAGGAAAATCTCCATGGTTAGTTGGAGTGCTATGTAGAAGTTGGTTAGAACTTCTAAGGGTTGTTTGGAGCGGGATGGAGCACCCGGAGTAGGAGCGAAACATTGCTAAGGATCGACTTTAAACTCGGATAATTATGGGCTTATCGAGGTTATTATCTTGTCCCTATTGTAATTGGATATTACTTGTTGTTAGAATATATAGTTGAAGTATACTATATATAGAAGAGCGTAGTTGTTGGCAATGTCTTTTGACTTAAGCTGAAGAATAAGGCCCGAACTAAGCGTAATTACATAGTGTATTACGATGAACTGTATAGTAATTGTACCCGTTCGGGTTAGATGTATAACCCCACGGGTTGGCTTGGTAGCAGGCCTCGATAGAGAGGAGATTTCTGTGGCGGGGAGAGTCTTCTTAATTTTATGTAGAATGTTCTACGATGTTAATAAAGCGCTTTGTGGCCTTATAGGTTGAAGTGCTCGTGTGACGTAATCTTCTTGGCTAAGGAGTAGCAGAGCGGTTTGAGGTACTTGGGCGTTTTGCTATTAGTCGATACTCGTCGCGGTATGTGAACCTCTTCCATCCTTCTAGCATGATATGTGTGAACTATGTATACGGTGAGCGTACATGTGTTTGATTGTTTGTAAAACATAAAGTGTTATAACGGCTTTATGGGAGTTGGTTATAATGACTTTATGTAGGTAAGAAAATGGGAAGTTAGGTATAACGGCTTAAGAATGTTTCTGCGATTTTGGAAGTCGGGATGTGTATCGACAAACCACTGCTGCGTTAATAAAAGGTAATTTTTGAATAATTAATTATTTGCAACAGCAGTAGAAACTTGCATCTGCATAGAAGGTAAGATAAGACAATATGATATTACATTTCTAGATCATGGTCTTTGTAATAAGATTGTTATAAGCAAGAATATCCTACTCACATAAGGCTTATGTTTCTTAGATTGTTTAAAGAGAATTATATTCTTGAATGAATAAGACTATGAACTACGAAACCTTTCTAAAATAAAGCGTGAGCATTTGAAATTAGGCAAACTTGGGCGTTTGGAAAATAATGTTGTTACTTGGTTTTACAAGGTAAGTGTTTTAGTTTACTTAAAAAGAGATCACTCTATTTTATACTCACGGGTATTGTGTGACTTATGTGATAGGAGCGGATCTTTTAAAGATTTAATGTATGAAATACGTTGGGGTTAGATACTCGAACTTGTTAGTAGAAGTACCTTGGGTGAATAACTTGATTGTATTGGTTTGTGATAGCCTTGTAATACTTTCTTGTTGATATGATAAGTAAACATGTTAGGATGTTACTTGTGTTAGTATCTTGTGATTGTTATGTAAGTGGTCATTCTTCTTGTGCTTACATTGTTAAAAGGTAAGTCCATTGTACGTTATTATATCACCTACCCCTTGTGTATCTGAGGGCTTGCCACCCTTGATGCGAATTACTATACGGCATATGCGGTCCTTGAGACTATGCGGAGGCTGCGGTATGCTCGAGGATTGGTGATCATTCGGGTGTTTAACTTTGATCGGGGAATTCCTATCACGGTCTACGAGGGACTATCACGGTCCTTGAGGGCTATGCGGTGCGGAAGTCGGGGCGGATCTGAGGAGTTAGCGCCGATCACGGGGTATACCTCGGGTGGTCTAGACCGGATTCGAGGAATACCTTATGCGGTGCAGTGTGTGACCTATGCGGGCTGCGAGAGTTCGAGAATAAGCGCACATTGTCTGCGGGCGATGGCGGCTTGATCATGTAGTGCGGTCTAGAGAGACCTCGTGATACGATTTATGGCATTTGTGGTGCGGGGGTCTTAGTAGTCGGCTATGCCTTCGTACTTACCGTGCGGTCTTATTATGATGACTTTGGCGTGAGTCACGACTTGACATAGCTTATTTGTTGTGAAGCGTAGTTTGGTTATCATACATGTCTCTCTGCTTTATATAGACTACTATGATTTGATTCTGATATTACTTCTGATTTCACATACTTGGTACATGTTATGCGACCTCGCCCGGGCTGCGTTCATGCCGCGAGAAAAGGTACACGATCGATGATCCTCGCTCTTAGGGTCCTGATTCGGCATTTGAGAAAGCTCTGTTTCTCGGAAGCTTGCCGGTGGTATAGTCCACTGTCGTTGTAGGTATTTACATTCGAAGTATGGCGGGGCCTGTCCCGCCATAGTTATTACAAATCTTAGAAGTGTAGTACTATTATGGCGAGTTTGTATAAAGGATTAAAGCTGTTCTCTTTAAAGATTGTTTATATATGCTTAGAAAGGCAAGTTTTATGATTATTGTTTTATATACATTGTCTCGGGTTATGTTTTATGTTCGTGATTACTACGATGTTGTATCACTAGGTGCAAGTGAGCACGATCCGGGCAGGTTACGGGCGTGAGTGGTATCGAGCGATTAATCCTCGGAGAAAGTGTCTACGAGCCGTATCGGTAGAGTCTTGATTATCGATTGTGTTGTGCACCACGCCCGATGTCGAGGAGGCTATAGGATATTTAGGATGGTTTCTATTCTTCTCACTCGAGATCGTGCCTTAGGCGGTGTTGAAAGTTGGACCCTCGGCGAAATCCTTTCCCTTATCGTTATGCCTCGCGTGCGGGCAACCGGGCCTGAGCGGCGGCCGAGGCTGCGAGTAGAGTTGAGAGGGTTGCGTGGGCACGTGCCCAATACCACAGGCGGTGTTTTATTCGGGGAGTTATGCTCGTCACTAGCCCCGGAGTTTATGCAGCGGCGATTCCTCTGCGGCCATGACTTTGAACCTTCAGTTCCACGGCCAGAGCGAGAATATAGATGGCAAAGAGGCAACCACATTAATAGCTATGAATTTGGCTACGGAAAGTATACCGATATACCGCATGAGTCTTGATGACTATCTAAGAGAGGGTTGTGCGAAGTAATTCTTCGATTGAAGCTTGAGCATGGCACGTATGCGGGTTTATAACCTTGCGGCGAAAGCGTAGAGATCGGCGGGATAACGAAGGACAACGAAGGGGCGAGCAGCTAGGTCGCTTTGGTAACCGAGGCAAGTCGCCTCGTGGCGTTAGATTATGCATCCACGGTGCGAAAAAGGTCCTCCACGGGAGTTGATGCGTTCGGGGTATCGAGGAGTTGGTCAGAACTCCAGGGTTTTCGATTCACTATGCGACAGACGTCATCCCGGGGAATGTCGTCTTTTAGATTGGTACTTGTTGTACCTGTGGCCGTCAGGGCCATGTGTCGAATAGGTGACCTAGTAGAAGGACTTTGTCTTCAGTACCGGTGGGTAGTTCGTCACCTTCCTTAACTATGCGCCCTACGGGGCAGGTTCGATTAGGACGACATAGGGGAGTGAAGCAGTAGATGCAGGCATATCCTAAACCCTCTAGAGTTTTGTTTATGTGATAAGGTGATTATACCTTAAGTCTTATGTTACGTAGCGATATGTTAGTTGTGATTAGAAATCATGGTTGTTTAGCAGAGTAAGATGTTGGGGATAGAGAAAGTGTGAGCCTTAGAGTTTTACGTAGAGACCTTAGAGGTAAGGCCGTCTCGAGTAAGAGACGTATGTTGATGTTTGACCGCTTATAAGTGCATTGTGCCGTGAGCTATGTTTTTGGGATAAGTCCACGAGTAGCGTAATATGAGAGAGGGTAGTTGAGCTCGAGAAGACGCTAGGTTTTAAATAGCGTGATTAGTGAGAGTTTTCCTCGGGAAGCTAGTGTTTTGGCGTTCTTGGGTCGGGTTGAGGCCACGTTGGGTCAACCAGCGGCTGTATGGTGGTAGGGTCAGGTTGTGGTGGTCCCTTGTGATGGTCGTGAGGTGTTAGGCCCAAATTTAGTTAACCAGCGTGCGAGTTCGTGGATGCGTTCGACCGATGGTCGGGCGATGGGGGCGACTATCGTGTTCTTGGTCGGTCGTTCCTCGGCGATGTTGATGTTATATGAAAGGTTGTAAACTGCAGGGGTGCCTACCTTCACCTTATGGCGACGATGAAGCCCGAGTTGTGGCTATTTTCATTTCCAAGAATTTTACGAGCGGGGTTAGGAACTCGGTGAGTCTCGAAATCGCGTTCGCCTCGGGCGATGTTTTGATTTGAGGTATTGTGAGGATCGTTGTCTCGGTTGAAGTGTTTAAGCTACCATTTGATGTTGGATGTCGTCTTGTAGCGCCTTGTAGGCGAAATGCAAGTTGCGATCGATTGGTTCGATGTTGGCAAGGTTGAATAGTTGGTTCAGCTTGTTCCAGCGAGCGGTGGTTAGGGTGTGGCGAGTTTTGGGAAGCGGAGGAACTTAGCAGGAGTTACTTTGGGCCGCACGAGTTCATATGAGAATAGGCGGGTTGCTATAGGTTAGCATCTGCGTCCGACTTAGGAGGCGTCTGTCCAGGTCGCCCGTATTGTTATGTTGGGAAAGTATCGAAGATCCATCCAGTGTTCGATAATAATGACCACGTTAGAGATAGTAACCCCGAGTTTTGGATCTTTGAAGCGATGTCGAAATGTAGTAAGTTCGAGTGTCGCGGCGAACGGTGATCGCATGCAGGCGGTACCATTTGTTGGAGTGCTTTGAGAAGGTTAATGCCGCGAGCGAAGTGACAAAAGTGGTATCATTTGGTGATGTTAGAGTGTTTCCTCGTGGACTTAGAAGGTAAGCATTTTTGCTTGATTGTTTAGGGCGGTATGGCGGATTGTTCTCGTAAGTATAGTAGTGAAGACTATACTGGCACACGTTTGTTTTGAGACTTAGAAGGAACATTCGGGACGAATGTTTCTAAGAAGGGGAGAATGTTATACCCGTAGTTCGGAGAGTATGTATGCGAGGGCGTGCGTGCGAGAATACGTAAAGATTGGAAAGGAAGAAAGAGGTGATTTTCCACGGAAAAGTTTCCGGTTTTGTAAGGAAAAAGGTTCGTTAAGGGAATTGGATTCCCAGTTTGGTATTCGGACTTCCTGGAATATTAGAGAATTATGGAATTTTTTTTTGGAAATGGTCA
This sequence comes from Przewalskia tangutica, assembly GCA_029844215.1. Lineage (NCBI taxonomy): Eukaryota > Viridiplantae > Streptophyta > Magnoliopsida > Solanales > Solanaceae > Przewalskia > Przewalskia tangutica. The sequence continues at coordinate 42,183,601 of CM056737.1, read as the reverse complement.
CGTGGGGCCACGGGTGAAATTTACGGTTTGTAGAACCCACTTTGTTTCGAGATTTTGGCCATTGTGGATATTTTGGAAGATGTTTTATTTTGGGCCGTTAGGAGGTGACACGTGTCACCCCCAAATGGCTTAATGAATGTCATTTGAGCGAATCAATCTGAGTCGTTTTAGCGAAGCGTTTTACATAACTTGCGAGGAAAATTCCGGCTATGTCTTTTCTTATTTTGCGGATTTTTCCGGTGATGAAATGTTTTGGACCAACGAGAGGCGACACTTGTCACCCCAGTTAGTGAGTTCGACGACCACCGCGGGCGTTTGAAGGGTCAAGTTGGTGAGATATTTTGTGAGGATTTGTGGAGTAGGGACTAGGGGGCACTTGGGCACATCTTGGCCCTACACTTGTTTAGCTTGGCTAGATCTTGGCCACGGGTTGGCCTTTGCTTACCTATAAATACCCACTCCCTTTGAAGACTTCTTCATCTCTCAAATCTCTAAGTCTTGAGAACCCTCTCCTCCTCTTGTTGACTCTCGTCGAGAGCCTCCTCCCCTTTCATGTGGCCTTGTGGCCGAGAGCCTCCTCCTTCCTAGTAGGCCGCCCGGTAGAGCACCCCTGTAGGGTGTTCTCGTGGGTACCACTCTTGGTAGAAATACTCTCAAAAGTATTGTTATAATGCCCAAATACCTTAGCCTTATGCCTTGTAGTATTCCAAAGATACCTCTATCGTAGAGCAGGAAATACTACCGTATGTCCTTTTGTCTCTAACAAAACCTAAGGAAAATCTCCATGGTTGGTTGGAGTGCTATGTAGAAGTTGGTTAGAACTTCAAGGGTTGTTTGGAGCGGGATGGAGCACCCGGAGTAGGAGCGAAACATTGCTAAGGATCGACTTTAAACTCGGATAATTATGGGCTTATCGAGGTAATTATCTTGTCCCCCTATTGTAATTGGATATTACTTGTTGTTAGAATATATAGTTGAAGTATACTATATATAGAACTGAGCGTAGTTGTTGGCAATATCTTTTGACTTAAGCTAAGAATAAGAATCGAACTAAGCGTAATTACATAGGGTGTATTCTGATGAGCACCTCGTATAGTAGAATTGTAGTTCGGGTTAGATGTATAACCCCACGGTTGGCTTGGTGGCAGGCCTCGATAGAGAGAGATTTCTGTGGCCGGGGAGAGTCTTGAATTTTATGTAGAATGTTCTACGATGTTAATAAGCGCCTTATGGCCTTATAGGTTGAAGTGCTCGTGTGACGTAATCTTCTTGGCTAAGGAGTGGCCGAGCGGTTTGAAAGTACTTGGGCGTTTTGCTATTAGTCGATACTAAGCGCGGTATGTGAACCTCTTCCTATCCATCTAGCATGATATGTGTGAACTATGTAGTACGGCAGACGTGCATGTGTTTGATTGTTTGTAAAACATAAAGTGTTATAACGGCTTTATGGGAGTTGGTTATAATGACTTTATGTAGGTAATGAAAATGGGAAGTTAGGTATAACGACTTAGAATGTTTCACGATTTTGGAAGTCGGGATGTGTATCGACAAACCCGCTGCGGCGTTAATAAAAATGTTTTGAATAATTAAAGTATTGGTAAAACCAAAGTAGAAACTTCCATCTGCATGTAAGCTAAGATAAGACAAAATGATATTACATTTCTAGATCATTCTTTGTAATAAGATTGTTATAAACAAGAATATCCTACTCACATAAGGCTTATGTTTCTTAGATTGTTTAAAGAATTATATTCTTGAATGAATAAGACTATGAACTACTTAAACCTTTCTAAAATAAGAAAGCGTGAGCATTTGAAATTAGGCAAACTTGGGCGTTTGGAAAATAATGTTGTTACTTGGTTTTACAAAGGTAAGTGTTTTGGTTTACTTAAAAAGCGATCACTCTATTTTATACTACGGGTATTGTGTGACTTATGTGATAGGAAACGGATCTTTTAAAGATTTAATGTATGAAGTGCGTTGGGGTTAGATACTCGAACTTGTTAGTAGAAAGTACCGGGTGAATAACTTGATTGTATTGGTTTGTGATAGCCTTGTAATACTTTCTTGTTGATATGATAAGTAAACATGTTAGGATCTTACTTGTGTTAGTATCTTGTGATTGTTATGTAAGGGGTCATTCTTGTTGTGCTTACATTGTTAAAAGGTAAGTCCATTTATCTGTTTATTATATCACCTACCCTCTTGTGTATACCGGCGCTTGACACCCTTGATGCGGGTCTATACGGCTATCACGGTCCTTGAGACTACGAGGCTGCGGTATGCTCGAGATTGGTGATCATTCCGGTGTTTATCACGATGCGGGAATTCCTATCACGATCTCACGAGGACTATACGGTCCTCGGCAGCTATCGCGAGTGCGGAAGTCGGGACGGATCTGAGGAGTTAGGCGCGCCGATGCGGTATACCTCGGGTGGTCTAGGACCAGGATTCGAGAATACCTTATGCGAATCCAGGTGTGACCTATGCGGGCTGCGAGAGTTCCAGAATAGACGCCGCACGGTGATCTGGGCGATGGCGAGCCGATCACGTGGTGCGTCAGAAGACCTCGTGATCTGCTTTATGGCATTTGTGGTGCGGGGTCTTAGTAGTCGGCTATGCGCCATTACCCGTGCGGTCTTATTGTGATGACTTTGAGGCGTGAGTCACGACTTGACATATTTGCTTATTTGTTGTGGCGTAGTTTGGTTATCATACATATCTCTGCTTTATAGTACTATGATTTGATTCTGATATTACTTCTGATTTCCGCATGCTTGGTACATGTTATGCGGCCTCCTTCGAGCTGCGTTCATGCTGCAGAAAAAGTACACCGATCGATGATCCTCGCTCTTAGGTCACGATTCGGCATTTGAAAGCTCCGCTTTCTCGGAAGCTTGTCGGTGGTATAGTCCGCATCGTTGTAGGTATTTACATTCGAGGTATGGCGGGGAACTGTCATATAGTTGTTGCAAATCTTAGAGTGCAGTACTATTATGGCGAGGTTTGTATAAAGGATTAAAGCGTTCTCTTTAAAAGATTGTTTATATATGCCGAAAGGCAAGTTTTAACAGTTATTGTTTTATATACATTGTCTCGAGTTATGTTTTATGTTCGTGATTACTCGATGTTGTATCACTAGGAGTGCGGTAAGGCACGATCCACGGGCGGGGTTACGGGCGTGACAAAGTACTCATGGACCAGTCGCCCAGCGAAGGTCGTGCGCGGGTCCCGGTCTGCGGTCCTGAACGCGTTATGCTGTTAATCGGCGGCGAGATCGGAGGCCTACGCTGATAATAAATCCGCAGTACGCCTCGATTTCTGGTTTGATGTGTATGCTTTGATGCGATCCCGGGTTACTCATGTATATATCTCCCGACATGATGGATAGGGATAGAGCACGAGTCCATGGGCTCGCACCGAGTAGCCGCTTTTAGGGTACGCCCGGTGGGTGGTAGCTCGGCGGGTATATGAAGCTTGTCTGTGACCGTGACGTCGATCGTCGGTCTAGCCGGACTTGATAGAGTTGGACCAGATTGACCGGCGTGATCCTTGGGATGGATTGGCTAGTTAGCTTTGCCTACGCCAATGGCTAACGAAGAAAATGAAATGCGGTTCGAGTTTCTGAGGTAGGATTGTTGAGTGGGAGAGGCGCGGTATCGTAGAAGTAGGTTTATTTCCTACCTCGAAGGCTAGGAGATAGTCACGAAGGGTATATCTACCACGTCGTTGGTGTTTGATCAAGGCTGCGGTACCAGATTTCCGTCGGTTCGCGTGGTCGAAGTTCCCAGGGCGTGTTTCAGGCGACCTCACGGGTATCCTCACGAGAGGAGATTGAGTTTTAATAGACATATTGCCGGACACTCGGCTTTATTTCCATTACTTACATCTGAGAATGGCACTGCCCAGATTGAGAAAGTTGAAGAGATCGGCAAGATTTCTTTGGAGAAAGGGCTTATCCGGGCCTAGTGTTTCTCCGCCCAGGAGCCTTAGGTTTTGTTCGTGAAGAAGAAGGGCGGGGCCCCGCATGTGTGTTGATACGGCGGTGAACAAGGTGACCATTAAGAAGCAGATACCGCTTCCGGGATTGATGATTTGTTCGACGATTTGCGGCGCGAAGATGTTTCTCAAAGATTGATCTGCGATCGGGCTATCGTCAGTCGCGGTCGAGAGGTGGATGTCCACTGGGGGTGCATTCGGACGATGCAGGCATTATGAGTTCGAGTCATGTCTTTTGGGTTGACCCGATGCTCGTGATATTCATGGATTTGATGAACGAGTGTTCAAATCATTTTTGGTTTGCGTTTGTGATAGTGTTCATCGATGATATCTTGGTTTATTCTCGCTCGAGCGAGCATCGCGGGCATTTGAGAGTATCTTGTGAGTTCTCGGAGACCAATTAGTTATTGCGAAGTTTTCCAAATGTGAGTTTTGGTAGACTTGGTGGCTTTTCTTAGGCATATTGTGGTGATGGCATTCAGTGAATCTGGCCGAGATATTATCGGATTCGTGAAGTTTGCTTTATCTACGCACCATTGGCTAAGTGACTTCGAGCGGCGAGTTTGATGGGCGATGCTTGTGGCGATTCGAGCGGTTATGTTATTGTATTGCGATCGTCGTGACGGCGATTCGGTTGGGATGTGTGATACATGGCGTAGCAGGTTATAGCATATGCGTCGGCGGGATTACGCCTTGAAGATCTGGAGAGCACTCGCGTGTGGATATTTATCACGAACCCGCGAGCCTCAGGTATATGGTTTCGATTCTTTGAAAGAGGCGCCCGTTCTTACTCTTCCGGAGGTCGAGCGGTTATGTTGTGTATTGCGATCGGGCATCGGGTTGAGATGTGTTGATGCGTTAGCAAGGTTATATGCGTCCGGCGGTGAGGAACTACCCGCGCGATTTGGTGGCGGTGATTCGCGCCTTGAAGATGGAAGCACTACTTATGGGGTTCGTATGGATATTTATCACGAGACCACAGAGCCTCGGTATATCTTTCGACAGAGGCTGAACTTCGACGAAGGCGGTGGTTAGAGTTGCTTAAGGATTACGATGTTGATATCACTGTACCACGGGAAGGCCAATGTTGTAGCGGATGCTCTTAGTCGTGGTCGATGGGAGCCTATCGGATGTGCGACTAGAGAGGAGGGCATGGTTCGTGATTTGCATCGATTAGCAAGCCTTGGTGTCCGTTTGATTGATTACGATAGCGGTGGGGTTAGAAGTTAGTGAGTTGCGAGTCTTCCATCATCGAGAGGTGAAGAGGAAGCGATTCGAGATCGAGCTTTGATTCGATATCGTGTCTGACTCTCCGTGAGGCAAGAGGTCCTTTTGAGTAGCTTTGATGGGGTGCTAAGGTTTGGCGAGTTGTGTGTTCGGATGTTTGAGACTTGGCGGAGTTCTTGGGGAAGCCGCGGTAGCGCGTTACTCTATCCGTCGGTCGACCAGATGTACCACGACCTTAGATCCGTGTATTGGTGGGATGGCTTGAAGAGGGCGTTGCGAGTTAAGTAGCTCGGTGCAGTGTTGTCGGCGGTGAAGGTAGAGCACGGAGGCACAGTGGTTTGTTGCGACGATTGAGATCCGACACGGAAGTGGGAGGTAATCAACATGGATTTTATCACGGGATTACCTCACACTCGGAGGAGACATGATTCTATATGGGTTATCGTCGACGGTGTGAAATCAGCCACTTTCTTCCGTCGGGGCGACTTTTGGTGAGGATTATGCGGACTTTACATCAGAGATCGTCAAGCGCATGAGTCCTATTTCGATCATATCGACAGAGGATCCCGATTTAGGCTAACTTACGGAGGTCTTTCGAGAGGTTTAGGGACGGTGAGCACAGTACTACATTCCATCCACGACAGACGGACGGGCGGCGCACTATCCGGACTCTTGAGGATATCTTTGCGAGCTGTGTTATCGACTTGAGGGTAGTGGGAGGATCATTTGCCTCTAGTTGAGTTTGCGTACAATATGCTTCCACTCCAGGTATTCGGATGGCGCCTTATGAGGCCTTGTATGGGAGGAAGTGCAGATCGCCTATAGGTTGGTTCGATGTAGGCGAGAATGCGATTAGTAGGACAGATTTGGTGCAGCGGCGATGGATAAGGTGAATCTTATCCGAGAGAGGTTCTTGCGGCCGAGTCGGCGAAGTCATATACGAGATCATCGTCGTCGGCATCAGAGTTCGGAGTTCATGATTGGGTTTTCTAAGGTGTCACCCATGAAGGTGTGATGAGATTCGAAAAAAAACTTCGGCCCAATACATTGGGCGTATCAGATGTCGCGAGGTAGGCAGGTTGCCTATGAGTTGAATCTGCCGTCCGATCGGAGGCGGTCATCCGGTGTTTCATGTTTCTATCTTTGAGAGATGTATCGGGATCCATCTGGGTGCATCCGATTGACGATGTCGGTGGCCAGGGTTATCGTATGAAGATTCCATGCGATAATCAATCGTCGGAGTTAGCATCTGCGGACGAAGGGCGTGGCTTCCGTCAAAGTTACGTGGCGGAGCAGGCTCGGGAGGAGATGGCGTGGGAAGCTGAGGAGGACATGAGGCAGAAGTATCCTCACCTATTCCCCACACCTCCAGGTAATTCACTTTCCTACTTGTAAATTTTCATTATCGTATATGCCTAAGCGTTGTTTTGTGGCCGTGTGTGGCATTTGCAACTGTTTAAGTTATGAAGAATCTTATCGTTAACAGTCTTGGGAAGGAACATTCAGGACGAATGTTTCTAAGGAGGGGAGAATGTTATACCGTATTTCAGTATGCGTGAGGAATACGTCTGAAAAGTCTAGCCTTAAAGTTTAGGCACAAGGCGTTTTTGGGCACAACTCACAAAGCGAATAGTTTTTCCGAAAGCGTTTCCGCGACTTTTCGTAGGGTAAATTCCGGCTATGCCATTTCTAATTTTTGCGGATTTTTCCGAGAGGCGTAACACTTTGGACCAACGAGAGGGCGACACTTGTCACCCTCTCATTGATGGATGTTACACGGCAATAGGGCCGAATGGATGGCCATCCTTGTCATGTAGTTGGTAGGATATTTTGTGTGCAAGTTGGCCAAGGACACTTTCCTAAATCTTCACCCTACACTTGCCTTGCACTTGGCATCATCTTGACCCTTGGTTGGCCATGGCTTGACCTATAAATACCCCCTTAAGATGAAGAGTTCTTCATCCACAAATTCCTTTCCAAGTCTTGAAAATCCTCTCCTCTCCCTTAAGCCTCTTTTCGTCCAAACACCTCCCCCCCCCCCTTTGGAGAAGCTTAGCCGAGGCTACCCACACTAGCCTGGCGAAATCTACTCCCTTGGTAGAAAAGTTGCCTTCTAGTATTGTTATAATGCCCAAAATACCCTAGCCCAAATCCCTTAGTACTTAGTAGAAGTTGTGAAAAACTTCTAAGGTTTCTTGGGCGTACAACTTAGGAGCTAAACCTTGCTCGGTGACTTTTATCTAGGATATTATTGGGCTTCAGGGTAAATAATCCTAACCCTCTTTTGTATTAGAGAATGCATCTGTAGAAGTATAAGAATAAGTATTAAATACTTAGAAGAATATTACAGAATAGAATTGAAGCTATTATCACGGTGAAGGGTTTAAAGAAGAATAATCAAAGCTACTTACTTAGGATTTGTTTTCACGATGAACTTGAGTAGCTCAGGGTAGGGAAGTCTTGCCCAATTTTCAGTAGAATAGAACCCTCGCTTTGAAGCGTTTTTGAGTAGTCGAGCGTTGATAGGCGTGTCGACTATTATGGGTTGACTCTGCTGCGCGACATATTCAACTTGGCGGTGGTTTTTCGAGAAGGTATGTGATTCTTCCTAAAGCATGATATTTTACAATATATATGTATGCGGTAGGCGTACATGTGTTAAGCGGATAATAACTACGACAATGTCTTTTGACTTAAGCTTTGAATAATACTTACGGCAATGTCTGCGACTTAAGCACGAATAATAAGGATCGAAAACATTTCAAAAGAATCTTGAATCATTTTTAACAAGAGAACTAATTGGTTTTAAAGCGAAGCTTAAGAGTTGTACTAGCTTTATGGGAAGTTAGGTATAACCACTTAAGCAATAAAAGCAGTTCGCCTATGTGTTTATAACGGACTTATATTGATTTGTGAAAGAATAAATAAGATGGTTTGATAAGTAGACATGATATGATGCTATGTGTGTTAGTGTCTTGTAACGTTTGTATAAGAGTATTCTTGTTGTGCTTATGTTGTTTAACGATAATTTGTTATGTTAGTATAATATCACTCACCTCTTGACATATTCAGGGGTTAAGGCGCCTCCGATGCGGGGGTAGACTCGAGCGATGCAGGACCGTGATTCGAGAATACCTCATGCGGGTCGAGGACTATCACGGAGCTACGGGAGTTCGGGTTAGTGATGCGAGTTATACCTCATGCGATCTATGTGGCCATGCGGACTACGAGTCGGGGCGATGCGAGTAGCTACCCTCGATGCGGGGTTATGTACCCTATGCGGGCTATGTGAGTGGCCTATGCGGACTACTGGAGTCGAGATTAGGCTTGCATGGTGATACTACGGGCAATTGGCCTGCTTCGATCATTCGGCCTAGAAAAGACACATTCTGATTTACCTATTGTTGCTCTTGTTTGTGATGTGGCACTATGTGCGGTTTCTTGGTTGTTTCATACATATTTGTAAAGCGGTTTTAAAATGATATGTTTTCATTTAGGTACTTTACGATTTCGCATACTTAGTACTGTTATGCGACCTCGCGAGTGCGTTCATGCGCGAGTAAGGGCAGCAGTGCTAGATCCACATCCTTAGGATCTCTTGCGTTGGTGTCGGGAGCTCCATCTTCTGGAGGCTCTACTTTTGGGTATGATCTCCTGTTTTAGATAGTTTTATCTGATCAGGGTATGGTGGGGCCTGTCGCCATAGTTGTTTATTTCCTTAAGTGCATGAGTCATTTATGCAGTTGGGAGCTTGCAAACCTTGGTTTATGTATATATATCAGAAAGGCAACCCTTTTCTCGAAAGCGTATCATTTACAATTATTTCATGTCTTGTTTTATATTTATTTGATTTTCTCGATGTATGACTACTTGGGTGCGGGTAAGGCACGATCCACGAACCGGAGCGTGGGCGACCGCATCCGTCGCGGTTGTTATGTAAACTCTTAGGTGCCAGAGTCATATATTGTGGGTCACCTTTTAAAAAATATTAGAGTATCGCTTTTGGATTTTGTTTATATCGGAAGGTAGCCTTATCGGCTAGCCTATTATTTACTTCATTGTTAAATCTTATGTATGTTTCGCTGATTATCTCTGATGTATACCTGTAAGGGTGCCCAGGTAGGGTACCAGTCGCGGGCCCGGGGTCGGGTCGTGACAAAGGTGGTATCAGAGCAGTTAGTCCTCGGAAAGTGTCTACGAGGCGTGTGCAGTAGAGTCTTGATTATTGATGTGTTGTGCACCACGTCTATGTCGAGGAGGCTGCGAGACATTTAGGATTTGTTTCCATTCTTCTCTCTACGAGATCGTGCGATGAAGTCTACTACTGGTGAATCCTCTCGACTGTTCTATTGTATCGATTATGCCTCGCGGAAAGCGGCGGGGCCAGAAGGGCAAAGCGGCAAGAAGTTGTTAGTGGTACCGGAGGATTTCTAGGAATCGAGCCCAGACTATACGAGGTTATGGGGATCGACGAGATCACCACGCCGGTGATATTAGAGGCGAGGCGGCGATAACACGAGGTTCGGTACACGAGCCTTGATTTCACGGCGGTGAATATCGAGATACGGAGAGCGGTCCGATTATTGACTAGTATTGTGGCGAGCGGCGCCAGCGAGGAGTAGCTAACCTAGAGCCGATAAGCGAGGATTCGGACTTTACGAGTTGTAATCCACCCGAGTTCTATGGTTCGAGTTTGAGAGGACCCTCGAGGAGTTCATTCGGTAGGTGCGTGGACTATCACAGTGCTTAGGGCCTCGGAGACGGTCCGTTGTGTTAGCTTCTTCTGGGTTCTGCGATATTGCGTTGAAGCGGTTAGTCGTGGGTGTTGTCTAGAGGTATGGGTGCTCACTCCGGTGTTTGGGGTGAGTTCACGGGATCCTTCTCAATCACTTTTGCCTCGACGAGGAGAGCCCGGCTTGGATAGGTTCTTGGCGTTAAGGCGAATGGGAGAACCATCGAGAGTACACGGAATTTGACTCATTGGCGGTATGCACCATTGTGGCGGATATGGCGGGCGAGTTCACCGTATGTGATAGGACTAGGCCGATATATGGTTACCGCGTATGCGGGAGTAGCTCTTGACCCAGTATGGATATTGCCGAGATGCGAGCTTATGCACGAGGATTGAGGATAGAGAGAGAGCGGCGGTCTGATCCGGCCAAGAGGCGGGGCGGGAGTTTGAGATAGTTTTCGAGGCGTACGGCCTCGACAGCGAGCTAGGACTACATTTGGTAGCGCAGAGTGCTCCTACCGGCCTTACGGCGAGTGGTTTGACCGCCCGAGATATTCGGGGCGAGTCGAGGGCTCGAAATTTTTGGTTCACGATGTCCGGGATAGTAGCGAGAGGCCACCTTTGCCTCGTGTAGTTCTTGTGGTAGAGCTCATTTTGGGAATGTCGGACTAGGTCGGCGACTTGTTATGCTGCGGCCAGCGGGGCCATTTGGCGGCTGTCGGCTTGAGGTGGTGCGGTGGGATAACGATCTATTAGGTCGATGGCGGGTTCTTCGCCATGATAGCTAGGCGGGATGTTAAATGCAGGCGGTATGGCGAAGGTCGTGGTAGCAGTTCCCAGTTTTAGCGGTCCTTTTACCCTTCTATGCGACTTCAGGTATATATTGATCCTTTAGAGACTTGTATGCATGATAAGGTTGTTTTATGTTTAAGTGTCATGAATGGATTATTTTGAGACTATGTATGTATGCTAGAAGTAGGTGGAAAGTACGATAAGAAAAGCATTTTAGGCACTTGAATGGGAGTAAATAGCGTTGGTGCACCCAGGATCTGTTTCTTGGTTGACCATGATGAAGGGATATGCGAGTCGATATCTTAAGGTCATAAGTGGCATAATAAAGTTCGATGGTGTAAAGTCTGAGGGTATTAGATTGACTCCAAAAGAACATTCGGGGATGAATGTTTCTAAGGGGGGAAGAATGTTACACCCCGTAAATTCAAGAGGTTAAGTTAAGAACGTACGAAAGGAAATAATATTTCGAAGTTGGAAAGTTAGGTTGGCAAAAAGGTTGTGGGCAGATTTTCAGCCAACTTTGGAGCGGTATATCTCCTAGTGCCTTAGGAGTTTTGATGAGTTTTAAAAGATTGGTATGAAGGTTGTTGAGTCTAGTTTTCAACGCAACAAACCACTCGTCGTTTGGACATCGGGGTAGGAAATTCTGGCGTTAGAAGTTCTATGGTGTGAGATGACGATCTTCCCAGTGTCGCGGCCTTGCGGCCGATATTTCGAAAGTCCTCACGAGGTTGCAGCGCCGTAACACGGAATCTGAGGCCGGCGGAATGCAGAAATTCTCGAGTGGAAGCGCCATGCGGCTGGGCGCCAAGCGGGATTTTTGCGGTAGGCGAAAAAGCAGGGGATATTTTGATAAAGGCCTATGGGAGGGTGACAAGTGTCCTCCCATCTTTTGACAAGGAGGGTCTTATTTTAGGGCCAAGTCTTCAAGACTTGACCATTTTGCTGGGTTTCCCCAAAGAAAAATCCTCTTCTCTCTCTCAAATTGATGAACCCCGGTGAGATTTTTGGAAGGGCTTCAAGAAGGAAAAGTGTTGGCACGCTTGTAGAGGACTCTTGTGAGTAATTTTGAAGTGAAGAAGATTTCGGAAAGAGGGCTTCTTGAGGTAAAATCTCCTCCTTCTTGTATATTTTTAGATTTCAAGTTATAGTAGTTAAGAAGTGAGCCTGAGGCTGTTATATTTAAATCTTGAAAAGATTGGGGTGGTGTCGACTTGTGAAAACCGAAATGGGCATGTTAGCCACTCATGTTGTAATCAATTGGGTTGTTAGCTTAAATCATTGCATGTTATATATAGGGGGGTATGTAATTGGTTATGATTTATATAACATGTTGGGATAACGAGTTGGGTTAAAAAGGAAATTGATAATTGTTGTGATATTATAACCGAATGTGACTTGGAATTATTGGATTGTTCTGTATTATGGTGGGGCGAATTTTGGCGTCTGTAAGGCGTGTAATCCCCTTTTGGTTAGCTGGATTGTTGTGCCTTAAATGCGGCGTTTGGTTATTGAATTCGGACCTTGAAAAAGGTGGAAAAGTAAGTAGAAACAAAGGAAGTGATGTCCAAATTTTCCGTAGAACGAGGGACTTTTCATTAGAATATATTACGTTGAAGCTAGAAGCTAATAGACGTATTATGGTCATTATAGGTTGACATCTACGGACGACATATCGGACTTGACAAATGGATTAAACAATAAAGGTATGTAGAACTCTTCCTATCTCTTGAGCATGAGTAGTTATAAGCGTAGTGCGGTGAGCGTCGTGATTTTTAAATGAAGTGAAGTCATTTGATATATTTGACTTGTTTTAAGGATGTCTAGTTGGTTGAGTTAGAGAATTAACTCACTTGTCCTTAAGGAAGAGTTATAAGAATGGTTTATCCTAATAAGGTAGACAAGGATTTCTTGACATGATCAAGTATAGAATACTAGATTTGGGAAGTATTGATTCTTGAACTATTCTAAAGTTAAGAAACTTGTTTCCTAAGTTAAGATTTTGAAGTATTTTGAAAGTAGTGTAACTTGAATTGAAGTACAAGCCTCTTGGTTATAAAGAGAGCAAAGTGGTCTAAAACATAAAAGAGTTATAACGGCTTTATGGTAAGTTAGTTATAGCGGCTTTATGAGAGGGTAAGGACGCCTTAGTTCTAATGCATAAAGTTAGTATAACGGCTTTATGGGAAGTTGGTTATAATAACTTTATGGAAGGTTAAAGGAACGGTTTTTCTCGAGTAGATAAACAATGATAAAAGAATGGAAGCTAAGAAAGGCAATTTGATTTAAAGGCATCAATTGCTTAAAGTTATAAATGAGGTCACTTGATTTAGGAGTCAGTATATTTCTAATAGTATAGTGACTTGTTTGAAATGTAGTAAGCCTTGAAACTACAGGTGCTAGCATCTTGGGGTCTTATGTGGAAAAGGGATCTTGGAAAAAAATAGAAATACATAGTACTTTGGGTTGAATTTCCCCGGACTTGTTAAGTGATATGAAAAGTGCCTTAAGGTCATAAAATGAGATCCATTTTGTATGTTAATGAAAGTCTAAAGAATTTAGGAGTTACTTGGGCGTCACGAAGTCGGTGATGGAGGATTCCACGGGTATGCTTCCATTGCCTCCTCATGAGTCCACCGGGACGTACCGGCAGTGATGTGGGATTCCACGGGTATGCTTCCCTGGTCATAATATGAGTTACTTGGGCGTGCAAGCGGTGATGTGGGATTCACGGGTATCTTCCACAGTCATAGTATGAGTTACTTGGAGCGTCTGAAGCGGTGATGTGGGATTCCACGGGTATGCTTCCATGGTCTTAGTATGAGTTTACGAGGGCTCTGAAATACGGTGATGTGGGATTCCACGGGTATGCAGGGACGTACTTCGATGAGGATTAGGCATGTAGTTTGAGGGTAAGAGTATAAATGAAGTACACCCAAGATCGTTATACCACCTTCTTGGGGTAAGAGTATAAATGAGGGTAAACCCCAAGATCGTTATACCACTGTTTAGTGGATTTGCTACCACGATGCGAGAATACCTCATGCGAGTCATATGGGCTTATCGGGTGAAATAGTCCCGTGCGGGAGAGTCTGACTATGAGGAATACCTCATGCGGGTCCACACGACTATGCGGGTGAAATAGTCGAGGGTAGGATTGCTTAAGGATCTGCGGCGAGTGGTCTGCTTTGATCGCGAGTCATGTACCCTAGGCGGGAATTCCACGGGCATGAGATATATATATGTATGTATTGTGTATGTCTGGCCAGACAGTGAGTAGGATGTCACGCGCGTCACATGGTTGTATTTACTTTTATGGTATGTCGGCGTGGCGGGATTCCACGCGCGGATATAGGTATATGCGTGTTGTATGTGTGTGTCTGAAAGTGAGGTAGATACCACGGCGCGTCACATGGTTAGATTTGTGTGTCGCCGGCGGTGAGGAAGGATGCCGCGAGCGCGTCACGAGTTAGATTTTACACCTAGCGGTCGGCGTGATGAGAATCCGGGCGCTTGGATATTGGCGGTGTTCATAGCCCGGTGTGACTATGGATCGTATGTTGAGACGAGTTGTATAAGGTAAAACTCGACTTTCTTTACTTCCACTTGATGAAGCGCGATGTCTGATTAATTTGGTTATCATATATGTCTTGGTGTATTTTTGACTATTATGATTTAAATTACTGATGCTTTGATTTTGCATACTTGGTACATATTTTATCTTGACCTCGCCGAAGCTGCGTTCATGCCGCGAGTTGAGGTACATAGCTTGCGATCCGCACTCGTAGGATCAACTGTTCGATTCGAAAGCTCCATTTCCCGAGAGCTTTGTTTTAGTATGGTTCCACTGAAGTCGTTGACTTTTGTACATTCGAGGGTATGGCGGGGCCTGTCGTCACAGTTGTTATGTAAACTCTTAGAGTGCGTAGTCATATATTGTGGGTCACCTTTTAAAAAATTAGAGTAAGCGCTTTTGGATTTTGTTTATATCCAGGAAGGTAGCCTTATCGGCTAGCCTATTATTTACTTCATTGTTAAATCTTATTTATGTTTCGCTGATTATCTCTGATGAATACCTGTAAGGGTGCCCAGGTAGGGCACCAGTCGCGGGCCCGGGGTCGGGTCGTGACAATAATCCTCAGCCGAAAAAGTCGTCCTGACGGGAAGAAAGTGGGCTGATTTCGTCAGCCTGTCGACGATAACCCAGATAGAATCATGCTTCCTCTGAGTGCGAGGTAATCCTGTGATAAAGTCCATGTTGATCACCTCCCACTTCCAGGTCGGGATCTCTATCGTGCGCAACAAACCACGGGCCTGCAGTGCTCTGCCTTCACTGCGCGACAACACGGCGCGAGCCACAAACTCTGCAGCGTCCCTCTTGAGCCATCCCACCAATACGGTCCGAGGTCGTGGTACATCTTGGTCGACCGGATTGATAGAGTAACGCGCTGTGTGCTTCCTAGAACCTGCTGCCGAAGTCTGCGATAAGCTGGAACACACAACTGCCCTCAAACCTTAGCACCCCATCAGTGCTACCTCAAGGACCATTCCCCTCACGAAGAGCCGTATCGCGATGCAGCGTCAAACCGGATCCTCAGCGTTGCCTCTTCCCTCGCCGGCGATGGAAGACTCGGCAACCTCTCGAACTCGAACCCCACCGCTATCGTAATCAATCAATCGGACTCCAAGGCTCGCTAGCTGATGCAACTCGCGAACCATGCCCCTCCTCTGCGGCCGTACATCCGATAGACTCCCGTCGACCTACGCTGGGGCATACGCCTGCAACATTGGCCTTCCGCGGGTGAGTACGGGATGTCGACATCGTAATCCTTGAGCAGCTCTAACCACCGTCTCAGTGTAAGTTCACTCACTGCAGAAGATATACTGGAGGCTCTTGTGGTCTGTATAAATATCCACATGAACCCCATACAAATAGTACCTCCAGATCTTCAAGGCGTGAATCACCGCTACCAACTCCAAATCATGGGTGGGGTAGTTCCTCTCATGTTTCTTAAGTTGTCGGGATGCGTATACTATAACCTTGCCCAGCTGCATCAACACACATCCGAGCCCGACGCCTGACGCATCACAATACACTACATAACCGTCTGGACCCTCTGGAAGAGTAAGAACGGGGGCGGTCGTCGATCTACTCGCCCGATGGCGGAAACCCTGCTCACAAGCATCAGTCCACTGAAACTTAGCTGCCTTCTGAGTCAGCCTAGTCAATGGTGCAGAGATAGAAGCAAACTTCTCCACGAACCGCCGATAATAACCTGCGAGGCCCAGAAAACTGCGCACCTCTGTCGGAGTAGTAGGTCTAGGCCAACTCCTGACTGCCTCGATCTTGGTCGTATCCACCCGAATACCATCGGCCCCGACAATATGCCCAAGAAAAGCCACCGAAGCCAACCAAAACTCACATTTGGAAAACTTGGCGTATAACTGCTGGTCCTGGAGAACTCTCAGCACAGTCCTCAAATGCTCCGCATGCTCGCGCTCTGGCGGGAATAGACCAAGATGTCATCAATGGACACTATCACAAACGTGTCCAAAAATGGCTTGAACACTCGGTTCATCAAATCCATGAATACCGCCGGAGCATTGGTCAACCCGAAAGACATAACCACGAACTCAAGTGCGTCTGGGTCGGAATCTGATCCTAGGTACATCCGCCTCTCGACTACTGATGATAGCCGTCGCAGATCAATCTTGAGAAACATCTCGCGCTCGCAACTGGTCGAACAAATCATCAATCCACAGGAAGGGGTATCATTCTTAATGGTCACTTTGTTCATTGTAATCAACACACATGCGCAGCGTCCCGTCCTTCTTCACGAACAATACCGGCGCTCCCCAGGGAGAAACACTAGGCCTGATGAAGCCGCTTCTCCAAAGAAATCTCTCGGTGGTCCTTCAACTCTCTCAACTTGGCGGTGCCGTTACGTATGGCGGAATGGAAATAGGCCAGTGTGCAGCGTAACATCGATACAAAACTCTATCTCCCTCTCATGAGGATACGGGAGGTCGTGCGGAAACACATCGGGAACTCTCGACTCTGGAATCTGAAAATCTGGTGCCGCGACCTCGATATCAAACACCGAATGAGATGGTAGATATACCCTTCTGCACCATCTTCCTAGCCTTGAGGTAAGAAATAAACTTACCCTCGGCGACCGCGGTGTTCCTCCCACTCAACAACCGGCTCCTCGGAAAGCTGAACCGTACCACTCTCTCCTGCGATCTACATTGGCGTAGCAAGAAGCTAGCCAATCCATACCAATGATCACATCAAATCGGTCGTATCGAACTCTACCAAGTCGGCAAAGTCGGACGGCGCATATGATCATTGGACAAGCCCTATATACCCGCCGAGCTACCACCGAATCACCCAGTGGCGTAGCTACCTCGAAAGGGTCTATGGACTCAGGCTCTATCCTTATCCTACTAGCAACATGGGAGATATATGGGGCAGTGTAGAACCGGATCTATCAAGGCATACACGTCATAATATGGCGATAAAGTACTGCGGACATCGTGAGGCCTCGGTCTGCCGGTGGACAAGGCATAAATGCGATTACGAGGACCGCTAGAAGCTGAGACCGCGCCACGACCTGCCGCGACCTGCTGGCCCATGAGTACCACGCCTCGGGCGAGTAAGCTGTAGGAGATGAAGACCGGCGAAAGAACACGTGGCGGACCACTACCATCTCGCCTTGGCCCGGACAGGCTCGCAAAGTGACCGGCTGGCCAGCTGAAACAAACTCGGGCGATACCACGATTCCGTAATGAGATCTACCGCCGGCCCGGCGAGGTGGTCCCGTCGGTTAACACCTCTGCTACCACGCGTCGAAGTCACGGGGCCAGTCTGCCTCGAATACCACAGGCATCCGAGGGCGGTGTAGGAGTGCTCTGAGCTGGCTGTGGTGCAAATCTAGACTGCTGCTGAGGCCGTCCACCCCGAGAGCTACTAAAAGACCCTACCGTCCGGGCCTTCTTCTGCTGCTGTCTGTCAACCCGTCGGCCTCTACGCTCGCCGCGTCAGTGCATGAGCTGCGTGCGGGTAATGTCCATGCACGGGTGAAGAGCCACACCCGCACAAAACTCGGCCATATAATCATCTAGCCCGGTGACGTAGCGGTGCACCCTGTCCTCCATATCTGCTACCAACGCAGGGACATATCGAGCCAATGAATCGAAATCAACGTTGTACTCCCTAACTATGCGTCCTCTCTGTCTCATCAACAAAAATCTGTCGGCCCGTGCCCTCGCCATGCAGGAGGCAAGAAGTGAGTGAGAAAAAGCCTCGAGAACTCGTCCCAGTAGTGGGACGCGTGCTCTCCCGGGACAACTCGCGAGTCAAACGATCGGCTAGCGGTATCACGCAGCCGATGCGAACCGAAGATCACGGACTCGGTCTCCGAAGCCTTGATCACTCGCATGATCCTCTGTAACTGACGGATGAACTCCTGCGGATCATCCTCAGGCCTCGACCCGTAGAACTCTGGCGGGCTACAACTCAGAAAATCCCATAGCCTCAAACTATCCGATCTCGGGTGAACCACGGGTACTACTGGGCCCCAGGCTGCTGCATCCGGCCTATCTGCGTATGCGCCACGATCTGGCGATGGCCATCTCTCTGTAACCCGTCATCTGCTCCGGTGTGGGTGGAGGTGTAAATCTTGTGGTCTCATCGGCCAGCTGCTGCGGCCTAAACACTGTTGGGGCGGCGGCGTCGTGGAACTCGCTCGGGTATAGGCGGGCACGAGCCCTCGTGACTCTCGGTGTCCTACTAGCGGATCCTCGGTTGCCTTGCCCGGGTCGGGTTGCCTTACGTGGAGGCATAAGCGTTAAAGAAAGGAAATACGTTAGAGGTCGACTTATAACCACGGCTCTGAGGCGCGATCTCGAGTGAGAAGAATGGAAACCAATCCTAAATATCCTATAGCCTCACGATTATTGGTGTGGTGCACACACCGATAATCAAGACTCTACTAGATCTGGTGCGTAGACACTTTCCGAGGATTAACTGCTCTGATACCACTTTTGTCACGACCCGTTCCGGGGCCCATGACTGGTGCCTTACCCGGGCACCCAAGTAGTCATACATCAGAGTAATCAGCGGAATATAAAAACAAGACATGAAACAATTGTAAATGAGACACAGTTTATCTGAGAAAAGGTCGCCTTTCGGCATATATATATAACCAAAATCGCGATTCATCCCAGTATGCAATAGGACTGGACCTCTGAAGATAAGAAACTATGGCGGGACGGGGCCGCCATACCTGAATGTACAAAACTATCTACAACAACGGGAGATCATACCCAAAGTTGAGCCTCGGAGAAGATGGAGCTCACGACACCAAAGCAAAAGATCCTAAGGATGCAGATCTAGCACTGCTTTCCTTACAGTGGCATGAGCGGCCCCGAAGGAGGTCGATCTGGCAGTACAGTATGTGGCGTAAAGTACTTTAAATGAAATCATTATCATTTTAAAACCAATTTTACAAATATATGCGAAACAACCAAGGTAAGCGCATAGTGCAGCATCATAAACAAGAGCAACAATAGGTAAAGCGAGGTCTTTTCTAGGTGCGAATGATCGAAGCAAGGCCGATCGCCCATAGTATCATTATGCATACTAATCACGGACTCCGTAGTCGCATGGGCCACCTAGGCGCGTGGTATTCCGCGTCGAGGGTAGCTACACCTCGGCATCGTCACGGACTCGTAGTCCGCGTGGCCACATAGACCGCGTGGCCACATGGACGCGCACTAACACGGAACTCTCGTAGCTCGCGCATAGGTCCCACGGACGCGTAGGTATTCTCGAATCATAGTCACCTGTTGCACGAGGTATACCCGCGTCGAGCGGCTTAACCCCGGTCTATCGTGTCAAGAGGTGAGTGATGTAAGACTAACATAACGTCTTATCGTTAAACAACATAAGCCTGATAAGAATAACCTCTTTACACAAGCGTTACAGGATACTAACACACATAGCATCACAATATGTTTACTCAACAAACCATCTTACTATACCTTCCAGAAATCAATACAAGTCTTTTATAAACACATAAGTAAACCGTTCCTTTTATCTTTCTTAAGTCGTTATACCTAACTTCCCATAAACCTAGTATAACTCTTAAGCTTTTGTTTAAAAAAAACCAAGTATTACTCTTCTTTCAAAAATGATTCATAATTCCTTTTAAATACTTCAAGATTCTTATTATTTAGACTCAAGTCAAAAGGCGTCAAGTAAAACCATGTTCGGTTAACACGTGCGTCTAAGTACTATATATATATTTTAAAATATCATGCTCGAGAGGATAGGAAGAATCACATACCTTCTCGAAATCCACCGCCAAGTCGAATATATCGCGCGCTGAGTATCATCCTATAATAGTCAAATACGTCTATCAACGTCTTGAGTACTCTGTAGGATATTCTAAGCAGAAGGTTCTTAATTCTACGGAAAATCGGGCGACTTCCCTGCCGTTAAACTATACAAGTCTCATAAATACATCTATGTAAATCTGATTCAATTCTCTTCTTTAATACCATCCTTCTATAAGTCTTATACTTAGTTCTATACTTCTACATTATGTAATCTCTATTTACAATAGAAGGATAAGATATTTACCTCGGTAAGCCCAAAATTATCCAAGTTATAAGTCGATCCTGAGCAAGGTTTAGCTCCTAATCTGAACGCTTCAATCCGCTCCAAGAAACCCTTTGAAGTTTCTACACAACTTCTACTTACTACTTCAACAAACTATGAAGATTTCCCCAGGGTTTCGTTTAGTGACTAATGGATATAAGATAGTATTTTTGGGCTTTTTGTATAGGGGTGACTTTGGAATACTATAAGATATACGGCTAGGGTATTTTGGGGATAGTAACAATACTTGGAGAGTATTTTCTACCAAGGGGAGGGGGCTTTGAGACTACTAGGAAGGGAGGGGAAGGGTGTTTGACTTAGCTCTCAAAAGGAGGGAAAGTGAGGCTTGGGAAGCTCTCTAGAGGGGGAAGGGAGTTTTTAAGACTTGAAAGATGATTTGTGGATGAAGAAGTCTTCAACTCAAGGGGGGTATTTATAGGGCTTTCAAGGGCCAAGATGAAGGCAAGTGGAGGGCAAGTGGAGGGTGTGGATTTTCACAAGTGCACCCTATCCCTACTCCACAAATCACTCACAAACATTGACCCATGATTTAGGCCACAAATTCATGCCAAGATCGGCCATGGTTCCGCCCACTTGAGGGTGACAAGTGTCGCCCTCTCGTTGGTCCAAAATATTTCATCTCTCGGAAAAATCCGCAAAAAATATAAATGTCGTAGTAATTTTCCCTTATGAGCTTTGGAAGACGTTTCGTCGGAAAATGATTCTTTTCGTGGGTTGTGCACAAATTTTCGTCCTATGCCTAACTTTAAGGCTTAAACTTTTGTACGTACGCCCTTACGTAC
The DNA here is from genome assembly GCA_029844215.1 of Przewalskia tangutica. Taxonomy (NCBI): domain Eukaryota; kingdom Viridiplantae; phylum Streptophyta; class Magnoliopsida; order Solanales; family Solanaceae; genus Przewalskia; species Przewalskia tangutica. The sequence continues at coordinate 42,162,384 of CM056737.1, read as the reverse complement.
ATACTCTGGAAATACGGGGTATAACATTTACTTATCAAACCAACAAGAAAGCATTACAAGGCTATCACAAACCAACATAGTCAAGTTATTCACACAAGGTACTTTCTACTTTATGTCAACAAGTTCGGGTTTTTATCCCCAAAGTACTTCATACACTAACTCTTTAAAAACCAAGTACTCATTGCTCACGAATGAGGTTTCACACTTTTTAACAAAATTCATATCAAGTCAATTAAGTCAAGTCTCTTATTTTCAAAAGATTCATAGATCATAGTTTTAAACACTTAACAACATAATCTCCTTTTTAAAACAATTTGAGTAACATATGCCTTATGTGTGAGTAGGTTATTCTTGTTTATAACAATCTTATTAAAGCAGCCATGATCTAGGAAATGTAATACAATTTTGTCTTATCTTAGCTTCTATGCAGATGGAGGTTTCTTTGGTTTGATAATACTTAATTAGTCAATACATTTTCCTTTATTAAGCGTGCGATGGTTTGTTCGATACTTATTCTCATTTCAAATCAATATAAGGCTTTCATAAACAATTAAATTTGTTCCTTTTATCTCTCTTAAGTCGTTATACCTAACTTCCCATAAAGCTAGTATAACACTTAAGCTTTTAAAACCAAGTATTACTCTTCTTTCAAAAACGATTCTTAATTCTTTTGAAATACTTCAAGATTCTTATTATTTAAAACTAAAGTCAAAAGACATCGAAGTAAAACCACGTTCATTCAACACACGTACGTCTACCGTACTATATATATATTCTTTTAAAATATCATGCTCAAGAGGATAGGAAGAATCACATACCTCCTCGGCGAAATCCACCTGTCAAGTCGAATATGTCGCGCGCAGAGTATCAACCTATAATAGTCAAATACGTTTATCAACGTCTAGACTACTCTGTAGAATATTCTAAGCAGAAGGTGCTTATTGCTACGGAAAATCGGGCAGCACTTCCCTACCCGTCAAACTACACAAGTCTACTGTAAATGTCGATCCTGAACAACGTTTAGCTCCTAATTTGCACGCTCCGATAGCTCCAATAAACCCTTAGAAGTTTCTAAACAACTTCTACTTAATACTTCAACCAACTATGAAGATTTCCCTAGGGTTTCGTTTAGTGACTAATGGATATAAGATAGTATTTCTAGGCTTTTAGTATAGAGGTGACTTTGGAATACTACAAGGTATTTGGCTAAGGTATTTTGGAATAGTAACTATACTTGAAGACAATTTTTCTACCAAAGGAGGGGTTTCGGCTAGAACACTCGAGGGAGATGGTGTTGGACGAGAGCTTATCAAGAGGGGGGGGCGAGGATTTCAAGACTTGGAAATTGTTTAAGGGATGAAGAATAAGTCTTGCACTTGAGGGGTATTTATAGGCCAATCAATGGCCAAGATCAAAGCAAGTGGAGGGTGAAGATCTGGACAAGTGTGTGTGGGTCCCACCTTATCCATCTACCACACAAATATCTAACCAAACATTGACCAAAGGTTTATGGCATTTTACATGAAAAAAACGTGCCATCTTGACCACAATTTCGTCCACCAAACCGTCCACTTGAGGGTGACACATGTCGCCCTCTCGTTGGTCCAAAGTATTTTATCTCTCGGAAAAATCCAAAATAAATATTTTCTTGAAAACGTAAAATTCCTTTACAAGGTTCGGAAAATTTTTCGTCGGAAAAACAATTCGTTTCGTAGGGTGTGCACAATTTTCGTCCCTTATGCCCAATTAAGGCTTGAACTTTTGTACGTACGTCCTCACATACATACTCTGGAAATACGGGGTATAACATTCTCCCCTCCTTAGAAACATTCGTCCCGAATGTTCCTTCCCACGACAGATAACGATAAGTTTCCTCATGCTTAAGCGGTTTGCAAATGTCACACATGGCCACAATACAACACGCAGCGCAAATACTTAAATCCAAGTCCATAAGGAATCACCTCTAGCATCGCAAAGCTTCCACCCGAGGCTAAAAGATACTCCTTGCACCTTTCATTTCACAAAAGAAATGATCGCTTCTATTCTCTTTAACACGTGTTCACTTCTTCCTTACTCGTCGTACTCTCCTCGTAGACTCAAACACTTCCTAAATAAACTTACCACCTTCATTATTGCTTGGTTCCAAAATCTCGGGTTACTATCTCCGACTTGGTCATCATTAATGGGAACACTCTGGATGGATCTCGATACTTTTGAACATAGCAACATGAAAGGCCGGACGTACTGCCTCCTAAGTCGGACGACAAATGCTAACATATAGGCAACCTGGCCTATTCTTCACATGATCTGAAAAGGCCCAAAGTAACTCGGGCTAAGTTTCCCCTGCTTTCCAAATCTCGTCACATCCTTCTGGGGTGGTACCTTCAAGACCGATCGACACTGAACTCCAAGTATCGGCCAGATTATCCGCGACTCGCGGTGACTCGGTGTCGATAACCTCTCTGGATAAGCTTAACCCTATCCACGTCCTTACGAGTCAAGTATGAACCAACTATCCTGAACCTTGCCAACATCGAACTAATCGGCCGACAACTACACTACCGCCCATACAAGGCTTCGTATAGCGACATCAGAATCACGAAATGGTAGCTATAATGATACTCGCTCAACAAGAGGCACATAATCCTCATTGCTACCCGAAATCAAAACAGGCCGAGGGTGAATGCAATCTTGAGACTACTTTGAGTTCCTAACCACCTGGTAAAACCTCCATAAAAAGAAATAGTCGTAACCTGGGCTCCACTGCCTGTCATAAGGTGAAAGTAGGAACCCCGTGCAGCCTTACAACCTTCCTGATATATAAAAATTCGCATAACCCTCTGCCGAGTAAGCGATTCGGCGAAAGACAAGATGGGCTGACCTCATCGGCCCGACTACTGGTCGAACGCATCCACGAACTCGTACGATGGTTAACTAAACTTGGGCCTAACACCCTCGTGACCCTATCACAAAGCGGGATCACCACAAATTTTCCTTACTTCAAACCGGGCTGCGGGTTGACGTAATCAGCCTCGGCCGACCCATTAATCGCGCCAAGCTCTTGTTTCTCGATCCGGAACAATCTCACCATCAAGTCACGAAAACCTAGTGGTCTTCTTAGCTCAACTACCCTCTTTCATTTCACACTACTCAGGGACTTATCAAACAAATATATCTCACGTATATTATGCACTCCGATAAGGGTCAAACATAAAAATAAATCTTTTACTCAAGATGGCCTGCGCTTTAAGGTCTCAGCGTATAAAACTCTAAGGCTCACAATTTCCTATCCCCAATCTTACCCTTTTATCTAACCATAATTCCTAATCACAATTAACACAATGCTATATGAACATAACTTAAGATATACTCGTCTCATCACATACTAATCTCTGAGGGTTAAGGATATACACTGTATCTCTTTGCTTCACTCCTGTCGTTTAATCAATCACCTTACTGTTGCGCATAGCTAGGAAGGTGATGAACTAGCCACGATCTGAAGGTGAGTCTCTACATCCGCCACCTGCAGTCGGACAATTTCTCATAAAATGGCCTGCTGTCATGGCATAACAAGATGTCGAAGAAATGCGACCTCCTCACAATGACACCTACCACAACGGCCACCGAGGTGGGGTGGCCTCTGCAGCTAACCCTTCCTCTCGAACCACCGAATCGCAACTAATCGGTAGTGGGTCCTCTGCTTGCATCCTCTGCTTGAACATTCTTTCACACGTCCACGACGGCCGCAGTAAAACAAGCGCCAACGAAAAGACGACATTCCGGGATGGCGCTGCCACATTGTGCAACACCGAGAAAAATCGAATCCGGTGGTTTGGAACCTACGTGTATCTGTGAACCAGAAGCCGTGGAGCTCTGACCAACTCCTGTATACTCCGAACGTCCTGAACCCTGTGGAGGACCACTCTGCACTGGCGGAGGTGCGTATCCAGTCTGCTGCTGAGGCGATCCGCCTTGAAAGTTACCAAAGGACCCTGCCGATCTGGCCCTCTTCTGCTGCTCTTGGTAAACCCGTCGATCTCTACGTTTCTCGGCCTGCTGCGCATAAGCCCGTACGCAGGCCATGCTCATGCCTGACTGAAGAGTTACTCTTGCACAACCCTCTCTTAGATAGTCATCAAGACCCGTGATAAATCGGTACATAATATACTCTCTGGTTGCTAAATCCCTAGCTAGTAACAGGGTCGTCTCTTTGCAATCCATACTTTCTGTTACTGGTCGTGGAACTGAAGGTTCAAATATCATGGCCGCAGTAGGAACTGCTGCTGCTAGACTCTACTGGTGGCGGCGTCGCAGAACTCCCGAATGAAGCACCACCCAGGTGATGATTGGGCTGTGCCTCGTAACCTCGTGCTCTACTCGCGGCTCCTACGCCTTGCCGCCGGGGCGGGTTGCCTTGCGCGAGGCATAAGCGGTAAGGGAAGAAATACGTTAGAGGGTCCAACTTATAACACGACTCTAAGGCACGATCTCAGTTGAGAAGAATGGAAACCAATCCTAAATATCCTATAGCCTCACGATTATGTGGTGCACAACACACCGATAATCAAGACTTACTAGATACGGTCTGTAGACACTTTCGAGGATTAAGCGCTCGATACCACTTTTGTCACGACCGACCGGGCCGTGGATCTGCCTTACCCGGACCCAGTAGACATACATCGAGTAACGGCGGAATATAAAACAAGACGTGAAATAATATGAAGTGAGAGACATATATACGAGAAAAGGCGCACATCGGCATATATATATAAAAGCTTGAGCAGATACATCCCTTTGCAAACCACGCCACAATGATTACAGGACCTCTAAGAATGTTATAACAACGATGGCGGGACGGGCCGCCATACCACGAATGTAAGTACTACAACTACAGGACTATACGAATAAGCCTCGGAGAAAGCGGAGCTTCCCAAACGCTGAACTGTGACCCTATGGCGAGGATCAACAATCGTGTACCTCTACTGCAAAGATGAACGCAGGCCCAGAGGTCGATAACAGTACCAAGTATGTGAAATCAAAATATCAGAAATGAAATCATAATAGTCTATATAAAATGTAAGACATATATGATAACCAATTTATGATACACAATATGTAATTATGTCAAGTCGGGGACTCACGCCTAAGGTCATCACTCAAATATAACCATGGGTCTCATGCCCACAATATCAATCATGCGTGGAATTCCTTCCTCACCGGCGATCCATGATATAAAAGCACCAAGGAATACACATGAACACGGTCCCACGTGTCATAATAAAGCTCGGGGTAAATGCGAAGGCATAGCCGACTACTAAAACCCACAGTACCAACAATGCTATAAAAGCGTATCACGAGGTCTTTCTAGACCGCGCCACATGATCGAAGGCCGCCACTCGCCTCGATCAATGCGCGTCAAATCACGAACTTACCGAAGCTCGCGTAGGCCACCTAGGCCCGCGTAAGGTATTCCCGCGTCGAGGTAGCTACTCCTCGGCGTCGCCCCGACTCGTAGTCCGCGTGGCCACATAGACGCATGAGGTATTCCCGCACACTAACACGGAACTCGTAGCTCGCGTAGGTCCCCGACCCGCGTAGGTATTCTCGAATCATAGTCACATAGACCGCATGAGGTATACCTCGCATCGAGGGGCAGCTTAACCCCCGGTATAACATGTCAAGAGGTGAGTGGTACAATACTAACATAACGGCTTATCGTTAAACAACATAAGCACAACAAGGGAAACCCCTTTACACAAACGTTACAAGATACTAACACACGTGACATCATAACATGTTTACTTATCAAACCAACAAGAAAGCATTACAAGGCTACCACAAACCAACATAGTCAAGTTATTCACACAAGGTACTTTCTACTTTATCTCAACAAGTTCGGGTTTTTATCCCCAAAGTACTTCATACATTAACTCTTTAAAAACCAAGTACTCATTGCTCACGAATGAGGTTTCACACTTTTTAACAAAATTCATATCAAGTCAATTAAGTCAAGTCTCTTATTTTCAAAAGATTCATAGATCATAGTTTTAAACACTTAACAACGTAATCTCCTTTTTAAAACAATTTGAGTAACATATGCCTTATGTGTGAGTAGATTATTCTTGTTTATAACAATCTTATTAAAGCAGCCATGATCTAGGAAATGTAATACAATTTTGTCTTATCTTAGCTTCTATGCAGATGGAGGTTTCTACTGGTTTCAATAATACTTAATTAGTCAATTCATTTTCCTTTATTAGCGCTGCAGTGGTTTGTTCGATACTTATTCTCATTTCCGAAATCAATATAAGGCTTTCATAAACAATTAAGTAAATCGTTCTGTTACACCCCGGAATTTCAGGATATGTTTATAAGAACGTACGTAAGAACTCAACAATGTTAAGGTTTGACGAGTAAAAACTTATCGGAATTTTGGAATTTGTCGGAAAACGAAATATTGCGACGAACGGGAGGGCGACACGTGTCACCCCCCCTTAATGGTCTTGGACGAAATTATGATGGAGGAAATGGTCATTTGACCATAATTTAAAAGACCAAGTCTTGCAAATGGCTTAGCTTGACATTGTTGACTAAAAGTCCAAGGGCCACTTGGCTAGGATCCATGTGAAACTCATCTAGGCCAACCAATTGTGTAGATCTTGACCCTCCATAGTATTATATATGTGTGCTAGTAGCAAGACAAGGCTTTTAACACTTAGTTAAATTTTCAAGAAAACCTTGAAGAGCACAAGGAAGCTCTCGGCTTTGAGGGTTTTTCAAGATGAAAATTTTCAATTGTTGTCGATAGTTCCCCACTTTAAACCAAGGTACCTAAGGGTATAGTAAGTGTTTCTCAATAAAAAGACCCGAAATGTGGTGTTTTAGTATTAGTCAAGGCGAAAACCTAAAGGGTTATTCAACTTTGAAGTTGAAACTTGAAGATGAGTCTTTTATAAGCTTCTAGGGTTGCTTGGAGTGGATTGGAACGTCGAAAGGAGGAGCTAAAGTTGCTGAGCGACTTGTGATCTAGGATCATAATTGGGCTAATTGAGGTATAATCTTCGTTTTACTTTTGTAATTGAAGATTTCATGTTATGATAAGTTATAAGTGCTCATGTGATTTGTGTTATGAAGTTTGATAAGTGACATGGATTGTAGAAGCCTAGAACCTAAAAGGACATGATTAGCCTTTTGAAATTGAAATACAATTTTGGTCGTTTATTAGAATCGCCGCATGTTTACCTACTTGAGGATTGTAGTAGTTGTAATCGATTGCTTGATATCATGTTATACTAAACCCTTGGATTAAAAAGGAATTGGAAGCGATTTGTATTGTTGCCTAATTGCGAATTGACATTATAGTTTAGACTAGTTTGTTATCGTTTGTGGTGAGCCAATTGGGGCTGTTTGGTTATTCATTTGTATTGAACTACCTTATAAATTGTGGTGAGCCAATTGGGGCTGTTTGGTTATTGTATTCGGCCTTAAAAAGGTGGCAAAGTTAGTAAAAACAAAGGAAGTGTTGTCCGATTTTCCGTAGAATTTAGTGACTTGCACTTGGAATATTCTACGTTTGAAACTAGAAGTTAATAGACGTACTATGGTCATTATAGGTTGGCATACTACGTACGGCGATTGGACTTAGCAAGTGGATTAAATCAAGAGGTATGTGGAACTTTCTTATCTCTTGAGCATGATTAAGTTGTAAATGTATAGTACGGTAGGCGTCTGACAAGATTTTGACAATCTAGTCTATTTGATATCCTTGGCTTATTTTAAGAATGCCCGAGTTGTTGGAGTTAGGAATTAACTCACTTGTTTAATTATTAAGGATATCTTGGTTTTCAAAAGTTAAGAGACTTTAAGTATGTTGAAAGTATTTTGATACTTGTTTTGTTGGAAAGTTTAAGTCTCTTGGTTAAAAAGAAGTATGTAAGTTGCTAATGTATAAAGCTAGTATAACGGCTTTATGGGAAGTTGGTTATAATAGCTTTATGGAAAGTTAATAAGAGAGTGGTTTACTCTTAAGTAATTTAAGCATGTTAAGGGACTTGAAGAGTTTTAAAGAATGTGACACTTGTTTCGTTTTAAACGTATAAGTCCCTTGGATAGGAAATTGTACTTGACTTAGGTATAAAGTGAATATAACGACTTTATGGGGAGTTGGTTATATTGGCTTTATGGAAAGATAAATGGCTTGTTTTATTTGAAAGGCAATTTGATTTAAAGGCATCAATTGCCTAAGGCTTTTACGAGAGAAGAAGTCACTTGATTTAGAAGCCTAATTTTATTTCTAAAAGTATTGTGACTTGTCTTGAAAAAGAAATTGTAACTTGATACTACGGTTATTAGTATCTTGGAAGTTTTATAATGAAATGAGTCATTTTGAAAGAATAGAAGTACGTAGTACTTTGGGTTAAATTCCCGGATTTTTATAAAGAACATGTTAGTGCCTTAAGTAAACTAAAATGAGAGTGTATATGAAACAGAATAATAAGAAGTTAGGGGATTGCTTAACTTGCTTATATATTGTATGATAAGCCGGTAGTGCTTATGTTATGTGTGATAGCCGGATTTGTGCTAGTAGTTCAGTAATAATTGCGGGGTCATTTCCCGGGTTTGTGCCATTGCATTTTCCGTGGATTTGCTACCCACGATGCGAGGAATACCTCATGCGAGTCCGTAGGGCTTATGCGGGTGAAATAGTCTCATGCGGGCGGGTCCAGCCTATGCGAGGAATACCTCATGCGAGTCCGTAAGGGCTTATGCGGGTGAAATAGTCCCATGCGAGGAATACCTCATGCGGGTCCACGCGATCTATGCGGATGAAATAGTCCCAGGAATAGGATTGCTTAATGATACTGCGGACAGGTGGTCCTGTTTTGATCGTGAGCTTCCTACTTTATATTGTAAGTATACACCTATTTACTCTCATTGTTAGTAAGGCACGGTGTCTTTAATTGAGTATCATACATGTCTCCGCTTTATTATTAGACTTATGATTTCATTACAAGATTTCGCCACATATTTGGTACATGTTATCGACCTCCTTCGGGCCGTTCACGCCGCAGTAAAGTATGCAGCTGATCCTCGCTCTTAGGATCACTGTCAAATTGATGAGAAGCTCCTTTATTCGAGGCTTATCCTCAGTATTGCCGGTTATTGTACATTCGGGGTATGGCGGCCCCGTCCCGCCAGAGTTGTTATTCTTAGAGGTCTGTAGTCACATTGTGGATGGGTTGTAAAGAAAAAAAAATGTACTGTTCTATTTCTGGATTGAGTATATTTTTACGGAAGGTGGCCTTATCGGCATGCCTGTTGTTAATTTATGTTTAAGTATTTTTTTGTAGTTGTGTATGTTCCGCTGCTATTCTCTGATGTTTACCGAAAGGGTGCCTGTGTAGGGCACCGATCGTGAGCTTGGTCGGTCGTGACACGCCTTTATCTCTCTTAAGTCGTTATACCTAACTTCCCATAAAGCTAGTATAACACTTAAGCTTTTAAAACCAAGTATTACTCTTCTTTCAAAAACGATTCTTAATTCTTTTGAAATACTTCAAGATTCTTATTATTTAAAACTCAAGTCAAAAGACATCGAAGTAAAACCATCGCTCAATAACACACGACGTCTACCGTACTATATATATATTCTTTTAAAATATCATGCTCAAGAGGATAGGAAGAATCACATACCTCACTACAAATCCACCTGCCAAGTCGAATATGTCGCGCGCAGAGTATCAACCTATAATAGTCAAATACGTCTATCAACGTCTAGACTACTCTGTAAAAAATTCTAAGCAGAAGGTGCTTATTGCTACGGAAAATCGGGCAGCACTTCCCTACCCGTCAAACTACACAAGTCTACTGTAATACAGTCCTATGTAATTACAGTTCACTTGTCTTCTTTTATACCATCCTTCTATATCTTATACTCATTTATATACTACTACAGTATGTAATTTCCAATTACAATAGAAGGACAAGATATTTACCTCGGTAAGCCCAAAATTATCCAAGTTTAAATGTCGATCCTGAACAACGTTTAGCTCCTAATTTGCACGCTCCGATAGCTCCAAGAAACCCTTAGAAGTTTCTAAACAACTTCTACTTAATACTTCAACCAACTATGAAGATTTCCCTAGGGTTTCGTTTAGTGACTAATGGATATAATATAGTATTTCTAGGCTTTTAGTATAGAGGTGACTTTGGAATACTACAAGGTATTTGACTAAGGTATTTTGGAATAGTAACTATACTTGAAGACAATTTTTCTACCAAAGGGGTTTCTGCCAGAACACTCAAGGGGAGGAGATGGTGTTGACGAGAGCTTATCAAGAGGGGAGGATTTCAAGACTTGGAAATTGTTTAAGGGATGAAGAATAAGTCTTGCACTTGAGGGTATTTATAGGCCAATCAATGGCCAAGATGAAAGCAAGTGGTGAAGATTTGGACAAGTGTGTGTGGGTCCCACCTTATCCATCTACCACACAAATATCTAACCAAACATTGACCAAAGGTTTATGGCATTTACATGAAAAACGTGCCATCTTGACCACAATTTCGTCCCACTAAATCATCCACTGGAGGTGACACATGTCGCCTCTCGTTGGTCCAAAGTATTTTATCTCTCGAAAAATCCAAAATAAATATTTTCTTGAAAACGTAAAATTCCTTTACAAGGTTCGGAAAATTTTTCGCCGAAAAACAATTCGTTTCGTAGGTGTGCACAATTTTCGTCCCTTATGCCCAATTAAGGCTTGAACTTTTGACGACGTCCTCACATACATACTCGAAATACGGTATAACAACAGACCTCAACATATCCTCGTTGTCCGGATAGTACGCTCGCCGCCATCGGCCGAGGTGAAATGTAATCGAGACTCACCGTGTCCCCAATCCTTCGAATGACCTCCGAAGTTAGCCAGAACCGGGCTCTCATGCGATATAATAGATGTAGGAACCCCGTGCAGTCTAAAAAATCTCCCTGATATAAAGCCTATCATATTTCTCAGTCGAGTAAGTAGTCCTGACCGGAAGAAAATGGGCTGATTTCGTTCAACCTGTCAACTATAACCCAAATGGAGTCACACTTCCTCTGAGTACGAGGTAACCCTGTAACAGAATCCATGTTAATCACCTCCCACTTCCAAGTCGGGATCTCTATCGTCTGTAATAACTCACTGTGCTTTTGGTGCTCAATCTTGACCTGCTGACAATTCGGACACTGACCAACGAACCCTGCTATGTCCTTTTTCAGGTGATCCCACTAATACACACATCTGAGGTCATGGTACATCTTTGTCGACCCCAGATGAATAGAATAACGAGCATTGTGTGCCTCCCCTAGAACCTGCTGACGAAGTCCTGCAATATCGGGTACACACAATCTACCCTCATATCTTAGCACCCCATCAGGTGTGTTACACCCCGTATTTCTAAGGAAATGATATGAGAACGTACGTAAGAAAATAAGTCTTGAACGTTGGAAAGAAAAGTATAATTACATTTACTTAAGGAAAATTCCGGAAAATTTGTGAAGGAAAAACTTAATTACTTGGAATTAGAGTCTCAAATTTGGGTTAAGGGATTAGTATATGATTATGAAGGATTGGATTTTTAAGTCTTGAATTTGATCATGTGGGGCCCACCGGAAATTTTACGTATTTGTGGGGCCACAAGATTTTGAGATATTTTGGCCAATATGGAATTATTTTGGGAAGAATTAATTTTTGGACCAATAGGAGGGTGATACGTGACACCCCTCCACTTGGCTTGCAAGATGACAAGTCTCTAAGATATTTTGAGGACAAGTGGGCATGTGGGACCCACTCCACTTGGCAATTACACTTGTATATATCCAAGTCTTGCAAGACTTGGATTCATATTCTAGACTTCATCCAATATAGCTCCCATCTCCTCTTCTTTTTGCCCTTTGGTCGAGATCTCCCTAGCCAAGAACACAAGTGTTGATTAAGTTTCTTATCTCCAAGATTAAGTGTTACACCCCGTAACTCCAGGACATGTTTAAGAGAATGTTCGTAAGGAACTCAAGACTTGAAATTGGTACGAAAGGAAGAATTGTTTTTCCGACGAAAAATCTTCCGCACGTCGGAAAGGAAAAATGTTCGTTGAGGAGAATTGGATTCTCAAAATGCATTAATTGAGGATTATGGAATGTATTTTCATTATGGAAATTTATTTTACGGATTTGGTCGTGTGGGGCCTACGAGGGTTACGGAATTTTATGGACGAATGGGAGGGCGACACATGGCACCCTCCCACATGGCTTGGTCGAATTAATGCAAGGGTAAAAGGGTCATTTGACCATTATGGATAATAAGTCTTGTGGCTTGATTTTGTTGACTTGTCAAAGGGCCACATGGGCTTGATCCTAGTGAAACTCATCTTAGCCACCCATTTGTTTAATTCTTGACCCTCCATAGTGTTATAAATACATATTAGTAGCAACACTTGGCATTTTACACTTAGAAAAATTTGAGAGATTTGTGTGTGCCTTGAAAGAGCTCTCGACTTTAGGCTCATTTTGAAGACAAAATTTTGCAATTGTGGATGATAATTCACAAGACTTAAACCCAAGGTTCCTAAGAGTATTGTAAGGTTATCTCAATGGAAAGATTTAGGAAAGGTGGCATTTTCGTATTAGTCGCAAGGCGGAAACTTAAGGAGTTCTTCAACTTTGAAGTTGGAACTTGAAGATGAGTTTTTCATAGGCTTCTAAGGAGTGCTTGGAGCGGATTGGAACATAAGGAAAGGAGCTAAGAATTGCTAAGGAGCGACTTTGAATCTTGGAAAGATTAAGGGCTTGTAAAGGTATAATTCTTGTCGTTTTAGTAATTAAGATTTACTTATTGTTGTAGCTATGGATATTAGCAAGCATGAGGTATTTAGTATGAAGTTTGATAAGTGTATTGATTGTTGGAACCCTAATCCGAAAACTAGTATGTTAGCCCTTAAGATTTTAATGCAAGTTGGTTACTAGTTAAGTTGTCATATGTTATATAAAAAAGGAAATTGTAGTTGTTGAAGTTGTTTTTGACTATATAACATGTTGACCTAAGAACTTGGATTGAAAAGACATTGGAAAGTTTGATAAGATGTTGCACCTTTTGGCCGAAAATGGCATTGTATTGTGGACTAGTGTGATATCAATTGTGGGGCGGATTTTACACGTCTTGTAGGCGTGTAATCCCCTATTGTTAACTACATTGTTGAGCCTTAAATGTGGCGTGTTTGGTTATTGTATTCGGCCTTGAAAAAGGTGGCAAAGTATGTAGAAACAAAGGAAGTGCTGTCCGATTTTCCGTAGAATTTAGTGACTTAGCACTTAGAATATTCTACGCTCGTTAGAGGTTAATGGACGATATGGCCATTTTAGGTTGAAGTACTAAGTATAGCGGATTCTACTTGAAGGATGGAATAGTTATCAAGGTTGAAGTACTTCGGAGCATTTTGTTAATTGTCGATAATCGTCGCGAGGTATGTGAACCTCTTCCTTCTTTTGACATGATTCTATGTATGGAATGTACATGTGGTATTATTTCATGTTTCCTACTCTTAGAAGTTAAGAAGTAGGTATGTTGATTTACTCTATGTAAATGTTATGTCTGAGTTATCCTAAGTTCTTACCAAGTCTTATGGGGGATGTTGGTAAGAGTCGTTAGGAGGTGTTTGGAGCCAAGTTGACTTGGCTAATTTACGGCACAAATGAGAATAAGTATCGAACAAGCCATTGCAGCGTTAATAAAGGAAAATGTAATGACGATAAATTATATTAAAACAAGTAGAATTCTCCATCTGCATAGAAGATAAGATAAAACACAATTGTATTACATTTTCTAGATCATGGCTGCTTTAATGAGATCAGTATAAACAAGTATAACATATTCACACATATAAGGCATATGTTGCTTAATTTAAAGAGTTTACGTAATGAAGTGTTAAGACTATGAACTACGAAACTGGATTCTAAAAGATAAGAGACTTGAAGTATGTTGAAAGTATACGATACTTGGTTTTCGAAAGTATAAGTCTCTTGGTTAGAAAAAGAATGTATTTGCCTAAGGTATAAAGTTAGTATAACGACTTTATGGGAAGTGGGTTATAATAGCTTTATGGAAAGTTAAAAGAGTGGTTTACTCTAAGTAATGATAAGTGTTTTGGAAATGAAGAAAGGCAAATGGATTTAAAAGCATCTATTACTTAAGTTTTAAGGAAAGAAGTTGTCACGACCCGTTCCGGGGCCCGTGACTGGTGCCTTACCCGGGCACCCAAGTAGTCATACATCAGAGAAATCAGCGGAATATAAAACATACAGATATGAAACAAGAGATAAGATACTAAAACAAAGCAACCAAAACGCGGTTGCCTTCTGCATATATACGTAAATTTTTGAACAAGCATCCCTTTACAAACCCCGCCACAACAAGATTTCTGCACTCTAAGAATGTAATAATACCTATGAGCCAGGTCTCGCCATACCCCGAATGTACGTAACCTACAACTCGTGGAAACATACCAAAAGATAAGCGTCCGAGAAACGAGTTCCTAATATTTGAATCGTGATCCTATGAGCGAGGATCAACAACCGTGTACTCTACCGCAGATGAACGCGGCCGCGAGGTCGATAACAGGTACCAAGTATGTGAAACTGAAAAATACTGTAAATGAAATCATAACAGTCTATATAAGACAGGAGGCATGTATGATAACAAAGCTATAGTTCACAATATAAAAGTAGTCATGTCAAGTCAGGGACTCACGCCCTCAAAGTCATCCCTCATGCCCGTGGAACTCCTTCCTCACACCAGCCTAGGTATAAGTCATGTGATCGTGTAACATGTCTCGCCCATCTCATGGACTCGAGGTGAAATCGTATGGAATACATTCCCGGTCCATCTCATGGACTCGGATCAAATCGTGGTATACATTCGGCTCATCCTACGAACGCGGTGTCGCATGAAATACATTCCCGTCCATCTCGTGACTCGATCGTGGTGAAATACATTCGGCTCATCCCATGAACGCGTAGTCGAGTGAAATACATTCCGTTCATCTCGTGAACGCGTAGTCGAGTGAAATACATTCTGCTCATCTCGCGAACGCGTAGTCAGTGAAATACATTCCCGCTCATCTCACGAACGCGCAGAATGAGTGAAATACATTCCTGCTCATCCTATGAACGCGTAGTCGAGTGAAATACATTCCTGTTCATCCCATGAACGCGTAGTCGAGTGGCCATAACATTTAAACGCCATTTAAGACAGATTAAGATAATACCATATTTTCCCTTTAAAACAACTAAGGTAATATTATGCCTTCTTCTGTTAAACCAAAACACTTTCCTTCTTAAAGTCAAGTAACAACATTCTTTTCAAAAGTTCAAGTTTGCCTAACTTCAAATATTCACATCTCTTATTTCCAAAGATTTCATAGTTCATAGTCTTAATCATTTAATAACATAATTCTCTTTTAAAAACAATGAGTAATATATGCCTTATGTGTGAGTAGGTTATTCTTGTTCATAACAATCTTATTAAAACAACGTGATCTAGGGAATGTAATATCATTTTGTCACGACCACTGCTCGTGGATCGTGCCCTACCCGCACCCTTACAGTATACATCGAGATAATCACGAACATACATAAGATTTAACAATGAAGTAAATAATAGGCTAGCGCCTTAAAGTCAAGTAACAACATTATTTTTCAAAAGTTCAAGTTTGCCTAACTTCAAATATTCACATCTCTTATTTCCGAAAGATTTCATAGTTCATAGTCTTAATCATTTAATAACATAATTCTCTTTTAAAAACAGTTGAGTAATATATGCCTTATGTGTGAGTAGGTTATTCTTGTTCATAACAATCTTATTAAAACAATGCATGATCTAGGAATGTAATATCATTTTTGTCACGACCCGACCTGGGCGTGGATCGTGCCCTACAGGCACCCTTACAGGTATACATCAGAGATAATCAGCGGAACATACATAAGATTTAACAATGAAGTAAATAATAGGCTAGCCGATAAGGCTACCTTCCCGACATAAACAAAATCCAAAAGCGATTACTCTAATTTTTTAAAAGGTGACCCACAATATATGACTACTGCACCTAAGAGTTTACATAACAACCGTGGACGGACAGGGACCCGCCATACCCCGAATGTACAAAGTCAACAACTTCAGGAACCATACCAAAAACAAAGCCTCCGAGAAATGGAGCTTTCCAACCGAACAGTGATCCTACGAAAAGTGCGGATCGGTTACTATGTACCTCTACCTGCGGCATGAACGCAGCCCCCCGAAGGAGGTCAGTACAAAATATGTACCAAGTATGCAAAACTGAAAGTACTGTAATTTAAATCATAATAGTCAAAAATATAGCTGAAGACATATATGATAACCAAATTAACGAAGACATCGCTGCTTATCTTGTGGAAGTAAAGAAAGTCGAGTTTTACCTTATACACTGTCTCAACATATGATCCATAGTCACACCGGGGCTATGAACACCACCAAATATCCAAGCGCACAGGATTCCCATCACCGTCGACCGCCAGTGTAAAATCTAACTCGTGACGCGCCGTGGCATCCTTCCTCACTGTCGGCGTACACACAAATCTAACCATGTGACGCACTCGTGGTATCCTACCTCACTGTCGGCGTACACACAAATCTAACCATGTGACGCGCTCGTGGTATCTCTACTCACCGCTTGCACACAAATCTAACTCGACGCGCTGTGGTATCCTACTCACCGCTTGTCGCACACACAAATCTAACCATGTGACGCGCCAGTGGTTGTTATACCCCGTAGTTTCGTGGTATGTATGTGAGGATGCATTTGTATACGACATAAATTTTGGAAAGAAAGAAAGATGTGATTTTTCACTAAAAGTTTCCTGTTTTGTGAAGAAAAAGGTTCGTTAATGGGAATTGATTCCCGATTTGGTATTCGGACTTCTTGGAATATTAGAGAATTATGGAATTTTATTTTGAAATGGTCACGTGGGGCCCACGGAGAAATTTACTTTTGTAGGCCCACTTTGTTTTCGAGATTTTGGCCATTGTGGATATTTTCTAAGATGAAATATTTTGGGCGAATAGGAGGCGACATGTGTCACCCCCTAGGTGGCTTCGCCGAATTTCACTTTGTGCACAACACCCGACAGAGTCGTTTTTCGACGAAACGCTTTACTAAACTCGCGTAGGGTAAATTCCGCTATGTCATTTCTAATTTTACGGATTTTTACGAGAGAAAACATTTTGGACCAATGGGAGGGCGACACTTGTCACCTCCAATTGATGGACTTGGCGCCAATATGGCCGATTGGAGTGTTCAATTTTGTCATGGAGTTGGTAGGATATTTTGTGTGCAAGTTGGTCGGGACACTTGCCTAAATCCTCACCCTACACTTGCCTTGCACTTGGCATCATCTTGGCCATTGGTTGGCCATGTCTTGACCTATAAATACCCCTCTTAAGATGAAGAGTTCTTCATCCACAAAATCTTTCCAAGTCTTGAAAAATCCTCTCCTCTCCCTTAAGCCTTTTCGTCCAACACACCTCCCCCCCCCCCTTGAGAAGCTTAGCCGAGGCTAATCCCCCTCTAGCCTAGCCGAAACACTACCCCCCTCCCTTGGTAGAAATGTTGCCTTCTAGTATTGTTATAATGCCCAAATTACCCTAGCCAAAATCCCTTAGTCCTTAGTAGAAGTTGTGAAGAACTTCTAAGGTTTTCTTGGAGCTACCGGAGCGCATAAACTTAGAGCTAAACCTTGCTCAGGCGCGACTTTTATCTAGGATATTATTGGGCTTACCGAGGTAAATAACCTTATCCTCCTTTTGTAATTAAAATATACGTACTGTAGAAGTATAGGAATAAGTATTAATACTTAGAAGGATATTGAAGAATAGAATTGAACTGATATCACAGTAGAAGGGTTTAAAAGAAGAATAATAGAATCTGATTTACATGGGATCGTTTTCACGAGACTTGAGTAGCTCACCGTAGGGAAGTGCCCAAATGTCCATAGAATAGCGAACCCTCCGCTAGAGCTTTGATGCAAAGATGCCTAGACGTTGATAGGCGTATTTGATCGTTATAAGTCGATTCTTCGCGCGACATATTCAACTTGGCGGTGGATTTCGCCGAGAAGGTATGTGATTCTTCCTATCCTCTCGAGCATGATATTTTAAAGAATATGTATATAGTACGGTGAGACGCGTGTGTTAACCGAATAATAATTACGCAATGTCTTGACTTAAGCTGAATAATAATTACGGCAATGTCTTGGACTTAAGCCCGAATAATAATTACGGAAATGTCTTTTGACTTAAGCCCGAATAAAAGAATCAAGTAGTTCAAAAGAATTAAGAAACCTTTTAAGAGTAACACTTTGTTTTAAAGCTTAAGAGTTATACTAGCTTTATGGGAAGTTAGGTATAACGGCCAAGAGTGATAAAAGAATGATTTATTGATTTAAGAAAATAAGATAATTGACTTAATAATACTAATATTAATAATGTTAAAAAGTCTGAAAACTAAGTCGTGAGTAAATAGTATTTTTGGTTTATAACAGGAATGATGTATTACCGATCTGAATGAATGTCGAACAAACCACAAACCAAATACTAATGAAGAGAAATGTTTTAACTAATAAAGTATTATTAAAACCAGAGAAACTTCCATCCGCATAGGAGCTAAGATGAGACAAAATGATATTACATTTCCTAGATCATGGTCATTGTAATAAGATTGTTATGAACAATAATAACCTACTCACACATAAGGTATATGTTTCTCAAATTGTTTTAAAGGATTAAAACTATGAACTACTAAACCTTTCAAAATGAGAAACTTGAGTAATTGAAATTAGGCAAACTTGAGCTTTGGGAAAAGAATGTTGTTACTTGATTTTACAAAGAGAAGTGTTTTGATTTACTTCAAAAGATAATCACTTTATTTTTATACTACGTATTGTGCGACTTTTGTGAAAGAAACGGATCTTTTAAAAGAGTAATACATGAAGTACTTTGGGGCTAAAACCCGAACTTGTTAACATAATGTAGAAAGTACCTTGTGTGAATAACTTGATTGTATTGATTTGTGATAGTCTTGTAATACTTTCTTGTTGACTTGATAAGTAAACATGTTAGGATGCTACGTGAGGTAGTATCTTGTGATGTTGGTGTAAAGCGGGTTTTCCTTGTCAGGCTTAGGTTGTTTAACGATAAGTCGTTATGATGATATTATATCACTCATGATTCCGGTTAAGCCTCCGTCCACGCGGGTAGACTCAAAGGGTCTAGTGACCTATGATTCGAGAATACCTTATGCAGTCTCAGATGGCCTATGCGAATCGCGGAGTTCCAGTTAGTATGCGACCCTTGTGGTCACGCGGTCTTTGTGGCTACGCGACGGCGAGTCCAGACGCCTGGGAGTAGCTACCCTCGATGCGGGGAATACCTCATGCGGGCCATTGGAGTGGCCCATGCGGAGCTACGGGAAGTTCTAGGGCTAGACGCGCACATTAGATACTGCGGGCGAGTGGCCAGCTTTGATCATGTGACGGTCTAGACAGATCTCATGATACAGTTTACGACCTTGTTTGTACTGTGGGTTTTAGTAGTCGGCTATGCCTTCGCATTTCTTACCCCGCACGGTTTTATGATGACTTTGAGGCGTGAGTCCACGACTTGACGCGATCGCTTAATTATCGTGGAATCGTAGTTTTGGTTATCATACATGTCTCCCGCTTTATCTAGACTACTATGATTTCATTTACGATTTTCGCCACATACTTGGTACTGTTGTCTTGACCTCTTCGGGGCTGCGTTCATGCCGCAGGTAAAGGTACTCCTACTGTTGATCCCCGTTCTTAGGATCACCGTTTTCAGCGTTGGGAAAGCTCCGTTTCCGAGGCTTAGCATTTTGGTATGGTCCCCGGTCGTTGTAGAGAGTTGCATTCAGGTATGGCGGCCCTGTCCCGCCATTGTTGTTTTAAACTCTTAGGTCTGTAGACCGTTGTAAGGTTGGGATGTAATCGTTCATTTTGGGGTACTTATATACAGATATGCCGAAAGGCAACTTTTTCCCAGAAACTGTGTCTTATTTATACTGTTTCATATCTTGGTTGTTTTATATTCCGCTGATTTCTCTGATGTATGACTACTTGGGTGCCAGGGTAAGGCACCAGTCACGGGCCCCGGAACGGGTCATGACAAAGTGGTATCAGAGCGGTTAATCCTCGGAAAGTGTCTACAGACCGTATCTAGTAGAGTCTTGATTATCGGTGTGTTGTGCACCACACCAATAATCAGGAGGCTATAGGATATTTAGGATTGGTTTCCATTCTTCTCACTCTGAGATCGTTCTTTAGAGTTGTGTTATAAGTTGGACCCCTCTAACTTATTCCTTTCCTTTACCAGTGATGCCTCCGCGCCAGGCAACTCGGGCCCAGAAGGGCAAGGCAGCCAAGGGAGCTGCGAGTGGAGTTCAGAGAGTTAGAAGGGCACAGACCCAATCATCACCTGGGGTGATGCTTCAAGCGGGGAGTTCTGAGACGTCGCCAGAAGAGAGTTTGGCACAATGGCGGCGATTCATCGCGCCATGACATCCGACCTTCGCCCACGACTTGGAGCAGAAAATATGGATTGGAAGGAGACGACCCTGTTACTAGCAAGGGACTTGGCAGCCAGAGAGTATTTTATGTACCGGTATACCAAGGATATTGATGATTATCTAAAGAAGGGTTGTGAAGAAGTAGCTCTTGATCGAATGAGCCAAAGCTTGCGTCAGATTATGTGCAGCGGGCTGAGAGATGTGGAGATCGACAGATTAACCAAGATCAGCAGAAGAGGGCCCGATTGGCAGGATCATTTGGTAACTCTCGAGGCGAACCACCTCAGCAGCAGATTAGACATGCGCCACCGCCAGTGCAGAGTGTCCCTCCACAGGGTTCAGTTTTTCCTCAGTGTTCACAGTGTGGCAGACGTCATCCCGGGAAATGTCGTCTTTGTATTGGTGTTTGTTTTACTTGCGGCCGTCAGGGCCATATGGCGAGGGAATGTTCTATGAGGAAGGATGCAAGTAGGAGGGCCCAGCCTACCGGTCGATTCTGATTGATGGTGCGGAGAAAGGCGTTAGCCAGAAGAGGCCACCCCCACCTCGGTGTGGCCGTTGTGGTAGGTGTCATTCGGGGGAGTGTCGTGCTTCTCCAACAACTTGTTATGCTTGCGGCCAGCTGGGCCATTTTGCGAGGAATTGTCCGACCAAGGGTGGTGCGGATATGGAGACTCAGCCTTCGGGATCAGCGGCTAGTTCATCACCTTCCCCAGCTATGCGCCCAACAGGGCGGGATTGATTAGAACGACCTAGGGGAAGTGCAGCGTAGATACAGGTATATCCTTAACCCTTTAGAGATTTATATGTGTAGCGAATATCTTAAGTATTATTTTTAGATAGCATTGTGTTAACTGTGATTGGGAATCATGATTAGTTAATCGGGAAAGATTGGGGGATAGAGAAAGTGGGAGCCTTAGAATGTATACGTAGAGACCTTAGAGGCGAGGCCATCTTTGATAAAAGAATTATTTCATGTTTGACCCTTATCGAAGTGCATAGTATACGTGAGATATATTTATGGGATAAGTCCCTGAGAGATGTGAAATGAAAGAGGGTAGTTGAGCTTAGAAGACCGCTAGGTTTTCGTAACGTGATTAGTGAGATTGTTCCGAATCAGGGAGCTAGTGTTTGCGCGTTGCCGGGTTGGGTTGAGGCCATGTGGCGGGTCGACCCGCGGCCTGTATGGTGGTGGGGTCAGTTTGTGGTGGTCTCGCTTTGTGTTAGGGTCACGAGGGTGTTAGGCCCAGGTTTAGTTAACCATCGCATTTAATTGGATGCGTTCGACCGATAGTCGGCCGATGGTCACCATCTTATCTTTTTAGTCAAACCGTACTCGGTAGTAAGTTGCGAGATGATTATTTCAAGAAGGTTGTAAGGCTGCACGGTGCCTACCTTCACCTTATGGTGACAGGAGTCCAAGTTACGGTTGTTTCTTTTACGGAAGAGTTACCGTGCAAGGTTAGGAACTCAGTGAATCTTAGTGTCGCATTCACCCTGCAAGTGGTTGGATTTCGGAGTAGTCGTAAGGACTCTTCGCCTCTTGTTGAGTATGTATTATATAGCTACCGTTTCAGTATTCGGGTGTCGCCGTTTGGAGCCTTTTTATAAGCGCTAGTGTAAGAGTGATGATCGACTGATTCGATGTAAGCAAGGTGCAGATAGTTGGTTCGTACTTGTTCAGCAGGGCGTGGATAGGGTGGAGCTTATCCAGAAGAGATTATTGGCAGCTCAGAGTCAGTGGGAAGCAGTACCAGAAACATGGTAAGTTTTGATAAAGAGTTCGAGGATACGAGAAGTGAATGCACGAGTAAGGGAAGAAGCGAGCATGTATTACAGGCATAGGTGTGATCATTTCGTTTGTAAAGAGTAGGTGCGAAGGGAGTATCTTTTAGACCTCGAGTAGGAGCTTTTGTGATAGAGGTGATTCCTCGTGGACTTGGAGATAAGTATGTGCGCTTGTTGTGTTGTGGCCAGATGTGGCATGGTTGTTTCGTAAGTATAGCAATGGCGACTATCCGGCGCCGCTTGTTTTGAGACTTAGAAGGAACATTCGGGACGAATGTTTCTAAGGAGGGGAGAATGTTATACCCCGTAGTTTCAGGGTATGTATGTGAGGATGTACGTACGAGTATACGACAGAAATTTTGGAAAGAAAGAAAGATGTGATTTTTCACGGAAAAGTTTCCGCTTTTGTGAAGAAAAGGTTCGTTAATGGGAATTGGATTCCCATTTGGTATTCGGACTTCTTGGAATATTAGAGAATTATGGAATTTTATTTTGAATGGTCACGTGGGCCCACAGGAGAAATTTACGGTTTTTGGGGCCCACTTTGTTTTCTAGATTTTGGCCATTGTGGATATTTTCTAAGATGAAATATTTTGGACGAGTAGAGGCGACACGTGTCACCCCCTGCGTGGCTCGCCGAATTTCACTTTGTGCACAACACCCGATTAGAGTCGTTTTTAGACGAAAAGTTTTAAAAAACTCGCGTAGGGTAAATTACGGCTATGTCATTTATATTTTTGCGGATTTTTACGAGAGACGAAACATTTTGGACCAACGGGAGGGCGACACTTGTCACCCTCCAATTGATGGACTTGAGGCGTCAATATGGCCGATTGGAGTGTTCAATTTTGTCATGGAGTTGGTAGGATATTTTGTGTGCAAGTTGGTCAAGGACACTTGCCTAAATCCTCACCCTACACTTGCCTTGCACTTGGCATCATCTTGGCCATTGGTTGGCCATGTCTTGACCTATAAATACCCCTCTTAAGATGAAGAGTTCTTCATCCACAAAATCTTTCCAAGTCTTGAAAAATCCTCTCCTCTCCCTTAAGCCTTTTCGTCCAACACACCTCCCCCCCCCCCCCCCCTTGAGAAGCTTAGCCGAGGCTAATCCCCCTCTAGCCTAGCCGAAACACTACCCCCCTCCCTTGGTAGAAATGTTGCCTTCTAGTATTGTTATAATGCCCAAATTACCCTAGCCCAAATCCCTTAGTCCTTAGTAGAAGTTGTGAAGAACTTCTAAGGTTTTCTTGGAGCTACCGGAGCGTACAACTTAGGAGCTAAACCTTGCTCAGGCGCGACTTTTATCTAGGATATTATTGGGCTTACCGAGGTAAATAACCTTATCTTCCTTTTGTAATTAGAATATACGTACTGTAGAAGTATAGGAATAAGTATTAATACTTAGAAGGATATTGAAGAATAGAATTGAACCGATATCACAAGAAGGCGGTTTAAAGAAGAATAATAGAAGCGTACTTACATGGGATCGTTTTCACAATGAGACTTTAGTAGCTCACCGCAGGGAAGTCTTGCCCAAATGTCCATAGAATAGCGAACCCTCCGCTAGAGCTTTGTACGCATGCCTAGACGTTGATAGACGATTTGGATTATAGGTCGATTCTTCGCGCGACATATTCAACTTGGCGGTGGATTTCCAGAAGGTATGTGATTCTTCCTATCCTCTTGAGCATGATATTTTAAAGAATATGTATATAGTGCGGTAGGCGACGTGTGTTAATCGAATAATAATTACGGCAATGTCTTCGGACTTAAGCCTGAATAATAATTACGGCAATGTCTTCGGACTTAAGCCTGAATAATAATTACGGAAATGTCTTTTGACTTAAGCCTGAATAAAAAGAATCTGAAGTAGTTCAAAAGAATTAAGAAACCTTTTTAAGAGCAACACTTTGTTTTAAAAGCTTAAGAGTTATACTAGCTTTATGGGAAGTTAGGTATAACGGCCAAGAGTGATAAAAGAATGATTTATTGATTTAAGAAAATAAGAGACTTGACTTAATTATACTAATATGAATTTTGTTAAAAAGTGTGAAACCTCATTCGTGAGTAAATAGTATTTTTGGTTTTTAAAAGGAATGATGTTTTACCGATCGGAATTAATGTCGAACAAACCACAAATGCTAATGAAGGAAATGTTTTGACTAATAAAGTATTATTAAAACCAAGAAACTTCCATCCGTATAGAGCTAAGACGACAAAATGATATTACATTTCCTAGATCATGGTCTGTAATAAGATTGTTATGAACAATAATAACCTACTCACACATAAGGTATATGTTTCTCAAATTGTTTTAAAGGATTAAAACTATGAACTACGAAACCTTTCAAAATGAGAAACTTGAGTAATTGAAATTAGGCAAACTTGAGCGTTGGGAAAGAATGTTGTTACTTGATTTTACAAAGAGAAGTGTTTTGATTTACTTCAAAAGATAATCACTTTATTTTTATACTACGTATTGTGTGACTTTTGTGAAAGAAGCGGATCTTTTAAAAGAGTAATACATGAAGTACTTTGGGGCTAAACCCGAACTTGTTAACATAATGTAGAAAGTACCTTGTGTGAATAACTTGATTGTATTGATTTGTGATAGTCTTGTAATACTTTCTTGTTGACTTGATAAGTAAACATGTTAGGATGCTACGTGAGTTAGTATCTTGTGCTGTTTGTGTAAAGGGGTTTTCCTTGTTGTGCTTAGGTTGTTTAACGATAGTCGTTATGATGATATTATATCACTCATGATTCCGGGTTAAGCCGCCTCCGACGCGGGTAGACTCAGCGGTCTAGTGACTTATGATTCGAGAATACCTTATGCAGTCTCAGATGGCCTATGCGGAATCGGGAGTTCCGTGTTAGTATCGGCCCTTGTGGTCATGCGGTCTTTGTGGCTACGCGACGGCGAGTCCAGACACCGCCGGGAGTAGCTACCTCGATGCGGGAATACCTCATGCGGGCCATCGAGTGGCCCACGCGAGCTACGGAAGTTCGGGGCTAGACGCACATTAGATCGCGCGCGAGTGGCCAGCTTTGATCATGTGACGGTCTAGACAGATCTCATGATACAGTTTACGACCTTGTTTGTATTGTGGGTTTTAGTAGTCGGCTATGCCTTCGTACTTACCCCGTACGGTTTTATGATGACTTTGAGGGCGTGAGTCCCTGACTTGACGCGATCGCTTAATTATCAGGAATCGTAGTTTTGGTTATCATACATGTCTCCGCTTTATCTAGACTACTATGATTTCATTTACGATTTTCGCCACATACTTGGTACCGTCAGATCGACCTCCTTCGGGGCTGCGTTCATGCCGCAGTAAAGGTACTCCTACCGCTGATCCTCGTTCTTAGGATCACCGTTTCATTGGGAAAGCTCCGCTTTCTCGGAGGCTTAGCATTTGGTATGGTCCTGTCGTTGTAGATATTTGCATTCGGGTATGGCGGGCCCGTGTCCGCCATTGTTGTTTTAAACTCTTAGAGGTCTGAGACTGTTGTAAGGTTGGGATGAATCGCTCATTTTGGGGTACTTATATACATATATGCCGAAGGCAACTTTTTCCCAACCGTGTCTTATTTATACTGTTTCATATCTTGGTTGTTTTATATTCCGCTGATTTCTCTGATGTATGACTACTTGGGTGCCCGGGTAAGGCACCAGTCACGGGCCCCGGAATGGGTCATGACAGTGGTATCCTACCTCACTGTCAGCGTACACACATACAACACGTATATACCTATATCCTGCGCCTGGAATCCCGTCACTGTCGACAGCCATAAAAGTAAATACAACCATGTGACGCGCCCGTGGCATCCTACCTCACTGTCGGCGTACACATACACAATACATACATATATATATCTCATGCCCGTGGAATTCCCCATCTCGGGTACATGACTCGCGATCAAAGCAGGACCACTCGCCCGCAGTATCCTTAAGCAATCCTACCCCTGGGACTATTTCACCCGCATAGGTCGTGTGGACCCGCATGAGGTATTCCTCGCATAGTCGTACCGCCCGCGTGGGACTATTTCACCCGCGTAAGCCCATAAGGACTCGCATGAGGTATTCCTCGTCGTGGGTAGCAAATCCACTAAACGGTGGTATAACGATCTTGGGGTTTACCCTCATTTATACTCTTACCCCGAAGGTGGTATAACGTTCTTCGAGGTGTACCCTTCATGTATAATCTTACCCTCAAACTACATGCCTCTAATCCTCATCGTAAGCGTGTCCCTGGCATACCCGTGGAATCCCACATCACCGGTATGTCCACGTAAACTCATACTAAGACATTTGAAGCTTACCCGTGGAATCCCACATCACTGTCGGTACGTCCAAGTAACTCATACTATGACAAGGTAAGCATACCCGTTGAATCCCACATCACCGCTTGCGCCCAAGTAACTCATACTATGACCAGAAGCATACCCGTGGAATCCCACATCACCGCCAGACGTCCCCAGACTCGTATGAGGCAATGGAAGCATACCCGTGGAATCCTCCATCACCGACTTCAGACGCCCAAGTAACTCCTAACTTCTTTAGACTTTCATTAACATACAAAATGGATCTCATTTTATGACCTTAAGGCACTTTTCATATCACTTAACAAGTCCGGAAATTCAACCCAAAGTACTATGTATTTCTATTTTTTTTTCCAAGATCCCTTTTCCACATAAGACCCCAAGATACTAGCACCCGTAGTATCAAGGCTTACTACATTTCAAACAAGTCACTATACTATTAGAAATATACTTCGGCTCCTAAATCAAGTGACCCTCATTTATAACTTTAAGCAATTGATGCCTTTAAATCAAATTGCCTTTCTTAGCTTCCATTCTTTTATCATTGTTTATCTACTCGAGAAAAACCGTTCCTTTAGCCTTCCATAAAGTTATTATAACCAACTTCCCATAAAGCCGTTATACTAACTTTATGCATTAGAACTAAGACGTCCTTACCCTCTCATAAAGCCGTCATAACTAACTTCCCATAAAGCCGTTATAACTCTTTATGTTTTAGACCACTTTGCTCTCTTTATAACCAAGAGGCTTGTACTTCAATTCAAGTTACACTACTTTCAAAATACTTCAAAAATCTTAACTTAGGAAACAAGTTTCTTAACTTTAGAATAGTTCAAGAATCAATACTTTCCAAATCTAGTATTCTATACTTGATCATGTCAAGAAATCCTTGTCTACCTTATTAGGATAAACCATTCTTATAACTCTTCCTTAAGGACACGTGAGTTAATTCTCTAACTCAACCAACTAGACATCCTTAAAACAAGTCAAATATATCAAATGACTTCACTTCATTTAAAAATCACGTCGCTCACCGCAATACGCTTATAACTACTCATGCTCAAGAGATAAGAAGAGTTCTACATACCTCTATTGTTTAATCCACTTGCCAAGTCCAATATGTCGTCCGTAGATGTCAACCTATAATGACCATAATACGTCTATTAGCTTCTAGCTTCAACGTAATATATTCTAATGAAAAGTCCTCGCTCTACGGAAAATTTGACAAAGACTTCCTTTGTTTCTACTTACTTTTCCACTTTTTTCAAGGTCCGAATTCAATAACCAAACGCCGCATTTAAGGCACAACAATCCAGCTAACCAAAAAGGGGATTACACGCCTTTACAAGACGCGTAAAATTCTGCCCCACCATAATACAGAACAAACCAATCATTCCAAGTCACATTCGGTTATAATATCACAACAATTATCAATTTTCTTTTTAACCCAACTCGTTATCCCAACATGTTATATAAATCATAACCAATTACATACCCCCTATATATAACATGCAATGATTTAAGCTAACAATCCAATTGATTACAACATGAGTGGCTAACATGCCCATTTCGGTTTTCACAAGTCGACACCACCCCAATCTTTTCAAGCTTTAAATATAACAGCCTCAGGCTCACTTCTTAACTACTATAACTTGAAATCTTCAAATATACAAGAAGGAGGAGATTTTACCTCAAGAAGCCCTCTTTCCGAAATGTTCTTCACTTCAAAATTACTCACAAGAGTCCTCTACAAGTGCAACACTTTTCCTTCAAGCCCTTCCAAAAATCTCACCGGGGTTCATCAATTTGAGAGAGAGAAGAGGGATTTTTCTTTGGGGAAACCCTTGCAAAATGGTCAAGTCTTGAAGACTTGGCCCTAAAATAAGACCCTCCTTTGGTCAAAAGATGGGAGGGACACTTGTCACCCTCCCATAGGCCTTTTATCAAAATATCCCCTGTTTTTCGCCCCTTACCGCGTCAAAAATCCCGCCTTGGCGCCGCGGCCCTGCATTCCGGCGCCGCGGCGCTGCAACCTCAGAGGACTTTTGGAAATATCGCGCCGCTGCTCGCACGGCGCCACGGCTGGACACCCATCGGGAAGATCTGTCCTCTGCGTCAGCCCATAGAACTTCTAACGCCCGTAACTTCCTACCCCGATGTCCAAACGACGAGTGGTTTGTTGCGTTGGAAACTAGACTCAACAACCTTCATACCAGTCTTTTAAAACTCATCAAAACTCCTAAGGCACTAGGAGATATACCGCTCCAAAGTTGGCTGAAAATCTGCCCACAACCTTTTTGCC
Organism: Przewalskia tangutica; assembly: GCA_029844215.1. Lineage (NCBI taxonomy): Eukaryota > Viridiplantae > Streptophyta > Magnoliopsida > Solanales > Solanaceae > Przewalskia > Przewalskia tangutica. The sequence goes on along the minus strand of CM056737.1, from coordinate 42,133,319 downwards.
AACCTAACTTTCCAACTTCGAAATATTATTTCCTTTCGTACGTTCTTAACTTAACCTCTTGAATTTTTTTCGGGGTGTAACATTCTTCCCCCCTTAGAAACATTCGTCCCCGAATGTTCTTTTGGAGTCAATCTAATACCCCTCGTACTTTACAATTACTGGAACTTTATTATGCCACTTATGACCTTAAGATATCGCACTCGCATATCCCTCCATCATGGTCAACCAAGAAAACAGATCCCAAGGGTGCACCAACGCTATTTACTCCCATTCAAGGCCTAAAATGCTTTTCTTATCGTACTTTCCACCTACTTCTAGCATACATACATAGTCTCAAAATAATCCATTCATGACACTTAAACATAAAACAACCTTATCATGCTACAAGTCTCTAAAGGATCAATATATACCAAGTCGCATGAAGCGGTAAAAGGACCGCTAAAATCGGGAATCGCTACACGACCTCTGCCATACCGCCGCATGAACATCCCGCCAGCTATCAAGGCGAAGAACCCGCCATCGACCCAATAGATCGCGCCATCCCACCGCACCACCTGCCTGGACGATCTCACCAAATGGCCTGCTGGCGGCATAACAAGTCGACCTAGTCCGACATTCCCAAAATGAGCTCTACCACAGTAACCACACCGAGGCAAAGGTGACCTCCCCTGGATACTATCCCAGACATCTGTGAACCAGCGGCCCGGCCTCGACCGCCTCGAATATCTCGGCGGTCAAACCACTCGCCAGAAGGCCGAGAAGGAGCACTCTGCGTCGGCTGAAATGTAGTCCTAGCCTGTTGCTGAGGCTGTCCGCCTCGAAAACTATCCTGAAACTCTGCCGTCCTGGTCCTCTTGGGCTGGATCAGACCGCCGGCTCTCTCCCTATCTCAATCCTCGTGCATAAGCTCGCATCTCGGCAATATCCATACCGGGTGAAGAGCTCCCGGCATCGCGGTAACCATATATCGGTCTAGTCCCATCACATAGCGGTGAACTCTGTCCGCCATATCCGCCACAATAGTTGGTGCATACCTGGCCAATGAGTGAAATTCCAGGTTGTACTCTCTGATGGTTCTCCCATTATGTCTTAACGCCAAGAACCTATCCAAGCGGGCTCTCCTTGTCTCAGGAGGCAAAAAGTGATCGAGGAAGGATCCCGTGAACTCACCCCAAATAGCTGGAGGAGCACCCATACCTCTAGACAACACCCACGACTCGAACCAGTTCAACGCAATATCACGTAACCGGTAAGAAGCTAACACAACGGACTCCGTCTCCGAGACCCTAAGCACCTGCATAGTCCGCTGCACCTGCCGAATGAACTCCCGAGGTCCTCTCGCACTCGAACCATAGAACTCGTGGATTACAACTCGTAAAGTCCCAATCCTCGCTTATCGGCCAGGGTTAGCTACGGCCTCGCCCGTGCCGCTCGCCACAATGCTAGTCAATAATCGGATCTGATCTCCGTAATCTAAATATTCAGCCCTGGTCGTGAAACTGAGGCTCAGTACCGTAACCTCGTGTTACCGCCGCCTCGGCTCTAATATCGCTGGCTGATCTCGCCGATCCCCATAACCGCAGTGCATAGTCCGGGCTCGATTCTAGAAATCCTCAGGTACCACTAACAACTCTTGTTGCCTTGCCTCTTCGGGCCCCGGTCGCCTTCCGCGAGGCATAATCGATACAATAGAGCAGTCGGAGGATTCACCTAGTAGACAGACTCTGCCGCACGATCTCAGAGAGAGAAGAATGGAAACAAATCCTAAATGTCCTGCAGCCTCCTGATTATAGATGTGGTGCACAACACATCAATAATCAAAACTCTACTAGACACAGTCTGTAGACACTTTCCGAGGACTAACTGCTTTGATACCACTTTTATCACGACCCGACCCCGGGCCCGCGACTGGTGCCCTACCTGGGCACCCTTACAGGTATACATCAGAGATACTCATCGGAACATACATAAGATTTAACAATGAAGTAAATAATAGGCTAGCCGATAAGGCTACCTTCCTGGATATAAACAAAATCCAAAAGCAGTTACCTCTAATTTTTTTTAAAAGGTGACCCACAATATATGACTACAGACCTCTAAGAGTTTACATAATAATCGTGGACGACAGGCCCCGCCATACCACGAATGTACAAAGTCAACGACTTGAGGAACCATACCAAAACAAAGCCTCCGAGAAATGGAGCTTTCGAACCGAACAGTGATCCTACGAGTGCAGACGCTAGTTATGTACCTCAACTGCGGCATTGAACGCAGCCCCGGCGAGGTCGATAAAATATGTACTGGGCAATGTGAAAATCGTAATTTAAATCATAATAGTCAAAAATACATGAAGACATATATGATAACCAAATTAATAAGACATCAGGCCTTCATCAAGTGGAAGTAAAGAAAGTCAGAGTTTTACCTTATACAACCTGTCTCAACATATGATCCATAGTCACACCAGGGCTATGAACACCACCAATATCCAAGCGCGCCGTGGGATTCCTATCACCGCCACCGCCAGTGTAAATCTAACTCGTGACGCGCCGTGGCATCCTTCCTCACCGCCGGCGTACACAAATCTAACCATGTGACGCGCTGCGGTATCCTACCTCACCGCCGACGCATACACACAAATCTAACCATGTGGACGCCGTGGTATCCTACTCACCGCTTGCCGTACACACAAATCTAACCATGTGACGCGCTCGTGGTATCCTACCTCACTGTCGGCGTACACACAAATCTAACCATGTGACGCGCTCGTGGTATCCTACCTCACTGTCAGCGTACACACATACAACACGTATATACCTATATCCTCTGCCCGTGGAATCCCCCGTCACTGCCGACAGCCATAAAAGTAAATACAACCATGTGACGCGCCCGTGGCATCCTACCTCACTGTCGGCGTACACATACACAATACATACATATATATATCTCATGCCCGTGGAATTCCCCGTCTCGGGTACATGACTCGCGATCAAAGCAGGACCACTCGCCTGCAGTATCCTTAAGCAATCCTACCCCTGGGACTATTTCACCCGCATAGGTCGTGTGGACCCGCATGAGGTATTCCTCGTGATACAGTACCGCACGCGCCGAGACTATTTCACCCGCATAAGCCCATATGACTCGCGTGAGGTATTCCTCGCATCGTGGGTAGCAAATCCACTAAACAGTGGTATAACGATCTTGGGGTTTACCCTCATTTATACTCTTACCCCGAAGGTGGTATAACGATCTTGGGGTGTACCCTTCATTTATACTCTTACCCTCAAACTACATGCCTCTAATCCTCATCGTAAGCATGTCCCCGGGTGCATACCCGTGGAATCCCAAATCACCGACGGTATGTCCTCAGAACTCATACTAAGACCATGGAAGCATACCCCGTGGAATCCCACATCACCGCTTCAGACGTCCAAGTAACTCATACTATGACCAGGAAGCATACCCGTGGAATCCCACATCACCGCTTGCAGACGCCCAAGTAACTCATACTATGACCAGGAAGCATACCCGTGGAATCCCACATCACCGCCAGACGTCCCTGAGACTCATGAGAGGCAATGGAAGCATACCCGTGGAATCCTTCATCACAGACGGTACGTCCAAGTAACTCCTAACTTCTTTAGACTTTCATTAACATACAAAATGGATCTCATTTTATGACCTTAAGGCACTTTTCATATCACTTAACAAGTCCGGGGAAATTCAACCCAAAGTACTATGTATTTCTATTTTTTTTTCCAAGATCCCTTTTCCACATAAGACCCCAAGATACTAGCACCCGTAGTATCAAGGCTTACTACATTTCAAACAAGTCACTATACTATTAGAAATATACTTCGGCTCCTAAATCAAGTGACCCTCATTTATAACTTTAAGCAATTGATGCCTTTAAATCAAATTGCCTTTCTTAGCTTCCATTCTTTTATCATTGTTTATCTACTCGAGAAAAACCGTTCCTTTAACCTTCCATAAAGTTATTATAACCAACTTCCCATAAAGCCGTTATACTAACTTTATGCATTAGAACTAAGACGTCCTTACCCTCTCATAAAGCCGTCATAACTAACTTCCCATAAAGCCGTTATAACTCTTTATGTTTTAGACCACTTTGCTCTCTTTATAACCAAGAGGCTTGTACTTCAATTCAAGTTACACTACTTTCAAAATACTTCAAAAATCGTAACTTAGGAAACAAGTTTCTTAACTTTAGAATAGTTCAAGAATCAATACTTCCCAAATCTAGTATTCTATACTTGATCATGTCAAGAAATCCTTGTCTACCTTATTAGGATAAACCATTCTTATAACTCTTCCTTAAGGACACGTGAATTAATTCTCTAACTCAACCAACTAGACATCCTTAAAACAAGTCAAATATATCAAATGACTTCACTTCATTTAAAAATCACGACGCTCACCGTACTACATACGCTTATAACTACTCATGCTCAAGAGATAAGAAGAGTTCTACATACCTCTATTGTTTAATCCACTTGCCAAGTCCAATATGTCGTCCGTAGATGTCAACCTATAATGACCATAATACGTCTATTTGCTTCTAGCTTCAACGTAATATATTCTAATGAAAAGTCCCTCGTTCTACGGAAAATTTGGACAGCACTTCCTTTGTTTCTACTTACTTTTCCACCTTTTTCAAGGTCCGAATTCAATAACCAAACGCCGCATTTAAGGCAAAACAATCCAGCTAACCAAAAAGGGGATTACACGCCTTTACAGGACGCGTAAAATTCTGCCCCACCATAATACAGAACAATCCAATCATTCAAAGTCACATTCGGTTATAATATCACAACAATTATCAATTTCCTTTTTAACCCAACTCGTTATCCCAACATGTTATATAAATCATAACCAATTACATACCCCCCTATATATAACATGCAATGATTTAAGCTAACAACCCAATTGATTACAACATGAGTGGCTAACATGCCCATTTCGGTTTTCACAAGTCGACACCACCCCAATCTTTTCAAGCTTTAAATATAACAGCCTTAGGCTCACTTCTTAACTACTATAACTTGAAATCTTCAAATATACAAGAAGGATGAGATTTTACCTCAAGAAGCCCTCTTTCCGAAATGTTCTTCACTTCAAAATTACTCACAAGAGTCCTCTACAAGCGTGCCAACACTTTTCCTTCTTGAAGCCCTTCCAAAAATCTCACCGGGGTTCATCAATTTGAGAGAGAGAAGAGGGATTTTTCTTTTGGGGAAACCCTTGCAAAATGGTCAAGTATTGAAGACTTGGCCCTAAAATAAGACCCTCCTTTGGTCAAAAGATGGGAGGGACACTTGTCACCCTCCCATAGGCCTTTTATCAAAACACAGCTCTAAGGCACGATCTCAGAATGAGAAGAATGGAAACCAATCCTAAATGTCCTGCAGCCTCCTGATTATAGATGTGGTGCACAACACATCGATAATCAAGACTCTACTAGACACGGTCTTTAGACACTTTCCGAGTATTAACTGCTCTGATACCACTTTTGTCACGACTGCCCGGCTCGTGATCGTGCCTTACCGGCACCCAAGTAGTCATACATCGAGAAATCAGAATATAAAACATACAGATATGAAACAAGAGATAAGATATTAAAACAAAGCAACCAAAACGGTTGCCTTGCATATATACGTAAATTTTTGAACAGCTATATCCCTTTTACAAACCCCGCCACAACAGATTACAGGTATATCTAATAATGTAATAATACCTATGACGACGGGGCCCGCCATAAATTCCAATGTACAGTAACCTACAACTCGAGGAAACATACCAAAAGATAAGCTTCACGGAGAAACGGAGCTTCCTAATACTTTGAACCGTGATCCTATGGCGAGGATCAACAACCGCAGATTTCTACCTGCAGATGAACGCAGCCTCGGAAGGAGGTCGATAACAGTACTAAGTATGTGAAATCAAAATATCAGAATGAAATCATAACAGTCTATATAAGACAGGAGGCATGTATGATAACAAAGCTATAGTTCACAATATAAAAGTAGTCATGTCAAGTCAGGGACTCACGCCCTCAAATTCATCCCTCATGCCCGTGGAACTCCTTCCTCACAGCCGGCAGTCTAGGTATAAGTCATGTGATGCGTGTAACATGTCTCGGCCCATCTCATGGACTCGAGGTGAAATCGTATGGAATACATTCCCGGTCCATCTCATGGACTCGGTATCAAATCAGGTGGTATACATTCCCGGTTCATCCCATGAACGCGGTGTCGCATGAAATACATTCCCGGTCCATCTCAGGGACTCGGTATCGTGGTGAAATACATTCCCGGTTCATCCCATGAACGCGGTAGTCGAGTGAAATACATTCCCGGTTCATCTCATGAACGCGGTAGTCGAGTGAAATACATTCCCGCTCATCTCATGAACGCGTAGTCGAGTGAAATACATTCCTGCTCATCTCACGAACGCGAGATGAGTAAATACATTCCCGCTCATACCATGAACGCGTAGTCGAGTGAAATACATTCCTGCTCATCCCATGAACGCGGTAGTCGAGTGGCCATAACATTTAAACGCTCATTTAAGACAGATTAAGATAATACCATATTTTCCCTTTAAAACAACTAAGGTAATATTATGTCCTTCTTGTTAAACCAAAACACTTTCCTTCTTAAAGTCAAGTAACAACATTCTTTTTCAAAAGTTCAAGTTTGCCTAACTTCAAATATTCACATCTCTTATTTCCGAAAGAAAGTTTTAGTAGTGCTTTAGTTTCTAAAATTAAAGTTTGTTATAATGGCTTTATGGGAAGTTTGTTATAACGACTTTATGGAAAGTCAAAAGATGGTTTAAAATGTTATATGGTTGAATTGATACACTGAGTCCCATGGTGGGCCAGAACACGTTGCATGTACACATATGAGGGTTATATGGATAGTCATGATTACACCGAGTCACGTTATAGGTACGTATGTGAGGATGATGAACACACCGAGTCTCATAATGGGCCGAGACATGTTATATGATTCATATGACTTTACACCGAGACCCAGAAAGGGCCGGGACATGTTATACCTTATATGACTTTACATCGAGACCCAGAAGGGCCGGGACATGTTATACCTTATATGACATTACACCGAGACCCAGAAAGGGCCGGGACATGTTTTACCTTATATGACTTTACACCGAGTCTCATAAAGGGTCGGGACATGTTATATCTTATATGACTTTACACCGAGACCCAGAAAGGGCCGGGACATGTTATACCTTATATGACTTTACACCGAGACCCAGAAAGGGCTGGGACATGTTATACCTTATATGAGTTTACACCGAGACCCAGAATGGGCCGGGACATGTTATACCTTACATGACTTATATGACTTTACACCGAGACCCAAAATGGGTCGGGACATGTTATACCTTACATGACTTATATGACTTTACACCGAGACCCAGAAAGGGCCGGGACATGTTATACCTTATATGACTTCACACCGAGTCCCAGAATGGGACAAGACATGTTATACCTTATAAGACCTTACACCGAGTCCCAATATGGGCCGGGACATGTTAGATACAGAGTATGAGGACTGAGTCCCTAGATGGGCCGAGACAGGTTATAGGTACGGAGTATGATATGTTATCTATACGTGTATGCACATGATGATTCTATAAGTAGGCATCACACACCCGAACCTCGTTCGGATCGTGCCTTACCCTGCACCCAAGTAGACATACATCGTAGTAATCAATGAATATAAAACAAGACATGAAATAAAACAGCTTCATCTGAGAAAACTTGCCTCATGCATATATATATAACAACTACAACAGCTACATCCCTTTACAACTCGCCACAACAAGATTTCTGCACTCAAGAATGATATGACAAAATGATGGACAGGCCCGCCATACCCGAATGTAAGCACTTACAACGACAGAGGACTATACCATCGATAAGCCTCCGAGAAACGGAGCTTTCCAAACGATGAATCGTGACTCGAGAGCTAGGATCGACGATCGTGTACCTCTACCGCGCATGAACGCACTTCAAGGAGGTCGATAACAGTACCAAGTATGTGAAACTAAAAAATACTGTAAATGAAATCATAGTAGTCTATAAAAAAACAGGAGACATGTATGATAACCAAACTACAGCTCACAATAAATAAGCCATATGTCAAGTCGTGGACTCACGCCTCGCGTCATCACTCAAATATAACTATGGGTCTCACGCCCACAACATCAATCATGCCCGTGGAATACCTTCCTCACCGCCGGTCATGATATAAAAGCACCAAGGAATACACATGAACACGTGTCCCACCTGTCATAATAAAACCGCATGAGGTAAGTAAGGCATAGCCGACTACTAACACCTACGCATCAACAAGGTCATAAATCGTATCATGAGATCTCGTCTGCACCGCCACAAGATCAAAGCCGCCACTCGCCCGCAGATCTAATGCGCGTCTAGTCCTGGAACTTCCCGCAGCTCCGCATAGGCCACTCACATAGGCCCGCATGAGGTATTCCTCGCATCGAGGGTAGCTACTCCCCGGCATCGTCCTGGACTCGCAGTCCGCATGACCACATAGACCGCATGAGGTATAACCCCACACACTAACCTGGAACTCTCGTAGCTCCGCATAGGCCCCCTGGACCCGCATGAGGTATTCTCGAATCATAGGTCACACAGACCCGCCTGAGTCTACCCCGCATAGGAGGGCAGCTTAACCCCCGGGATCATGTCAAGGTGAGTGGTACAATACCAATATAACGGCTGATCGTTGAACAACATAAGCGCGATCGAGGGAAACCCCTTTACACAAACATCACAAGATACTAGCACACGTAGCATCCTAACATGTTTACTTTATCAAACCAACAAGAAAGTATTACAAGGCTATCACAAACCAACACAATCAAGTTATTCACACAAGGTACTTTCTACTTTATGTTAACCAGTTCGGGTTTTTATCCCCAAAGCACTTCATACATTAATTCTTTAAAAGATCTGCTTCTTTCACAAAAGTCACACAATACCCGTAGTATTAAAAATAGAGTGACTATCTTTTTAAGTAAACCAAAACACTTCCTTTTGTAAAATCAAGTAACAACATTATTTTCCAAACGTTCAAGTTTGCCTAATTTCAAATGCTCAAGTTTCTCATTTTCGAAAGGTTTCGTAGTTCGTAGTCTTAATCACTTAATAATATAATTCTATTTTAAAACCATTTGAGAAACATATGCCTTATGGGTGAGTAGGTTATTCTTGTTCATAACAATATTATTACTGCAGCCATGATCTAGGAAATGTAGTATCATTTTGTCTCATCTTAGCTTCTATGCAGATGGAGGTTTCTACTGGTTTTAATAATACTTAATTAGTCAAAACATTTCCCTTTATTAACGCTGCAGTGGTTTGTTCGATACTTATTCGATTTCAAATCAAGAAACATTATTCCTTTTAAAAACCAAGTACTCATTACTCGCGAATGAGGTTTCACACAAAATTCATATTTAATTCATTCAAGTCAAGTCTCTTATCTTTTAAGATTAAGTCTCTTAACTTCTAAAAATCAGTAAACCATTCTCTTTATCTCTCTTAAGACGTTATACCTAACTTCCCATAAAGCTAGTATAACTTTTATGTTTTCAAAACCAAGTATTACTCTTCTTAAAGAAAGGTTTCTTAATTCTTTTGAAATACTTCCAGATTCTTATCATCACACATCAAGTCAGTTATCTTTTAAAAACCACAAAGCATTTCTTACTTACATAAAACTGTTATAACCAACTTCCCATAAAGCCGTTATAACACTTTATGTTTTAAACCAATCAAATACATTTAACACATGTACGTCTACCGTACTACATAGTTATACACATATCATGCTAGAAAGATAGGAAGAGGTTCACATACCTCGCGACGATTATCGACTAATAGCAAAACGCTCCAAGTACCTCAAACCGTCGGCTACACCTTAAGCCAAGCAGCTCACGCCACAAGTCTCTTATCTTTTAAGATCAAGTCTCTTAACTTCTAAAATTAATAAACCATTCTTTTTATCTCTCTTAAGTCGTTATACCTAACTTCCCATAAAGCTAGTATAACTCTTAAGCTTTTAAAACCAAGCATTACTCTTCTTTCAAAAAGGTTTCTTAATTCTTTTGAAATACTTCAAGATTCTTATTATTCAGGCTTAAGTCAAAAGACATTGCCGTAAAACTACGTTCAGTTAACACACGTACGTCTACCGTACTATATATATATTCTTTTTAAAATATCATGCTCAAGAGGATAGGAAGAATCACATACCTCGCGACGATTATCGACTATTAGCAAAACGCTCCACGGCTATAACCCGGCTAGCCTTGTCCACCTTTCAAGTAGTACATGCTACTCGCAGAACATTCAACCTATATAGGTTATAAGTCTATCAACTTCTACCTTAATATTCTTCTGATGTGATTTCAGTTCAAGTCTTTTCTGTAATAACCTTCTATTACAGTTCAATTCTCTTCTATGAATCTTATATTCATTTCTATACAACTACAGTATGTAATTTCCAATTACAATAGAAGGATAGGATTATTTACCTCGGTAAGCCCAAAATTATCCAAGTTTAATGTCGATCCTGAGCAACGTTTAGCTCCTACTCCGGGTGCTCCAACCCGCTCCAAACAACCCTTAGAAGTTCTACGAAACTTCTTCCTAATACTTCAACCAACCGTGAAGATTTTCCTTAGGGTTTCGTTTAGTGACTGAAGGGAAGTATAATAGTATTTCTGGGCTTTTAGTATAAGTGTAACCTTGGAATACTACAAGGTATTTGGGCCAAGGTATTTTGGAATAGTAACAATACTTGGAGAGCATTTCTACTAAGAGGGGGGTAGTATTTTACGAAAACAACTCAAGGTAGGGGGGTACCCCTCGGCTAGCACCACTAGGAGGGGGGGTACCTCTCGGCCAAAAGGCCTTCTCAAGGGGGAGGGGGAGGCATGGACGAAACCATAGAGAGGGAGGGAGAGGGATTTCAAGACTTAGGGATTTTTGTGGATGAATAAGTCTTCACAAAGGGGGGGTATTTATAGGACAACCAAGGGCCAAGATCAAGCCAAGTGGTAGGCAAGTGTAAGGTCAAGATTTGGACAAGTGTTTGTGGGTCCCACTTGCTCATCAACTACACAAAATATCCTACCAACTCCCACTCTCCAAATCGTCCAAAAGACGCCCTCAAGTCCACCAATTAGAGGGTGACAAGTGTCGCCCTCTCGTTGGTCCAAAATATTTCGTCTCTCGGAAAAATCCGCAAAAATAATAAATGACATAGCCGGAATTTTCCCTACGTAAGTTTTGGAAGACGTTTCGTCGGAAAACGATTCTTTTCGTGTGTTATGCACAAAATTTTCGGTCCTTGCCTAATCTTAAGGCTTAAAACTTTTCTACGCACGCCCCACGCATATACTGGAAATACGGTATAACATTCTCCTCCTAGAAACATTCGTCCGAATGTTCCTTCTAAGTCTCAAAACAAACATGCGCCAAGATAGTCTTCACCGCTATACTTACGAAACAATCATGCCACACCGCCACAATACAACACGCGCAAATACTTACATCCAAGTCCACGAGAATCACCTCCATCACTACAAAAATCCCACCCAGGGCTAAAAGATACTCCCTTCGCACCTTCTCTTTACAAACGAAATGATCACAACCATGCTCGTAATACATGCTCGCTTCTTCTCTTACTCGTCGTACCCTTCTCGTACACTCGAACTCTTTCTCATAACTCACCACATTTCATCGTCGCTTCCAAATCTCGGGTTACTACCTCCAACTTGGTCATCATTAATCGGGAACACTGGATGGATCTCAGATATTTTCCGATCATAACAACATGAAAGACGGACGTCGCTTCCTACGCCGGACGGCAATGCTAACCATAGGCAACTTGGCCTATTTTTCACACGACTGAAAAGGCCCCAAGTAACTCGGGCTAAGTTTCCTCTGTTTTCCGAAACTCGTCACACCCTTCCGGGGTGGTACCTTCAAGAAGACCCTCCGTCAACCTGAACTCCAAGCGTCGTCGCCGATTATCCGCACGACTTCTGTTGACTCTGAGCTGCCAATAACCTCTTCTGGATAAGCTTCACCCTATCCATATCCTGCCGAGACAAGTATGAACCAACTATCTGAACTTTGCCAACATCGAACCAATCGACCGGCAACTTGCACTTCCGCCCCTACAAGGCTTCGTAAGGCGATATCCGAATACTGAAATGGTAGTTATAAAAACACTCCCTCAACAGGAGGCAACAATACTCACAGCTACCCCTGAAATCCAAACACTGGCCCGAGGGCGAATGCGCTACTGAGACTCACCTGAGTTCCTAACCCTGCCTGGTAAAACTTCCAGAAAACGAAATAGCCACCACCTGGGCTTCACTGTCTGTCATAAGGTGAAAGTAGGCACCCCGTGCAGCCTTACAACCTTCCTGATAAAAACATCTCGCATAACTCTCTGCCGAGTAAATACCATGATCAAGGACAAGACGGGTGACCTCATCGCCCGACCATCGGGTTTAACGCATATACGAACTCGTACGATGGTTAACTAAACTTGGGCCTAACACCCTCGTGACCCTACCACCTGGCGGGACCACCCCGAACTGACCCCACCACAAAACAGGTCGCGGGTTGACCCGCGATTGGTCCTCAACCCGACCCGCTATCGCGCAAAAACTCTTGTTCCCCGATCCGGAACAATCTCACTAAGCAAGTCACGAAAAACCTAGTGGTCTTCTTAGCTCAACTACCCTCTTTCATTTCATACCACTCAGGGACCTATCACACAAGTATATCTCACGTGTACTATGCACTCTGATAAGGGTCAAACATAAAAATACATCTTATACTCGCGATGGCCTTACCTCTAAGGTCTTTACGTATAAAACTCTAAGGCTCACACTTTCCTTAACCCCAATCTTACCCTTATTACTAACCATGATTTCTAATCACAATTAACACTTATGTTACCTGAACATAACACTTAAGATATACTCATCTTATCACATATACTAATCTCTGCAGGTTAAAGATATACCGTATCTACCGCTTCACTACCCTCCGCTGCTCCAATCAATCTCGCCTGGGCGCAAGCGTAACAAGATGTCGAAGAAGTACGACACTCCCCACAATGACACTTACCACAACGGCCACATCGAGGTGGGGATGGCCTCCTCCGCTAGCACCCTTCCTCTCCAACCACCAATCCACAATCGACCGGGTAGCCGAGTCCTCCTACTTGCATCCTTCCTACTAGACATCCTTTCGACACACGGCTCGACGGCCGCAGGTAAAACAAACACCAACAAAAAGACGACATTCCCCGGGATGACGCCTGTCATATTGTGAACACTGGGGAAAAACTGAATCTGGCTGGCTAGAACCTATATAAATCGGAACTGAAACCCGGAGTTCTCACTAACTCCTAAATACCTAACGCTCAAGTCGCGAGGTCCACTTCAGATCGCGGGAGGCGATAACTGCTTGTAACGCCCGAACCCGGCCCGCATCGTGCCTTACCCCGGGCACCCTAGTGATACAACATCAGAGAAAACCAGCGGAAAATAAAACATGAATCATGAAACAAGAGATATAATAAATAAACAGGCCAACCAAAACAGTTGCCTTCAGTATATACATAAAACCCGAACAGTTTAATCCTTTAAATAAAACCAAGTACTCATTACTCACGAATGAGGTTTCACACAAACATCCACATTAAAACAAATAAGTTAAGTCTCTTATCTTATAAGATCAAGTCTCTTAACTTCTAACATCAGTAAACCATTTTCTTTACCTTTCTTAAGACATTATACCTAACTCCCCATCAAGCTAGTATAACTTTTTTTTAAAACCTTTAAAACCAAGTGTTACTCTCCCTTCAAAACGATTTAGAAATCTTTGAAATACATCAAGTTCTTTATTATAACTAGCCAGTTATAATTCACATCAGTTACCTTTTAAAACCACAAAGTATTTTCTTACCTACATAAAGCTGTTATAACCAACTTCCCATAAAGCCGTTATAACACTTTATGTTTTAAGAACAATCAAACACGCTAACACACGCACGCCTACCGTACTACATAGTTCACACATATCATGCTAGAAGAGATAGGAAGAGGTTCACATACCTCGCGACGATTTAACGACAATAAGCAAAATGCTCCAAGTACTAAAACCTTGCTAGCCCTTTCCACTCCTCGAGTAGAATACGCTACTCTTAGTACTTTCACCTATAAAGGCCACAAACGTCTATTAAATCTTAAACACACGTTCCCATCTTTCTACGTAAAATTGGCAAAGACTCTCCCCGCAACAACAGAAATCTCTCCTTCATCGAGGTCGGCCACTGCCAACCAGTGGGTTAACACGCCTAACCTGACGCTGCATAATTCTACTACACAAGAATGCTACATAAGTCTCATCAGAATACAACCCTAGGTAATTACAGTTCAGTTCTTCTCTTTATTATCCTTCTATGTGATTACTGTTCAATTCTTCATTCTTCAGGCTTAAGTCAAAAGACATTGCCATAATACTAAGTTCAGTTCTATATATAGTATATAACACTATATATTCAACACTTATGTAATTTCCAATTACAATAGGGGGACAAGATATTTACCTCGATAAGCCCAAAAATTATCCGAGTTTAAAGTCGCTCCTGAGCAAGGTTTAGCTCCTCCTCCGAGTGCTCCAAATCCGCTCCAAACAACCCTTAGAAGTTCTACGCAACTTCTACTCCATACTTCAACAACGGGTGAAGATTTTCCTTAGGGTTTCGTGTAGAGGCTAAGGAAAGTATAATCGTATTTTCCGGTTTTTCAGACAAAGGTACTTTGGAAAGTACTACAAGGTATTTGGGCTAAAGTATTTTGGACATTATAACAATACTTAGGAGAGTATTTCTATACCACAACAAAGGGTATTATACGAAAACAACTAGGCTAGGGGGGGGGTACCCCACGGCCAAGGCACCACAAAGGGGGGGGAAAGCTTTCGGCAAAGGGGGAAAGGGGTGTGGTGGACGAATTTCACAAGGGAGGGAGGAAGAGAACTTCAAGACTTAGGCAATTTGTGGATGAAGAAAGTCTTCACAAAGGGGAGCTATTTATAGGCCAAGCAAAGGCCAACCAATGGCCAAGATCCATCCATGTGTTAGGCAAGTGTAAGGCCAAGATCAAGCCAAGTGCACCCACAAAACACTCCACAAAACACTCCACAAAACAAGGCACAAACAAGGCACAAAAGGAGGACCAATCGCCAAGGCCAAGCCTCCTCTTTGTTGCCCAACGAGGTGACAAGTGTCACCTCCCGTTGGTCCAAAAATGTTCCGCCGCTTCTAAAAATCCGCAAAATACTAAATGACATAGCCGGAATTTTTCCAACGTAAGTCGTGGGAAACGCTTCGTCGAAAACGACTTATTCGCACTTGTGCCCAAATTTCAACCAAAGCCAATTCTTAAGGCAAAAATTTAATACGCACGCCTCACGCATATACTGGAAATACGGTATAACATTCATCCTCTTAGAAACATTCGCCCCGAATGTTCCTTCAAGGTCTCAAAACAACAGCGCCGGATAGTCTTCACCGCTATACGCATTTAAAAACAATCATGCCACACCGCCACAAAACATACGCTCACTTTTCCTTTCTCGTAGTACTCGTCACGAACACTCGAACTCGCTCTAGTATCCGCACCACACTTCACAACGCTCGCTTTCCAACCCTCGAGTCACTACTTCCAAACTTGGTCATCTCACTAACCTCGATTTCCTAAGGCCATTCCCCTTCACGAACTGATTCTCGATCGAACGCATCCACGAACTCATACGATGGTCATCTAAACTGGGCCTAGCACCCTCGTGACCCTACCACCGCGACCACCTAACTGACCCCACCCCAAACCGGGTTACGTTGACCCGCAAATGGTCCTCAACCCGACCCCAACCGCGCTAACTCTTGTTCCCGATCCGACAATCTTACTATTTCACATCATGAAAGCTACCACTTCCATCTCACACTACCTGGACTTACCCTTTTCACTAACTGTGTTTCTAAATCACATTTTTGCACAAAGCTATCCAAACATAACATTAAACACATCAACAACATCAATACAACAAAACTCTAGAGGTTAAGGATATACTGAAACTAGGCGGTTCAAGGACCGCTAAAATCGAACTCCCACCGCGACCTTCACCGGCCTTCCGGTACGAGCATCCCGCCTCGCTACGGAAGGTGAAGAACCCGCAATCGCTCTAGTAGTCCATGCTATCCTACCAGCTACCGGCCTGGACGCTTCTGCCGATGGCCCCGCTGCCGCAAAATAACAACCTCCCGAGTTAGTACGACACTCTCCTTATGAAGCTTTCCACAACGCCACACCGAGACAAGGGCATCCTCATCCGCGAGCACTCCTCGCTCCTCAAAATCTGAAACACGAGCCCCGACCGCTCCCGAATATCCCGGCGTCCCGAAGCCGGGAGGACCACTCAGATCGACGAGGTACATAACTAGTTCGCCGCCGAGGCGGTCCGCCGAAAGTCACCAGGACCTCGCTGCTCGCCTCTTCTGCCGACTTTGGTCATTCCGCCGATTTATCCGCCCTCACATCCAAGTGTATACGCCGCACGCGGGCATGTCCATGCCCAACAAGAGCTACACCCGAACAACTCTCTGCAAGGCAATCATCGAGCCTCAGAACATATCGGTGCACTCGATCCTCCATACTAGCTACTAACGCTGGACGCATCGCCAATGAGTCGAACTCACATTGTACTTCCCGAACCGCACGCCTGCTCGCCAGAACACCAAAAATCGTCTACCGAGCCTCCTCATCCGGGAGGCAAGAAATGTGCAAGAAAGGCCTCGAGAACTGCTCCATACCGCTGGAAGTGCATGCTCTCCCCGACAGCTCCCAAGAATCAAACTACGATCATGTATCACGCATTGATGTGAACCTAGGCCACCGACTCGATCTCCGATGCCTTGATCACTCATGATCCACAGAATCGGCGGATGAACTCTCGCGATCATCCTCGTGCCTCGACCCATAAAACTCGGCCTACAACTCGTAAAATCCCGTAGCCTCGAACTATCGGATCTAGTGGTGAACCATCGTGCATCGAACCGGCCAAGGCCCACTTAACCTCAAGTCTGCCACAACCTCGCCATTAATCGCCCACTCTTGTAACTCATCTCCTCTCGCCTGCATCATGGATCGAGGCTCAGTATCGTGGTCTCGCCACGTTTACTCGCAGATCCTCTTCGCCGCTTGCCCTTCGCCCGGTTGTTTTCGCAGAGGCATAATCGTAAAAACGAAACACGCCGAGGGGTCCAATCTTATCACACTCTAAGGCACGATCTCGTAATGAGAAGAATGGAAACCAATCCTAAATGTCCTATAGCCTCCGACATAGATGTGGTGCACAACACACCGATAATCCACTTACTAGACACGGTCAGACACTTTCCGAGGATTAATCGCTCGATACCACTTTGTAACGCCCGAACCCGGCCCGCATCGTGCCTTACCGGGCACCCTAGTGATACAACATCGAGAAAACCAATGGAAAATAAAACACGAGTCATGAAACAAGAGATATAATAAATAAACAGGCCAACCAAAACAGTTTCCTTCAGTATATACATAAAACCCGAACAGTTTAATACTTTAAATAAAACCAAGTACTCATTACTCACGAATGAGGTTTCACACAAACATCCACATTAAAACAAATAAGTTAAGTCTCTTATCTTATAAGATCAAGTCTCTTAACTTCTAACATCAAGAAACCATTTTCTTTACCTTTCTTAAGACATTATACCTAACTCCCCATCAAGCTAGTATAACTTTTTTTTAAAACCTTTAAAACCAAGTGTTACTCTCCCTTCAAAACGATTTAGAAATCTTTGAAATACATCAAGTTCTTTATTATAACTAGCCGCTATAATTCACATCGCTTACCTTTAAAACCACAAAGTATTTTCTTACCTACATAAAGTCGTTATAACCAACTTCCCATAAAGCCGTTATAACACTTTATGTTTTAAGAACAATCAAACACGCTAACACATGACGTCTACCGCATTACATAGTTCACACATATCATCCTATAAGAGATAGGAAGAGGATCACATACCTCGCGACGATTTAACGACCATAAGCAAAATGCTCCAACTACTACAACCTTGCTAGACCTTTCCACTCCTCGAGTAGAATACGCTACTCTTAGTACTTTCACCTATAAAGGCCACAAACGCCTATTAAATCTTAAACACACGCTCCCATCTTTCTACGTAAAATTGCAGACTCTCCCGCAACAACAGAAATCTCCTCCTTCATCGAGGTCGGCTACCAAGCCAACCAGGGGTTAACACGCCTAACCGACGCTGCATAATCCCTACTACACAAGAATGCTACATAAGTCATCAGAATACAACCCTAGGTAATTACAGTTCAGTTCTTCTCTTTATTATCCTTCTATGTGATTACTGTTCAATTCTTCATTCTTCAGGCTTAAGTCAAAAGACATTGCCATAATACTAAGTTCAGTTCTATATATAGTATATAACACTATATATTCAACACTTATGTAATTTCCAATTACAATAGGGACAAGATATTTACCTCGATAAGCCCAAAATTATCCGAGTTTAAAGTCGCTCCCGAGCAAGGTTTAGCTCCTCCTCCGAGTGCTCCAACCGCTCCAAACAACCCTTAGAAGTTCTACGCAACTTCTACCCATACTTCAACAACGGGTGAAGATTTTCCTTAGGGTTTCGTGGTGAGGCTAAGGAAAGTATAATCGTATTTTCCGGTTTTAGACAAAGGTACTTTGGAAAGTACTACAAGGTATTTGGGCTAAAGTATTTTGGACATTATAACAATACTTAGGAGAGTATTTCTATACCACAACAAAGGGTATTATACGAAACAACTAGGCTAGTGGGTACCCTACGCCAAGGCACCACAAAGGGGGAAAGCTTTGCAAAGGGGAAAGGGGTGTGGACGAATTTCACAAGGGAGGAGGAAGAGAACTTCAAGACTTAGGCAATTTGTGGATGAAGAAAGTCTTCACAAAGGGAGCTATTTATAGGCAAGCAAAGGCCAACCAATGGCCAAGATCCATCCATGTGTTAGGCAAGTGTAAGGCCAAGATCGCAAGTGCACCCACAAAACACTCCACAAAACACTCCACAAAACAAGCCACAAACAAGGCACAAAAGGAGGGACCAATCGCCAAGGCCAAGCCTCCTCTTTGCCCAACGAGGTGACAAGTGTCACCCTCCCGCTGGTCCAAAAATGTTCCGCCGCCGAAAAATCCGCAAAAATACTAAATGACATAGCCTAATTTTTCCAACGTAAGTCGTGGGAAACGCTTTCGTCGAAAACGACTTATTCGCACTTGTGCCCAAATTTCAACCAAAGCCAATTCTTAAGGCAAAATTTAATACGTGCGCCTCACGCATATACTGAAATACGGTATAACATCGCCGCTGAAGGTCCGCCGAAAGTTACCAAAGGACTCGCTGCTTGCCCTCTTCTCGCGATTCGTTAATCCGCCGATCCTCACGTTTCTCATTCTGCGCATAAGCTCGCACACGTGCCATGCTCAAGCTCCGATCAAGAGCTACTCTAGTACAACCTCTCTTAGATAGTCATCAAGACTCGTGATATCGGCACTCTATATTCTCCGCCGCTAACTCCCTAGCTAGTAATGTGGTCGCCTTTGCAATCTATACCGCTCGGGTCGTGGAATCAAGGTGTAATGTCATGGCCGCAGAGGAATCGCCGCTGCTAAACTCTCATTGGCCAAGCTACGCCGCAGAACTCCCGAATGAAGACCACCCTAGGCGATGATTGGGCCTGTGCTCCTAGTAACCCTCAGATTTACTTGCAGCCTCGCCGCTTTCGCCTTCGGGTTGCTGCCTTACACGGAGGCATAACGTTAAGGGAAAAAAATACGTTAGAGGGGTCCAACTTATAACACAGCTCTAAGGCACGATCTCAGAGTGAGAAAATGGAAACCAATCCTAAATATCCTATAGCCTCGACATTATTGGTGTGGTGCACAACACACCGATAATCAAGACTTACTAGATACGGTCTCAGACACCTTCCGAGGATTAACTTCGATACCACTTTTGTCACGACCAACTCGGGCGTGGATCTGCCTACCCTGCACCCAAGTAGACATACATCAGAGTAATCAGTGAAATATAAAACAAGACATGAAATAAAAACAGTTCATCTGAGAAAACTTGCCTTGCAAGATATATATATAATAACTACAGCTTACATCCTTTACAACTCGCCCACAACAAAGATTTACTGCACTCTAAGAATGATATGACAACAATGACGGACGGGCCCCGCCATACCCCGAATGTAAGCACCTACAACGACAGGACTATACCACCGATAAGCCTCCGAGAAACGGAGCTTCCCAACGCCAACTGCGGACTCGAGAGCTAGGATCGACGATCGCGTACCTCTACCGCGCATGAACGCACTTCGAAGGAGGTCGATAACAGTACCAAGTATGTGAAATCAAAAATATCAGAATGAAATCATAGTAGTCTATAAAAACAGGAGACATGTATGATAACCAAACTACCACAATAAATAAGCAAATATGTTAAGTCGTGACTCACGCCTCAAAGTCATCACTCAAATATAACTATGGGTCTCACGCCCACAACATCAATCATGCCCGTGGAATACCTTTCCTCACCGCATCTATGATATAAAAGCACCAAGGAATACACATGAACACCAGTCCCACCGTGTCATAATAAAAACCGTGACGGTAAGTACGAAGGCATAGCCGACTACTAACACCTACGACTCAACAAGGTCATAAATCAGATTATGAGATCTGCTTGCATCGTCACATGATCAAAGCTCTCCACTCGCCCGCACTATCTAATCTGCGCGTCTAGCCCTTGAACATCCCGCAGCTCCGCATAAAGCCACTACATAGTTCGCATGAGGTATTCCTCGCATCGAGGGTAGATACTCCCCGACATCGTCCTGGACTCGCAGTCCGCATGTCCACATAGACCGCATGAGGTATAACCCCGCACACTAACCTGGAACTCTCGTAGCTCCGCATAGGCCCCCTGGACCCGCATGAGGTATTCTCGAATCATAGGTCACACAGACCCGCCTGATTCTACCCCGCATCGGAGGGCAGCTTAACCCCCGGGATCATGTCAAGGTGAGTGGTACAATACCAACATAACGGCTGATCGTTGAACAACATAAGCGCGATCGAGGGAAACCCCTTTACACAAACATCACAAGATACTAGCACACGTAGCATCCTAACATGTTTACTTTATCAAACCAACAAGAAAGTATTACAAGGCTATCACAAACCAACACAATCAAGTTATTCACACAAGGTACTTTCTACTTTATGTTAACCAGTTCGGGTTTTTATCCCCAAAGCACTTCATACATTAATTCTTTAAAAGATCTGCTTCTTTTACAAAAGTCACACAATACCCGTAGTATTAAAAATATAGTGACTATCTTTTTAAGTAAACCAAAACACTTCCTTTTGTAAAATCAAGTAACAACATTATTTTCCAAACGTTCAAGTTTGCCTAATTTCAAATGCTCAAGTTTCTCATTTTCGAAAGGTTTCGTAGTTCGTAGTCTTAATCACTTAATAATATAATTCTCTTTTAAAACCATTTGAGAAACATATGCCTTATGGGTGAGTAGGTTATTCTTGTTCATAACAATATTATTACTGCAGCCATGATCTAGGAAATGTAGTATCATTTTGTCTCATCGTAGCTTCTATGCAGATGGAGGTTTCTACTGGTTTTAATAATACTTAATTATTCAAAACATTTCCCTTTATTAACGCTGCAGTGGTTTGTTCGATACTTATTCTGATTTCCGAAATCAGTAAAACATTATTCCTTTTAAAAACCAAGTACTCATTACTCACGAATGAGGTTTCACACAAAATTCATATTAATTTAATTAAGTCAAGTCTCTTATCTTTTAAGATCAAGTCTATTAACTTCTAAAATTAATAAACCATTCTTTTTATCTCTCTTATACCTAACTTCCCATAAAGCTAGTATAACTCTTAAGCTTTTAAAACCAAGCATTACTCTTATTTCAAAAAGGTTTCTTAATTCTTTTGAAATACTTCAAGATTCTTATTATTCAGGCTTAAGTCAAAAGACATTGCCAGAAACTACGCTCGCTAACACACGACGCTCACCGCACTATATATATATTCTTTTAAAATATCATGTTCAAGAGGATAGGAAGAATCACATACCGCGACGATTATCGACTATTAGCAAAACGCCCACGGCTATAACCCATTAGCCTTGTCCACCTTTCAAGTAGTACATGCTACTCAGAACATTCAACCTATATAGGTTATAGTCTATCAACTTCTACCTTAATATTCTTCCTGATGTGATTTCAGCCAAGTCTTTTCTCGTAATAACCTTCTATTACAGCTCAATTCTCT
This sequence comes from Przewalskia tangutica, assembly GCA_029844215.1. Lineage (NCBI taxonomy): Eukaryota > Viridiplantae > Streptophyta > Magnoliopsida > Solanales > Solanaceae > Przewalskia > Przewalskia tangutica. The sequence continues at coordinate 42,110,719 of CM056737.1, read as the reverse complement.
TCTATGAATCTTATATTCATTTCTATACAACTACGTGATGTAATTTCCAATTACAATATAAGGATAGGATTATTTACCTGAAGCCCAAAATTATCCAAGTTTAATGTCGATCCCGAGCAACGCTTAGCTCCTACTCCGGTGCTCCAACCCGCTCCAAACAACCCTTAGAAGTTCTACAAAACTTCTTCCTAATACTTCAACCAACCGTGAAGATTTTCCTTAGGTTTTCGTTTAGTGACTGAAGGGAAGTATAATAGTATTTATGGGCTTTTAGTATAAGTGTAACTCGAATACTACAAGGTATTTGGGCTAAGGTATTTTGGAATAGTAACAATACTTGGAGAGCATTTCTACTAAGAGGGTAGTATTTTACTAAAACAACTCAAGGTAGGGGTACCCTGGCTAGCACCACTGTGAGTGGTACCTCTACCAAAAGGCCTTCTCGGGGGAGGAGGCATGGACGAAACCATAGAGAGGAGGGAGAGGGATTTCAAGACTTAGGGATTTTTGTGGATGAATAAGTCTTCACAGGGGGTATTTATAGGACAACCAAGGGCCAAGATCAAGCCAAGTGGTAGGCAAGTGTAAGGTCAAGATTTGGACAAGTGTTTGTGGGTCCCACTTGCTCATCAACTACACAAAATATCCTACCAACTCCCACTCTCCAAATCGTCCAAAAGACGCCCTCAAGTCCACCAATTAGAGGGTGACAAGTGTCGCCCTCTCGTTGGTCCAAAATATTTCGTCACTCGGAAAAATCCGCAAAAATAATAAATGACATAGCCGGAATTTTCCCTACGTAAGTTTAGGAAGACGTTTCGTCGGAAAACGATTCTTTTCGTGTGTTATGCACAAAATTTTCGGTCCTTGCCTAATCTTAAGGCTTAAAACTTTTCTACGTACGTCCTTACGTACATACTCTGGAAATACGGGGTATAACTACATCCATGAGGCGAGTACAGTAGTACAGTAGTACAGTGGTACAATGGTACAATGGTACAGGGGTACAGTGATACAAGGTACAATTGGCTCTTATTTTATATGACACGATTGGATCTGGTATTTGATTATTTTACTTGCCCCTATCATTTCTTGGCCAACCATGATTTTAATACTGTACTTTAGTTCCGTTCCATACTTAGTACTTGTTTTACTGACCCCATTCGGGGGCTGCGTTCATGCCCGCAGGTTTATGTTCACAGTTGGGTGATCCGCGTGTGTGGGATTTTGTTCAGCTATTGAGGTAGCTTCCTTGTTACAGAGCTTACCATTGGTACAATTGGTTTATACTGTTGTGTATTTCAGGGTACGGCCGATTCTTGTCCTGTCATAGTTCTTGTTAAAACTCTTAGAGGTCTGTATTCATATGTGGGCTGGACTGGCGTGAGTTATATTTATATTGTTGTACAGTTGTAGTCCCATTCAGGTGTTATATATTATGGAAGCCTTGCCGGCTTTGCATTTGTTTAAAGAAAAAAAGAGAGTGTTATTTAGCTTCCGCAGGTTACTTGTGTTGTATGAATAGAAGGGTGCCCAGATAGGGCACCAGTCGTGGGCCCGGGTTCGGGTCGTGACAAGGTGCTACCTCAAATAGACTCTTCTTTTCTCGCAGAGCCGTATCTCGATATCGCATGCATCGGATCCTCATACTGAGGCCTCTTCACCTCTTCTACAATGGAAGACTCGACAATCTCTCGAACCCGAACTCCACTATCACCGAGATCAACCAACCGGATCCCAAGGCTCGCTAGCTGATGTATCTCACGAACCATTTCCCTTCTATCTGGCTGTATGTCTGACAGACTACCCATAGATCTACGACTAAGATTATCTGCAACCACATTGGCTTTCCCTGGGTGATATAGAATATCATCATCCTAGCCCTTAAGCAACTCTAACCATCGTCTCTACCGCAAATTCAGTTCCTTCTGTCTGAAGATATACTGGAGACTCTTGTGATTTGTATAAATATCCACGTGAACTCCATATAAGTAATGCCTCCAAATCATCAAGGCATGAATAACAGCCGCCAACTCCAAATCATGGGTAGGATAATTCATCTCGTTCTTTCGGAGCTGTCGGGACACATAGGCTATAACCTTACCGTGCTTCATCAACACTGTCACGACCCGACCCCGGGCCGCGACTGGTGCCCTACCTGGGCACCCTTCTATTCCTACAACATAATAAATCATGAAGATAAATAACACTTTTTTTTATCAAAACTAAGGCAAAGTCGATAAGGCTGCCATAACAAAAAAGTTACCCGAAAGGGTATACACTGTTTAACAATGTAAAAACAACTCTAGCCACCCATCCACGATGAATACATACCTAAGATTTGGACAAACACTATGACTAACAAGGCCCCGCCAGATCCCCGAATAAACATAACCATGATGACAAGCTCCAAACATCGAGCCATCTCAAAATGCCGAACCAGATCCTAAACTCGCGATCCACAATCAGTACCTAAACTCGCGGACATGAACGCAGCCCCGAAGGGTCGCATAACAGTACCGAATATGGAACGGAAATAAAGTACAAGAACAAATCATAATCTGTAAAAGAATGACAGGGCAAGTATAAAAAGTACATACTGATCCTCGCCGTGTCATTACCACTCATGAACTTAATTGCACATCATTATCTTTTCCATTCCATTAAGAGTTATAGCCAAATCTTACGTACATACTTAGGAGAAATCATTAAGTTCATTACCATATAACTTACTTATTTCATAACATAATCCGGCCCTTTATGGAGGGACGCATATACTACCCGGTCCAATCTGGGACGCGATCAAGTCACACAAATATCAAAGCGTGCCCGTGGTATCCCCCATCACTGCCGACAGTCGTAGGTGTAACATATAACCATGTGACGCGCCCGTGGTATCCTATCTCACTGTCGGCGTACACATACACAATACATATATATATCTCCTGCCCGTGGAATCCCACATCACTGCCGATAGCTGTAGGTGTAACATATAACCATGTGACGCGCCTGTGGCATCCTACCTCACTGTCGGCGTACACATATACAACACACACACACACACACACACATATATATATATATAACGTGGCCGCATGCCCCGAAATCCCTCATCGTATAAGCATGGCCATAACGTGCCCCCGGAATCCCTCATCGTAGGCGCAGGTCTTCATGGGAAGCTAGCCCATGGAGTAATAATATAACATGCCCCCGGAATCCCTCATCGTGGGTACATGTCTTCATGGGGAGCTAGCCCATGGAGTAATATGTTATACCCCGTATTTTCAGAGTATGTACGTGAGGACGTACGTAGAAAATTTGAGCCTTAAGTTAGGCAAGTTTCGAAATTTGTACACAACACCCGATTAGAGTCGTTGACTAAACGCTTTCCATGCCTTTTGTTGGGAAAATTCCGCTATGCCATTTATAATTTTTGCGGATTTTTCCGAGAGACGAACATTGTGGACAACGGAGGGTGACATGTGTCACCCTCACATTGGAACAAATGGGGCGCAATGGTGGACGAAAAGAGGGCTTTAGTTGGTAGGATATTTTTGTGCAAGTTGTGTGGTAGATGGATAAGGTACACATGGTGGAAATCTAACCTACACTTGCACCACACTTGTCTTCATCTTGGCCATTGGTTGGCCATGGCTTGACCTATAAATACCCCTAAGCTTGAAGAGTTCTTCATCCAAAATGTGCCTAAGTCTTGAAATCTCCTCCCTCTCCTTGTAGAGTCGTCCGCCACACCCTCCCCTTGAGAAGGCCCCTTGGCCGAAAGTATCCCCCCCTCCTTGTGGTGCTAGCCGTGGGGTACCCCCCCTAGCCTAGTTGTTTTCGGATAATACCCCCGTTGTGGTATAGAAATACTCCTAGTATTGTTATAATGTCCAAAATACTTTAGCCCAAATACCTTGTTGTACTTTCCAAGGTTATACTTATACAAGCCCAAAATACTATTATACTTCCTTTAGCCACTAAACGAAACCCTAAGGAAATCTTCATTGATAGTTGAAGTAATTGAGTAGAAGTTGGTTAGAACTTCTAAGGGTTGTTTGAGCGTTGGAGCGCACTGAGTAGGAGCTAAACCTTGCTCAGGATCGACATATAAACTCGGATAATTTCGGGCTTATCGAGGTAAACACTCTTGACCTTCTATTGTAATTGGAAATTACGTTGTAGGAATATATAGTTGAAGTATACTATATATAGAACCGAACATTATAATTGTGGGGCAATGTCTTTTGACTTAAGCCTGAATAATACTTACGGCAATGTCTTGCGACTTAAGCCCAATTTAAATAAGAGAATCAATGTAATTACATAGACCGTATTACAGAGACTTGTGTAAAGATTGATGTAGTAGAATTGTACACGTCCGGTCGACGTGTTAACCCTCGGTTGGCTTGGCAGCCACCTCGATAGAGAGGAGATTTGCGCTGCCATGGGGAGGTGTCGCGAATTTTCTGTAGAATATTCTACGTCGGGATCTAAAGGTATTAATAGGCGCTTTGTGGCCTCTATAGGTTGTAGTACTACGTGTGGAGTGATCCACTTGGCTTAAGGAGTAGCCGGCGGTTTGAGGTACTTGGAGCGTTTGCTATTAGTCGACAATCGTCGCGAGGTATGTGGACCTCTTCCTATCTCTTCTAGCATGATATGTGTGAACTATGTAGTACGGTACGCATACGTGCTAAATGTATTTGATTGATTTAAAACATAAAGTGTTATAACGACTTTATGGGAAGTTGGTTATAATAGCTTTATGTGGATAGGCACATACTTTGTGGTTTTTAAAAAAGGTAACTGATTTGAATAATAACCGCTTGATATGTGTTAATAAAGAACTTGAAGCATTTCAAAAGATCTATGAATCGCTTTGAAAGAATGAGTATTACTTGGTTTTGAAAGCTTAAGAGTTATACTAGCTTTATGGGAAGTTAGGTATAACGGCTTAAGAATGTTTTATCGATTTCGAAATCGAACGTGTATCGACAAACCACCGCAGTTAATAAAAGGAAAATGTATTGACTAAAGAAGTATTATTAAAACCAAAAGAAACATCCATCCGCATGAAGCTAAGATGAGACAAAATGATATTACATTTCCTAGATCATGGTCGCTTAATAAGATTGATTATAAACAAAGAATACCTACTCACTTATAAGACATAGGTTTCTCAAAACGCTTAAAGGAGAATTATGTTTTAAAGGATTTAAAACTATGAACTACTAAACCTTTTTCTAAAATGAGAAACTTGAGCATTCAAGTTAGACAACTCAACGCTTGGAAAATAAGGTTGTCACTTGATTTTACAAAGGAAAGCATTTTGGTTTACTTAACAATGTTAGTCACTCAAATTTTATACTACGTATCGTGACCTTTGTAAAAGAAATGGATCTTAAAAGGAATTTAACTGACGTAGTACTTTAAGGTTAAAATCCGACTTTGATATAAAATGAAAGTACCTTGAGTCGTGTGTAACTTGCTTATACTTGTTGTTATGAAACTTGACCATGTTACGTGTGATAGCCTTGTTGTGTAAGTACTGTGTTCTACTCGACTACCGTCATCCGAATGTATATCACTTGACCGGCTCATCCGAATGTATTTCACTCGACTACCGGCTCATCCGAATGTGTTTCACTTGATTACGGCTCATCCGGAATGTATTTCACTTGAGGACCGGTTCATCCGGAATGTATTTCACTTGAGGACCGGTTCATCCGGAATGTATTTCACTTGACTACCGGCTCATCCGAATGTATTCCATTCGACTAGGTTCACGGGATGAACCGGGAATGTATTCCACCCTTTTCTATATCGGGTCCATAAGATGGGCCGAGACTCATTATACGTATCACATGATTTGTACCTAGATCGCGCAGCGAGGAAGGAGTTCCACGCACGAGGATGACTTTTGTGGCGTGAGTCCCTTACTTGACATGATCGCTTCTATGTTGTGAATCAGAGTTTGGTTATCATACATGTCTCTCGCTTTATATAGACTATTATGATTTCATTTACGATTTTTACGCCACATACTGTACTGTCAGATCGACCTCCTTCGGGATGCGTTCATGCCGCAGTAAAAGGTACATCGGCCGCCGATCCCCGCTTTAGGATCACCTTTCAACAGATTGAAAGTCCGTTCCTTCTGAGGCTTATCTTTTGGTATGTTACCCGAGTCCGTAGACGCTATACATTCGGGGTATGGCGGCCCCGTCCCGTCATAGTTGTTGTAAATCTTAGAGGTCCAGAGTAATCACAGCGCGCGTGGTTTGTAAAAAGGTTAACTGCTCGGTTTTTATGTATATACCAAGGCAATCGTGTTGGTTGGCCTGCTTACTTATTATATCTCTTGTTTCATGACTCGTGTTTTATTTTCCGCTAGTTTTCTCTCGATGTTGTATCACTAGGGTGCCCGGTAGGCACCACCACGCCCGGATTCGGTCGTGACAAAAGTGGTATCGAGCGCTTAGTCCTCTGAAAGTGTCTACGCATCGTGTCTAGTAGAGTCTTGATTATCGGTGTGTTGTGCACCACATCTATAATCGTGAGGTCAGGACATTTAGGATTGGTTTCATCCTTCCCATTCCGAGATCGTGCCTTAGAGCCGCAGGATAAATCGACCCTCCGACGTATTCCTTCCTTTACCGCCATGCCTCCGCGTAAGGCAACCTGTGCCCAGGTGGGCAAGGCAATGAGGGAGCCGTAGTGAGATACAGAGGAGTACGAGGCGCAGCCCGGCCAAGACTGAGACAAGATTCGACTACGGGTTTCGCGACGCCACAAGACCAAAGAAGTTTAGAGTCGCAGCAGCGGCTGCCGAGACTACAAGACTGAGCCTCCACCCCACACCGAGCCGATGAGATGGGGTACAAGGAGATGGCCCGCCATCGCCGTGGTCGTGGCCGATATATGAGGATAGCCGGATGCAGCAGCCCCAAGAGCACCCGTAGTACACCCCGAGCGCATTTGAGGCTACGTGACTTCCCGAGTTGTAGCCTCCGTGTTCTATGGATCGAGCCGAGGACGACCGTGAGTTTATCCGACAGCACACGGATCATGAGAGTGATCGAGCCTCGCAGGCAGAGTCGGTGGTATTGGGTTCGCATCACCGCGTGATACCGCAGCTGATCGGTTTGATTCGCGAGCTGTCCGGAAGAGCATGCACTTCAGAGTTTGGGACGAAGTTCTCGAGGGCATTTCTTGCACATTTCTTGCCTCCACAGATGAGGAGGGCTCGGCCGGCAGATTTTTGACGCCGAGGCGGGACGGCGACTGCCAGAGAGTACAATGTGGAGTTCGACTCATTAGCTCGGTATGTTCCCGTCAGAGTAGCGGATATGGAGGACGAGTACACCGCCACGCCACCGGGCTGGACGACATTACTGGCGACAGGCTTGTACGGTGTAACTCTTCACCGCATGGACATTGCCCGCACGCAAGCTCATGCACCAGGATGCGAGGCACGGAGAGGTCGACGAATGACCGAGATCGCCAGAAGAGGCCGTAACAGAGGTCCTTTGGTAACTTTCGAGGCGGACCGCCAAGAAGAGCCTAGTTATGTACCTCCACCAAGACAGAGTGGTCCCCTCGCCTTCGGACGCTCAGTATTCGAGCTGGTCGAGCTCCGTGGCTTCCGTTCACAGTATACGCGAGTGCTAGCCACGGATTCATGTCCCTCGCAGCACGATGTGGCAAACATCATCCCGGAATGTCGCTTTTATCGGTGCTTGTTTCACTCGCGCCGTGTGGCCATGTGACGAGAGATCGTGCTTATAGGAGAGGTACCGCAGCTGGCGCAGCCTTACCGGATCGGGCGTGTTCATCGCTTTCTACGCTTATGCGCTGCAGTGGAAGACTTATGATTAGAGTGAGCGGTAGCTTCGTGTATATCCTTAACCATCTAGAGTTTTGTTTGTTATGATAATGTGTTAAGTGTTATGTTCGGATAGCTTGGTGCTAAAATGTGATTTAGAAACATGCTTAGTGAAAGTGGTAAGCTCGGGGTGAGAAAATGATGAACCTTAGAATATTACAGTGAGACCTTAGATGTAAGGCCGTCTTGAGTACAAGATTTTGCGAGTGATCCTTGTCAGAGTGCATTTTATGCCTAGAATGTATTGTGTGATAAGTCCTGGTTGGGTAAATGAAAGTGGTAGCTTTCATGATGTGTTTTAGCAAGATTGTTCCGTGTCGGCGAGCAAGAGTTGGCGCGATAATTGGGTCGGGTTGGATGCCATGTGCGGCCAACCCGGCCCCGCTTCGAGGAAAGGTCAGCTCGTGGTCCCGCCAGTGGCAGGTCACAAGCGCGGTGCTAGGCCCAAGTTTAGATGACCATCTTACGAGTTCGTGGATACGTTCGACCAGAATCAGTTCGTGAAGGCCGAGAGTGGCCTTAGAGGAAATCGAGGTTAGTAAGATGACCAAGTTTGGAGGTAGTGACTCGCGGTTGGAAACGAGCGTTGGATCAAGTGTGGTGCGTATCGGGAAGGGTTCGAGTGTTCGAACAGGTACGACGCAGTAGGGGAGAAGTGAACGAGTGTGATCGCTTTCTTTGTGATAACAGAGGTGATTCCTCGTGGACTTGGGATTTCGTATTTTGTGCATTTGTTATTTCATGGCCGTGTGGCATGATTGTTTTCAGACGATAGCGAAGAAGACTATATCGCGCATGCTTGTGTTGAGACTTGAGAAGGAACATTCGGACGCAATGTTTCTAAGGAAGAATGTTATACCCTCGTATTTTCGAGTATGTACGCGAGGACGACGAGAGAAAATTTGAGCCTTAAGTTAGGCAAGTTTCAAATTTGTACACAACACCCGATTAGAGTCATTTTTCAATAAACGCTTTCCACAGCTTTTGTTGGGAAAATTCGCTATGTCATTTATAATTTTTATGGATTTTTCCGAGAGACGAACATTGTGGACCAACGGAGGGTGACATGTGTCACCCTCACATTGGAACAAATGGGGCGGCAATGGTGGACTGAAAAGAGGGCTTTAGTTGGTAGGATATTTTTGTGCAAGTTGTGTGGTAGATGGATAAGGTACACATGGTGGAAATCTAACCCTACACTTGCACCACACTTGTCTTCATCTTGGCCATTGGTTGGCCATGGCTTGACCTATAAATACCCCCCTAAGCTTGAAGAGTTCTTCATCCAAAAATGTGCCTAAGTCTTGAAATCTCCCTCCCTCCTTGTAGTAGTCGTCCGCCACACCCTCCCCTTTGAGAAGGCCCTTGGCCGAAAGTATCCCCTCCTAGTGCTAGCCATGGTACCCCTAGCCTAGTTGTTTTCGTATAAGACCCCCCCCTTTGTGGTATAGAAATACTCTCCTAGTATTGTTATAATGTCCAAAATACTTTAGCCCAAATACCTTGTTGTACTTTCTAAGGTTATACTTATACGGCCTAAAATACTATTATACTTCCTTTAGCCACTAAACGAAACCCTAAGGAAATCTTCATTGATAGTTGAAGTAATTGAGTAGAAGTTGGTTAGAACTTCTAAGGGTTGTTTGGAGCGGGTTTGGAGCGCACGGAGTAGAGCTAAACCTCGCTCAGATCGACATATAAACTCGGATAATTTTGGGCTTATCGAGGTAAACACTCTTGACCTTCTATTGTAATTGGAAATTACATGTTGTAGGAATATATAGTTGAAGTATACTATATATAGAATCAACATTATAATTGTGCGGCAATGTCTTTTGACTTAAGCTCGATTAATACTTACAGAATGTCTCGCGACTTAAGCCCAATTTAAATAAGAGAACCGAATCGTAATTACATGGGATCAGACATGAGACTTGTGTAGCATTGCCGTAGTAGAATTGTACACGCCCGTCCGACGTGTTAACCCCCGGTTGGCTTAGCCTCGATAGAGGAGGAGATTTGCACCGCATGCGGGAGGTGCCGAATTTTCGTAATATTCTACGCCGGGATCTAAAGGTATTAATAGGCGCTTTGTGGCCTCTATAGGTTGTAGTACTACGTGTGGAGTGATCCACTTGGCTTAAGGAGTAGCCAACGGTTTGAGGTACTTGGAGCGTTTTGCTATTAGTCGACAATCGTCGCGAGGTATGTGGACCTCTTCCTATCTCTTCTAGCATGATATGTGTGAACTATGTAGTACTGTAGACTTACATGTGCTAAATGTATTTGATAGATTTAAAACATAAAGTTTTATAACGCTTTACGGGAAGTTGGTTATAATAGCTTTATGTGGATAAGCACATACTTTGTGGTTTTTAAAAGGTAACTGATTTGAATAATAACTGGCTTGATATGTGTTAATAAAGAACTTGAAGCATTTCAAAAGATCTATGAATCGTTTTGAAAGAATGAGTATTACTTGGTTTTGAAAGCTTAAGAGTTATACTAGCTTTATGGGAAGTTAGGTATAACGGCTTAAGAATGTTTTACCGATTTGAAATCGTAATGTGTATCGACAAACCACCGCTGCGTTAATAAAAGGAAAATGTATTGACTAAAGAAGTATTATTAAAACCAGAGAAACCTCCATCCGCATGAAGCTAAGATGAGACAAAATGATATTACATTTCCTAGATCATGGTCGCTTAATAAGATTGATTATAAACAAAGAATACCTACTCACTTATAAGACATAGGTTTCTCAAAACGTTTAAAGGAGAATTATGTTTTAAAGGATTTAAAACTATGAACTACTAAACCTTTTCTAAAATGAGAAACTTGAGCATTCGTTAGACAACTTGAACGCTTGGAAAATAAGGTTGTCACTTGATTTTACAAAGGAAAGCATTTTGGTTTACTTAACAATGTTAGTCACTCAAATTTTATACTACTGTATCGGGTGACCTTTGTAAAAGAAATGGATCTTAAAAGGAATTTAACGGACGTAGTACTTTAAGGTTAAAATCCGACTTTGATATAAAATGAAAGTACCTTGAGTCGTGTGTAACTTGCTTATACTTGTTGTTATGAAACTTGACCATGTTACGTGTGATAGCCTTGTTGTGTAAATCGTGTTCTACTCGACTACCGGTCATCCGAATGTATATCACTTGATTACCGGCTCATCCGAATGTATTTCACTCGACCACCGTTCATCCGAATGTGTTTCACTTGATTACCGGTTCATCCGGGAATGTATTTCACTTGAGGACCGGTTCATCCGGGAATGTATTTCACTTGAGGACCGTTCATCCGAATGTATTTCACTTGACTATCGGTTCATCCGAATGTATTCCACTCGACTACCGGCTCACGGGATGAACCGAATGTATTCCACCCTTTTCTATATTGGGTCCATAAGATGGGCCGAGACCGTTATACGTATCACATGATTTGTACCTAGATCGCCGGCAAGTGAGGAAGGAGTTCCACTGCATGAGGATGACTTTAGGCGTGAGTCCCGACTTGACATGATCGCTTCTATGTTGTGAATCGTAGTTTGGTTATCATACATGTCTCCCGCTTTATATAGACTATTATGATTTCATTTACGATTTTACGCTTTCACATACTTGGTACTGTTGATCGACCTCCTTCGAGGCCGTTCACGCCGCAGTAAAAGGTACATCGGTGCCGATCCCCGCTTAGGATCACCTTTCAACAGATTGAAAGCTCCGTTCCTTCTGAGGCTTATCTTTTGGTATGTTACCCCAGTCAGATGCTTATACATTCGTGGTATGGCGGGCCCCGTCCGTCATAGTTGTTGTAAATCTTAGAGGTCCAGAGTAATCACAGGCGTGGTTTGTAAAAGGTTAACTGCTCGGGTTTTTATGTATATACCGGGGCAACGTGTTGGTTGGCCTGCTTACTTATTATATCTCTTGTTTCATGACTCGTGTTTTATTTTCCGCCGGTTTTCTCGATGTTGTATCACTAGGTGCCCGGTAAGGCACCGGGCCACGCCCGGATTCGGTCGACATAATAGTCGTACATAGCATGGTCGCATGCCCCAGAATCCCTCATCGTATAAGCATGACCATGGGTAATAAAACAAATCCGGGAATCTAACCCGCCTCCTGGTCACATGCCCCGGAATCCCACATCGTATAAGCATGTCATAGGATCAATCATAATGGAAGCATACCCGTGGAATCCCACATCACTGTCGGTACGTCCAAGTAAACTTACAACAAGCCAGCCGGCCCTCCAACTGAGAGTCACGACAACGTAAACATATAATACTTGCACTCAAAGCTATCACAAGCAAACATAGGCAAGTTTCATTAAACCTTTAGACTTCCATTTTTATAAACTCATGGCACTTTCGTTTCACACATAAAAATCCGGGAATTTAACCCAAAGTACTACGTGCTTACATTCTTTTCAAAAGACTCCTTTTCATATAAAACCCCAACATACTAACACCCGTAGTATCAAGGCTTGTTTACATTTTACCTAAGTCACTACACTTTTAGAAATACATTTTTCGGCTTCTAAATCAAGTGACTTCTTTCCTTAAAACTTAAGCAATTGATGCTTTTAAATCCATTTGCCTTTCTTTATTTCAAAACATTTATCATTACTTAGAGTAAACCACTCTTTTAACTTTCCATAAAGCTATTATAACCCACTTCCCATAAAGTCGTTATACTAACTTTATACTTTAGGCAAATACATTCTTTTTATAACCAAGAGACTTATACTTTCGAAAACCAAGTATCGTATACTTTCAAGTCTCTTATCTTTTAGAATCAAGTTTCGTACTTTAGAAATCAAGTCTCATATCTTGAAAAATAAAGTCTCTTAACCTTTTTTGAATTCATAGTTCATAGTCTTAACACTTCATAACGTAAACTCTTTAAATTAAGCAACATATGCCTTATATGTGTGAATAGGTTATACTTGTTTATACTGATCTCATTAAAGCATCCATGATCTAGAAAATGTAATACAATTTTGTCTTATCTTAGCTTCTATGCAGATGGAGAATTCTACTTGTTTTAATATAATTTATCGTCATTACATTTTCCTTTATTAACGCTGCAATGGCTTGTTCGATACTTATTCTCATTCGTGTCGTAAATTAGCCAAGTCAACTTGGCTCCAAATACCTCCTAACGACTCTTACCAACATCCCCCATAAGACTTGGTAAGAACATAGGATAACTCAGACATAACCTTTACATAGAGTAAATCAACATACATACTTCTTAACTTCTAAGAGTAGAAGGAAACATGAAATAATACCACATGTACATTCCATACATAGAATCATGTCAAAAGAAGGAAGAGGTTAACATAACTCGCGACGATTATCGACAAATAGCAAAATGCTCCAAAGTACTTCAACCTTGATAGCTATTCCATCCTTCAAGTAGAATACGCTATTCTTAGTACTTCCACCTATAATGGCCATAATACATCCATTAACCTATAGGTTCAATCGTAGAATATTCTAAGTGTAAAGTCACCAAATCCTACGGAAAATCGGGCAGCACTTCCTTTGTTTCTACGTACTTTGCCACCTTTTTCAAGGCCTAAAATCAGTAACCAAACGCCACATTTAAGGCTCAACAATTCAGCAAATACAAAGGGGATTACACGCCTTAACATGACGTGTAAAAATCTGCCTCACTATTAATATAAAACTGTCAATTCCTTAAGGCACATTTTCGACAAAACACTATCCATAACAATATCACTTTCCTTATCACACGAATTCAACCTGGCGTGGATCGTGCCTTACCCTGCACCTTAGTGATACAACATCGAGAGAAAATCAGTGAAATAAAACATAAACATGAAACAAGAGATATGATAAATAAACAAAGCAACCAAACAGTTGTCTTACAGATATATACATAAAAACCCGAGCTTATCCTTTTTACAACTCGCCACAACAAGATTACATGCACCTCTAAGAGTTTTACAACAACAACTATGACGGACGGGCCCCGCCATACCCCGAATGCATAAGAACCTACTGCACTCGGGTAACATACCAAAAGATAAGCCTCCGAGAAACGGCTTCCAACACGAAATGTGATCCTATGAGCGAGGATCCACAACCGATGTACCTCTACTGCGGCATGAACGCAGCCTCGAAGGAGGTCGATAACAGTACCAAGTATGTGAAATCAAAAAATCATAAATGAAATCATAACGATCTATATAAAACAGGAGACATGTATGATAACCAAACTACGATTCATAACATAAAAGCGATACGCCAAGTCGTGACTCACGCCTCAAGTCATCCTCATGCGTGGAACTCCTTCCTCATCGCGGCGATGCGGATATAAACCGTATATACGCATAACATGTCTCGGCCATCCCATGGGGATAGAGGTGGAATCGTGTGGTGTACATGTCGCCCATCCGTGGGAATCGGTGAAGTATGGAATACATGTCCGCCCATCCCATGGGACTCGGTAAAGAATCGGATGAAATCGTGTCCGCCCATCTCATGGGACTCGTGAAGAATCGATGGAATACGTGTCCGCCCATCTCATGGGACTCGGTGAAGAATCGATGGAATACGTGTCCGCCCATCTCATGGGACTCGGTGAAGAATCGCTCATAACAAATCAGCCCTCCATCGAGACGCGGTGGTATAGAAATACAAGATTGCACAACAAGGCTATCAAACGCAAACATAGGCAAGTTACACACAACTCAAGGTTATTTTATGCCAAAGTCGTGTTCTGACCCCAAAGTATTACGTACGTTAAATTCTTTTTAAAAGATCCATTTCTTTTATAAAGGTCACCCGATACCCGTAGTATTAAAATAGAGTGACTCACATTTTTAGGTAAACCAAAACACTTTCCTTTTCAACATCAAGTAACAACATTCTTTTCCATAAGTTCAAGTTTGCCTAATTTCAAGTACGTAAGTCTCTTATTTTAGAAAGGTTTCGTAGTTCATAGTCTTAATCACTTAAGAATATAATTCTCTTTTAAACAATTTGAGAAACATATGCCTTATATGTGAGTAGGTTATTCTTGTTCATAATCAATCTTATTAAAGCAACCATGATCTAGGAAATGCAGATGGAGGTTTCTACTGGTTTTAATAATACTTAATTAGTCAATACATTTCCCTTTATTAACGCTGCAGTGGTTCGTTCGATACTTATTCTGATTTCCGAAATCAGTAAAACATGATTCCTTTTAAAAACCAAGTACTCATTACTCACGAATGAGGTTTCACACTTTTTAACAAAATTCATGTTAATTCAAAATAAGTCAAGTCTCTTATCTTTTAAGATCAAGTCTCTTAACTTCTAAAATCAATAAACCATTCTTTTATCTCTCTTAAGTCGTTATACCTAACTTCCCATAAAGCTAGTATAACTCTTAAGCTTTTAAAACTTTTAAAACCAAGTGTTACTCTTCTTTCAAAAAGGTTTCTTAACTCTTTTGAAATACTTCAAGATTCTTATTATTCAGGCTTAAGTCAAAAGACATTGCCAGAAACTACGCTCGCTAACACACGACGTCACCGCACTAAATATATATTCTTTTAAAATATCATGCTCAAGAGGATAGGAAGAATCACATACCTCGCGACGATTTATCGACTATTAGCAAATAGCTCCAAAGTACTGTAATCCTGCTAGCCTTTTCCACCATTTGAGTAGACTACGTTACTCGCAGTACTTCAACCTATAACGGTTATACAAATCTATCAATGTCTAGACTACTCGGTAGAATAAATCTAGATACAAGATTCTACTAAAATTGGGCAAAGACTTCCCTACCACAAACTTCATAAGTCTTCATCAGAATACAATCCTATGTAAATGCATTCAATTCTCTTCTTATTTACCTTCTTTGTATATAACTTATACTTAATTCTTATACTTCAACAAAATGTAAACTCTAATTACAAAAGGGACAAGATATTTACCTCGATAAGCCTAAAATTATCCAAGATTAAATGTCGATCCCGAGCAACGTTTAGCTCTACTCAGGCGCTCCAACCCGCTCCAAACAACCCTTAGAAGTTCTACGCAACTTCTACTTAACACTTCAACCGACTATGAAGGTTTTCCTTAGGGTTTCGTTTTGAGACAAAAAGGTCATAAGGTAGTATTTCCGGGCTCTACGTATAGAGGTATCTTTGGAATACTACAAGGTATAAGGCTAAGGTATTTTGGTATAGTAACAATACTTGGAGAGTATTTTCTACCAAGAGGGGGGGGTATTTTACGAGAACAACTTTAGCGTGGGGGTAGTCTCGGCTAGAACACTACAAAGGGGAGGGTGCTTTCGCCAAGGCCTTCTCGAGGGGAGGGTGTTGTGGACGAGAACTCTCAAAGGGGGAGAGGGGTTTCAAGACTTGGAAAATGTCTAAGTGTGGATGAAATAACTCATCAACTAAAGGGGTATTTATAGGCCAACCAATGGCCAAGATGAAGCCAAGTGGTAGGCAAGTTGTTACACCCCGGAAGTTCCAGGATACGTTTCTAAGAACGTACGTAAGAACTCAAACGTTAAGATTTGAGACGTGTAAAAATTTATCGGAATTATGGAATTGTCGGAAAACGAAATATTGCGACGAACGGGAGGGCGACACGTGTCACCCCCCTTTATGGACATGGACGAAATGTGCAAGGGTGGAATGGTCAATTGACCATAATTTATGATGAAGTCTTGCAAGACAAATAAGCTTGACAACATTGACCAAGTCAATGACCCCACTTAGCTTGTTATTTAATTAAAATGAATCCAAACCACCCATTTGTTCTAATCTTGACCCTCCATATTTTTATATAAGCTCCCTAGTAGTGCAAGACTTTGTCATTCACTACACTTAGAAATTTTTGAAACTTGTTCTTGCACTAGAGAGGGCTCACGGTTTAGGGGGTTTTCAAGAAGGAAAAATTTCCAATTTTTGTCCAATAATTCCCCCACCTTAAACCAAGGTACCTAAGGGTATTATAAGTGTTTCTCAATAGAAAGATCCCGGAAAAATGGTGTTTTCATATTAGTCGCAAGGCGAAAACCTAAAGGGTTATTCAACTTTGAAGTTGAAACTTGAAGATGAGTTTTTCATAAGCTTCTAAGGGTGGCTTGGAGTGGATTGGAATGTCGGAAGGAGGAGCTAAAGGTGCTAGGGATCGACTTGTACTCTTGGAGCATATTTGGGCTAATTGAGGTATAATCTTCGTTTACTTTTGTAATTGAAGATTTCATGTTATGATAAGTTATAAGTGGTCATGTGATATGTGTTATGAAGTTTGTTAAGTGTTATGGAATTGGAAGCTAAAAATCCGGAACTGTCATATTTAGCCATTTGAAATTGAAATCCAATTTGATCGATAAATTGAATTGTCGCATGTTACCTACTTGGAGAATGTAGTAGCTAGAATCAATTGCGGCTTGATATCTTATTATGCTACCAATTTGGATTGAAATGGAAATTGAATAAGAATTGGTCTTTATATATTATTGTGAGCCAATTGGAAATTTGTTTGGTTATTCATTTGCATTGGATTACCTTTCATATTATTGTGAGCCAATTGGGGCTGTTTGGTTATTCATTTGCATTGGATTACCTTCTATATTATTGTGAGCCAATTGGGGCTGTTTGGTTATTCATTTGCATTGGATTACCTTCTATTTTGTTGTGAGCCAATTGAGGCTGTTTGGTTATTGTATTTCGACCTTGGAAAAGGTGGCAAAGTTAGTAAAAACAAAGGAAGTGCTGTCCGATTTTCCATAGAATTTAGTGACCTGCACTTGGAATATTCTACGTTTGAAACTAGAAGTTAATAGACGTACTATGGTCATTATAGGTTGACATACTACGTACGGCGATTGGACTTAGCAAGTGGATTAAACTGAAGAGGTATGTGGAACTTTCTTATCTCTTGAGCATGATTAAGTTGTAAATGTATAGTACGGTAGACGTATAAGAGTTTGACAAATCTAGTCTATTTGATATCCTTGGCTTATTTTAAGAATGCCCAAGTTGTTTGAGTTAGGGAATTAACTCACTTGTTTATATTATAAGGATATCTTGGTTTTCAAAAGTTAAGAGACTTTAAGTATGTTGAAAGTATTTTGATACTTGTTTTTATGGAAAGTTTAAAGAGTGGTTTACTCTAAGTAACTTAAGTATGTTAAGGGACTTGAAGAGTTTTAAAGAATGTGATACTTGTTTCATTTTAAACGTATAAGTCCCTTGGAAAGGAAATTGTACTCGACTAAGGTATAAAGTGAATATAACGACTTTATGGGAGTTGGTTATATTGGCTTTATGGAAAGATAAATGGCTTGATTTATTGAAAGGCAATTTGATTTAAGGCATCAATTGCCTAAGGTTTTATAAAGAAAGAAGTCACTTGATTTGAAGCCTAAATGTATTTCTAAAAGGTATCGTGACTTGTCTTGAAAAGTAGTTATGACTTGATACTACGCTTATTAGTATCTTGGAAGTTATATATGAAAAGAGTCATTTTTAAAAGAATAGAAAGACGTAGTACTTTGGGTTAGATTCCCTGATTTTATAATGACATGTTAGTGCCTTAAGTAAACCAAAATGAGAATGTATATGAATAAGGCTAATAAGAAGTTGGGATTTCTTAACTTGCTTATTTATTGTATGATAAGCCGTAGGGCTTATGTTATGTATGATCGCCATTGAGCTAGGGTAAGAGTATAAATGAGGGTAAACCCCAGACGTTATACCACGCCTTGAGTAAGAGTATAAATGCGGGTAAACCCCAAGACGTTATACCACTGCTTCGTGGATTTGCTACCCATGATGCGAGGAATACCTCACGCGAGTCCTTATGGGCTTACGCGGGTGAAATAGTCTCACGCGGTAGGCATACTATCACGAGGAATACCTCATGCGGTCCACGCGATCTACGCGGTGAAATAGTCCCGTGAATAGGATTGCTTAATGATCTGCGGGCGGGTGGTCCCGCTTTGATCGTGAGCCTCTACTTTAGATATTGTAAGTATTCACCTATTTTACTCTCATTGTTAGTAAGGCACGTTGTATCGTTAATCGAGAAATCATACATGTCTCCGCTTTATTTTAGACTCATGATTTCATTACGCATTTCACATATTTGGTACACGTTATCGACCTCCTTCGGGCCGCGTTCACGCAGTAGAGTACGTGTCCGATCCTCGCCTTAGATCACATCGCTCACCGCTGAGAAGCTCCTTTATTCCGAGGCTTATCCCTGGTATTGTCGGTTGTTGTACATTCAGGTATGGCGGGCCCCGTCGCTTGAGTTGTTATTCTTAGAGGTCCGTAGTCACATTGTGGTTTGGGTTGTAAAGAAAAAAAATGTATTGTTTATTGGTATAAGTTACGGGGTGGCCTTATCGGCTAGCATGTTGTTATTTTATGTTTAAATATTTTATCATTGTGTATGTTCACCGCTATTCTCCTCGATGTATGCAAGCGCGGTGCCTGTGTAGGCACCGCCGCGCGTCTGGTCGGGTCGTGACAAAAGTGGTATCGAGCGCTTAGTCCTCTGAAAGTGTCTACTGCACCGTGTCTAAGTAGAGTCTTGATTATCGGTGTGTGCACCACATCTATAATCGTGAGGTCGCAGGACATTTAGGGTTGGTTTCATTCTTCTCACTCTAAGATCGTGCGATGACAGAGTCAGTATGGTTAGTGGTCGCTCTCCCTAACAAGTTATGATTGTCATAGCCACGGCGAAGGCAAAGCGGGACTCGCGAAGGATTACTGGGTTGCGTATCCAGTTAGTAATGGTCGTAGTTGGTATTGTGACATACAACTATGCGGATTTATGTATGGGGTCACATATGTGTTGCCTAGGATGATTTTAGATTACCGTGATTGGTAAGGACTAAATAAATACCGGAAGGTATGAAACGCTTTAATGAACTCTCATCAAGGTTTTACGTGCTAATTTGAGATAATTAGGTGATGATGAGTTGTGAGGATGTAATGGACCTCAAGAGGGTGATTAAGGGACTTAATGTAAGACTATGTTAATAGATTAAGCTACGCAGGGATTTCGAGAATGGTACGGGTGAGATCCGTATGGAGTAAGTATGGTTGTTGTGGACAAGACAACACGATTATGGTATTACGAGAAGTTCTTGTACCCGGTTACGGGGGGCTGATAAGATAGGCTTGGAGCATGGAAATTGCGAGCCTAAAAATGTTGATAACCACCGAGACCTTAGGTATATAAGGCCTTCTCGTAGTAAAAGTTAAGACGCACCTATGAAAAGAGTTAAGTACGACGCCAGTCGGGTCAGATCTATTATGGTCGCCCCATAGCTTGAAATGAAACGGATCGGTTGGTAGTAGTTCCGCCACGTGACAAGGTCACGAGTGTGCAAGGCCCAAGTTTAGTTAGTCATTTTACGGGTTCGTGGACGTGTTCCACCGAACCGTCATGAGAGCCGAAATGGGCCTCAGATTGATTAATTTAGTAACTTCAAAGAGTTGAGGCGAATTAGTATGGAATTTTGTGTACGTATGCTAGTATAAGTTTGGAAGTACGGGAAGAATACGACCAGTGACAAAGAAAGCAACCAAGTGTTAATAAATAAAGCCGAATCTATGAGAACCTTTCGAGGTGACTACACCCGTGTGTGTTGGGTGGTAGCCGAAATGGTAGATAATTTCCCAGAACGATAAAGTCGCTGGACCCAGCAGAGCTGTTATGATAGACATTGAGGTTACTACGAGTACGGACTAGTTGGCCTCTTGTTATGCCAACGTGGGCTACAGAGAGAGATTGATTCGGTACCAGTTTTCCGATAAGCCGGTTATCGAGTGAAAAGGAAGAGAAGTGGTAGTAACCAGTGAATTATCCTTCCTTCTTTAGCATCATTGTTTTTCTTTTATGTCCGTGTGACTTGTTTCACTGGGGTAAATTGACGCAGAAAGTATGTAATAATTGAATTTGGAGGAAGTTGTGTTAAGTGCCCTGGAAGACTTGGAGTTGGTTTGCGTGTCGGTGGCCACGACCTTCCGTGATAATTTCAGGAAAATATGCAAGGCATGAATAAGATAAGCACGAGTGTCGCGCCAGAAAGTCAAGGCATCTTTGGTAGGTTTGAAAATCTGCATGACTTTAAGGCTGCGTGACGATTAGCTACCATCGACCGCAAGAGGACCCGTGATTAGGTTGTGACTCAAGGAAAGTTTAAGAAAGGGAGATAAGTTCTCTTCCCACGTAAAAGGTCGGGCTTTATGACATGGGTCACGTGTACCCATGTTGTTAGACGAAGGATATAAGACTGTAAGGTCTTCGATCGCCATACCATAGGTTAAAGTAGATAACCGTGGGAAAAGTGTTGTGTTGGTGTAATTAAGAACGACGCATTTAATTGGTCGAAGTACCGTAAATATATAAATGTAGGTTGCACGAGATATGTTTACCCTGCATCGTTGTAAAGACCATTAGTAGATAATGGGCGAAGAACATTTCGAGAAAATGTGGTAACACCTAGTTATAGGCTCGCAACCGAAAGGAAAAATCGGGTTATTGCTGACGAGATCAAGGAAAACCTTCCACCCCTAAAAATGTGATTGACAAGAAGTCTTAGCCGCGAGGCAAGCAAAGGAATCAAATCTAAGTTTAGTGACCAAGTTTGGTTGCAACAAAAAGGGAATCAGAACCATAAGTGAGATTAAGGATACCCGAATACTTCGCAGAATTAGAAAGGTTTCGCTATCGGAAGTTAGTTGACCACGACTACAGCTTCTAACCTCCCGTAAGACTAGAGGGTTAGGTTATTATGTTAGCACGCTGAGTGTTGGGCTAGGTTGTGTCTTGACGCAACCCGATAGGATAGAACCTATGTTTTCCTGTAGTTAAAGCGTGAAAGGAAATTACGCCACTTCCGATTTTGAGCTGGCGGCAGTTAAATCATGCCTTGAAGATTTGGGGGGCATGACGTATTTATAGACTTCATATGGATATTTGTGCAGACAACAAAAGCCTCCGGTATATCCGCAGACTGAGGCAGTAGAATTTGCGACAGTGATGGTGGTTAGAGTTACTCAAGGATTGTGATATTGATATCCTATACCATCCGGGGAAAGCCAAGACGGTTACAGATACTCTTTGTCGTGGACCTAAGGGTAGTCTGTCAGATGGCAGCCAGATAGACATGATGTGGTCCGTGAGATTCTTCGCCATCGAGCCTGTGGTTCGATTATTTGTTTCAAGGTTAATGAAGTTCAGATCCGAGAGGTTGCCGAGTCTTCCATTGTTGAGGAAGTAAAGAGGCGACGATGAGGATCCGCCACGATACGGTATCGATATACGGCTCTCCGAGAGGAGAAGAGCCTGTTTGAGTAGCACCGGATGGGGTGCTGTGAGATGAGGATAGATTGCGTGTGCCCGGTATTGCAGGACTAGTTAGTAGGTTATAGGGGAGGCATACAGTGCTTATTGTTCACACTGTTCGAGGTCGACCAAGTTGTGTCGTGACCTCAGATGTATGAATGGGTAAGATGACCGGGAAAGGGACATAGCGGAGTTTCTCGCTTAGTGTCCGAAAGTTAGTAGCAGTCATGGTTGTGCACCGTGATGCCCAGCTGGCTATTGCAGCGATTGAAATCCCAACCTAGATACGAGAAGTATTTATTATGGATCTTGTTACTGGTGGCATCGCATCGAGGAAGTGCGACTCTGGGTCATGGTAATTAGGTCGCGAAACCACCGTGTTCTTTCGGATTTGGGACCACTTACTCTACCGAGGATTATGCTAGCTTGTATAGCAGAGTATTGTGAGATCGCACGGGTTCCTACGCTTATGATGTCGCATGATGAACTCGACATGATAACTTCTGGAGGTTTTTCAGAAGGGTTTTAGGGACACAGGTGAGTCTCAGTGTTGCATTACACCCTCAGACCGACGGACAGGCAGAGCGTACTATCCAGGCATTTAGGGATAGGTAGCGGGCCTGTGTTATTGATTCCAGGGGTAGCTGGGAAAGTTATTTGCCTCTTGTTGTGTTACGTACGATAACAGATACCCTTCCAGTATTCGGATGGCCCTGTATGAGGCCTTGTATGTAAGAAAGTGTAGATCGCCGGTTGGTGGGTTTGACATAGACGAGGTTCGGTTAATTGGTCCGCATCGATTCAATGGCCGTGGATAAGGCGGCTTATCCGAAGGATTATTAGTAAAGCTTAGAGTCGCAGGTTTCATACAGATAACCGACGCTGACACATGGGGTTCACTTGACATTTTAGTACGAGTACCGCTGTGTGGCCTCGTGGTATTTTTGGTACGTAGGGGTTGTAAAGAAGACTTTGTCGCTATCTTTAAGTTTGACTCCGAAAGAACATTCGGGACGAATGTTTCTAAGGGGAAGAATGTTACACCCGAAGTTCCGTGATACGCTTCTAAGAACGACGTAAGAACTCAAACGTTAAGATTTGAGACGCAAAAATTTATCTAATTATGGAATTGTCGGAAAACGAAATATTGCGATTTAACGGGAGGGCGACACGTGTCACCCCCCTTTATGGACATGGACGAAATGTGCAAGGGTGGAATGGTCAATTGACCATAATTTATGATGAAGTCTTGCAAGACAAATAAGCTTGACAACATTGACCAAGTCAATGACCCCACTTAGCTTGTTATTTAATTAAAATGAATCCAAACCACCCATTTGTTCTAATCTTGACCCTCCATATTTTTATATAAGCTCCCTAGTAGTGCAAGACTTTGTCATTCACTACACTTAGAAAATTTTTGAAACTTGTTCTTGCACTAGAGAGAGGGCTCACGGTTTAGGAGGTTTTCAAGAAGGGAAAATTTCCAATTTTTGTCCAATAATTCCCCCACCTTAAACCAAGGTACCTAAGGGTATTATAAGTGTTTCTCAATAGAAAGATCCCGGAAAAATGGTGTTTTCATATTAGTCGCAAGGCGAAAACCTAAAGGGTTATTCAACTTTGAAGTTGAAACTTGAAGATGAGTTTTTCATAAGCTTCTAAGGGTGGCTTGGAGTGGATTGGAATGTCGGAAGGAGGAGCTAAAGGTGCTAGGGATCGACTTGTACTCTTGGAGCATATTTAGGCTAATTGAGGTATAATCTTCGTTTTACTTTTGTAATTGAAGATTTCATGTTATGATAAGTTATAAGTGGTCATGTGATATGTGTTATGAAGTTTGTTAAGTGTTATGGAATTGGAAGCTAAAAATCCGGAAATGTCATATTTAGCCATTTGAAATTGAAATCCAATTTGATCGATAAATTGAATTGTCGCATGTTACCTACTTGGAGAATGTAGTAGCTAGAATCAATCGCGCTTGATATCTTATTATGCTATCAATTTGGATTGAAATGGAAATTGAATAAGAATTGGTATTGTTATATTATTGTGAGCCAATTGGGGTTGTTTGGTTATTCATTTGCATTCGATTACCTTCTATATTATTGTGAGCCAATTGGGGTCGTTTGGTTATTCATTTGCATTGGATTACCTTCTATATTATTGTGAGCCAATTGGGGCTGTTTGGTTATTCATTTGCATGGATTACCTTCTATTTTGTTGTGAGCCAATCGGGCTGTTTGGTTATTGTATTTCACCTTGGAAAAGGTGGCAAAGTTAGTAAAAACAAAGGAAGTGTTGTCCGATTTTCCGTAGAATTTAGTGACCTGCACTTGGAATATTCTACGTTTGAAACTAGAAGTTAATAGACGCACTATGGTCATTATAGGTTGACATACTACGACGCGATTGGACTTAGCAAGTGGATTAAACCAAGAGGTATGTGGAACTTTCTTATCTCTTGAGCATGATTAAGTTGTAAATGTATAGTACGGTAGACGTACAAGAGTTTGACAAATCTAGTCTATTTGATATCCTTGGCTTATTTTAAGAATGCCCAAGTTGTTTGAGTTAGGGAATTAACTCACTTGTTTATATTATAAGGATATCTTGGTTTTCAAAAGTTAAGAGACTTTAAGTATGTTGAAAGTATTTTGATACTTGTTTTTATGGAAAGTTTAAAGAGTGGTTTACTCTAAGTAACTTAAGTATGTTAAGGGACTTGAAGAGTTTTAAAGAATGTGATACTTGTTTCATTTTAAACGATAAGTCCCTTGGAAAGGAAATTGTACTCGACTAAGGTATAAAGTGAATATAACGACTTTATGGGAGTTGGTTATATTGGCTTTATGGAAAGATAAATGGCTTGATTTATTGAAAGGCAATTTGATTTAAGGCATCAATTGCCTAAGGTTTTAAAGAAAGAAGTCACTTGATTTAGAAGCCTAAATGTATTTCTAAAAGGTATCGTGACTTGTCTTGAAAAGTAGTTATGACTTGATACTACGCTATTAGTATCTTGGAAGTTATATATGAAAAGAGTCATTTTTAAAAGAATAGAAGTCGTAGTACTTTGGGTTAGATTCTGATTTTATAATGACATGTTAGTGCCTTAAGTAAACTAAAATGAGAATGTATATGAATAAGGCTAATAAGAAGTTAGGATTTCTTAACTTGCTTATTTATTGTATGATAAGCGTAGGCTTATGTTATGTATGATGGCGGTTGAGCTAGGGTAAGAGTATAAATGAGGTAAACCCAAGACGTTATACCACCGCCTGTGGTAAGAGTATAAATGAGGGTAAACCCCAAGACGTTATACCACTGCTTAGTGGATTTGCTACCCATGATGCGAGGAATACCTCATGCGAGTCCTTATGGGCTTATGCGGGTGAAATAGTCTCATGAGGCGGTCACGACTATGAGGAATACCTCATGCGGGTCCACGCGATCTATGCGTGAAATAGTCCCGTGAATAGAATTGCTTAATGACATCGCTGGCGGGTGGTCTCGCTTTGATCGTGAGCCTCTACTTTAGATATTGTAAGTATTCACCTATTTTACTCTCATTGTTAGTAAGGCATCATCGTTAATTGAGAAATCATACATGTCTCCGCTTTATTTTAGACTCATGATTTCATTACTGATTTCGATTTCACATATTTGGTACATGTTGTCTTGACCTCGCTTCGGGCTGCGTTCATGCCGCAGTAGAGTACGCGTTCTTGATCCTCGCCTTAGGATCATTGTTCAATTTGTTGAAGCTCCTTTATTCCGAGGCTTATCCTCGGTATTGTCGGTTGTTGTACATTCAGGTATGGCGGGCCCCGCCATGAGTTGTTATTCTTAGAGGTTTGTAGTCACATTGTGGTTTGGGTTATAAAGAAAAAAAAATGTACTGTTTTATTGGTATAAGTTACGGAAGGTGGCCTTATCGGCTAGCCTGTTGTTATTTTATGTTTAAATATTTTATCGATTATGTATGTTCACGCTATTCTCGATGTATGCCAAAGGGGTGCCCAGGTAGGGCACTACCGCGTGCCGAGTTGGGTGTCGTGACACAAGTGTAGGTGGAGATTTGCACAAGTGCACCCTATCCTACTCCACAAATCCTCACAAACATTTACCCAAGTTTTAGGCCACAAAACAAGCCCCAAAATCGTGCCATCCAAGCCCTCTTTGCCGTCCATATGAGGGTGACAAGTGTCACCCTCTCGTTGGTCCAAAATATTTCATCTCTCGAAAAATCCGCAAAAATTATAAATGACATAGCCGTAATT
This sequence comes from Przewalskia tangutica, assembly GCA_029844215.1. NCBI lineage: Eukaryota > Viridiplantae > Streptophyta > Magnoliopsida > Solanales > Solanaceae > Przewalskia > Przewalskia tangutica. The sequence continues at coordinate 42,084,183 of CM056737.1, read as the reverse complement.
TTCCTACGCAAAGTTTGGAAGACGTTTGCCGGAACGGTTCTTTTAGTGGGTTGTGCACCAATTTCGTCTGCCTAACTTTAAGGCTAAAACTTTTGTACGTACGTCCTTACGTACATACTCTGGAAATACGGGGTATAACACTTACAATTCCTTTCAATCCAAGTCCTTAGTTCAACATGTTATATAGTCATAAACAACTTTAACAACTACAATTCCTCCTTTATATAACATGTGACAACTTAAACTAATAATCAAATCGAATTGTAATCTTAAGGGCTAAACATGCTAGTTTTCGGATTAGAGTTCTAATAGCCAATACACTTATCAAAATTCATAATATGTACCTCATGCTTGCTAATATCCATAACTACAATGATAAGAAATCTTTGATTGCTAAAACGACAAGATTTATACCTTTACAAGCCCTTAAAATTTCCAAGATTCAAAGTCGCTCCTTAGAAATTCTTAGCTCCTTTTCTTATGTTCCAATCCGCTCCAAGAAATCCTTAGAATCTCATGAAGAACTTCTCTTCAAGTTCCATCTTCAAAGTTGAAGAACACCTTAGGGTTTCGCCTTGCGACTAACGTAAAAACGTCGTTTTTCCGAAATCTTTCTATTGAGATATCCTTACAATACCCTTAGGGACCTTGGGTTAAAGTCTTGTGAATTATGATCCACAATTGCAAAATTTTGTCTTCCATAATAGCCTAAAGCCGAGAGCTACAAGAACAACAAGACAAGTTTCTTGAAATTTTCTCTAAGTATAGAATGATCAAGTCTTGCACTACTAGTATGCTTATATAACACATTGGAGGGTCTAGATTATAACACATGTTAGATTTGGATGGAAGAGATCAAGCCAAGTGGCCCTTGGACTTAGTCAACAATATCAAGCTCTTTAATTAGCAAGACTTGGTCTTCTATCATGGTCAATGACCATACTACCCTTGCATAATTTCGTCCAAGACCATGTGGGGGAGGGGTGCCACGTGTCGCCCTCCCATTCGTCCATAAAATTCCGTAACTCTCGTGGGTCCCACAAAACGTAAAATTCCTCGGGTGAGCCCCACGTGGACAACTCCATAAAAACAAATTTCCATAATGATAATACATTCCATAATCCTCAATTAATGCATTTTGAGAACCCAATTCTCATCAACGAACATTTTTCCTTTCCGACGTTCGGAAGATTTTCCGTCGGAAAAACAATTCTTGCTTTCGTACTAATTTCAAGTCTTGTGTTCCTTACGTACATTCTCTTAAACATGTCCTGGACTTACGGGGTGTAACATTTTTCCCCCCTTAGAAACATTCGTCCCCGAATGTTCTTTCGGAGTCCAATCTAATTAGATAGCGACATAGTCTCCTTTTACTACAACCTTCATACAACATATGCCACCCATGGCCACATAACAATACTTATACTAAAATGTCAACTTTGGCACTCACGAAGCCAACTAGTCCATACTCATAATGACCTCAAAGTCTGTCGTAATCATCTCTACTAGGTCTACTAGGGTCGTATTTACGATCATCATCAGGAAAATCTCATATACCCGCCGCCTACCACCCGCACACGATGGTGTAGCTACCTCGAAAGGTCCTTACGGATTCGGGCTATATTCATTTTCACTTGGTCGCTAACTTTCTTACTGGTCGTACTCTTTCCGTACTTCCCACTCATACTAGCATACATACATAACCCCCATACCGATTCTGGCCCCCAAATCTTTTGGAGTCACTCTTTTAAACAACATAAGGCCATTTCCGGCTCTCACGACCTGGTTCCGGTGGAACGCGTCCACGAACCCGTAAGACAATTAACTAGACTTGGGCCTTGCACCCTCGTGACCCTGTCACGTAGCGGAACTACTACCAGCTGATCCCACTCTATTCAGGCTATGAGGCGACCCGTAACAGGTCCTCACCCCGACCCACCGTCGCACTTAACTCTTACTCTTAGTCTGAATAAAATCTTATTGCCCGAGAAGGCCTTATATACCTAAGGTCTCGGCGGTTATCAATATTCTTAGGCTCACATTTTTCATGCACCAAGCCTACCTTATCCGTCCCCCCGTAAACGGGTACAATAACATCTCATAATACCATAACCATGTTGTCTTGATCACAACGACCATTACTTACTCCATACGGACCTCATCCGTACAATTCTCTTTAAGCCTACTACGCAACTTAATCTATTAACATGACATTCCGTTAAGTTCCTTAACATGACTTCTTAAGGGTTCACTACCCTATCAGACTGTCACGACCCGTTCCCGTGCCCGTGACTGGTGTCTTACCCGGGCACCCAAGTAGACATACATCAGAGTAACCAGCGGAATATAAACTTGCAAACATGAAACAGTGTAAAATAAGAACGATCTATCAAAGAAAAGTTGCCTTTCGGCATGTATATAAATACCCAGCGACAATTACATCCCAACTTTACAATGTGGCTCTGGACATAAGAAGGTGTAAACACTATGACGGACAGGCCGTCATACCTGAATGTACAAAACATCTACAATACCAGGAGAACCATACCAAAAAGTCGAGCCTCCGAGAAATGGAGCTCACACGAGTAAAAGATCCTAAGAATGAGGATCTACCACCCTTTCACCTGCAGCATGAACGCGGCCCGAGGAGGTCGATTACAACAGTACCAAGTATGTGAAAATATAAATGTTACACCCCGTAGTTCCAGAGTATGTATGTAAGGACGTGCGTGCTAATACGACATTTAAATTGGAAAGGAAGAAAAATGTGATTTTTCGACTAAAAGTTTCGGATTTTGTGAAGGAAAAAGGTTCGTTAATGGGAATTGGATTCCCAGTTTGGTATTCAGACTTTTGGTATATTTGAGAATTATGAAATTTTATTTCCGAAATTGGTCACGTGGGCCCACTGGAAAATTTACTGATTTTGTAGAGCCCACTTTATTTTTGGATTTTTGGCATTACGGATATTTTCGAAGATGAAATATTTTGGATGAGTAGGGGCGACACGTGTCACCCTGTGTGGCCATGTTGGCGTGGAGAAGAGACAAGTGGGACGTTTGGTGGACAAGTGGCCCATTTTTGGTGCCACTTGTCCCATTTTATGGTGAACAAATGGTTGGCCAACTACCCACACACATGTACCCCATCCTCACCTTACACTTGCCTTGATCTTGGCCATTGATTTTCCTATAAATACCCCTTTGTGCAAGACTTATTCTTCATCCACACTTAAAGCTTTTCCAAGGCAAAACTATCCCCTCTTGTGAAGTTCTCGTCAACCCCCTTTGTGTAGAAATACTCCAAGTATTGTTGTATAAATCCCAAATACCTTAGCCTAGTATTCCTAGTAGTTTTCCAAAGTTATTTCAAATACTAAGAGCCCGAAAAAATACTACTTTATTCCTATAGTCGCAAAAATGAAGCCCTAGAAAAATCTTCATAGCTTAGATGAAGTGTTAAGAAGTTGTTTGGAAACTTCTGGGGTTGCTGGAGCGGGTTGGAGCGTCAGGAATTGGAGCTAAACGTTGTTCAGGATCGACTTATATCTTGGATAATTTTGGGCTTATCGAGGTAATGATCTTTGTTCCCCTATTCTAATTGGATATTACATGTTGTAGTAATGTATAGTTGAGTATACTATATGTAGAATGAATATGGATAAGAATTGAACTGTATTTACATAGGACTGTATTTACAGTAGACTTATAGTATTATTGTGGAGTAGAATTGTACACGTCCGGTTAGACGTGTAACCCCCCTGAAATTGGTGGCTTGGTAGCAGGCCTCGTTAGAGGAGGAGATTTATGTGGTTGCGGGGGAGGAGGTGCTGCCGAATTTTCCGTAGAATAAGGAATCTTGTATCTAGAATTATTCTACGAAGAGATCTAGAGGTTGATAGACGTTTTGTGGCCTTTATAGGTTGAAGTACTACGAGTAGCGTATTCTACTTGAAGGGTGGAAAAGGCGAGCAAGGTTAGAGTACTTTGGAGCGTTTTGCTAATTGTCGATAATCGTCGCGAGGTATGTGAACCTCTTTCTATCCTTTCTAGCATGATATTTGTGAAATATATTTAGTGCGGTAGCCGCGTGTGTTTAAAGGAATTTGATTTTCCTTTTGTGTCCTTGACTTGATTCCAAAGTTAAGTGACTGGTTATGAAATATTAAGGACTTGAATTATGTTAAAAAGTTGTAAAACCTCACTCATGAGTAATGAGTGTGTGGTCTTTTAAAGAATAAAGTTACCTTGATTTCGAAAATAAGAATGGTTTTATCATTGGATTTAAAATGATAACTTGACTTATAAACAACTTGACTTTGGGAAAGGAGAAGTAACTTGATTTAAAGGTATAGGTTACTTGTTTTTGAAAGAGTAAGACACTTGGTTTAAAAAGTATATTGCTACTTGACTTTTAAAGGAAAAAAGTGCCTTTGTTTTAAGGGAAGGTATGGTTTTGTCTTAAGATTGGTTTAAAAAGAAGGTATGGAAATTGTTTTGGTTTTACTATGATGTCTTTTGTCTTGAGTTTTAAATAATAATAATCTTGAAGTATTTCAAAAGAGTTATGAATCATTTTTGAAAGAAAATAAATACTTGGTTTTAAAAGCTTAAGTGTTATACTAGCTTTATGGGAAGTTAGGTATAACGACTTAAGGAAGATAGAAGGAACGGTTTACTCGAAAGTCTTGTAATGATTTCTGGAAAGTGTAGTAAGATGGTTTGATAAGTAAACATGTTACGATGCTACGTGTGTTAGTGTCCTTTGATGTTTGTGTGAGGGGGTTATTTTTGTTGTGCTTACGTTGTTAAACGATAAGCCCGTTGTACTGCTATTATATCACATACCCCCCTGACTTGTTATGATCAGGACTTGCCACCGATGCGAGGTATATTTCAGACCGACCTTGGGCCCGTGACTGGTGTCTTACCCCGGGCACCCTAGTGATACAAACATCAGAGAAAATCAGCGGAAATAAAACTTAAGCATGAATCAAGACATAAAATAAGCAATAGGCTAACCAAAACGGTTACCTTCCGAATGTATATATCAAAAAATTGAGCTTAAATCCTTACAACCCCGCGGCAACGGATTACTGCACCTACGCAATTTTTATAACAACTATGACGGACAGACCGCCATATCCCGTAATCAACCTGCCAGACGTACGCCCCGAATTCTTCATCTGCAGCGTATCCATGTAATAATAATAACAATATCGGTAATCAACCGCGCGTGCCACGTGCCCGAATTCTTCATCGGTGCGAACATGTCCATGTAACAATAACAACAATCTGGGTAATCAACCTGCGCGTAGCCACATGCCGGAATTCTTCATCGGTGCGAGACATGTCCATGTAACAATAACAACAATATATCGGGTAATCAACCTGCGTAGCCACATGCCCCGGAATTCTTCATCGGTGCGTATATGTCCATGTAACAACAATAACAATATACCGTGATTAACCGCCGCGTGGCCGCATGCCGGAATTCTTCATCGGTGCGGACATGTCCATGTATCAATAATAACAATATACGGTGATTAACGCCGCGTACGCGCATGCCCTCGGAATTCTTCATCGGTGCAGACATGTCCATGTATCAATAATAACAATATACCAGCCCTCCATCGAGAGACGCGGTATCATAAGAATACAACTTTTACACAACAATGCTATCACAAGCAAGCCAACAAATTACCATACTCGATTCTCTTACAAATATCCATTTCCTTCACAAGAAGTCACCCGATACTAACACTGTAGTATCCAAAACAGTAACTATTATTTTAAGTAAACCAACACAATTCACGTACCTTATTTTTAAACCACATCACTTCTCCTTTTAAAGTCAAGTTACCATTTTAAATCCAATAATAAAACCATTCTTTTGTTTCCATAAAGTCGTTATAACTAACTTCCCATAAAGCTATTATAACACTTTATGTTTTAAACCAAAACACTTCAAATTCTTAAGTCTCTTTTCTTTTAGAAAATCAAGTTCCTTACTTTGCAATTTTAAGAAAACCAAAACTTGATTATAATAATTCTTATTAGAGCGACATGATCTAGGAAATGTAATACAATTTTGTCTTATCTTAGCTTATGCAGATGGAGGTTTCTCGGTTTTAATATAATTAATTGTCATTACTTTTTCCTTTCTTAACGCTGCATTGGCTTGTTCGATTCTTATTCCCATTTCCGAAATTAATGTGACATTATTCTTTTAAAAACCAAGTACTCATTACTCACGAATGAGGTTTCACAACTTCTAATACAATTCAAGTTCTTCACATTTCATATCAAGTCAAATATAAGTCCAGTCTCTTATCTTTTAAAATCGGTAAATCATTCTTTTACCTACATAAAGTCGTTATAATTAACTTCCCAAAAAGCCATTATAACACTTTATGCTTTAAACCAACCAAAATTCGTTTAGCACCCGTACGTCTACTGTTATACCCCGTATTTCCAGGGTATGTACGTGAGGGCGTACGTACGAAAGTCTAGCCTTAAAGTTTAGGCACAAGACGTTTTTTTGGGCACAACTCACTAAAAGAATCGTTTTCCGACGAAACGTTTTACACAACTCGCGTAGGGTAAATTCCGGCTATGTCATTGCTAATTTTTGCGGATTTTTCCGAGAGACGAAACACTTTGGACCAACGAGAGGGCGACACTTGTCACCCTCTCATTGGTGGGCGTGGTAGTGAGCGAAATGGAGGGGCTTGTTTTGTCAAGGGGTTGGTAGGATATTTTGTGTAGTAGATAGAATGGACACTTGCCTAAATCCTCACCCTACACTTGCCTTGCACTTGGCATCATCTTGGCCATTGGTTGGCCATGTCTTGACCTATAAATACCCCCCTTAAGATGAAGAGTTCTTCATCCACAAAAACTTTCAAGTCTAAAATCCTCCTCTCCCTTGTTAGCCCTTTTCATTCAAACACCTTCCCCTGGTGAAGCTTAGCCGAGGCTACCCCCCCTAGCCTAGCCGAAATCTACCCCCTCCTTGGTAGAAAAGTTGCCTTCTAGTATTGTTATAATGCCCAAATACCTAGCCCAAATCCTTAGTACTTAGTTGAAGTTGTGAAGAACTTCTAAGGGTTCTCGAGCTATCGGAGCTGCTCAAATTAGGAGCTAAACCTTGCTCGGGAGCGACGTTTAACTTGGATAATTTTGGGCTTATCGAGGTAAATAAACTTGTCCTTCTTTTGTAATTAGAGAATACATCTTTGTAGAAGTATAGAAATAAGTATTAAATACTTGAAGGATATCACGTATAGAATTGAACTGTTATCACAGATGAAGGGTTTAAAGAAGAATAATTGAACTATACTTACTTAGGATTGTTTTCTGATGGACTTGAGTAGCTCAGGGTAGGGAAGTCTTTGCCGATTTTCCGTAGAATAAAGGACCCTCTGCTTAGAATCATTTCTGAGTAGTCAGACGTTGATAGACGTGTCTGACTATTATAGGTTGACTCTCTGCACGCGACATATTCAACTTGGCAGGTGGTTTTCGCTGAGAAGGTATGTGATTCTTCCTAAAGCATGATATTTTACAATATATATATAGTACTGTAGACGTACATGTGTTAACTGAATAATAACTACGGCAATGTCTTTGACTTAAGCCTGAATCATACTTCCGGCAATGTCTTTTGACTTAAGCTAATAATGAGAGTCTTGATGCATTTCAAAAGAATAATCAATCATTTTTAATGTAAGAGAACTAATTGGTTTTAAACAAAAGCTTAAGGGTTATACTAGCTTTATGGGAAGTTAGGTATAACAACTTAAGAAAGATAAAAGGAACAGTTTACTTATGTGGTTATAACAGACTTATATTGATTTATGGAAAGAATAATAAGATTGTTATACCCCGTAGTTCCAGGGTATGTATGCGAGGACGTACGTACGAGAATACGACAGAAAGATTGGAAAGGAAGAAAGAGGCGATTTTTCCACGGAAAAGTTTCCGGTTTTTTTGTGAAGGAAAAAGGTTCGTTTATGGAATTGGATTCACAGATTTGGTATTCGGACTTCTGGAATATTAGAGAATTATGGAATTTTATTTTTGGAAATGGTCACGTGGGGCCCACGGAGAAATTTCTGGTTTTGTGGGGCCCGCTGATTTTGAGATTTTGGTCGTTTGGATATTTTCAAGACTAAATATTTTGGGCGAATCGGGCGACACGTGTCACCCCACGTGGCACCTTTGGGCGAATTATGTTTGTGCATAACACCCTGCTAGAGTCGTTTTCGTAAACGCTTTCCAGCTTTCGTAGGGAATTTCCGCTATGTCATTTAGTATTTTTGCGGATTTTTAGAGACGGAACATTTTGGACAACGAGAGGCGGCAGCACCTCTCATCAGTGGGCAAGGTGGGCGGTTCTTCGACGAAAGGGGATGTCAGTGGTAGATATTTTGGTAGATATTTTGTGTGCAAGTTGGCTAGGTACACGTGGGTGAATCTTGGCCTACACTTGCCTAACACTTGGTGTAATCTTGGCCATTGGTTGGCTTTCACTTGACCTATAAATACCCGCCCCTTTGAAGACTAATTCATTCACAAATTGCCTAAGTCTTGAAAGCTTCCTTCCCCCAGTGTGGTGTCTTGGCCGAGCCCTCTCTCCCCTCGTCGAGAGTCCCCAGCAGTGGGGTAGGCGAGAGTGAACACCCTCCTTTGAGGTGCTAGTGGGGTACCCCACTGCTAGTTGCTTTCGTATAATACCCCTGTGGTATAGAAATACTCTCCAAGTATTGTTATAATGCCCAAATACCTTAGCCGTATACCTTGTAGTATTCTAAGGTTATACCTATACGAAAAGCCCAGAAATACTATTATACTTCCCGTCTGTCACAAAACCGAAACCCTAGGAAAATCTCCATAGTCCGTTGGAGTATTGTGTAGAAGTTGGTTAGAACTTCTAAGGGTGGTTTAGAGCGGGTTGGAGCGCTCGGAGTGGAGCTAAACGATTGCCCAGGATCGACTTTATACTTGGATAATTATGGGCTTATCGAGGTAAATATCTTGTCCCTCTATTGTAATTGGAAATTACATGTTGTTGATTATATAGTTGAAGTATACTATATATAGAACTAAGCTTAGTACTGCGGCAATGTCTTTTGACTTAAGCCCAAGAATCGAATCAATCGAATCAGATTACATAGATCTATTACATGAGACTTGTGTAGTAGTACCGTGGAGTAGAATTGTACCGGTTAGGGTTAGATGTATCACCCCTGGTTGGCTTGGTAGCAGCCTCGATAGAGAGGAGATTTCTGTTGTTGCGGGAGAGTCTGCCGAAATTTCTGTAGAAAGTTCTACGATGAGACCTAAATGTTAATAAGCGCCTTGTGGCCTTATAGGTGGATGTACTACGTGTGGCGCGTTCTACTTGGCTTAAGGAGTAGCCGACGGCTTGAGGTACTTGGAGCGTTTTGCTGAGTCGATACTGCGTCGCGAGGTATGTGAACCTCTTCCTATCTCTTCTAGCATGATATGTGTGAACTATGTAGTGCGGTGACGCATGTGCTAAACGTATTCGATTGGTTTAAAACATAAAGTGTTATAACGGCTTTATGGGAAGTTGGTTATAACAGCTTTATGTAGATAAGAAAACACTTTGTGGTTTTTAAAAGGTAAATGATTTGTTTATAACTGGCTTGATGTGTGATCATAAAGAACTTGAAGTATTTCAAAGATTTAAATCGCTTTGAAAGAGAAGTAATACTTGGTTTTTGAGAACTTAAGAGTTATACTAGCTTTATGGGAATTTAGGTATAACGGCTTAAGAACGTTTTACTGATTTTGGAAATCAGGATGTGTATCGACAAACCACTGCAGCGTTAATAAAAGGAAATGTTTTGAATAATTAAGTATTATTAAAACCGGAGAAACTTCCATCTGCATGAAGCTAAGATGAGACAAAATGATATTTCTAGATCATGGTCATTGTAATAAGATTGTTATAAACAAGAATATCCTACTCACATATAAGGCTTATGTTTCTCCGATTGTTTAAAAGAGAATTATATTCTTAATTGAATAAGACTATGAACTACGTAAACCTTTCTAAAATGAGAAACTTGAACATTGGAAATTAGGCAAACTTGATCATTGGAAAAGAATGTTGCTACTTGATTTTACAAAGAGAAGTAATTGATTTACTTTAAAAGATAGTCACTCTATTTTATACTACGGGTTTTGTGTGACATCGTGAAAGTAACGTATCTTTTAAAGAGTTGATGTATGAAGTACTTTGGGGATAAAACCGATTTTGTTAATCATATAGTAGAAGGTACCTTGTGTGAACAACTTGATTGTATTGGTTTGTGATAGCCTTGTAATACTTTCTTGATTTCGCTGATAAGTAAACGTGTTGGGATCTACGTGTGTTAGTATCTTGTGATGTTTGTGTGAAGGGTTTCCCTTTGATTGTGCTTATTAACTATCGGTCGTTATGATAGTATTGTGGCATTCATCTCGAGATGATTCCGGGTTAAGCGCCCTCCGATGCGGGGTAGACTCAGCGATGCAGGACCATGATTCGAGAATACCTCATGCGGGTCTGAGGGCCTATGCGGAGCTACGAGTTCGTGTTAGTGTACGTCCTTTACGGGCATGCGGTCCGTGGCTACGCGATCGAAGTCCGTGACGATGCGGGAGTAGCTACCCTCGATGCGGGAATACCTCATGCGGGCGACGAGATTGGCCTATGCGGAGTCATGAAGTTCAGGACTAGACGCGCACATTAGATATTGCATGCAAGTGGCGCCTTTGATCATGTGGCGGTTCAGGCAGATCTTATGATACGCTTTATGACCTTGTTGGTCGTGGGCGTTAGTAGTCGGCCAGGGCCTTCGCATTTACCGCATGCAGCTTTATTAGGACACGTGGGACCCGTGTTCATATGTATTCCTTGGTGCTTGTATATCATAAAGCTGGCGGCGAGGAAGGTATTCCACGCACGATTGATGTTGTGGGCGTGAGACCCATTGTTAAATTGGTGATGACTTGAGGTGTGAATCACGACTTGACATGGCTATTTATGGTGAATCTGTAGTTTGGTTATCATACATGTCTCCCCGCTTTGTATAGACTACTATGATTTCATTTACGATTTATCTTTAGTTTCACATACTCGGTACTGTTATCGACCTCGCCTTCTGCGTTCATGCCGCAGTTGAGGTACACCGATCGTTGATCCTAGCTCTCGTGGTCACGATTACGTTTGGGAGCTCCGCTTCTCGGAGGCTTATCGGTGGTGTAGTCCCGTCGTAGTAAGTGTTTACATTCGGGGTTTGGCGGGGCCCTGTCCGCCCATTGTTGTCATATCATTCTTAGAGTGCAGTAATCTTGTTGTGTGGGTTTGTAAAAGGATTAAACTGCTCATGTTAAAAGTTGTCATTTATATATATACGCCGAAGGCAAGTTTTCACTGATTATTGTTTTATACTGTTATCTCATATTGTTGTGTTTGTTCCACTGACACTGGATGTATGTCTACTGGGTGCCCGGTAAGGCACTACCACGCCCCGTCGGTCGTGACAAAAGTGGTATCGAGCGCTTAATCCTCTGAAAGTGTCTACGCATCAGATCCAGGAGAGTCTTGATTATCGGTGTGTTGTGCACCACATCAATAATCGTGAGGCTATAGGATATTTAGGATTGGTTTCTATTCTTCTCACTCGAGATCGTGCCTTAGAGCCGTGTTGTAAGTTGAACCTCCGACGAAATCCTTTCCTTATCGCTATGCCTCCGCGTAGGCAACCCGAGCCTGGGAGGGCAAGGCAGCGGCGAGCTGCGAGTAGAGTTCAGAGGTGGCGAGGGCACAGCCCAATCATTACCTAGGTAGTGCTTCATTCGGGAGTTTTGCGACGTCACTAGCCCCCAGAGTTTAGCACGGCGACGCTCCTACCGCGCCATGATATTTGAACCTTCGCCCACGAGAACAGTGAATATAGATTGCAAAGAGGCGACCACATTAGCTATAGATTTGGCTACCGAGATTATACCGATGTACCACGAGTCTTGATGACTACCTAGAGAGGTGCAAAGAGTAATTCTTCGATTAGGCTCGAGCATGGCCTCGTATGCGGGCTTATGCGCAGCAGCCGAGAAACGTGAGATCGACGCGTTAACGAAGGGCGGCGTAAGAGGCCGAGCAGCAAGGTCCTTCGGTAACTTTCAAGTGAGTATACCTTAAGTGCTACGCTCGATAGCGAGCAGTGAGTTGTGATTAGGAATCACGGGTTAACCGAGTAAGATTTTGGGGATAGAGAAGGTGTGAGCCTTAGAGTGTTATACGAAAGACCTTAGAGGTAAGGCCATCTCGAAAGGTGTAGTGTTATGTTTGACCCTTATAGGAGTGCATAGTGCACGTGAACTATGTTCGGGGGATAAGTCCCAGAGTAGCGTGATTTGAAAGAAGGTAGTCGAGCTAGGAAGACCGCTAGGTTTTCGTAATATGATTTGTGAAATTATTCCTTCGGGGAGCTAGTGTTTCACGTAATACTGGTCGGGTTGAGGCTACGCGCGTCAACCCGCGTAGGTTTGGTGGGGTCAGTTTGTGGTGGTCCCTCTTGTTAGGGTCATGAGGGTGTTAGGCCCATGTTTAGTTAGCCGCGGCAAGTTCGTGGATGCGTTCGACTGTGGTCGGGCCGACGGGGCAGCCTATCGTGTTCTTCGGTCGTGGTCGCTCTCGGCAGTTGTTGATGTTATCCAAAAGGTTGTGAGGTTGCACGGGTGCCTACCTTCACCTTATGACGATGTGGAGCCTGTGGTACGCTGTTTTGTTTCCGAAGTTTTACCAAGCATGTGTTAAGAACTCAAAGTGAGTCTCAGACCGCATTCGCCTCGCCAAGGCGTGGATTTCGCGGGTAGTTGTGAGGATTGTTGTCTCGTGGAGGAGCGCTTGAGCTACCATTTCGTGTTCGGATGTCGCCTTATGAAGACTTGCAGGGCGGAAGTGTAAGTCGGCCGATTGGTTCGATGTTGTGGTTCGATAGTTGGTTCACTTGTTCCAGCAGATCGTGGATAGTGAAGCTTGTCTAGAAGAAGTTCGCACTCGTAGGAATCGTATGATAATCGGCGACGACGCTTAGAGTTCAAAGCCGACGGTCGGTCTTCTTGAAAGTACCACCGGACAGTGTGACGAGTTTTGGAAACGTATGAACTTAGCCCGAGTTACTTGGGCCTTTGTGAGTTCATGTGAAGAATAGGCCGTTGCTTATATGTTAGCATTTGCCGTCCGACTTAGGAGGAAGGACGTCCCGTCTTTCATATTGTTATGTTCGAAAGTATCAAGATCCATCCGTAATGTTCCCGCTAATGATGACCTCGTTAGAGATAGTAACCAGTTTTGGATACTAAAGCGATCGTAATTATGGTAAGCATTGAGCGCATTTACGCCGTGATCGTGACGCACCAGGCACCATTTGTTGGGTCGCTGGAGCAAGGCTCGCGACAAAGTGACACAAGTAGTATTATTTGTGGTGATGTAGAGGTGTTTCCTCGTGGACTTAGATGTAAGTTTTGCGCAGGTGTTTCCATGGCCAGCTGTGGCAGGATTGTTTCGTGAGTATAGTAGTGAAGACTATATCACACGTGTTCGCTTGAGATTTAGAAGGAACATTCGGACGAATGTTTCTAAGGGGGGAAGAATGTTATACCCCGTAGTTCCAGGGTATGTATGCGAGGACGTACGTACGAGAATACGACAGAAAGATTGGAAAGGAAGAAAGAGGCGATTTTTCCACGGAAAAGTTTCCGGTTTTTGTGAAGGAAAAAGGTTCGTTAATGGGAATTGGATTCCCAGATTTGGTATTCGGACTTCCGAATATTAGAGAATTATGGAATTTTATTTTCGAAATGGTCACGCTGGGCCCACGGAGAAATTTACGCTTTGTGGGGCCCGCTTTGATTTTGAGATTTTGGCCGCTGGATATTTTCGGAAGACGAAATATTTTGGACGAATCGGGGGGCGACACGTGTCACCCCCATGTGGCACCTTTGGGCCGAATTATGTTTGTGCATAACACCCGGTTAGAGTCGTTTTTCGGCGAAACGTTTTCACAGCTTTCGTAGGGGAATTTCCGGCGATGTCATTTAGTATTTTTTCGGATTTTTCCGAGAGACGGAACATTTTGGACCAACGAGAGGGCGGCACTTGGCACCCTCTCATTGGTGGGCAAGGTGGGCGGTTCTTGGACGAAAAGGGGATGTCAAGTGGTAGATATTTTGGTAGATATTTTGTGTGCAAGTTGGCTAGGTACACATGGGTGAATCTTGGCCCTACACTTGCCTAACACTTGGTGTAATCTTGGCCATTGGTTGGCTTTCACTTGACCTATAAATACCCCTCCCTTTGAAGACTAATTCATTCACAAATTGCCTAAGTCTTGAAAGCTTCTTCCTTCCCCCTTAGTGTGGTGTCTTGGCCGAGCCCCTCTCTCCCCTCGCCGAGTCCCCAGCTGGGTAGCCGAGGGTAGACAACCCCCCTCCTTTGAGGTGCTAGCCGTGGGCACCCCCAGCCTAGTTGCTTTCGGATAATACCCCCCCCGGTGGTATAGACAGACTCTCCAAGTATTGTTATAATGCCCAAATACCTTAGCCGTATACCTTGTAGTATTCTAAGGTTATACCTATACGAAAAGCCCAGAAATACTATTATACTTCCCGTCAGTCACAAAACCGAAACCCTAGGAAAATCTCCATAGTCCGTTGGAGTATTGTGTAGAAGTTGGTTAGAACTTCTAAGGGTGGTTTAGAGCGGGTTGAGCGCTGAGTCGAGCTAAACGATTGCCCGTGATCGACTTTATACTTGGATAATTACGGGCTTATCGAGGTAAATATCTTGTCCTCTATTGTAATTGGAAATTACATGTTGTTGATTATATAGTTGAAGTATACTATATATGTAACTAAGCTTAGCATCGCGCAATGTCTTTTGACTTAAGCTCAAGAATCGAATCGAATCGAATCAGTAATTACATAGGATCAGACAAGAGACTTGTGTAGTAGTACCGCGGAGTAGAATTGTACCCGTAGGGTTAGATGTATCACCCCGGTTGGCTTGGTAGCCGGCCTCGATAGAGGAGGAGATTTACGCTGTTGCGGGGGGGGGAGGTGCTGCCGAAATTTCTGTAGAAAGTTCTACGATGAGACCTAAATGTTAATAAGCGCCTTGTGGCCTTATAGGTGGATGTACTACGTGTGGCGCGTTCTACTTGGCTTAAGGAGTAGCCGACGGCTTGAGGTACTTGGAGCGTTTTGCTATGAGTCGATACTCGTCGCGAGGTATGTGAACCTCTTCCTATCTCTTCTAGCATGATATGTGTGAACTATGTAGTACGGTGAGACGATACGTGCTAAACGTATTCGATTGGTTTAAAACATAAAGTGTTATAACGGCTTTATGGGAAGTTGGTTATAACAAGCTTTATGTAGATAAGAAAACACTTTGTGGTTTTTAAAAGGTAAATGATTTGTTTATAACTGGCTTGATGTATGATCATAAAGAACTTGAAGTATTTCAAAAGATTTCTGAAATCGTTTTGAAAGAGAAGTAATACTTGGTTTTTGAGAACTTAAGAGTTATACTAGCTTTATGGGAATTTAGGTATAACGGCTTAAGAACGTTTTACTGATTTTGGAAATCAGGATGTGTATCGACAAACCATCGCAGCTGTTAATAAAAGGAAATGTTTTGAATAATTAAGTATTATTAAAACCAAGAGAAACTTCCATCCGCATGTAAGCTAAGATGAGACAAAATGATATTTCCTAGATCATGGTCAGTAATAAGATTGTTATAAACAAGAATATCCTACTCACATATAAGGCTTATGTTTCTCCGATTGTTTAAAAGAGAATTATATTCTTAATTGAATAAGACTATGAACTACGAAACCTTTCTAAAATGAGAAACTTGAACATTGGAAATTAGGCAAACTTGATCATTGGAAAAGAATGTTGCTACTTGATTTTACAAAGAGAAGTAATTGATTTACTTTAAAAGATAGTCACTCTATTTTATACTACGGGTTTTGTGTGACATCGTGAAAGTAACGTATCTTTAAAGAGTTGATGTATGAAGTACTTTGGGGATAAAACCCGTTTTTGTTAATCATATAGTAGAAGGTACCGTGTGTGAACAACTTGATTGTATTGGTTTGTGATAGCCTTGTAATACTTTCTTGATTTCGTTGATAAGTAAACGTGTTGGGATGCTACGTGTGTTAGTATCTTGTGATGTTTGTGTGAAGGGGTTTCCCTTTGATTGTGCTTATTAACTATCGTTATGATAGTATTGTGGCATTCATCTCGAGATGATTCCGGGTTAAGCCGCCTCCGTCGCGGGTAGACTCGTGCGATGCGGGACCATGATTCGAGAATACCTCACGCGGGTCCCGGGGCCTATGCGGAGCTACGAGAGTTCCAGTTAGTGACGCCCTTATGGGTACGCGTCCCGCGCTACGCGGATCGCGGTCCGTGGCGATGCCGGGAGTAGCTACCGATGCGGGAATACCTCATGCGGCCGATGAGATTGGCCTACGCGAGTCGCGGAAGTTCCAGACTAGACGCCGCACATTAGATACCGCGCAAGTGGCCGCTTTTGATCACGTGGCGTGCAGACAGATCTTATGATACGCTTTATGACCTTGTTGGTACTGTGGTGTTAGTAGTCGGCTAGGCCTTCGATTTACCTGCATACGCTTTATTAGGACACGTGGGACCCGTGTTCATATGTATTCCTTGGTGCTTGTATATCATAAATCGCCGCGGCGAGGAAGGTATTCCACGCACGATTGATGTTGTGGGCGTGAGACCCATTGTTAAATCAGTGATGACTGAGGTGTGAATCTCGACTTGACATGATCGCTATTTATGGTGAATCGTAGTTTGGTTATCATACATGTCTCCCGCTTTGTATAGACTACTATGATTTCATTTACGCATTTATCTTTAGTTTCACATACTCTGCACTGTTATCGACTCGCTTCTGGGCCGCGTTCATGCCGCAGTCGAGGTACACCGCCGTTGATCCTAGCTCTCGTGGTCACCTCGGGCCATTGGGGAGCTCCGTTCTCGAGGCTTATCGTGTGTAGTCCCCCGTAGTAAGTGTTTACATTCGTGGTTTAGCGGGCCCCGTCCCGCCATTGTTGTCATATCATACTTATAGGTCTGTAGTAATCACAAGCGTGGTTTGTAAAAGGATTAAACTGTTCATGTTAAAAGTTGTCATTTATATATATGCCGAAAGGCAAGTTTTCACAGATTATTGTTTTATACTTCTGTTATCTCATATTGTTGTGTTTGTTCCGCTGATTACTCTGATGTATGTCTACTTGGGTGCCCGGGGTAAGGCACCAGTCACGGGCCCCGGTTCGGGTCGTGACAAAGATGGTTTGATAAGAAGACATGATATGATGCTATGTGTGTTAGTGTCTTGTAACGTTTGTATAAGAGGGTATTCTTGTTGTGCTTATGTTGTTTAACGATAAGCTGTTATGTTAGTATTATATCACTCACCTCTTGACATAATATCGGGGTTAAGATGCCTCCGATGCGGGTATACCTCGAGCAGCGTGACTATGATGCGAGGATACCTCGCGCTGGTCCAGGGACCTATGCGGAGCTACGAGAGTTCCGTGTTAGTGTGCGGGTTATACCTCACGCGATCTACGTGGCGTGCGGACTACGAGTCCGGGGCGACGCCGAGAGTAGCTACCGACTTTGGTTATACCCTATGCGCCTACGTGGATCGCCTATGCGGACTACTGAGTCCGTGATTAGGCTTGCGAGTGATACTACGGGAAATTGGCCCCCGCTTTAATCATTCGCACCTAGAAAAGACTCGCATCTTACCTATTGTTGCTCTTGTTTATGATGTGCACTGCGCTGTTACATTGGTTGTTTCGCATATTTATAAAATTGGTTTTAAAATGATATGATTTCATTTAAGTACTTTACAATTTCACATACTTAGTACCTGTTGTCGACTCCTTCTGGGCCGCGTTCATGCCGCAGTAAGGGCAAAGAGTGCTAGATCCACATCCTTAGGATCTTTGCTGGTGTGAGCTCCATCTTCTCCGAGGCTCTACTTTTGGGTATGATCTCCTCAGTAGATAGTTTTGTACCTTCAGGTATGGCGGCCCTGTCCCGCCATAGTTGTTTACTTCCTTAGAGTTCAGAGTCCTATTGTACGATTGGGATGTAATCGCAAAACTATGTTTATATATATATGTCGAAAGGCAAGCTTTTCTTCCGATAAACTGCTTTCTCCTTTTATAATGTTTCTTGTCTTGTTTTATATTTCCGCGATTTTCTCTCGATGTATGACCGCTGGGTGCCGGGTAAGGCACTACGCCCCCGAGCAGTCGTGACAAAAATTGGTATCGAGCGATTAATCCTGGAAAGTGTCTATGATCGTATCTAGTAGTCTTGATTATCGGTGTGTTGTGCACCACACCAATAATCGTGAGGCTATAGGATATTTAGGATTGGTTTCCATTCTTCTCACTCTGAGATCGTGCTTTAGAGTGTGTTAAAGTTGACCCTCTAACGTATTCCTTTCAGAATGATTATGCCTCACGTAAGGCAACCCGCCCAGAAGGGCAAGGCGGTGAGGAGTCGCTAGTAGGACACCGAGAGTTACGAGGGCTCGTGCCCGCCTATACCAGAGACGGCGAAGTTCCATGACGCCGCCGGCCCAAAGAGAGACCACAGCACCCACACCTCTTGTCCCCGCACCGCGGAGGAGTTAGGTACAAGGAGATGGCCCACTATTGGCGGATCGTGGCGCACACGAGGACAGCCGGATGCATAGCCCACCCACCGCAGAGTACCCGTGGTTCACCCGAGGCGTATAGTTTGAGGCTACGAGATTTCCGAGTCAGAGCCCGCCGCAGTTTTACGGTCGAGGCGGAGGATGATCCGCAGGAGTTCATCCGTCGCCACAGAGGATTATGAGAGTGATCGGCGCCGAGACCGAGTCCGTGATCTTTGGTTCGCGGCCGCGTGATACCGCAATCGATTGGTTTGATTCGCGAGTTATCCCGGAGAGCACGCGTCCCACTACTTGGGATGAGTTCTCGGAGGCTTTCTCACTCACTTCTTGCCTCCACAGCATGGCGAGGGCGCGGCCGACAGATTTTTGTTACTGAGATAGAGGGGACGCACAGTTAGTGAGTACAATGTCTAGTTCGATTCTTTGGCTCGATACGTCCCAGCGTTGGTCGCATATATGGAGGATAGGTAGCACCGCTAAGTCACTGGTCTAGATTATTATATTGCCGAGTCTTGTGCGGGTTTTTCTCTTCACCGTATGGACATTACCCGCACGCAGCTCACGACTGATGCGGCGAGCGTAGGACCGACGGGTTGACCGACAGCAGAAGAGACCAGACGGCAGATCCTTTGGTAGTTATCGTGGTGGACGGCCTCAAGAATGTCTAGATTCGCACCACGCCACCAGAGCACTCGCACCGCTCTCGACAAACAGAGTATTCGTGCGGGACAGTGGCCCTGGACTTCGGACTTTGTGGTGGCAGAGGTCTTTGCCGGTCGACCACCCCTCGGTGTAGCCGTCGGTAGATCCCATTTCGAATTGTGGGACTCTCCGAGAGTTTGTTCTGATTGTAGGCTCGGGTCATTTTGCGAGAACTGTCCGACCGGATGCAGCAAGGGTGGTAGGGCTCACCATGTGGTCTACGCTTGCTCATCATCTCCGCCATTACTCGCCGAGGCGTGGTACTCATGGGCCAACAGTCGCGCAGGTCGTGGCGCTGGTCCCGGATTCTAGCGGTCCTCGAACCGCATTTATGCCTTGTCTACGGCAGATCGTGAGAGCCTCACTCGACGCCGCGGTACCTTATCGCCTCCGACATGATGTGTATGCCTTGATAGATCCGGTTCTACTGCCCCATATATCTCCCTTGTTGCTAGTAGGATAGGATAGAGCCCGAGTCCATAGACCCTTTTGAGGTAGCTACGCCATGGGTGATTCGTGGTAGCTCGGCGGGTATATAGAGCTTGTCCGGTGACTATATACAATGCCGAACCAGCCGACTTGATAGAGTCGATATGACTGATTTCGACGTGATCATGGGTATGGATTGGCTAGCTTGCTACGCCCATGTAGATTGCGGAGAGAGAGTAGTGCGGTTCCAGCTTTCTGGCGAGCCCGTTGTCGAGTGGGAGGAAACAGACGCTATGGTAGGTTTATTTCCTATCTCAAGGCTAGGAAGATGGTGCGAAGGGTACATCTACCATCTCGTTCGGGTGTTTGATAATGAGGTCGCAGCGATTTCCGCCGGCCCAGAGTCGAGAGTTTCCGGGCGTGTTTCGCACGCACCTCCCGTATTCCTCCGAGAGGAGATAGAGTTTTGTATTGATGTCTTGCAGACACTGCCTATTTCCATTCCGCCATACAGAATGGCACCTGCCGAGTTGAGAGAGTTGAAGGACCAGCTGAGAGATTTGCTGGAGAAGGGCTTCATCGGACCTAGTGTTTCTCCCTGGGGAGCGCCGGTATTGTTCGTGAAGAAGAAGGACGGGACGCTGCGCATGTATGTTGATTACAGGTAGCTGAACAAGGTGACCATTAAGAACAGATACCCCTTTCCCAAGATTGATGATTTGTTCGACCAGCTGCAGGGTGCGAGATGTTTCTCCAAGATTGATCTGCGATCGGGCTATCATCGTGCAGTCGAGAGGCGGATGTCCCTAGGATCGCATTCCGACCGCACGCATTGCGAATTCGTGGTCATGTCTTTTGGATTGACCAATGCTCCGGCGGTATTCATGGAGTTGATGAACCGAGTGTTCAAACCATTTTTGGACACATTTGTGATAGTGTTCATTGATGATATCTTGGTTTATTCTCGCCGAAGGAGCACGCGAGCATTTGGCGAGGCCGACGCTTCTCCAGACCAGCTTATACGCCAAGTTTTCCAAATGTGAGTTTTGGTTAACTTCTGGCTTTTCTGGGCATATTGCTCGGCTGATGGCATTCGAGTGGATACGCCAAGATCGGCGCCAGACTTGGCCTGACCTACTACTCCGGCTGAGGTTCGCAGCTTAAGGCCTTGCAGTTATTATCGGCGGTTCAGAGAAGTTTGCTTCATCTCTGCACCATTGACTAGCCGACTCGTAAGCGCTAAGTTTCAATGGACTGATGTCAGGAGCGTGGTTTCCAGCTTTGAAGGAGAGATCGACGACCGCCCCGCTTCTTACTCTTCCGCAGGTCCAGACGGTTATGTCGTATATTGTGATCGTCGGGCATCGGGTTGGGATGTGTGTTGATGCAGCAGGCAAGGTTATAGCGTATGCATCCCGACACCAAGAAACACGAGAGGAACTACCCCACCCATGATTGGAGTCGCGCCGTGATTCACGCCAAGATCCGGAGGCACTATTTGTACGGGGTTCACGTGGATATTTATACGCACTACAAGAGCCTCCAAGATATCTTCACCAAAGGAGCTGAACTTACGAGAGACGGTGGTTAGAGTTGCCAAGGATTACGATGTTGATATCCTATACCACCCGGGAAGGCCAATGTTGTGGCGAATGCTCTTAGTCGTAGGTCGATGGGGAGCCTATCGATGTGCAGCTAGAGAGGAGGGACATGGTTCGTGATTTGCATCGCCAGCGAGCCTGTGTCCGCTGATTGATTCCGATAGCAGCGGGTTCGAGTTCGTGAGGTTGCCAGTCTTCCATCGCCGGCGAGGTGAAGAGGCAGCGATTCGAGGATCCGCTTGACATCGTTATCGTGATACGGCTCTTCGTGAGGAAGGGTCCTTTGAGGTAGCACCACGGGTGCTAAGGTTTGAGGGCGTTGTGTGTTCCGTGATGTTTCGTGACTTCGGCAGGTTCTTGGGGAAGCACACGCGTTACTCTATCCATCCAGGGTCGACCAAGATGTACCACGATCTTAGATCTGTGTATTGGTGGGATGGCTTGAAGAGGGACGTTGCAGAGTTCGTAGCTCAGTGCCCGTGTTGTCAGCAGGTGAAGGTAGAGCACCAGAGGCCTGGTGGTTTGTTACAGACGATAGAGATCCCGACCTGGAAGTGGGAGGTGATCAACATGGACTTCATTACAGGATTACCTCGCACTCAGAGGAGACATGATTCTATATGGGTTATCGTCGACAGGCTGACGAAATCAGCCCACTTTCTTCCCGTTAGGACGACTTTTTCGGCTGAGGATTATGCCAGACTTTACATCCGAGAGATCGTCAGACTGCATGGAGTCCCTATTTCGATCATATCAGACAGAGGAGCCCAGTTTACGGCTAACTTCTGGAGGTCTTTCCGCAGGGTTTGGGACGCAGTGAGCTCGAGCATCGTGATTCCATCCACGCAGCAGACGGACAGCCGAGCGCACTATCCGCACTCTTGAGGATATCTTGCGAGCCCGTGTTATCGACTTCGTGGTAGCCGAGGATCATTTGCCTCTGGTTGAGTTTGTATATAATAATAGCTACCACTCCAGATTCAGATGGCGCCTTATGAGGCCTTGCACGAGGAAGTGCAGCCGATAGGCTGGTTCGACGTGGGCGAGGTGCGATTAGTAGGACCAGATTTGGTGCAACAGGCAGTGGATAAGGTGAAGCTTATCCAGGAGCGGTTGCTCACAGCTCAGAGTCGACAGAAGTCATATGCAGATCATCGTCGTCGGCATCTGGAGTTCGAGGTTGATGATTGGGTTTTCCTAAAGATGTCACCCATGAAGGGTGTGATGAGATTCGGGAAGAAAGGGAAACTCAGCCCAAGGTACATTGGGCCGTATCAGGTTGTCCGCAGGGTAGGCAAGGTTGCCTATGAGTTGGATCTGCCGTCCGATCTGGAGAAGCGATCCGGTTTTCACGTATCTATGCCGAGGAGATGTATCGGGATCCATCTAGGGTACACCCGATTGACGATGTCAGTGACGAGGGTTATCGTGAGGAGATTCCCATAGCGATAGTCGATCGTCGTTAGGCGTCTGCGACCAGGACGTGGCTTCCACAAAGTCTTGTGGCGAACGAGCTCGAGGAGATGACGGGAAGTCGAGGAGGACATGAGGCAGAAGTATCCTCACCTATTCCCCACACCTCCAGGTAATTCACTTTCCTACTTGTAAATCTTCATTATCGTTTATGCCTAAGTGTCTTTTGTGGCCGTGTGTGGCATTTGCAAAAATTTTAAGTTATGAAGAACCTTATCGTTAACTGTCTTGGGAAGGAACATTCGGGACGAATGTTTCTAAGGATGGGAGAATGTTATACCCCGTATTTCCAGGGTATGTACGTGAGGGCGTACGTACGAAAGTCTAGCCTTAAAGTTTAGGCACAAGACGTTTTTTTTGGGCACAACTCACTAAAAGAATCGTTTTCCGACGAAACGTTTTATACAACTCGCGTAGGGTAAATTCCGGCTATGTCATTGCTAATTTTTGCGGATTTTTCCGAGAGACGAAACACTTTGGACCAACGAGAGGGCGACACTTGTCACCCTCTCATTGGTGGACGTGAGGCGGAAGTGAGCCGAATTGGAGGGGCTTGTTTTGTCAAGGAGTTGGTAGGATATTTTGTGTAGTAGATAGAATGGACACTTGCCTAAATCCTCGCCCCACACTTGCCTTGCACTTGGCATCATCTTGGCCATTGGTTGGCCATGTCTTGACCTATAAATACCCCCCTTAAGATGAAGAGTTCTTCATCCACAAAAACTTTCCAAGTATAAAATCCTCCCCTCTCCCTTGTTAGCCCTTTTCGTCCAAACACCTTCCCCTTGGTGAAGCTTAGCCGAGGCTACCCCCCCTAGCCTAGCCGAAACCTACCCCCCCTCCCGTGGTAGACACGTTGCCATCGAGTATTGTTATAATGCCCAAAATACCCTAGCCCAAATCCCTTAGTACTTAGTTGAAGTTGTGAAGAACTTCTAAGGGTTCTTGGAGCTATCGGAGCGTTCAAATTAGGAGCTAAACCTTGCTCAGGAGCGACGTTTAACTTGGATAATTTTTGGGCTTATCGAGGTAAATAAACTTGTCCTTCTTTTGTAATTAGAGAATACATACTGTAGAAGTATAGAAATAAGTATTAAATACTTAGAAGGATATCACGTATAGAATTGAATCATTATCACGCAGAAGGGTTTAAAAGAAGAATAATTGAACTATACTTACTTAGAATTTGTTTTCGAGAGACTTGAGTAGCTCACCGGTAGGGAAGTCTTTGCCCGATTTTCCGTAGAATAAAGGACCCTCTGCTTAGAATCATTTCTGAGTAGTCTAGGCGTTGATAGGCGTGTCCGACTATTATAGGTTGATTCTGCCGCGACATATTCAACTTGGCGGTGGTTTTCACGAGAAGGTATGTGATTCTTCCTAAAGCATGATATTTTAAAATATATATATAGTGCGGTAGACGCATACGTGTTAACTGAATAATAACTACGGCAATGTCTTTTGACTTAAGCCTGAATAATAATTACGGCAATGTCTTTTGACTTAAGCCCGAATAATGAGAGTCTTGATGCATTTCAAAAGAATACTGAATCATTTTTAACAGAAGAGAACTAATTGGTTTTTAAACAAAAAGCTTAAGGGTTATACTAGCTTTATGGGAAGTTAGGTATAACAACTTAAGAAAGATAAAAGAAATTTACTTATGTGGTTATAACAGACTTATATTGATTTATGGAAAGAATAATAAGATGGTTTGATAAGAAGACATGATATGATGCTATGTGTGTTAGTGTCTTGTAACGTTTGTATAAGAGGGTATTCTTGTTGTGCTTATGTTGTTTAACGATAAGCTGTTATGTTAGTATTATATCACTCACCTCTTGACATAATACCGGGGGTTAAGCTGCCCTCCGATGCGGGGTATACCTCAGGCAGTCTGTGTGACTATGATGCGAGATACCTCATGCGGGTCCAGGGGACCTATGCGGAGCTACGAGAGTTCCAGGTTAGTGTGCGGGGTTATACCTCATGCGGTCAATGTGGCCATGCGGACTACGAGTCAAGGACGATGCCGAGGAGTAGCTACCCTCGATGCGGGGTTATACCCTATGCGGGCCTATGTGACTGGCCTATGCGGACTACGGGAGTCCAGGATTAGGCTTCGTGGTGATACTACGGGCAATTGGCCCGCCGATCATTCGCGGCCTAGAAAAGACACATGATTTACCTATTGTTGCTCTTGTTTATGATGTGCACTATGTGCGATTCATTGGTTGTTTCGTGCATATTTATAAAATTGGTATTAAAATGATATGATTTCATTTAAGTACTTTACAGTTTCACATACTTAGTACTTGCTGACTCTCCTTCTGGGCCGCGTTCATGCCGCGGGCAAGCAGGTGCTAGATCCACATCCTTAGGATCTTTGCGTTGGTGTCAGGAGCTCCATCTTCTCCGGAGGCTCTACTTTTGGGTATGATCTCCCTGTATTGTAGATAGTTTTGTACCTTCAGGGTATGGCGGGGCCCTGTCCCGCCATAGTTGTTTACTTCCTTAGAGGTCTGTAGTCCTATTGTACAGTTGGGATGTAACTGCAAAACTATGTTTATATATATATGCCGAAAGGCAAGCTTTTCTTCAGATAAACTGTTTCTCCCTTTTTATAATGTTTCTTGTCTTGTTTTATATTTCCGCTGATTTTCTCTGATGTATGACTGCTTGGGTGCCCGGGTAAGACACCAGTCACGGGCCCCGGAACAGGTCGTGACATCTACCGTACTACATAGTTCACAACATCATGCTAGAAAAGATAGGAAGAGGTTCACATGCCTCGCGACGATTATCGACAATTAGCGAAACGCTCCAAAGTACTGTAACCCTGCTAGCCTTTTCCACCCTCCAAGTAGAATATGCTACTCGTAGTACTTCAACCTATAAAGGCCACAAAACGTCTATCAACTTCTAGATCCCTTCGTAGAACATTTCTAAATACAAGGTTCCATATTCTACGGAAAATTCGGCAGCACCTCCCCCCCGCAACCACATAAATCTCCTTCTCTAACAAGGCCCGCTACTAAGCCAACAACTCTAAAAGGGGGTTACCGCCTAACCGGACGTGTACAACATCGCCCAATAATACTTTCAAGTCTCATCAGAATACAGTCCAATGTAAATACAGTTCAATTCTTTATAAACATCCTTCCAATATATCTTATACTCAATTCTAAATTACTACAATATGTAATATCCAATTACAATAGAGGGACATAGATCATTACCTCGATAAGCCCAAAATTATCCAAGATTATAAGTCGATCCTGAGCAACGCTTAGCTCCAATTCCTTATGCTCCAACCCGCTCCGAGCAACCCTTAGAAGTTTCTAAACAACTTCTCTTCAAGATCCAACTCCAAAAAGTGAAGAACACTTAGGCTAAAACTATGGCAAGTTTCGGCCAAGGTAAGGTTTCTAGGCTAGGGGTGTGAAATATTTCCAACTCTTGGTACACAATCTTCCTAACACTCTAAGGAAGAACACTTAAAACTTTAAGAATTTTTGGACAACTTTAGCTCACAATTTCAGCCCATGGTCGAGCTCACAAAGGGGAGGGAATTTTTCAAGACTTGAAACTCTCTGTGGATGAAGTCTTGCTTTAAGGGGTGTATTTTTATAGTAATCAATTGCCAAGATCTAGGGAAGTGTATGGTGAAGATTGGGTCGTAGTGTGTGTGTAATTTGCCTACCATATGTCCACCACAAAAATGGGACAAGTGGCTCGCCACTGTCCCCCAAAAACGTCCAGTGTCCAGCGTGGTCCCCTAATTTTTCGCCAACGAGCCACGTGGGGGTGCCATGTGTCGCCTCTACTCATCCAAAATATTTCATCTTCCAAAATATCCGTAATGCCAAAAATCCGAAAATAAAGTGGGCCACAAACCAGAATTCTCCCCAGGCCCCACGTGACCAATTCCGAAATAAAATTCCATAATTCTCAAAAATTCCAAAAAGTCCGAATACCAAACTGGGAATCCAATTCCTTTAACGAACATTTTTCCTTCACAAAATCCGAATCTTTTCCGTGAAAAATCACATCTTTCTTCCTTTCCAATTTTTGTGTCAGATTCTCGCACGCACGCCCTCACATACATACTGGAACTACGGGGTGTAACATTCTTCCTTAGAAACATTCGTCCCGAATGTTCCTTCTATGTCTCAAAACATACATGCCTTGCAGATAGCCTTCACTACTATACTTACGAAACCAATTATGCCACCAATGGCCATAATATAACATACGCGAAAAACTCAATCCAAGCCAACGAGGAATCACCTCTAACGTGTATAACATCACCATAAGATCCTACCCAAGGTCTAAAGGATACTCTCTTCGCATCTTCACTTCACAACAAAATGATCTCTTTTATTCTATTAACCCACGTACACTTCTTTCCTTACTCGTCGTACCCTTCTCGTACACCCGAACTCTCTAGTACACGTACCATACTCCATCATCGCCAGTTTCCAAAACCTCGAGTCACTACCTCAAACTTGGTCATCTTACTAACCTCAAATTCCTATAAGGCCATTCCCGCCTTCACGATCTGATTCGTCGAACATATCCACGAACTCATACGATGGTTACCTAAACTCGCCTAGCACCCTCGTGATCCTACCACCGGGACCACCTCGAACTGACCCCACCACTCCGGCCGCGGGTTGACCCGCGATCCGCCTCAACCCGACCCGCCATCGCCCAAACTCTCTCGCTCTCGATCCGGAACAATCTTACTAATTCACGTCATGAAAGCTACCACTTCCATCTCACACTACCCATGGAATTATCCCACAATATATTTCACGCATACCAAGTACTTCGACAAAGACCACCGTCTCTGTCGCAAGTTCAGCTCCCTCTGGTTGAAGATATACTGGAGGCTCTTGTGGTCTGTGTAAATATCCACATGAACTCCATACAAATAATGTCTCCAGATCTTTAAGGCGTGAATCACAGCTGCCAACTCTAAGTCATGTGTGGGGTAGTTCTTCTCATGCTTCTTGAGATGTCGAGATGCGTAAGCTACAACCTTGCCCTGCTGCATCAACACACATCCAAGCCCGATGCCCGACGCATCACAATAAACCACATAGCCGTCTGGACCCTCTGGAAGAGTAAGAACTGGGCGGTCGTCAATTTCTCCTTCAGTAACTGGAAGCCCTTCTCGCAAGCATCCGTCCACTGAAACTTAGCTGCCTTCTGAGTCAGCTTGGTCAAAGGTGCTGAAATAGAAGCAAACTTATCCATAAACCTCCAGTAGTAACCTGCAAGGCCCAAAAAGCTGCGCACCTCTATCGGTGTAGTCTGTCTAGGCCAAGTCTTGACTGCCTCGATCTTTGCCGTATCCACCCGAGTGCCATCGGCCCCGACAATGTGCCCCAGAAACGCCACCGAATCCAACCAAAACTCACACTTCAAAAACTTGACATACAACTGCTGGTCCCGGAGAACTCTCAAGACTGCCTCAAATGCTCGCACGCCTCGCCCGATCGAGAATAAATCAAGATGTCATCAATGAATACTATCACAAACGTATCCACCCGAATGAGATGGTAGATATACCCCTTCTGAACCATCTTCCTGGCCTTGAGGTAAGAAATAAACTTACCCCTCGGCGACACAGTGTTCCCCTCCCACTCGATAACCGGCTCCCCAGGAAACTGGAACCGTACCAACCGCTTCCTACAGTCTACATTGGCGTAGCAAGAAACTAACCAATCCATACCCATGATCACATCAAAATCGGTCATATCCAACTCTATCAAGTCGGCTAGGTCCGATCGTGATATAGTCATCGGCAAGCCCTATATACCCGCTCAGCTACCACTGAATCCCCCACTGGCGTAGCTACCTCAAAAGGGTCTATGGACTCAGGATATATCCCTATCCTACTAGCAATATGGGGAGATATATAGGACAAGGTAGAACCTGGATCTATCAAGGCATATACGTCACAACAAGAAACTGATAAAGTACCTGTGATGACATCCGGTGACGCCTCCTGGTCCTGGCGGCTGGACATGGCATAAATGCGGTTCTGAGGACCACTGGAACTAGGACCCTTGCCACGACCTCTGCCGCGGCCTGCTGGCCCATGAGCACCCTGCCCTCCGGGGCGAGTAACTGTAGGAGATGAAGACCCGGCAAAAGACCCTGTAGGCTGAACCCTACCATCTGCGTTGCCTCTGGTCGGACAGTCTCTCGCAAAATAACCCTGCTGGCCGCAAGTGAAACAAACTCCCGAAGTAGGACCATAACTCCCGTGATGGGATCTACCGTATCGGCCACACTGAGAGGAAGGTGGCCTCGATCGGTTAGCAACTCTGCTACCCTGGAAGTCCGAAGTCCTGGGGCCCTGACCTGCCCCCGAATACCTTGTCTGCCCTGAAGATGGTGTAGGAGTGCTCTGTTACACCCCGTAAGTCCAGGACATGTATAAGAGAATGTACGTAAGGAAGCAAGACTTGGAAATTAGTACGAAAGGAAGAATTGTTTTTCCGACGGAAAAATCTTCCGGGCGTCGGAAAGGAAAAATGTTCGTTGTTGAGAATTGGATTCTCAAAAATGTATTATTTGAAGAGTATGGAACTTATTAACATTTTGGAAATTTATTTTTACGAATTTGGTCATGTGGGGCCCACCCGAGGAATTTTACGTTTTGTGGGGCCCACGAGGGTTACGGAATTTTATGGACGAATGAGAGGGCGACACGTGGCACCCCCACACTTGGTCTTGGTCGAAAATTTTTAAGGGTAGAATGGTCATTGACCAAGGTAAAAGATTAGTCTTGCTAGCATGACATTGTTGATTTGTCAACTTGCCACTTGGGCTTGATCCATGTGATCTTCATCCACGCCACACAATTGTTACAATCTAGACCCTCCAATGTGTTTTATATACTCAACTAGTAGCAAGACTTGGCATTTTACACTTAGAAAATTTTAGAGAACCTTTGTTCTTGCAAGAGACCTCTCGGGTTCACCCTTTCCCACACAAGAAAATTTTGTAGTTTTGATCCTTTGTGCACAAGACTTTAACCCAATGTCCCTAAGGGTTTTGTAAGTATATCTCAATAGAAATATTTCGGAAAAACGACGTTTTCGTATTAGTCGCAAGGCGGAAACTAAAGGAGTTCTTCAACTTTGAAGTTGGAACTTGAAGATGGGTTCTTCATAGGCCTCTAAGGAGTGATTGGAGCGGATTGGAACCTAAGGAAAGGAGCTAAGAATTTGCTAAGGAGCGACTTTGAATCTTGGAATTTATAAGGGCTTGTAAAGGTATAATCTTGTCGTTTTAGCAATTAAGTTTACTTATTGTTGTAGCTATGGATATTAGCAAGCATGAGATGGTTATGTTATGAAGTTTGATATGTTTGTTGGCTATTGGAACCCTAATCCGAAAACTAGCATGTTAGCCTTAAGACTACAATTCAAGTTGAGTATTCGTTTAAATCGTCGCATGTTGTGTAAGAAGGGAATTGTAGTTGTTGAAGTGGTTTATAACTATATAACATGTTAGACCTTAGAACTTGGAATTGGAAAAGGATTGGAAAAGACTTAGTGTTGTTGGTTATAAGTTGGCCGAAAATGGCTTGGATTTTTATCCTACTTGATATAAATTGTGGGGCGGAATTTTACACGTATTGTAAGGCGTGTAATCCCCTTTGTTTGGTTGTTGTTTTGAGCCTTAAATGTGGCGTGTTGGTTATTGTATTCGGCCTTGAAAAAGGTGGCAAAGTGAGTAGAAACAAAGGAAGTGCTGCCCGATTTTCCGTGAGAATTGAGACCGTATACTTAGTATTATTCTACGTTAGAGACTAGAAATTGATAGTCTTGTTGTGACCATTATAGGTTGACACTTCTACGTACGGCGTATTCGGCTTAGCTTGTGGATTTAGCCGAAAAGGTATGTGAACTATCTCCTCTTCTAGCATGATTCCTTAAGATAAAGAAAGTAAGTTCTACTCCTTAAATGATCCATTCCTTGGTTGTATTTGGATTGCCTAAAGTAGAATTTGTTCTATGTACTTCCTTGATTGTACTTTGATGTCTAAATTGTAAGTTGTATAATCCATTGCCTTAGTGAAGTTGGATTCTTAAAAGTGAAAGTATTTTGCTTAAAGTACATAGAGTCTTGAAAAGGAAGTGGTTTCCAAATCTTTTGGCTAGTGCCTTAATTCCAAAACCTAAAGGTCATTATAATGACTTTAGGGGAGTCAAAGGAGTGATTTACCTACTTGTTTTAAAAGAGGAGGAGTGACATGATTTAAGAGAAGTAACTTGTTTTAGAGGTGTGAGTTACTTGATGTTTAAAAGTAGAAGAAACTTGTTTTCTAAATATTAAGAGACTTGTAGTATTTTGAAAGTTGAGAACTTGATTTGTAAAGTATTTGATACATGGTTTTAATAGTATAAGTCTCTTGGTTATAAAAAGGAATGGATATGTCTAAAACCATAAAGGGTTATAACGGCTTTATGGGAAGTTGGTTATAACGGCTTTATGGAAGGTTAAGAAAGTTGTCTATTTTTGATTAATGGGCATAAGTTGCCTAGATTGTGAAAATTTGAAGTTGATTTCAAGCTTTGAAATGAGTTTTCTAAAAGTGTAGTAACTTACTTTGAAAAATAGACATGTCTTGATACTACGGGTTTTAGTATCTTGGGGTTTTACCTAAAAATGAGTCTTTTGAAAAGAATGTACGTACGTAGTACTTTGGCTTGATTAATTGAGAATTATTCTAAGTGTGCCTTGATAAGTACTTTGGCTTGATTAATTGAGAATTTTTCTAAGTGTGCCTTGATAAGTACTTTGGCTTGATTAATTGAGAATTAGTCTAAGTGTGCCTTGATAAGTACTTTGGCTTGATTAATTGAGAATTATTCTAAGTGTGCCTTGATAAGTACTTTGGCTTGATTAATTGAGAATTTTTCTAAGTGTGCCTTGATAAGTACTTTGGCTTGATTAATTGAGAATTAGTCTAAGTGTGCCTTGATAAGTACTTTGGCTTGATTAATTGAGAATTATTCTAAGTGTGCCTTGATAAGTACTTTGGCTTCATTAATTGAGAATTAGTCTAAGTGTGCCTTGATAAGTACTTTGGCTTGATTAATTGAGAATTATTCTAAGTGTGCCTTGATAAGTACTTTGGCTTGATTAATTGAGAATTTTTCTAAGTGTGCCTTGATAAGTACTCTAGCTTGATTAATTGAGAATTTTTCCATGTGTGCCTTGATAAGTACTTTGGCTTGTTTAATTGGGAATTATTCCATGTGTGTCTTGATAAGTACTTTGACTTGTTTAATTGAGAATTGCCTATGTGTGCTGGTACTAGCCGGTTGTGTGCTAGTGGTATATCATTCATTTCGGGGTCATTCCCCGGGTTTGCGGCATTTGCATATTCCGTGGATTTGCTACCCACGATGCGAGGAATACCTCACGCGGTCCGTAGGGCTTACGCGGGTGAAATAGTCCCACGCGGCGGTCCAAACCTATGCGAGAATACCACGCAGTCCGTAAGGTCTTATGCGGTGAAATAGTCCCACGCGAGGAATACCTCATGCGGGTCCACGCGACCTACGCGTGAAATAGTCCTGCGAGTAGGATTGTGTAATGACATCTGGCGCGTGGTCCCGCTGATCGTGAGCTTCCTAATTTATATTGTAAGTATACTACTATTTACTCTCATTGTTAGTAAGCGTTGTATCGTAATTTGATTATCATGGATCGCCATGGCGAGGCGATTCCACGCATGATTGATATTATGGGCGTGAGACCCATGGTTATATTTTAGTAATGACTTTGAGGGCATGCGTCCCGACTTGATATGATCATATGTATCGTAATCGTAGGTTGGCTATCATACATGTCTCTGCTTTGTTTAGATCGTTATGATTTCATTACAAGATTTCATCGCTTCACATACTTGGTACATTCTTCGATCGACCTCCTTCGGGCCGCTGCGTCATGCCGCAGTTTAGGTACGTTGTTTGGTGATCGGCAGTGTAGGACCGCCGAGTTTTCGGATAGCTCCTTCGTCGAGTTTATCTTTTGGTATAAGTTCTTTCAAGCAAAGCCAGGTACGATTATGGGTATGGCGGCCTTGTCCCGTCATAGTTCAAGATAACTCTTGAGGTGCAGATTCATACGTGGATTGGACTCATTACATTGTAGTGTCTTTTTCATGTATATTATATGGCACCGGCTCGCCTTTGCACGTATGTTGGTTTTAAAAAAAAAAAAAGGCAGGTGTTATTTAAATTCGCATTGCTTAGTTGTTAAGGTGGAGGTGCCCGGTAGGGCACCACCACGCCCCGGTTTGGGGCGTGACAGAGTGGTATCGAGCGGGCCTCGGAATGTCTACTGCACCGTGTCTAGTAGAGTCTTGATTATCGGTGTGTTGCGCGCCACACCCTTAAACTGGAGGCTACAGGACATTTAGGAGTTGGTTTCTATTCTTCTCACTCTAAGATCGTGCCATAGAGCTGTGTTAGTAAGATAATTCCTCTCTGACGTAATTTTGTGTTACAGTTATGCCTCCGCGAGGGCAACAACGCCTGAAGGGCAAATGAGTAGCAGGAGCTACTAGTCAGACTCAGAGAGTTGATAGGGCTTATGCCCAGGGTATACCGGATGTGTTCCACAGTCGTGAAGTTCTTCCGCGCTGTTTTGAGGCCCCAGACTGCAGAGCCTCCGTTTCTCGGCCAGGAGAAGACTATGTGTCAGCGAGGAAGCTTATGTTATTGACCAAGATAAGCGGTGCTACAGTTTCATCGGTAGGAGGTTATTCACCCGATGGACAGATGTAAAGAGGGTAGAGGGCCAACGCGGAGATCAGAAGAGGCTGGCTAGACCGTTGGTTATCCCGTGAGTTTTGGACGAGCCGCCTCGAATGAGTGAGATATTCTTCCCACTACCCGGACATACCCTGCAGCTCTCGTGGGAGATTTGACCCACAAGGTATTTAGGGGCGGTCCAAGCTCCAGGGTCGAGGTTCTCGAGAGCAGAGGATTTTCTCGGTGGGGCCACCTATTCCTCGATGTATCGATGTGGTAAGCGTCATTCGGGGAAATGCCGTTATAGCATAGGTGTTTGTTTTTATTGTGGTCGTCCGGGCCATATTCTGAGGGTATGTCCTTTTAGAAAGAGCACCGGTGAGGTGGCTCAGCCTATGAGGCCGATGGTTGATTTCCTTTCCTCCACAAATGCTCCTGCAGGTGGTTCAACTCTCTCGAGTCCGACTAGTAGCTCTCGCTACTCCTTTGCCCTTCAAGGCCGCTTCTCCGAGGCATAATCAGAACACAAAATTACGTCGGAGAGGAATTATCTTACTAACACAAATTTCTATGGCACGATCTTAGAGTGAGAAGAATAGAAACCAACTCCTAAATGTCCTGTAGCCTCCTGTTTATGGGTGTGGCGCAAACACACCGATAATCAAGACTTACTAGACACGGCCCAGACATTCCGAGGACCGATCGCTCGATACCACTCCACACCCCGAACCCTCGCCCGCGGATCGTGCCCTATCTGGGCACCTTCTACCTTAACAACTAAGTAAATCGGAATTTAAATAACACCATTTTTTTAAAACCAACGTGACAAGGGCAAAGCCGACGCGTCGCCATATAATATACATAAAAAGACGCAACATCGCATAATGAGTCCAATCCCACATATGAATACGCACCTCTAAGAATTTTATCGAACTATGACGGACAAGGCCCCGCCGCATCCATAATCAGATAAAAGCCTGCATCAAAGAACATATACGAAAAGATAAACTCCCGAACTAAGGAGCTATCCAAAACTCGAACGGCGGTCCTACACTGCCGATCACCAAATCAAGGCACCTAAACTCATGCGGATGAACGCAGCCTCGAAGGAGGTCGATTTAAGAATGTACCAAGTATGTGAAACAAGAAATATCAGAATGAAATCATAACAGTCTAACAAAACAGGAGACATGTATGATAGCCAACCTACAGTACACAATACATAAGCAGTCATATCAAGTCAGGGACGCATGCCCTCAAGTTATTTCTGAAATATAACCATGGGTCTCACGCCCATAATATCAATCATGCCCGTGGAATCCTTCCTCACTGCCGGCAGTCCATGATATAATATAACACCAATAGGCATACATGAACCAAGTCCCACCTGTGTCCTAAAAACTGTACGGGCCAAGTAGGAAAACGAGCAGGTGGTATAACGTCTTGGGGTTTACCCCTCATTTATACTCTTACCCTGGAGAAGGTGGTAACGCAGGGGGTATAATGTCTTGGGGGTTTACCCCTCATTTATACTCTTACCCTGGAGAAGGTGGTAAAGCAGGGGGTATAATGTCTTGGGGGTTTACCCCTCATTTATACTCTTACCCTGG
Source organism: Przewalskia tangutica (assembly GCA_029844215.1). NCBI lineage: Eukaryota > Viridiplantae > Streptophyta > Magnoliopsida > Solanales > Solanaceae > Przewalskia > Przewalskia tangutica. Next base: position 42,048,780 of record CM056737.1, on the reverse strand, counting down.
AGAAGGTGGTATAGCGTCTTGGGGGTTTACCCCTCACTTATACTCTTACCCTATCTCAACCGGCCGTCAAACAACACATAAGCACTACCATGTCTTTTATAAAAATCCGGGAATTTAACCCAAGTACTACAAATAACGGAAGCATACCCGTGGAATCCCACATCACTGTCGGTACGTCCAAGTAACTTACCACAAGACAGCCGGCCCTCCAACCGAGAGTCGCGGCAACGTAATAAAACATAATACTTGCACTCAAAGGCTATCACCAGCACACATAGGCAAGTTCATAAAATCTATAGACTTTCATTTTATAAACTCAAGGCACATATAGAATAATTCTCAATTAAACAAGCCAAAGTACTTATCAAGGCACACTAAGACTAATTCTTAATTAATCAAGCCAAAGTACTTATCAAGGGACACTTAGAATAATTCTCAATTAATCAAGCCAAAGTACTTACCAAGGCACACTTAGAATAATTCTCAATTAATCAAGCCAAAGTACTACGTACGTACATTCTTTTCAAAATACTCCTTTCTATGTAAAACCCCAAGATACTAACACCCGTAGTATCAAGGTTTGTCTATTTTTTTCAAAGTAAGTTACTACACTTTTAGAAAACTCATTTCAAAGCTTGAAATCAAGTAACTTCAAATTTTCACAATCTAGGCAACTTATGCCCATTAATCAAAATAGACAACTTCCTAAACCTTCCATAAAGCCGTTATAACCAACTTCCCATAAAGCCGTTATAACCCTTTATGGTTTTTAGACAATTTCATTCCTTTTTTATAACCAAGAGACTTATACTTAAAACCAAGTATCACAAACTTTCAAATCAAGTTTCTTAACTTTCAAAAATACTTCGAGTCTCTTAATATATAGAAAACAAGTTTCTTCTACTTTTAAACCTCAAGTAACTCACACCGTTAAGACAAGTTACTTCTCTTAAATCATGTCATTTCTCCTCTTTTAAAACAATTAAGTAAATCACTCCTTTGACTCCCCTAAAGTCATTATAATGACCTTTAGGTTTTGGAACTAAGGCACTAGCCAAAAGGTTTGGAAACCATTTCCTTTTCAAGACTCCATGTACTTTAAGTAAAATACTTTCACCTTTAAGAATCCAAACTTCACCAAGGACATGGATTATACAACTTACAATTTAAACATCAAAGTACAATCAAGGGAGTACATAGAACAAATTCTACTTTAGGCAATCCAAATACAACCAAGGAATGGATCATTTAAGGAGTAGGAAATACTTTCTTTATCTTAAGGAATCATGCTAGAAGAGGAGATAGTTCACATACCTTTTCGGCTAAATCCACAAGCTGCTTAAATACGCCGCACGAGAAGTGTCAACCTATAATGGTCACATCAAGACTATCAACTTCTAGTCTCTAACGTAGAATAATACTAAGTATACGGTCTCTAATTCTACGGAAAATCGGGCAACACTTTCTTTGTTTCTACTCACTTTGCCACCTTTTTCAAGGCCGAATACAATAACCAACACGCCACATTTAAGGCTAAAAACAACAACCAAACAAAGGGGATTACATGCCTTACAATACGTGTAAAATTCCGCCCCACAATTTAATACCTACTAAGTCCATAATCAAGCCATTCTCGGCCAACTTAAACCACAACACAAGTCATTTCCAAATTCTTTTCCAATTCCAAGTTCTAAGGTCTAACATGTTATATAGTTATAAACAACTTCAACAACTACAATTTCCTTCTTTTTACAACATGCGACGACTTAAACTAATAATCAACTTGAATTGTAATCTTAAGGCTAAACATGCTAGTTTTCGGATTAGGGTTCCAATAGCCAATACACTTATCCAACTACATAATATATAATTCATGCTTGCTAATATCCATAACTACAACAATAAGTAAACCTTAATTGCTAAAACGATAAGATTATACCTTTATAAGCCCTTAAAATTTCCAAGATTCAAAGTCGCGCCTTAGCAATTCTTAGCTCCTTTCCTTAAGTTCCAATCCGCTCTAAGCACTCCTTAGAAGCCTATGAAGAACCCATCTTCAAGTTCCAACTTCAAAGTTGAAGAACTCCTCAAGTTTCCGCCTTGCGACTAATACAAAACGCTGCGTTTTCCGAAATCTTTCTATTGAGATATCCTTACAAAACCCTTAGGGACATTGGGTTAAAGTCTTGTGAACAAAGGATCAAAACTACAAAAATTTTGTGTGGGAAGGGAGGCAAACCCGAGAGCTCTCAAGGCTAAGCTCAATGTTCTCTCAATTTTTCTAAGTGTAAAATGCCAAGTCTTGCACTAGTATGATATATAAAACACATTGGATGGCTTAGACTTAAACAAATGGGTGGCTAAGATGAAGATCACAAGGATTAAGCACAAGTGCCAAGTTGACCTTGGTCAACAATCTCAAGCTAGCAAGACTTATCTTCCACCATGGTAAATGACCATTTTACCCTTACACATTTCGACCAAGACCAAGTGTGGGGGTGCCACGTGTCGCCCTCTCATTCGTTCAAAAAATTTTGTAACCCTCGTGGGCCCCACAAAACGTAAACTTCCTCGGGTGGGCCCCACGTGACCAAATCCGTAAAAATAAATTTCCATAAGGTTAAGAGTTCCATACTCTTCAAATAATGCATTTTGAGAATCCAATTCTCAACAACGAACAATTTTCCTTTCCGACGTTCGGAAGATTTTCCGCCGGAAAAACAATTCTTCCTTTCGTACAAATTTCCAAGTCTTGATTCCTTACGTACATTCTCTTATACATGTCCTGGACTTACGGGGTGTAACAGTGTTCGGATGTTAACCAGCCGTGGTAGAGGTCAGGGTGGAGTTTATAGTTCTGGAGGTCCTTCGAACCGCAGAGGTGACGTGACTACTGGACAGGATCAGGAGGCGACATCGCACGGGGTTACAGGTATATTTCGATTCTTTTGAATCATACGTGCATTGATAGGTTCAGATTTCGCCTTAGCGTATATGTTTTCCCTGTGTTGCTAGCAGTTATAAGTGATAGTACCCCAGAGGTAGGGATACTTTGATTAGTAAAGTGAAAAGTTAAGAATATTGACAAGATTGTAAGTGAACTGAGACTATAGTTGTGTAGAGTTCACACGTAGTAGTTGTTCCGTAACAGTGTACGACCGATAGGGAAGAATGTGCAGTAGGAATACTTTGGCTTATGTGACAAACCTCTAGTGAATGGGAGGATAGGGTGAGAAGTACCTTGAGATAAGAGAGAGTTTTATTTCAGACTAAGAATGAGAAGTTAAGGGGGACGCTGAGCCGTGTTATGGACTCATTTCGGGTCAGCCGGTAGTATGTAATGGGGTGATGTCAGTTGGTAGTGGTCCCGCTATGTGATAGGGTCACGAGGATGCCAGGCCCAAGTTTAGTTAATCGTTGTACGAGTTTGTGGACGCGTTCCACCGGAATCAGGTCGTAAGGACCGAGAAGAGCCTTAGCGGAAATTCAAGTAGCATAATGGCCTAGTTTGGTTAGTAACTCCAAGGATTGGGGAACAGAAACAATATTTGAGATGTTGTACGTTTACTAAATAAGTTGGAAGTACGAGAAAGTATGACAAGTAAGAAAAGAAAGGAACCTCTAAGGATCCCGTGTTTGGGAAGACTGTAACCTTCGAGTTTTGTGAGAAGGGACCACGGACGGAAGGTCCATTATTATGTTCACGTGTGTTATGTGGTGGCCATGTGTGGCATCGTTGGTCTTGTGCAGTTTTGATTGATAGGCATAGTATAGAGTTTGTGCCGGAGTGTGTATAGCTTGACAACCGACTAAGAACATTCGGGGATGAATGTTTCTAAGGGGGGAAGAATGTTACACCCCGTAAGTCCAGGACATGTATAATAGAATGTACGTAAGGAAACAAGACTTGGAAATTAGTACGAAAGGAAGAATTATTTTTCCGACGGAAAAATCTTCCGGGCGTCGGAAAGGAAAAATGTTCGTTGTTGAGAATTAGATTCTCAAAAATGTATTATTTGAAGAGTATGGAACTTATTAACATTTTGGAAATTTATTTTTACGGATTTGGTCATGTGGGGCCCACCCGAGGAATTTTACGTTTTGTGGGGCCCACGAGGGTTACGGAATTTTATGGACGAATGAGAGGGCGACACGTGGCACCCCCACACTTGGTCTTGGTCGAAAATTTGTAAGGGTAGAATGGTCATTGACCAAGGTAAAAGATTAGTCTTGCTAGCATGACATTGTTGACTTGTCAACTTGCCACTTGGGCTTGATCCATGTGATCTTCATCCAAGCCACACAATTGTTACAATCTAGACCCTCCAATGTGTTTTATATACTCAACTAGTAGCAAGACTTGGCATTTTACACTTAGAAAATTTTAGAGAACCTTTGTTCTTGCAAGAGACCTCTCGGGTTCACCCTTTCCCACACAAGAAAATTTTGTAGTTTTGATCCTTTGTGCACAAGACTTTAACCCAATGTCCCTAAGGGTTTTGTAAGGATATCTCAATAGAAAGATTTCGGAAAAACGACGTTTTCGTATTAGTCGCAAGGCGGAAACTAAAGGAGTTCTTCAACTTTGAAGTTGGAACTTGAAGATGGGTTCTTCATAGGCCTCTAAGGAGTGCTTGGAGCGGATTGGAACCTAAGGAAAGGAGCTAAGAATTTGCTAAGGAGCGACTTTGAATCTTGGAATTTATAAGGGCTTGTAAAGGTATAATCTTGTCGTTTTAGCAATTAAGTTTACTTATTGTTGTAGCTATGGATATTAGCAAGCATGAGATGGTTATGTTATGAAGTTTGATATGTTTGTTGGCTATTGGAACCCTAATCCGAAAACTAGCATGTTAGCTTTAAGACTACAATTCAAGTTGAGTATTCGTTTAAATCGTCGCATGTTATGTAAGAAGGGAATTGTAGTTGTTGAAGTGGTTTATAACTATATAACATGTTAGACCTTAGAACTTGGAATTGGAAAAGGATTGGAAAAGACTTAGTGTTGTTGGTTATAAGTTAGCCGAGAATGGCTTGGATTTTTATCCTACTTGATATAAATTGTGGGGCGGAATTTTACACGTATTGTAAGGCGTATAATCCCCTTTGTTTGGTTGTTGTTTTGAGCCTTAAATGTGGCGTGTTGGTTATTGTATTCGGCCCATTATAGGTTGACACTTCTACGCACGGCGTATTCGGCTTAGCTTGTGGATTTAGCCGAAAAGGTATGTGAACTATCTCCTCTTCTAGCATGATTCCTTAAGATAAAGAAAGTAAGTTCTACTCCTTAAATGATCCATTCCTTGGTTGTATTTGGATTGCCTAAAGTAGAATTTGTTCTATGTACTTCCTTGATTGTACTTTGATGTCTAAATTGTAAGTTGTATAATCCATTGCCTTAGTGAAGTTGGATTCTTAAAAGTGAAAGTATTTTGCTTAAAGTACATAGAGTCTTGAAAAGGAAGTGGTTTCCAAATCTTTTGGCTAGTGCCTTAATTCCAAAACCTAAAGGTCATTATAATGACTTTAGGGGAGTCAAAGGAGTGATTTACCTACTTGTTTTAAAAGAGGAGGAGTGACATGATTTAAGAGAAGTAACTTGTTTTAGAGGTGTGAGTTACTTGAGGTTTAAAAGTAGAAGAAACTTGTTTTCTAAATATTAAGAGACTTGTAGTATTTTGAAAGTTGAGAACTTGATTTGTAAAGTATTTGATACTTGGTTTTAATAGTATAAGTCTCTTGGTTATAAAAAGGAATGGATATGTCTAAAACCATAAAGGGTTATAACGGCTTTATGGGAAGTTGGTTATAACGGCTTTATGGAAGGTTAAGAAAGTTGTCTATTTTTGATTAATTGGCATAAGTTGCCTAGATTGTGAAAATTTGAAGTTGATTTCAAGCTTTGAAATGAGTTTTCTAAAAGTGTAGTAACTTACTTTGAAAAATAGACATGCCTTGATACTATGGGTTTTAGTATCTTGGGGTTTTACCTAAAAATGAGTCTTTTGAAAAGAATGTACGTACGTAGTACTTTGGCTTGATTAATTGAGAATTATTCTAAGTGTGCCTTGATAAGTACTTTGGCTTGATTAATTGAGAATTTTTCTAAGTGTGCCTTGATACGTACTTTGGCTTGATTAATTGAGAATTAGTCTAAGTGTGCCTTGATAAGTACTTTGGCTTGATTAATTGAGAATTATTCTAAGTGTGCCTTGATAAGTACTTTGGCTTGATTAATTGAGAATTATTCTAAGTGTGCCTTGATAAGTACTTTGGCTTGATTAATTGAGAATTTTTTTAAGTGTGCCTTGATAAGTACTTTGGCTTGATTAATTGAGAATTAGTCTAAGTGTGCCTTGATAAGTACTTTGGCTTGATTAATTGAGAATTAGTCTAAGTGTGCCTTGATAAGTACTTTGGCTTGATTAATTGAGAATTATTCTAAGTGTGCCTTGATAAGTACTTTGGCTTGATTAATTGAGAATTTTTGTAAGTGTGCCTTGATAAGTACTCTAGCTTGATTAATTGAGAATTTTTCCATGTGTGCCTTGATAAGTACTTTGGCTTGTTTAATTGGGAATTATTCCATGTGTGCATTGATAAGTACTTTGGCTTGTTTAATTGAGAATTGCCTATGTGTGCTGGTACTAGCCGGTTGTGTGTGCTAGTGGTATATCATTCATTTCGGGTCATTCCCGTTTGCATTTGCATATTCCGTGGATTTGCTACCCACGATCGAGGAATAACTCATGCGGTCCGTAAGGGCTTACGCGGTGAAATAGTCCCACGCGGCGGGTCCAAATTTATGCGAGAATACCTCACGCGAGTCCGTAAGGGCTTCGCGGTGAAATAGTCTCATGAGAATACCTCATGCGGGTCCACGCGACCTTTGCGGGTGAAATAGTCCCAGGAGTAGGATTGCGTAATGATACTGCGGGCGGGTGGTCCTGCTTTGATCGTGAGCTTCCTAATTTATATTTTAAGTATACTACTATTTACTCTCATTGTTAGTAAGGCACAGTGTACTGTAATTTGATTATCATGGACTGCCGGCAGTGAGGAAGGATTCCACGGGCATGATTGATATTATGGGCGTGAGACCCATGGTTATATTTTAGTAATTACTTTGAGGGCATGCGTCCCGACTTGATATGATCATATGTATTGTATCGTAGGTTGGCTATCATACATGTCTCTGCTTTGTTTAGATCGTTATAATTTCATTACGATTTCATCGTTTCACATACTTGGTACATTCTTCGTACTGACCTCCTTTGGGGGGTTGCGTTCATGCCGCAGGTTTAGGTACGCTGTTTGGTGATCGGCAGGTGTAGGACCGTGCTCAGAGTTTTTGGATAGCTCCTCATGTTCGGGAGTTTATCTTTTTGGTATAAGTTCTTTCAGTACAGGCTTGGTACGCATGGGTACGGGCGGGGCCTTGTCCCGTCATAGTTCAGTATAACTCTTAGAGGTCTGTATTCATATGTGGGATTGGACTCATGTACATTGTAGTGTCTTTTTCATGTATATTATATGGCAGCCTGGTCGTCTTTGCCCTTGTACGTATGTTGGTTTTAAAAAAAAAAAAAGGGGTGTTATTTAAATTTTGCAGTTTGCTTAGTTGTTAAGGTAGAAGGGTGCCCAGGTAGGTCACCAGTCACGGGCCCGGGGTTCGGGGCGTGACAGAGTGGTATCAGAGCAGTCAGTCCTCGGAATGTCTACAGACCGTGTCTAGTAGAGTCTTGATTATCGGTGTGTTGCGCTCCACACCCATAAACTGGAGGCTACAGGACGTTTAGGAGTTGGTTTCTATTCTTCTCACTCTAAGATCGTGCCATAGAGCTGTGTTAGTAAGATAATTCCTCTCTGACGTAAATTTGTGTTCTGCTTATGCCTCGAGGAGGGCAACAATACCGCCTGGGCAAAGGAGTAGCAGAGCTACTAGTCGACTCGAGAGTTGATAGGGCTTATGCCTGTGGTATACCGGATGTGTTCCGCAATCGAAGTTCTTGCGGCTGTTTGAGGCCCCAAGACCAGAGCCTCCGCTTTCGTTAGGAGAAGACTATAGGTCGCGAGGAAGCGATTATGTTATTGACCAAGATAACGGTGCTACAGTTTCATCACCAGGAGGTTATTCGGCCAGTACAGACAGGTGTAAAGAGGGTAGAGGGCCAACGCGGAGATCAGCGTAAGAGGGCTAGACCGGTTGGTTATCCCGGTGAGTTTTGGACGAGTCGCCAGAATGAGTGAGATATTCTTCCACCTACCCAAGACATACCCCGCAGCTCTCGGTGGGAGATTTGATCCCACAAGGTATTTAGGGCCGGTCCAAGCTCCGTGGTCGAGGTTCTCGAGGAGCAGAGGATTTTCTGTCAGGCCACCTATTCCTCGTGTATCAGATGTGGTAAGCGTCATTCGGGGAAATGCCGTTATGGCACAGGTGTTTGTTTTTATTGTGGTCGTCCGGGCCATATTCTGAGGGTATGTCCTTTTAGAAAGAGCACCGGTGAGGTGGCTCAGCCTATGAGGCCGATGGTTGATTCCCTTTCCTCCACAGTTGTGCGTTCCCCAGGGCAGGGTTCAACTCTCTGAGTCTGACTAGTAGCTCCTGCTACTCCTTTGCCCTTCGCGGTTGTTCTCCTCGAGGCATAATCAGAATAACAAAATTACGTCAGAGAGGAATTATCTTACTAACACTACATGGCACGATCTTAGAGTGAGAAGAATAGAAACCAACTCTAAATGTCCTCGTAGCCTCCTTTATGGGTGTGGCGCGAAACACACCGATAATCAAGACTCTACTAGACACGGCTCAGACATTCCGAGGATCGATCGCTCGATACCACTCACTCACCCGAACCCCAACTCGTGATCGTGCCCCATCTGGGCACCCTTCTACCTTAACAACTAAGTAAACTGCGGAATTTAAATAACACCATTTTTTTTAAAAACCAACGTACGCACAAGGGCAAAGCCGACAAAGCTGCCATATAATATACATAAAAAAAGACGCAACATTGTACATGAGTCCAATCCCACATATGAATACAGACCTCTAAGAATTTTACTGAACTATGACGGGACAAGGCCCCGCCGCACTCCATAATCGATAAAAGCCTGCATCTTGAAAGAACATATACGAAAAGATAAACTCCCGAACCAAGGAGCTATCCAAAACTCGAGCGGTCCTACACTGCCGATCACCAAATCAAGGTACCTAAACTGCAGATGAACGCAGCCCCAAAGCGAGGTCAAGAAGAATGTACCAAGTATGTGAAACAGTAAAATACTGTAATGAAATCATAACAGTCTAACAAAACAGGAGACATGTATGATAGCCAACCTACAATACACAATACATAAGCAGTCATATCAAGTCAGGGACGCATGCCCTCAAGTCATTTCTGAAATATAACCATGGGTCTCACGCCCATAATATCAATTATGCCCGTGGAATCCTTCCTCACTGCCGGCAGTCCATGATATAATATAACACCAATAGGCATACATGAACCAAGTCCCACCTGTGTCCTAAAAATTGTACGGGCCCAGTAGGAAAACGAACAGGTGGTATAACGTCTTGGGGTTTACCCCTCATTTATACTCTTACCCTGGAGAAGGTGGTAACGCATGGGGTATAATGTCTTGGGGGTTTACCCCTCATTTATACTCTTACCCTGGAGAAGGTGGTAAAGCAGGGGGTATAATGTCTTGGGGGTTTACCCCTCACTTATACTCTTACCCTGGAGAAGGTGGTATAGCGTCTTGGGGGTTTACCCCTCACTTATACTCTTACCCTATCTCAACCGGCCGTCAAACAACACATAAGCACTACCATGTCTTTTATAAAAATCCGGGAATTTAACCCAAGTACTAAAAATAACTGAAGCATACTCGTGGAATCCCACATCACTGTCGGTACGTCCAAGTAACTTACCACAAGACAGCCGGCCCTCCAACCGAGAGTCGCGGAAACGTAATAAAACATAATACTTGCACTCAAAGGCTATCACCAGCACACATAGGCAAGTTCATAAAATCTATAGACTTTCATTTTATAAACTCAAGGCACATATAGAATAATTCTCAATTAAACAAGCCAACGTACTTATCAAGGCACACTAAGACTAATTCTCAATTAATCAAGTCAAAGTACTTATCAAGGCACACTTAGACTAATTCTTAATTAATCAAGCCAAAGTACTTATCAAGGGACACTTAGAATAATTCTCAATTAATCAAGCCAAAGTACTTATCAAGGCACACTTAGAATAATTCTCAATTAATCAAGCCAAAGTACTACGTACGTACATTCTTTTCAAAATACTCCTTTCTATGTAAAACCCCAAGATACTAACACCCGTAGTATCAAGGTTTGTCTATTTTTTTCAAAGTAAGTTACTACACTTTTAGAAAACTCATTTCAAAGCTTGAAATCAAGTAACTTCAAATTTTCACAATCTAGGCAACTTATGCCCATTAATCAAAATAGACAACTTCCTAAACCTTCCATAAAGCCGTTATAACCAACTTCCCATAAAGCCGTTATAACCCTTTATGGTTTTTAGACAATTTCATTCCTTTTTTATAACCAAGAGACTTATACTTAAAACCAAGTATCACAAACTTTCAAATCAAGTTTCTTAACTTTCAAAAATACTTCGAGTCTCTTAATATATAGAAAACAAGTTTCTTCTACTTTTAAACCTCAAGTAACTCACACCTTTAAGACAAGTTACTTCTCTTAAATCATGTCATTTCTCCTCTTTTAAAACAATTAAGTAAATCACTCCTTTGACTCCCCTAAAGTCATTATAATGACCTTTAGGTTTTGGAATTAAGGCACTAGCCAAAAGGTTTGGAAACCATTTCCTTTTCAAGACTCCATGTACTTTAAGTAAAATACTTTCACCTTTAAGAATCCAAACTTCACCAAGGACATGGATTATACAACTTACAATTTAAACATCAAAGTACAATCAAGGGATTACATAGAACAAATTCTACTTTAGGCAATCCAAATACAACCAAGGAATGGATCATTTAAGGAGTAGGAAATACTTTCTTTATCTTAAGGAATCATGCTAGAAGAGGAGATAGTTCACATACCTTTTCGGCTAAATCCAAGCTAAGCCGAATACGCCGTACTTAGAAGTGTCAACCTATAATGGTCACAACAAGACTATCAACTTCTAGTCTCTAACGTAGAATAATACTAAGTATACGGTCTCTAATTCTACGGAAAATCGGGCAACACTTCCTTTGTTTCTACTCACTTTGCCACCTTTTTCAAGGCCGAATACAATAACCAACACGCCACATTTAAGGCTCAAAACAACAACCAAACAAAGGGGATTACACTCCTTACAATACGTGTAAAATTCCGCCCCACAATTTAATACCTACTAAGTCCATAATCAAGCCATTCTCGGCCAACTTAAACCACAACACAAGTCCTTTCCAAATTCTTTTCCAATTCCAAGTTCTAAGGTCTAACATGTTATATAGTTATAAACAACTTCAACAACTACAATTTCCTTCTTTTTACAACATGCGACGACTTAAACTAATAATCAACTTGAATTGTAATCTTAAGGCTAAACATGCTAGTTTTCGGATTAGGGTTCCAATAGCCAATACACTTATCCAACTACATAATATATAATTCATGCTTTCTAATATCCATAACTACAACAATAAGTAAACCTTAATTGCTAAAACGACAAGATTATACCTTTATAAGCCCTTAAAATTTCCAAGATTCAAAGTCGCGCCTTAGCAATTCTTAGCTCCTTTCCTTAAGTTCCAATCCGCTCCAAGCACTCCTTAGAAGCCTATGAAGTACCCATCTTCAAGTTCCAACTTCAAAGTTGAAGAACTCCCCAAGTTTCCGCCTTGCGACTAATACGAAAACGTCGTTTTTCCGAAATCTTTCTATTGAGATATCCTTACAAAACCCTTAGGAACATTGGGTTAAAGTCTTGTGAACAAAGGATCAAAACTACAAAAATTTTGTGTGGGAAGGGAGGCAAACCCGAGAGCTCTCAAGGCTAAGCTCAATGTTCTCTCAATTTTTCTAAGTGTAAAATGCCAAGTCTTGCACTAGTATGATATATAAAACACATTGGATGGCTTTGACTTAAACAAATGGGTGGCTAAGATGAAGATCACAAGGATTAAGCACAAGTGCCAAGTTGACCTTGGTCAACAATCTCAAGCTAGCAAGACTTATCTTCCACCATGGTAAATGACCATTTTACCCTTATACATTTCGACCAAGACCAAGTGTGGGGGTGCCACGTGTCTCTCTCTCATTCGTTCATAAAATTTTGTAACCCTCGTGGGCCCCACAAAACGTAAACTTCCTCGGGTGGGCCCCACGTGACCAAATCCGTAAAAATAATTTTCCATAAGGTTAAGAGTTCCATACTCTTCAAATAATGCATTTTGAGAATCCAATTCTCAACAACGAACAATTTTCCTTTCCGACGTTCGGAAGATTTTCCGCCGGAAAAACAATTCTTCCTTTCGTACAAATTTCCAAGTCTTGATTCCTTACGTACATTCTCTTATACATGTCCTGGACTTACGGGGTGTAACAGTGTTCGGATGTTAGTCAGCCGTGGTAGAGGTCAGGGTGGATTTTATAGTTCTGGAGGTCCTTCGAACCGCAGAGGTGACGTGACTACTGGACAGGATCAGGAGGCGACATCGCACGGGGTTACGGGTATATTTCGATTCTTTTGAATCATACGTGCATTGATAGGTTCAGATTTCGCCTTAGCATATATGTTTTCCCTGTGTTTCTAGCAGTTATAAGTGATAGTACCCCAGAGGTAGGGATACTTTGATTAGTAAAGTGAAAAGTTAAGAATATTGACAAGATTGGTAAGTGAACTGAGACTATAGTTGTGTAGAGTTCACACGTAGTAGTTGTTCCGTAACAGTGTAGGACCGATAGGGAAGAATGTGCAGTAGGAATACTTTGGCTTATGTGACAAACCTCTAGTGAATGCGAGGATAGGGTGAGAAGTACCTTGAGATAAGAGAGAGTTTTATTTCAGACTAAGAATGAGAAGTTAAGGGTGACGCTGAGCCGGGTTGTGGACTCATTTCGGGTCAGCCGGTAGTATGTAATGGGGTGATGTCAGTTGGTAGTGGTCCCGCTATGTGATAGGGTCACGAGGATGCCAGGCCCAAGTTTAGTTAATCGTTGTACGAGTTTGTGGACGCGTTCCACCGGAATCAGGTCGTAAGGACCGAGAAGAGCCTTAGCGGAAATTCAAGTAGCATAATGGCCTAGTTTGGTTAGTAACTCCAAGTATTGGGGAACAGAAACAATATTTGAGATGTTGTACGTTTACTAAATAAGTTGGAAGTACGAGAAAGTATGACAAGTAAGAAAAGAAAGGAACCTCTAAGGATCCCGTGTTTGGGAAGACTGTAACCTTCGAGTTTTGTGAGAAGGGATCACGGACGGAAGGTCCATTATTATGTTCACGTGTGTTATGTGGTGGCCATGTGTGGCATCGTTGGTCTTGTGCAGTTTTGATTGATAGGCATAGTATATAGTTTGTGCCGGAGTGTGTATAGCTTGACATCCGACTAAGAACATTCGGGGACGAATGTTTCTAAGGGGGGAAGAATGTTACACCCCGTAAGTCCAGGACATGTATAAGAGAATGTACGTAAGGAAACAAGACTTGGAAATTAGTACGAAAGGAAGAATTGTTTTTCCGACGGAAAAATCTTCCGGGCGTCGGAAAGGAAAAATGTTCGTTGTTGAGAATTGGATTCTCAAAAATGTATTATTTGATGAGTATGGAACTTATTAACATTTTGGAAATTTATTTTTACGGATTTGGTCATGTGGGGCCCACCCGAGGAATTTTACGTTTTGTGGGGCCCACGAGGGTTACATAATTTTATGGACGAATGAGAGGGTGACACGTGGCACCCCCACACTTGGTCTTGGTCGAAAATTTGTAAGGGCAGATGTCACGACCCGACCCCGGGCCGCGACTGGTGCCCTACCTGGGCACCCTGCTCAGGTATACGTCAGAGAATAGCAGCGGAACATACACAACATAAAAACATGTGTAAATAATATAACAACACAGGCTAGCCGATAAGGCCGCCTTCCATAATATAAACAAGGTATAAAGTACAACTTTACAACACAGTTCTTATAGCCCAACCACATAGGTGAATACAGACCTCTAGGAATAACAATCGTATGACAGGGCCCGCCATACCCAGAATGTACATAATCTACAACATCGGGACAAAGCGTACCAAAAGAAAGACAAGCCTCCGAGGACGGAGCTTCCGACGCACGATAAGTGATCGTAGAATGTGGATCCGCAACTCGCTACCCTTTCTGGCGTGAGCAGCGGCCCCAGGAAGGGTCGATACACAATATGTACTAAGTATGCAAAGCCGAAAATCGTAATTACAACATAAGTTTAAAAGAAAGCCGGAGACATGTATGCTAACAAAATTACAGTACTCAGTGCCTTCCTAACAATTAGAGTATAAATAGGTGTATACTTACAACGAAAAATAGGATTGGAATCCTACTCCTGGGACTATTTCACCCGCGATAGGTCCGGTGGACTGCGTGGTATTCCTCGCATGGGACTATTTCACCCGCATAAGCCCGTACGGACTCGCACGAGGTATTCCTCCCATTGGTTGGACCCGCGTGGGACTATTTCACCCGCATAAGCCCTTACGGACTCGCGTGAGGTATTCCTCGCATCGTGGTTAGCAAATCCACTAAATATACAATGCCACAACCCGGGAATGACCAACGAATAATATATCACTAGCCCAAATCAGGCTATCACACATAACATAAGCTCTATCGACATCATACAATATATAAGCAAGTTAAGAAATCCCCTAACTTCTTACTATTCTTGTTCATATACAGTCTCATTTTAGTTTACTTAAGGCACTAAAATGTCTTTATGAAAATCCGGGAATTTAACCCAAAGTACTACGTACTTCTATTCTTTTAAAATGACTCATTTCATTATAAAACTTCCAAGATACTAATAGCCGTAGTATCAAGTGACAATTTCTTTTCAAGACAAGTCACAATACTTTTAGAAATAAAATATGGCTTCTAAATCAAGTGACTCGTGTCTTATAAAACCTTAGGCAATTGATGCCTTAAAATCGAATTGCCTTCCATTAAATCAAGTCATTTATCTTTCCATAAAGTCAATATAACCAACTCCCCATAAAGTCGTTATATTCACTTTATACCTTAGTCATGTACAATTTCCTATCCAAGGGACTTATACGTTTTTAAAACGACCCAAGTATTACATACTTTAAAATTCTTCAAGTCCCTTATCTTTAACAAGACTTAAGACATCTTTAATATTCTCAAAGAAGTGAGTAAATCTCCTAACTCACCCGACTTGGCATTTCATAAAACAAGTAAAGAATGTCAAAGTCTTGTACGTCTACCGTACTATATACGTGAAACTAGTCATGCTCAAAGATAGGAAAAGTTCTACATACCTTGTCGGGTCAAACCACTTGCCAAGTACAAAGTCCCGCCCGTACTATGTCAACCTATAATATTCACAATACGTCTATTAAAGCCTTACTTCAAACGTAGAATATTATAAGTGTTAAGTCTCTAATTTCTACGGAAAATCGGACAACACCTCCTTTGTATTTACTCACTTTGCCACCTTTTTCAAGGCTGAAAATACAATAACCAAACAGCCCCAATTGGCTCACAATTATATAGAAGGTAGTCCAATGCAAATGACTAACTAAACAGCCCCAATTGACTCACAATTATATAGAAGGTAGTCCAATGCAAATGACTAACTAAACAATACAAACTACAAGTCCAAATTCGGCCACCTTGAGTTCAACAATACCAATTCTATCCAATTTCCATTTCAAACCATATTGGTAGCATAACATGATATCAAGTCGCATTTGATTATAATAACCATAATCTTTAAGTAAGTAACATGCGACGATTCTAACAACGATTAAATTGTAATTCAACTTAGTCATG
This sequence comes from Przewalskia tangutica, assembly GCA_029844215.1. NCBI lineage: Eukaryota > Viridiplantae > Streptophyta > Magnoliopsida > Solanales > Solanaceae > Przewalskia > Przewalskia tangutica. The sequence continues at coordinate 42,032,732 of CM056737.1, read as the reverse complement.
GCTTACATTACATTTCGGATTTCCAAGGCTATAATCAATCCATAATCCTTATAACTTCAATATAACAACTTCATGCTCGCAACATACAAAGCTAACAACAACCATATAAATATGTAATCTTGTAACACCTTTAAAAGACAAGATTATACCTTCACGAATATGAAATCAACTCCAATCCGAAGTCGCTCCTTAGTAGTTTAGAACCTCTCCAAGACACTTCAATCCGCTTGTTGAGACCCTTAGAACAACACCAACAATTATTCTTCAAATCTCCAAACAAAACCTAGAAAGACCATTAGGTTTTCGCTTGCGACTAACCCGAAAACTATCTTTTTCCAAGATGTTTTTATTGAGACTTGTTTACAATACTCATAAGAACCTTGGTTTAAAGTGGGGAGCTAAATGGATCACAAACAAAGATTTTCTCTTTTTTTTTGATGAAACCCGAGAGCACATAGCCTATGTTCTTCAATTTGTGCAATTTTTTTCTAAGTGTTGGCTCTCTCTAGCACTACTAGTAGTAATATATAGCACCTTGGAGGGTTATGATAATAACACATGGGTGGTTTAGATGTAGTCTTGCTAAATATCAAGACCAAGGTGGGACCTTTGACTTTAGTCAATAAACTCATGCTACAAGTTGCAAGTCTTAGCCTTAGAAGACTTATGGTAAATGACCATATTGGCCATGCCATTTCGTCCAAGGCATAGCTAAGGGGGGTGACACGTGTCGCCCTCCCATTCGACACCACACAATGTTTTCCGACAATTTCATAATTTCCGATAAATTTACAAGTCTCAAATCCTTAACATTTGTGAGTTCTTACTTACGTTCTTAAAACATGTCCTGCAATTACGGGGTGTAACATTCTTCCCCCCTTAGAAACATTCGTCCCCGAATGTTCTTTCGGAGTCACACTTACAATTAGCGACATAGTTTCCTTTCACAGCCCCGACATACCAAAAATGCCACTCATGGCCACATAAAAGCATTTAAGCAAAAGAAACACTTCAATTAAAACCTGACAAGTAAGGGCAAAATGAAATACCTGAAGGTATAGGAAATAAGTGAGGATACCTCCTCAACATGTCCTCCTCCGCTTCCCAAGTCATCTCCTCCCGGTTATCATTTCTCCACAGGACTTTGACGGAAGCTACATCCTTGGTCCGCAGTCGCCTGACCTGGCGATCGAGTATCGCTATGGGACTCTCCTCATACGATAACCTCTCACTGGACCTCACTAGTAGGAAAAACTCTCATTGGATCTCCGATACACTTCCGCAACATAGAAACATGGAAGACCGATGTACGCCTCTAACTCGATGGCATCCAACTCATAAGCAACTGTCCCACTCTACGGACGATCCGGTAGGGCCAATGTACCTTGGTGAGTTTCTTCTTACGAATCTCATCACACCTTCATGGGTGACACCTTCAGAAGACCCAATCGCCTACCAAACTCCAAATGCCGACGCCGATTATCCGCGTATGACTTGCCGACTCGAAGCTATGATCTCTCTGGATAAGCTTCACCTTATCCACGGCCTGTACCAAGTGCGCCAACTAATCGTACCTCGCCACGTCGAACCAACCAATCGGCGATCTACATTTCGCCCATATAAAGCCTCGTATGGCGCCATACGTATCTTGGAATGTTAGCTGTTGTTATAAGCAAACTCCACAAGAGGCAAATGATCCTCACAGCTACCACTGAAATCTATCACGCATGCTCGCAGCATATCCTCAAGTGTCTGGATAGTGCGCTCTGCCTGCCGTCGATCGAGGATGAAATGTTGTCTTTGAGACTCACTGTGTCCCAAGACCCCATTCGAAAGATCTCGGAAGTTAGTCAGAACCGGCTCCTATCGAAATAATCGACAGGGACACCGTGCGGCCTCACTATCTCTCGGATGTACATGCCGCATAGTCTCACCAAACGTCGTCCGACCGGGAAGGAAATGGCGGATTTCGTCACCAACAATAACACTAATGGAGTTGTACTTACTATGAGTACGAGGTAACCCTGTAACAAAGTCCATGTTGATCATCTCCCACTTACAAGTCAGAATCTCAATAGATCGCAACAATCCACCGCCTCGTGCTCGACCTTGACTGGCGGCAATTAGGACACTGTGCAACAAAACCTGCCACGTCCCTCTTCAGGCCATCCCACCAATACAAATATCTGAGGTCATGGTACATCTTGGTCGACCCCGGATGAATAGAATATCGAGCGTGTGCCTCACGAGAATCTGGCGACGAAGTCGATACATCGGAACACACAGGCCCTCAAATCTCGGCACCCAAAGCGCTATACCTCGAATAGACTCTTCTCCTCGAAGAGCTGCATCACGATCAGCGTACCAATACTGGGTCCTCGAACTGTCGCCTCTTCACCTCATCAACGATGGAAGACTCGGCAACCTCACGAACCCGTACCCCACTATCGTCGGTATCGACCAATCGAACCCCTAGGCTCGCTAACTGATGGATCTGACGGACCGTATCCGCCTCTGGCCGTAACTCTGATAGGCTCCCCATAGATCTACGACTCAAGGCATCAGCAACTACGTTGGCCTTCCCCGGATGGTATAGAATATCAACATCATAATCTTTCAGTAACTCTAACCACCGTCTCTGCCTCAAGTTCAGCTCCCTCTGCCTGAAGATATACTAGAGGCTTTTGTGGTCTGTATAAATATCCACATGAACTCGCACAAATAATGTCTCCAAATCTTCAAGGCATGAATAATCGCAAACAACTATAAGTCATGGGTAGGGTAATTCCTCTCATGTTTCCGTGAATCTTGGAAGCATAGGCTATAACCTTTCCTTTGCATCAAAACACACCCCAGCCCGATACCCGAGGCATCACAATAGATCACGTACCCGTCTAACCCCTCAGGAAGAGTAAGAACTGGAGTTGTAGTCAACCTTTCCTTCAGCAACTGGAAACCCTTCTCGCAAGCCTCTGTCCACTGGAACTTGGTTGCCTTCTGAGTCAGCCTAGTCAACGGTGCTGAAATCGAAGCAAACTGCTCCACAAACCTACGATAATAACCGCGATCTGAAATCTGCGCACCTCGGCCGGAGTAGTAGGTCTCGGCCAAGACTTATCGCCTCAATCTTTGCCGTATCCACGCGAACACCATCAGCCCATAATATGCCCGTGAATGTCACCGAGGCCAACCAAAACTCACACTTGGAGAACTTGGCGAATAAGCCGGCTCCGAGAATCCCAATACCGTCGCCGAGTGATCTGCATGCTCTCTGCTCTGTCGCGAATAAACAGATGTCATCAATGAATACAATCACAAATGTATCCAAGAATGACTTGAACACGGTTCATCAAATCCATAAATATCGCTGGGCGTTGGTCAAACCGAAAGACATAACCTCGAACTCATAGTGCCCATACCGGTCTGAATGCGATCTTTGGGATATCGCCTCTCGAACTCGAACGATGATAACTGCACCGCAGTCTATCTTTGAGAAACACCTCGCACTCAGAATGGTCAAACAAATCATCAATCCCGGGAGGGGTACCTATTCTTAATGGTTACCTTATTCACCGCTTGCTGTAGTCAACACATATACGCTGTGGCGTCCATCCTTCTTCTTCACAAACAACACCGCATGCTCCCGGGGAGATACACTAGGCTGATAAAGCCTTTCTCCAAAGAAATCTTTCACTGGTCCTTCTCCTCAACTCGCAGTGCCATCCTGTATGGCGGAATGGAAATAGGTCGAGTGTCCGCAACGTGTCAATACAAAACTCGATCTCCTCTCAGAGGATACCGGAAGATCATCCAGGAACACATCCGAAACTCCTAACCACGGCACCGATCAAGAACTGCACCTCGGCCTGCGTATCGAATACCGGACGGATGATAGATGTACCGCCTGCACCATCTTCCTAGCCTTGAGGTAAGAAATAAACCTACCCGCCGGCGTCTTTGTGTTGCCCGCTTCTCACTCGATAATCGGCTCGCGAAACGGAACCGAACCAACTGTCCTACGATCAACGTTGGCATAACAAGAAGCCAACCAGTCCATACCCATAATGACATCAAAATCGTCATCTCGGCTCTATCAAGTGCGAGTGCGGCGACGTAGAATAAATACCGGATAACCTCTATACACCCTCATTAACACCGAATCACCCATGGCGTAACTACCTCAAACGGCTCTATCGACACGGCTCTATCCGATTCTACCCGCACAAGAGGGGACACGTGGGACAAGGTAGAACCCGGATCTATCAATGCATAAACATCACGACTGAAATCGCAGAATGTACCGTGGCGGCGTGGAAGCCTCACGATCTGGCGGTGGCTAGAGAATATATGCGGTTACGGGGACCGCTAGAATCGAACCACCACCACGACTTCTACGGCTGCTGTCGTGAGTACCACGCCCTCGGTGCATAACCACGTAAGGAAGAAGACCCGGAATCGATCCGTCGCTGTCTTTGTACCACCACGTCTTGCCTCTGGCGGACAATCTCTCTTCAAATGGCCCGGTGGCCACAAGAGTAGCAACCTCCTGCAGAACACGACACTCGCGGGTGAGATCTGCGCATCGAGCACACCTGTGGGTGGTCTCGATCGGCGAGATCTCTGCCTCACTGAAACCCCAAGACGTGGAGCCACGACTGCTCCGGTGACCTGCTGATCGGACCTCCGGAAAATCGTGGAGCACTCTGTCTTTGGCCGGAAAGTGGACCTAGTTCGCTTTGAAATTTGTCGCCTCGATAATCGCCTGAGACCACGATGTCCAGCCTCTTGGGTGGCTGCGTCAATCTGGTCCTCCTTTCTCTATCCTCTATCCACGAGCATAGGCTGCATCCTAGCAATGTCCATACCGGCCAAGAGCCACCCCAAACATCTTTGTAATCATATGACGGTCTAGCCCATCACATAACGATGAACTCTATCCGCCATGCTAGCTACAATAGTGTGAGCATGCACAGCCAGAGTCAAACTCCAGTGTACTCCTGCGATCCTCGGATTACGCAAGGTCAAAAATCTGTCTACCTGGCTCTCCTCATCTCGAGGTAAAAAGTGATCCATAAAGGCCTCTGTAAACTCCTCCCAACAGTGGAAGAGCATCATCACCTCTCGAAAGCAACCACGACTCAAACCGGTTCAACGCAATATCGCATGGCACCTGTAAGAGGCTAGTGTGCACTCGCCTCTGAAGCCCTAAGGACTGCAGGTCCGTAGCTGTCGAACGAACTCCTGCGGATCCTCATCGAACTCGAACCATAAAACTTCGGTGGGTGACATCCCGAGAAAATCCCTAATCCGCAAATCGGCTCTGGGTGGGGTCGCTGCTCACATCGTATTGCCAGACTACTATCTTGGTCAACAATCGAATCTATTCCCGTAGTCTCTATAATCGGTGGTGTGGGCCGAGGCTCGTGCCGGAACCTCTCGAGCTCTACCGCTCTCGGCTCTCTAAAATCGCAGCGTGGTGAACTCGCCGACCGCCACTACCTCGTGCATAGTGCGTGCTCGAGCAGTGTAACCCTCGAGTACCGCTAGCGACTCTGCTGCGCCTTGCCCTTCGGGCCACTGGTAGCTTTCAGTGGAGGCATATTGTTTCATAAGAAGAGGTCGAGAGGATTCAACCTAATAAGACAGCTCTCATCGCGATCTCGGAGAGAAGAATGGAAACCAATCCTAAATGTCCTGTAGCCTCCTGATTATAGATGTGGTGCACAACACACCGATAATCAAGACTCTACTAGACACGGTCTGTAGACACTTTCCGAGGACTAACTGCTCTGATACCACTTTTGTCACGACCCGACCCCGGGCCGCGACTGGTGCCCTACCTGGGCACCCTGCTCAGGTATACGTCAGAGAATAGCAGCGGAACATACACAACATAAACACATGTGTAAATAATATAACAACACAGGCTAGCCGATAAGGCCGCCTTCCATAATATAAACAAGGTCAAAAGTACAACTTTACAACACAGTTCTTATAGCCCAACCACATAGGTGAATACAGACCTCTAGGAATAACAACTGTGGCGGGACAGGGCCCCGCCATACCCTGAATGTACATTATCTACAACATCGTGACAAGATCGTACTAAAGAAAGACAAGCCTCCGGAGGATGGAGCTTCCGACGTCCGATAAGTGATCCTAAGAATGTGGATCCGCAACCGCTTACCACTTTCTGTGGCGTGACGCAGCGGCCAGGAAGGGGTCGACACAATATGTACTAAGTATGCAAAACTGGAAAGTACTGTAATTACAACATAAGTTTAAAAGAAAGTCGGAGACATGTATGCTAACAAAATTACAGTACTCAGTGCCTTACTAACAATGAGAGTATAAATAGGTGTATACTTACAATGAAAAATAGGATTGGAATCCTACTCCTGGGACTATTTCACCCGCATAGGTCCAGTGGACCTGCGTGAGGTATTCCTCGCATGGGACTATTTCACGCATAAGCCTTACGGACTCGCGTGAGGTATTCCTCGCATAGGTCGGACCGCCGCACGGGACTATTTCACCCGCATAAGCCCTTACGCACTGCATGAGGTATTCCTCGCATCGTGGTTAGCAAATCCACGGAAATATACAATGCTACAACCCCGGGGAATGACCCCGCAACGAATAATATATCACTAGCCCAAATCCGGCTATCACACATAACATAAGCTTTATCGGCTTATCATACAATATATAAGCAAGTTAAGAAATCCCCTAACTTCTTACTATTCTTGTTCATATACACTCTCATTTTAGTTTACTTAAGGCACTAAAATGTCTTTATGAAAATCAGAATTTAACCCAAAGTACTACGACTTCTATTCTTTTAAAATGACTCATTTCATTATAAAACTTCCAAGATACTAATAGCCGTAGTATCAAGTGACAATTTCTTTTCAAGACAAGTCACAATACTTTTAGAAATAAAATATGGCTTCTAAATCAAGTGACTCGTGTCTTATAAAACCTTAGGCAATTGATGCCTTAAAATCGAATTGCCTTCCATTAAATCAAGTCATTTATCTTTCCATAAAGTCAATATAACCAACTCCCATAAAGTCGTTATATTCACTTTATACCTTAGTCATGTACAATTTCCTATCCAAGGGACTTATACATTTTTAAAACGACCCAAGTATTACATACTTTAAAATTCTTCAAGTCCCTTATCTTTAACAAGACTTAAGACATCTTTAATATTCTCAAAGAAGTGAGTAAATCTCCTAACTCACCCGACTTGGCATTTCATAAAACAAGTAAAGAATGTCAAAGTCTTGTCGTCTACGTACTATATCGTGAAACTAGTCATGCTCAAAGATAGGAAAAGTTCTACATACCTTGTCGGGTCAAACCACTTGCCAAGTACAAAGTCCCGCCCGTACTATGTCAACCTATAATATTCACAATACGTCTATTAAAGCCTTACTTCAAACGTAGAATATTATAAGTGTTAAGTCTCTAATTTCTACGGAAAATCGGACAGCACCTCCTTTGTATTTACTCACTTTGCCACCTTTTTCAAGGCCGAAAATACAATAACCAAACAGCCCCAATTGGCTCACAATTATATAGAAGGTAGTCCAATGCAAATGACTAACTAAACAGCCCCAATTGGCTCACAATTATATAGAAGGTAGTCCAATGCAAATGACTAACTAAACAATACAAACTACAAGTCCAAATTCGGCCACCTTGAGTTCAACAATACCAATTCTATCCAATTTCCATTTCAAACCATATTGGTAGCATAACATGATATCAAGTCGCATTTGATTATAATAACCATAATCTTTAAGTAAGTAACATGCGACGATTCTAACAACGATTAAATTGTAATTCAACTTAGTCATGGCTTACATTACATTTCGGATTTCCAAGGCTATAATCAATCCATAATCCTTATAACTTCAATATAACAACTTCATGCTCGCAACATACAAAGCTAACAACAACCATATAAATATGTAATCTTGTAACACCTTTAAAAGACAAGATTATACCTTCACGAATATGAAATCAACTCCAATCCGAAGTCGCTCCTTAGTAGTTTAGAACCTCTCCAAGATACTTCAATCCGCTTGTTGAGACCCTTAGAACAACACCAACAATTATTCTTCAAATCTCCAAACAAAACCTAGAAAAACCATTAGGTTTTCGCTTGCGACTAACCCGAAAACTATCTTTTTCCAAGATGTTTCTATTGAGACTTTCTTACAATACACATAAGAACCTTGGTTTAAAGTGGGGAGCTAAATGGATCACAAACAAAGATTTTCTCTTTTTTTTGATGAAACGAGAGCACATAGCCTATGTTCTTCAATTTGTGCAATTTTTTCTAAGTGTTGGCTCTCTCTAGCACTACTAGTAGTAATATATAGCACCTTGGAGGGTTATGATAATAACACATGGGTGGTTTAGATGTAGTCTTGCTAAATATCAAGACCAAGGTGGGACCTTTGACTTTAGTCAATAAACTCATGCTACAAGTTGCAAGTCTTAGCCTTAGAAGACTTATGGTAAATGACCATATTGGCCATGCCATTTCATCCAAGGCATAGCTAAGGGGGGGTGACACGTGTCGCCCTCCCATTCGACACCACACAATGTTTTTCCGACAATTTCATAATTTCCGATAAATTTTTACAAGTCTCAAATCCTTAACATTTGTGAGTTCTTACTTACGTTCTTAAAACATGTCCTGCAATTACGGGGTGTAACAGTAGAATGGTCATTGACCAAGGTAAAAGATTAGTCTTGCTAGCATGACATTGTTGACTTGTCAACTTGCCACTTGGGCTTGATCCATGTGATCTTCATCCAAGCCACACAATTGTTACAATCTAGACCCTCCAATGTGTTTTATATACTCAACTAGTAGCAAGACTTGGCATTTTACACTTAGAAAATTTTAGAGAACCTTTGTTCTTGCAAGAGACCTCTCGGGTTCACCCTTTCCCACACAAGAAAATTTTGTAGTTTTGATCCTTTGTGCACAAGACTTTAACCCAATGTCCCTAAGGGTTTTGTAAGGATATCTCAATAGAAAGATTTCGGAAAAACGACGTTTTCGTATTAGTCGCAAGGCGGAAACTAAAGGAGTTCTTCAACTTTGAAGTTGGAACTTGAAGATGGGTTCTTCATAGGCCTCTAAGGAGTGCTTGGAGCGGATTGGAACCTAAGGAAAGGAGCTAAGAATTTGCTAAGGAGCGACTTTGAATCTTGGAATTTATAAGGGCTTGTAAAGGTATAATCTTGTCGTTTTAGCAATTAAGTTTACTTATTGTTGTAGCTATGGATATTAGCAAGCATGAGATGGTTATGTTATGAAGTTTGATATGTTTGTTGGCTATTGGAACCCTAATCCGAAAACTAGCATGTTAGCCTTAAGACTACAATTGAAGTTGAGTATTTGTTTAAATCGTCTCATGTTGTGTAAGAAGGGAATTGTAGTTGTTGAAGTGGTTTATAACTATGTAACATGTTAGACCTTAGAACTTGGAATTGGAAAAGGATTGGAAAAGACTTAGTGTTGTTGGTTATAAGTTAGCCGAGAATGGCTTGGATTTTTATCCTACTTGATATAAATTGTGGGGCGGAATTTTACACGTATTGTAAGGCGTGTAATCCCCTTTGTTTGGTTGTTGTTTTGAGCCTTAAATGTGGCGTGTTGGTTATTGTATTCGGCCTTGAAAAAGGTGGCAAAGTGAGTAGAAACAAAGGAAGTGCTGCCCGATTTTCCGTAGAATTAGAGACCGTATACTTAGTATTATTCTACGTTAGAGACTAGAAATTGATAGTCTTTTTGTGACCATTATAGGTTGACACTTCACGACGTGATTCGGCTTGTGGATTTAGCCGAAAAGGTATGTGAACTATCTCCTTTTCTAGCATGATTCCTTAAGATAAAGAAAGTAAGTTCTACTCCTTAAATGATCCATTCCTTGGTTGTATTTGGATTGCCTAAAGTAGAATTTGTTCTATGTACTTCCTTGATTGTACTTTGATGTCTAAATTGTAAGTTGTATAATCCATTGCCTTAGTGAAGTTGGATTCTTAAAAGTGAAAGTATTTTGCTTAAAGTACATAGAGTCTTGAAAAGGAAGTGATTTCCAAATCTTTTGGCTAGTGCCTTAATTCCAAAACCTAAAGGTCATTATAATGACTTTAGGGGAGTCAAATGAGTGATTTACCTACTTGTTTTAAAAGAGGAGGAGTGACATGATTTAAGAGAAGTAACTTGTTTTAGAGGTGTGAGTTACTTGAGGTTTAAAAGTAGAAGAAACTTGTTTTCTAAATATTAAGAGACTTGTAGTATTTTGAAAGTTGAGAACTTGATTTGTAAAGTATTTGATACTTGGTTTTAATAGTATAAGTCTCTTGGTTATAAAAAAGAATGGATATGTCTAAAACCATAAAGGGTTATAACGGCTTTATGGGAAGTTGGTTATAACGGCTTTATGGAAGGTTAAGAAAGTTGTCTATTTTTGATTAATGGGCATAAGTTGCCTAGATTGTGAAAATTTGAAGTTACTTGATTTCAAGCTTTGAAATGAGTTTTCTAAAAGTGTAGTAACTTACTTTGAAAAATAGACATGCCTTGATACTACGGGTGTTAGTATCTTGGGGTTTTACCTAAAAAGGAGTCTGTTGAAAAGAATGTACGTACGTAGTACTTTGGCTTGATTAATTGAGAATTATTCTAAGTGTGCCTTGATAAGTACTTTGGCTTGATTAATTGAGAATTTTTCTAAGTGTGCCTTGATAAGTACTTTGGCTTGATTAATTGAGAATTAGTCTAAGTGTGCCTTGATAAGTACTTTGGCTTGATTAATTGAGAATTATTCTAAGTGTGCCTTGATAAGTACTTTGGCTTGATTAATTGAGAATTATTCTAAGTGTGCCTTGATAAGTACTTTGGCTTGATTAATTGAGAATTTTTCTAAGTGTGCCTTGATAAGTACTTTGGCTTGATTAATTGAGAATTAGTCTAAGTGTGCCTTGATAAGTACTTTGGATTAATTAATTGAGAATTAGTCTAAGTGTGCCTTGATAAGTACATTGGCTTGATTAATTGAGAATTATTCTAAGTGTGCCTTGATAAGTACTTTGGCTTGATTAATTGAGAATTTTTCTAAGTGTGCCTTGATAAGTACTCTGGCTTGATTAATTGAGAATTATTCCATGTGTGCCTTGATAAGTACTTTGGCTTGTTTAATTGGGAATTATTCCATGTGTCCCTTGATAAGTACTTTGGCTTGTTTAATTGAGAATTGCCTATGTGTGTTGGTACTAGCTGGTTGTGTGCTAGTGCTATATCATTCATTTCGGGGTCATTCCCCGGGTTTGCGGCATTTGCATATTCCGTGGATTTGCTACCCACGATGCGAGGAATACCTCATGCGGGTCCGTAAGGGCTTATGCGGGTGAAATAGTCCCATGCGGGCGGGTCCAGCCTATGCGAGGAATACCTCATGCGAGTCCGTAAGGGCTTATGCGGGTGAAATAGTCCCATGCGAGGAATACCTCATGCGGGTCCACGCGACCTATGCGGGTGAAATAGTCCCAGGAGTAGGATTGCGTAATGATACTGCGGGCGGGTGGTCCTGCTTTGATCGTGAGCTTCCTAATTTATATTGTAAGTATACTACTATTTACTCTCATTGTTAGTAAGGCACAGTGTACTGTAATTTGATTATCATGGACTGCCGGCAGTGAGGAAGGATTCCACGGGCATGATTGATATTATGGGCGTGAGACCCATGGTTATATTTTAGTAATGACTTTGAGGGCATGCGTCCCTGACTTGATATGACTGTTATGTATTGTGTACTGTAGGTTGGCTATCATACATGTCTCCTGTTTTGTTTAGACTGTTATGATTTCATTACAGTACTTACTGCTTCACATACTTGGTACATTCTTCGTACTGACCTCCTTCGGGGGGCTGCGTTCATGCCGCAGGTTTAGGTACGCTGTTTGGTGATCGGCAGGTGTAGGACCCTGCTCAGAGTTTTTGGATAGCTCCTTCTGTTCGGGAGTTTATCTTTTTGGTATAAGTTCTTTCAGTACAGGCTTTTGTACAGTTATGGGTACGGCGGGGCCTTGTCCCGTCATAGTTCAGTATAACTCTTAGAGGTCTGTATTCATATGTGGGATTGGACTCATGTACATTGTAGTGTCTTTTTCATGTATATTATATGGCAGCCTGGTCGGCTTTGCCCTTGTACGTATGTTGGTTTTAAAAAAAAAAAAAAGGGTGTTATTTAAATTCCGCAGTTTGCTTAGTTGTTAAGGTAGAAGGGTGCCCAGGTAGGGCACCGATCCACGCTTGAGGTTCGGGCGTGACAGTGGTATCGAGCGATCGATCCTGAATGTCTCTGAGGCCGTGTCTAGTAGAGTCTTGATTATCGGTGTGTTGCGCGCCACACCCATAAGCAGGAGGGTACAGGACATTTAGGAGTTGGTTTCTATTCTTCTCACTCTAAGATCGTGCCATAGAGCTGTGTTAGTAAGATAATTTCTCTCTGACGTAATTTTGTGTTCTGATTATGCCTCGAGGGCAACAGCCGCCCAGAAGGGCAAATGAGTAGCAGGAGCTACTAGTCAGACTCAGAGAGTTGATAGGGCTTATGCCCAGGGTATACCGGATGTGTTCCGCAGTCGGCGAGTTCTTCTGCGCCAGGTTTTGAGGCCCCAGCACCAGAGCCTCCAGTTTCTCAGTTAGGAGAAGACTATAGGGTCATGAGGGAAGCAGTTATGTTATTGACCAAGATAGCGGTGCTACAGTTTCATCAGCAGGAGGTTATTCGGCCAGTACAGACAGGTGTACAGAGGGTAGAGGGCCAACGCGGAGATCAGCGTAAGAGGGCTAGACCGGTTGGTTATCCCGGTGAGTTTTTGGACGAGCTGCCTCAGCAGCGAGTGAGATATTCATCCCAGCCTACCCAGTACATACCCCCGCAGCTCTCAGGTGGGAGATTTGATCCCACAAGGTATTTAGGAGCCGGTCCAAGCTCCAGGGGTCGAGGTTCTCAGAGGAGCAGAGGATTTTCTCGGTCGGGGCCACCTATTCCTCAGTGTATCAGATGTGGTAAGCGTCATTCGGGGAAATGCCGTTATGGCACAGGTGTTTGTTTTTATTGTGGCCGTCCGGGCCATATTCTGAGGGTATGTCCTTTTAGAAAGAGCACCGGTGAGGTGGCTCAGCCTATGAGGCCGATGGTTGATTCCCTTTCCTCCACAGCTGTGCGTTCCCCAGGGCAGGGTTCAACTCTCTGAGTCTGACTAGTAGCTCCTGCTACTCCTTTGCCCTTCTGGGCGGCTGTTGCCCTCCTTGGAGGCATAACTGTAACACAAAATTACGTCAGAGAGGAATTATCTTACTAACACGACTCTGTCTATGGCACGATCTTAGAGTGAGAAGAATAGAAACCAACTCCTAAATGTCCTGTAGCCTCCTGTTTATGGGTGTGGCGCAACACATCGATAATCAAGACTCTACTAGACACGGCCTCAGACATTCCGAGGACCGATCGCTCGATACCACTCTGTCACACCCCGAACCCGGGCTGGTAGTGCCCTACCTGGGCACCCTTCTGCCTTAACAACTAACTAAAAAGTCGGAATTTAAATAACACCCTTTTTTTTTTAAAAGCAACGTGCGCCAAGGGCAAAGTGACAAAGGCGCCATATAATATACATAAAAAAAGCGCAACATCGTACATACGAGTCCAATCCACATATGAATACTGCACCTCTAAGAATTTTCTTGAACTATGACGGACAAGGCCCCGCCATACCCATAATCGTACAAAAGCACATCTTGAAAGAACTTATACCAAAAGATAAACTCCGAACGGAAGGAGCTATCCAAAACTCGAGCGGTCCTACACTGCCGATCACCAAATCACGTACTAAACTGCGGCATGACGCAGCCGAAGGAGGTCGATGGAAGAATGTACCAAGTATGTGAAACAAGAAAATCGTAATGAAATCATGCGATCTAACAAAACAGAGACATGTATGATAGCCAACCTACGATTACAATACATAGCGATATCAAGTCGTGACGCGTGCCTCAAGTCATTTCTGAAATATAACCATGGGTCTCACGCCCATAATATCAATCATGCCCGTGGAATCCTTCCTCACTGCCGGCAGTCCATGATATAATATAACACCAATAGGCATACATGAACACCAAGTCCCACCTGTGTCCTAAAAACTGTATGGGCCCAGTAGGAAAACGAACAGGTGGTATAACGTCTTGGGGTTTACCCCCCATTTATACTCTTACCCTGGAGAAGGTGGTAACGCAGGTGGTATAATGTCTTGGGGGTTTACCCCTCATTTATACTCTTACCCTGGAGAAGGTGGTAAAGAAGGGGGTATAATGTCTTGGGGGTTTACCCCTCACTTATACTCTTACCCTGGAGAAGGTGGTATAGCGTCTTGGGGGTTTACCCCTCACTTATACTCTTACCCTATCTCAACCGGCCGTCAAACAACACATAAGCACTACCATGTCTTTTATAAAAATCAGAATTTAACCAAGTACTACAAATAACTAAGCATACCGTGGAATCCCACATCATTGTCGACGTCCAAGTAACTTACCACAAGACCGAGGCCTCCAGAGTAGCGACAACGTAATAAAACATAATACTTGCACTCAAAGGCTATCACCAGCACACATAGGCAAGTTCATAAAATCTATAGACTTTCATTTTATAAACTCAAGGCACATATAGAATAATTCTCAATTAAACAAGCCAAAGTACTTATCAAGGCACACTTAGACTAATTCTCAATTAATCAAGCCAAAGTACTTATCAAGGCACACTTAGAATAATTCTCAATTAATCAAGCCAAAGTACTACGTACGTACATTCTTTTCAAAATACTCCTTTCTATGTAAAACCCCAAGATACTAACACCCGTAGTATCAAGGTGTGTCTATTTTTTTCAAAGTAAGTTACTACACTTTTAGAAAACTCATTTCAAAGCTTGAAATCAAGTAACTTCAAATTTTCACAATCTAGGCAACTTATCCCATTAATCAAAATAGACAACTTCCTAAACCTTCCATAAAGTCGTTATAACCAACTTCCCATAAAGCCGTTATAACCCTTTATGGTTTTTAGACAATTTCATTCTTTTTTTATAACCAAGAGACTTATACTTCAAACCAAGTATCACAAACTTTCAAATCAAGTTTCTTAACTTTCAAAAATACTTCGAGTCTCTTAATATATAGAAAACAAGTTTCTTCTACTTTTAAACCTCAAGTAACTCACACCTTTAAGACAAGTTACTTCTCTTAAATCATGTCATTTCTCCTCTTTTAAAACAATTAAGTAAATCACTCATTTGACTCCCCTAAAGTAATTATAATGACCTTTAGGTTTTGGAACTAAGGCACTAGCCAAAAGTTTTGGAAACCATTTCCTTTTCAAGACTCCATGTACTTTAAGTAAAATACTTTCACCTTTAAGAATCCAAACTTCACCAAGGACATGGATTATACAACTTACAATTTAAACATCAAAGTACAATCAAGGGAGTACATAGAACAAATTCTACTTTAGGCAATCCAAATACAACCAAGGAATGGATCATTTAAGGAGTAGGAAATACTTTCTTTATCTTAAGGAATCATGCTAGAAGAGGAGATAGTTCACATACCTTTTCGGCTAAATCCACAAGCTAAGCCGAATACGACGTACGTAGAAGTGTCAACCTATAATGGTCACAACAAGACTATCAACTTCTAGTCTCTAACGTAGAATAATACTAAGTATACGGTCTCTAATTCTACGGAAAATCGGGCAGCACTTCCTTTGTTTCTACTCACTTTGCCACCTTTTTCAAGGCCGAATACAATAACCAACACGCAACATTTAAGGCTCAAAACAACAACCAAACAAAGGAGATTACATGCCTTACAATACGTGTAAAATTCCGCCCCACAATTAAATACCTACTAAGTCCATAATCAAGCCATTCTCGGCCAACTTAAACCACAACACAAGTCCTTTCCAAATTCTTTTCCAATTCCAAGTTCTAAGGTCTAACATGTTATATAGTTATAAACAACTTCAACAACTACAATTTCCTTCTTTTTACAACATGCGACGACTTAAACTAATAATCAACTTGAATTGTAATCTTAAGGCTAAACATGCTAGTTTTCGGATTAGGGTTCCAATAGCCAATACACTTATCCAACTACATAATATATAATTCATGCTTGCTAATATCCATAACTACAACAATAAGTAAACCTTAATTGCTAAAACGACAAGATTATACCTTTATAAGCCCTTAAAATTTCCAAGATTCAAAGTCGCGCCTTAGCAATTCTTAGCTCCTTTCCTTAAGTTCCAATCCGCTCCAAGCACTCCTTAGAAGGCTATGAAGAACCCATCTTCAAGTTCCAACTTCAAAGTTGAAGAACTCCTCAAGTTTCCGCCTTGCGACTAATACGAAAACGTCGTTTTTCCGAAATCTTTCTATTGACATATCCTTACAAAACCCTTAGGGACATTGGGTTAAAGTCTTGTGAACAAAGGATCAAAACTACAAAAAATTTGTGTGGGAAGGGAGGCAAACCCGAGAGCTCTCAAGGCTAAGCTCAATGTTCTCTCAATTTTTCTAAGTGTAAAATGCCAAGTCTTGCACTAGTATGATATATAAAACACATTGGATGGCTTAGACTTAAACAAATGGGTGGCTAAGATGAAGATCACAAGGATTAAGCACAAGTGCCAAGTTGACCTTGGTCAACAATCTCAAGCTAGCAAGACTTATCTTCCACCATGGTAAATGACCATTTTACCCTTACACATTTCGACCAAGACCAAGTGTGGGGGTGCCACGTGTCGCCCTCTCATTCGTTCATAAAATTTCGTAACCCTCGTGGGTCCCATAAAACGTAAACTTCCTCGTGTGGGCCCCACGTGACCAAATCCGTAAAAATAAATTTCCATAAGGTTAAGATTTCCATACTCTTCAAATAATGCATTTTGAGAATCCAATTCTCAACAACGAACAATTTTCCTTTCTGACGTTCGGAAGATTTTCCGCCGGAAAAACAATTCTTCCTTTCGTACAAATTTCCAAGTCTTGATTCCTTACGTACATTCTCTTATACATGTCCTGGACTTACGGGGTGTAACAGTGTTCGGATGTTAGCCAGCCGTGGTAGAGGTCAGGGTGGAGTTTATAGTTCTGGAGGTCCTTCGAACCGCAGAGGTGACGTGACTACTGGACAGGATCAGGAGGCGACGTTCGCACGGGGTTACAGGTATATTTTGATTCTTTTGAATCATACGTGCATTGATAGGTTCAGATTTCGCCTTAGCGTATATGTTTTCCCTGTGTTGCTAGCAGTTATAAGTGATAGTACCCCAGAGGTAGGGATACTTTGATTAGTAAAGTGAAAAGTTAAGAATATTGACAAGATTGGTAAGTGAACTGAGACTATAGTTGTGTAGAGTTCACACGTAGTAGTTGTTCCGTAACAGTGTAATACCGATAGGGAAGAATGTGCAGTAGGAATACTTTGGATTATGTGACAAACCTCTAGTGAATGGGAGGATAGGGTGAGAAGTACCTTGAGATAAGAGAGAGTTTTATTTCAGACTAAGAATGAGAAGTTAAGGGTGACGCTGAGCCGGGTTGTGGACTCATTTCGGGTCAGCCGGTAGTATGGAATGGGGTGATGTCAGTTGGTAGTGGTCCCGCTATGTGATAGGGTCACGAGGATGCCAGGCCCAAGTTTAGTTAATCGTTGTACGAGTTTGTGGACGCGTTCCACCGGAATCAGGTCGTAAGGACCGAGAAGAGCCTTAGCGGAAATTCAAGTAGCATAATGGCCTAGTTTGGTTAGTAACTCCAAGGATTGGGGAACAGAAACAATATTTGAGATGTTGTACGTTTACTAAATAAGTTGGAAGTACGAGAAAGTATGACAAGTAAGAAAAGAAAGGAACCTCTAAGGATCCCGTGTTTGGGAAGACTGTAACCTTCGAGTTTTGTGAGAAGGGACCACGGACGGAAGGTCCATTATTATGTTCACGTGTGTTATGTGGTGGCCATGTGTGGCATCGTTGGTCTTGTGCAGTTTTGATTGATAGGCATAGTATAGAGTTTGTGCCGGAGTGTGTATAGCTTGACAACCGACTAAGAACATTCGGGGACGAATGTTTCTAAGAGGAAGAATGTTACACCCGTAAGTCGTGACATGTATAATAGAATATGCGTGAAACAAGACTTGGAAATTAGTACGAAAGAAAGAATTGTTTTTCCGACGGAAAAATCTTCCGGGCGTCGGAAAGGAAAAATGTTCGTTGTTGAGAATTGGATTCTCAAAATGTATTATTTGAAGAGTATGGAACTTATTAACATTTTGGAAATTTATTTTTACGGATTTTGTCATGTGGGGCCCACCCGAGGAATTTTACGTTTGTGGGGCCACGAGGTTCTGAGAATTTTATGGACGAATGAGAGGGCGACACGTGGCACCCCCACACTTGGTCTTGGTCGAAAATTTGTAAGGGTAGAATGGTCATTGACCAAGGTAAAAGATTAGTCTTGCTAGCATGATATTGTTGACTTGTCAACTTGCCACTTGGGATTGATCCATGTGATCTTCATCCAAGCCACACAATTGTTACAATCTAGACCCTCCAATGTGTTTTATATACTCAACTAGTAGCAAGACTTGGCATTTTACACTTAGAAAATTTTAGAGAACCTTTGTTCTTGCAAGAGACCTCTCGGGTTCACCCTTTCCCACACAAGAAAATTTTGTAGTTTTGATCCTTTGTGCACAAGACTTTAATCCAATGTCCCTAAGGGTTTTGTAAGGATATCTCAATAGAAAGATTTTGGAAAAAGCAGCGTTTCGTATTAGTCATGGCGGAAACTAAAGGAGTTCTTCAACTTTGAAGTTGGAACTTGAAGATGGGTTCTTCATAGGCCTCTAAGGAGTGCTTGGAGCGGATTGGAACCTAAGGAAAGGAGCTAAGAATTTGCTAAGGAGCGACTTTGAATCTTGGAATTTATAAGGGCTTGTAAAGGTATAATCTTGTCGTTTTAGCAATTAAGTTTAGTTATTGTTGTAGCTACGGATATTAGCAAGCATGATATGGTTATGTTATGAAGTTTGATATTTTTGTTGGCTATTGGAACCCTAATCCGAAAACTAGCATGTTAGCCTTAAGACTACAATTCAAGTTGAGTATTCGTTTAAATCGTCGCATGTTGTGTAAGAAGGGAATTGTAGTTGTTGAAGTGGTTTATAACTATGTAACATATTAGACCTTAGAACTTGGAATTGGAAAAGGATTGGAAAAGACTTAGTGTTGTTAGTTATAAGTTAGCCGAGAATGGCTTGGATTTTTATCCTACTTGATATAAATTGTGGGGCGGAATTTTACACGTATTGTAAGGCGTGTAATCCCCTTTGTTTGGTTGTTGTTTTGAGCCTTAAATGTGGCGTGTTGGTTATTGTATTCGGCCTTGAAAAAGGTGGCAAAGTGAGTAGAAACAAAGGAAGTGCTGCCCGATTTTCCGTAGAATTAGAGACCGTATACTTAGTATTATTCTACGTTAGAGACTAGAAATTTATAGTCTTGTTGTGACCATTATAGGTTGACACTTCTACGTACGGCGTATTCGGCTTAGCTTGTGGATTTAGCCGAAAAGGTATGTGAACTATCTCCACTTCTAGCATGATTCCTTAAGATAAAGAAAGTAATTTCTACTCCTTAAATGATCCATTCCTTGGTTGTATTTGGATTTCCTAAAGTAGAATTTGTTCTATGTACTTCCTTGATTGTACTTTTATGTCTAAATTGTAAGTTGTATAATCCATTGCCTTAGTGAAGTTGGATTCTTAAAAGTGAAAGTATTTTGCTTAAAGTACATAGAGTCTTGAAAAGGAAGTGGTTTCCAAATCTTTTGGCTAGGGGAGTCAAAGGAGTGATTTACCTACTTGTTTTAAAAGAGGAGGAGTGACATGATTTAAGAGAAGTAACTTGTTTTAGAGGTGTGAGTTACTTGAGGTTTAAAAGTAGAAGAAACTTGTTTTCTAAATATTAAGAGACTTGTAGTATTTTGAAAGTTGAGAACTTGATTTGTAAAGTATTTGATACTTGGTTTTAATAGTATAAGTCTCTTGGTTATAAAAAGGAATGAATATGTCTAAAATCATAAAGGGTTATAACGACTTTATGGGAAGTTGGTTATAACGGCTTTATGGAAGGTTAAGAAAGTTGTCTATTTTTTATTAATGGGCATAAGTTGCCTAGATTGTGAAAATTTGAAGTTACTTGATTTCAAGCTTTGAAATGAGTTTTCTAAAAGTGTAGTAACTTACTTTGAAAAATAGACATGCCTTGATACTACGGGTGTTAGTATCTTGGGGTTTTACCTAAAAAGGAGTCTTTTGAAAAGAATGTACGTACGTAGTACTTTGGCTTGATTAATTGAGAATTATTCTAAGTGTGCCTTGATAAGTACTTTGGCTTGATTAATTGAGAATTTTTCTAAGTGTGCCTTGATAAGTACTTTGGCTTGATTAATTGAGAATTAGTCTAAGTGTGCCTTGATAAGTACTTTGGCTTGATTAATTGAGAATTATTCTAAGTGTGCCTTGATAAGTACTTTGACTTGATTAATTGAGAATTATTCTAAGTGTGCCTTGATAAGTACTTTGGCTTGATTAATTGAGAATTTTTCTAAGTGTACCTTGATAAGTACTTTGGCTTGATTAATTGAGAATTAGTCTAAGTGTGCCTTGATAAGTACTTTGGCTTGATTAATTGAGAATTATTCTAAGTGTGCCTTGATAAGTACTTTGGCTTGATTAATTGAGAATTTTTCTAAGTGTGCCTTGATAAGTACTCTAGCTTGATTAATTGAGAATTATTCCATGTGTGCCTTGATAAGTACTTTGGCTTGTTTAATTGAGAATTGCCTATGTGTGCTGGTACTAGCCGGTTGTGTGCTAGTGGTATATCATTCATTTCGGGGTCATTCCCCGGGTTTGCGGCATTTGCATATTCCGTGGATTTGCTACCCACGATGCGAGGAATACCTCATGCGGGTCCGTAAGGGCTTATGCGGCTGAAATAGTCCCATGCGGACGGGTCCAGCCTATGCGAGGAATACCTCATGCGAGTCCGTAAGGGCTTATGCGGGTGAAATAGTCCCATGCGAGGAATACCTCATGCGGGTCCACGCGACCTATGCGGGTGAAATAGTCCCAGGAGTAGGATTGCGTAATGATACTGCGGGCGGGTGGTCCTGCTTTGATCGTGAGCTTCCTAATTTATATTGTAAGTATACTACTATTTACTCTCATTGTTAGTAAGGCACAGTGTACTGTAATTTGATTATCATGGACTGCCGGCAGTGAGGAAGGATTCCACGGGCATGATTGATATTATGGGCGTGAGACCCATGGTTATATTTTAGTAATGACTTTGAGGGCATGCGTCCCTGACTTGATATGACTGTTATGTATTGTGTATTGTAGGTTGGCTATCATACATGTCTCCTGTTTTGTTTAGATCATATGATTTCATTCTGATGCTTATTGTTTCACATACTTGGTACATTCTTCGTCTTGACCTCCTTGAGGCTGCGTTCATCTGCGAGTTTAGGTACGCTGTTTGGTGATCGGCAGGTGTAGGACCCTGCTCAGAGTTTTTGGATAGATCCTTCTGTTCGGGAGTTTATCTTTTTGGTATAAGTTCTTTCAGTACAGGCTTTTGTACAGTTATGGGTACGGCGGGGCCTTGTCCCGTCATAGTTCAGTATAACTCTTAGAGGTCTGTATTCATATGTGGGATTGGACTCATGTACAGTGTAGTGTCTTTTTCATGTATATTATATGGCAGCCTTGTCGGCTTTGCCCTTGTACGTATGTTGGTTTTAAAAAAAAAAAGGGTGTTATTTAAATTCCGCAGTTTGCTTAGTTGTTAAGGTAGAAGGGTGCCCAGGTAGGGCACCAGTCACGAGCAGGGTTCGGGCGTGACATGCTCTGGTAGGTGAGGTGCAAATCTAGTCATTCTTTGAGATCGTCCACCCAGAGCTACCAAAGACCGCTGCCCGCCTTCGGCTGATATCTGTCGACCCGTCGGCCTCTCTGCTCCTCACACCCAAGTGCATGAGCCTGCATGTGGGCAATGTCCATGCGGTGAAGAGCTACGAGCAAGACTACGCCAAGTAGTCATAAAGCCCTGTGACGTAGCGGTGCACTCTGTCCTCCATATCTGCTACTAATGCAGGGACATACCGAGCCAACGAGTCGAATTCCACGTTGTACTCCCGAACTGTGCGCCCTCTCTGCCTCAGTGTCAAAAATCTGTCGGCGCGTGTTCTCCTCATCTGCGGAGGCAAGAAGTGCGTGAAATGCCTGCGAGAACTTCGTCCCCAAGCGGTGGCGCTGCTCCCGGGGCGGCTCCGTAGAATCAAACGATCGACTACTGGTATCACGCAGCCGATGTGAACCTAAGACCACTGACTCGGTCTCCGAAGCCTTGATCACTCTCATGATCCGCTGTAACTGTCGGATGAACTCCTGCGGATCATCCTCAGGCCTCGACCCATAGAACTCTGGCGGGCCGCAACTCAGAAAGTCTCGAAGTCTCAAACTATCCGACCTCGGGTGAACCACGGGTACTACTGGAACTGGAACTGCTGCATCCAGCCTATCCTCGTGCCTCACCATGACCCTGGCTAACAACTGGGCCATCTCCTTGTAACCCATCTCCTCTGCTCCAGGCTGTGGGACTGGAGGCTCAGGTGTCGTGGACTCAGTAGCCTCTGCTGCGGCTCTATACTCTGCTGGGGCTGGCGACGTCGTGGAACTCGCCGTCTGGGGTATCACCTCGGGTAAAGGTTGGGCCCTCGTGACCCTCTGTGTACTACTAGCAGCTCCCTCGGCTGCCTTGCCCTTCTGGGCCCGGATTGCCTTGCGTGGAGGCGTAACTGGTAAACAAAAGAAATTCGTCAGAGGGGTCCAACCTATAACACAACTCTAAAGCACGATCTCAGAGTGAGAAGAATGGAAACCAATCCTAAATGTCCTGCAGCCTCCTGATTATAGATGTGGTGCACAACACACCGATAATCAAGACTCTACTAGACACGGTCTGTAGACACTTTCCGAGGACTAAGCGCTCGATACCACTTTTGTCACGGCCGTTCGAGCGTGGTAGTGCCTGCGGGCACCCAGTAGACATACATCGAGTAACCGGAATATAAACTTGCAAACATGAAACGATGTAAAATAAACGATCTATTCAAAGAAAAGTTGCCTTTCGGCATGTATATAAATACCCAAAAGCGAGCAGTTACATCCCAACTTTACAACGAGGCTCTGGACTTCTGCAGAAGGTGTAAACACTATGGCGGGACGGGGCCCGTCATACCTGAATGTACAAAACATCTACAATACCGGGAGAACCATACCAAAAGTCGAGCCTCCGAGAAATGGAGCTCACGACACTGAGTAAAAGATCCTAAGAATGAGGATCTACCACACCTTTCCTTACCTGGCATGAACGCGGCCGAAGGAGGTCGATAACAGTACCAAGTATGTGAAATCAGAAATCTTGATATATATATAATTATAACATTTAAAAACCAATTCACAAATATGCGAAACAACCAAGTTAACTGCACATAGTGCCACATTATAAGCAAGAGCAAAAATAGACATAATGTAATCGGTCTTTTCTAGGCCGCTAATGATCGCAAGGCGATAGGCCCGCATGCCTCGATTATCGAGGGTAGCTAATCCTCGGCATCGCCTGGACTCCCGCACCGCGTAGCCCATAGCACCGCGTGAGGTATTCATCGCATCACATTCACTGGAACTCCGCTGACTCGCATAGGTCCCTGGACCCGCGTGAGGTATTCTCACATCGGGGCTTAACCCCGTCATAACAAGTCGGGAGGGTGAGTGATATAATACTAACACAACGGCTTATCGTTAAACAACATAAGCACAACAAGAATAACCTCCTTACACAAACATCACAAGAATCGAACACAACGGCTTATCGTTAAACAACATAAGCACAACAAGAATAACCTCCCTACACAAGCGTCACAAGATACTAACACACGTAGCATCATAACATGTTTATCAAACCAACTTACCATACCTTCAAACATCATTTCAAGCATTTGATAAACAAATAATTAAACCGTTTTTCTTATCTTTCTTAAGTCGTTATAGCTAACTTCCCATAAAGCTAGTATAACACTTAAACCTTTTTTTTATGAAAACCAAGTATCACTTTTCTCCAAAAATGATTCATAACTCTTTTGAAATATTCAAGATTCTTATTAATTAGAACTCAAGTCCAAAGACATCAAAGTAAAACCAAATTTAGTTTAACACACGTACGTCTACCGTACTATATATATTTCACAAATATCATGCTCAAAGGGATAGGAAGAATCACATACCTCCTCGGCTAAATCCACTTGCCAAGTCGGATATGTCGCGCGCAGAGTGTCAACCTATAATAGTCAAAACACGCCTATCAACTTCTAGTTTTACGTGGGATTCTTCTAAGTAAGATTCCTTTTAGTATACGAAAAATTGGGCAGCACTTCCCCCGTTTCTACTCAATTCTCCACCTTTATACAGGCCCGATAATAGTTACCAACATGCCATAAATAAGGCGCAATAATTCCGAAATTTAAAGAAGGGGATAACACGCCCAAATGGAACGCAATTAACAATCTCTCCTTCATAATAACAATAATTAAAGAAGGGGATAACACGCCCAAACGGAACGCGATTAACAATCTCTCCTTCATAACAATAATAACTAAAGAAGGGGATAACACGCCCAAACGGAACGCGATTAACAATCTCTCCTTCATAACAATAATAACTAAAGAAGGGGATAACACGCCCAAACGGAACGCGATTAACAATCTCTCCTTCATAACAATAATAACTAAATAAGGGGATAACACGCCCAAACGGAACGCGATTAACAATCTCTCCTTCATAACAATAATGTAAATACAGTCCAAAGTAAATACGGTCCAAAGTAAATACGGTCCAAAGTAGATACGGTCCAAAGTAGATACGGTCCTTAAGTTGGGGTCCTTGGCAAATTTTTACAATTTTACTTATCCAATTACTTCATTAGTCCTTCAACTTATATTCCAATCTTTATATAAGTCATAGTTTCTTTGTTGTTAACTTCTTAGTAAGTAATGGATACATTTTTACCATTTTAATGGCTAATATGCCAATTCTCCTTTTAATATCTTAACAAGATCCAAATATTTCCTTATTATATCATACTCCATAATATACTTTCAATATATGTATAATATCCAATATACATAATAATCTACTTCACAAAGAGGTTAAGGTTCATTACCTCAATAATAGCCCAACAATATCCAAAAACTTAAAGTCGTTCCAAGCAAGTCTTAGCTCCAAATATTTGTGTTCCAAACCATCACAAGTCACCTTTAGAAGTTCCTAACCAACTTCTATTCAAGAATTAACTCCAAAAAGTAAAGAACACTAAGGTTCCAAATAGCATGCTCTCGGCTTTAGTGAGGTTTTTGAGGCTAGGGGTGTGAAATCTTGTCTAACTCGTGGCTAATAATCTTCCTAACACATTAAGGAAGAACACTTATAAGTTTAAGAATTTTTGGACAACATTAGTGTCACGACCCGTTCCGGGCCAGTAATTGGTGCCTTACCCGGGCACCCAAGTAGTCATACATCAGAGAAAATCAGCGGAATATAAAAACAAGACATGAAACAATGTAAATTGAGGCACAGTTTATATCTGAGAAAATGTCGCCTTTCGGCATATATATATAAACAAAGCCCGGCAGTTACATCCCAACTGTACAATAGGACTACAGACCTCTAAGAAGATAAACAACTATGGAGGGACAGGGCCCCGCCATACCCTGAATGTACAAAACTATCTACAACAGCAGGGAGATCATACCCAAAAGTCGAGCCTCCGGAGAAGATGGAGCTCCTGACACCAAAGTACGGATCCTAAGGATGTGGATCTAGCACCTGATTTCACTGCGGCATGAACGCAGCTGGCGAGGTCGATACAACATGTACCAAGTATGTGAAAGCTGAAAGTACTTAAATGAAATCATATCATTTTAAAGCCAATTTTACAAATGTGTACAAAACAACCAATGTACG
Source organism: Przewalskia tangutica (assembly GCA_029844215.1). NCBI lineage: Eukaryota > Viridiplantae > Streptophyta > Magnoliopsida > Solanales > Solanaceae > Przewalskia > Przewalskia tangutica. Next base: position 42,006,493 of record CM056737.1, on the reverse strand, counting down.
CACATACCGCCACATCACAAACAAGAGTAATAAATAGGTAAAGCAGAATGTGTCTTTCTAGTCGCGAATGATCGAAGCAAGGCCAATCGCCCATAGTATCATTATGCGTGCCTAATCACGGACTCCGATCCGCATGGCCACTCACATAGGCCCGCGTGAGGTATTCCCGCGTCGAGGGTAGCTACTCTCGGCATCGTCCTGGACTCGTAGTCGTGGCCACATGCGCGTAGCCACAAGGACCGCACACTAACTGGAACTCTCGTAGCTCGCATGGGTCCCTAGACCCGCATGAGGTATTCTCGAATCATAGTCCTGCATCGCTGAGATATACCGCGTCGAGCGACTTAACCCCGGTATCATGTCAAGAGGTGAGTGATGTAATACTAACATAGCGCCACCGTTAAACAACATAAGCACAATAAGAATAACCTCTTATACAAGCGTTACAAGACACTAACACACATAGCATCATAATATGTCTACTCATCAAACCATCTTATTATACTTTACAGAAATCAATACAAGTCTTTCATAAACACATAAGTAAACTGTTCCTTTTCTCTTTCTTAAGTCGTTATACCTAACTTCACATAAAGCTAGTATAACTCTTAAGCCTTTTGTTTTAAAAACAAATATTCTTCTTCTTTCAAAAATGATTTATAATTCTTTTGAAAGAATTCAAGATTTTTATTATTTAGACTCAAGTCAAAAGGCGTCGAGTAAAACCATGTTCGATTAACACACGTACGTCTACCGTACTATATATATATTTTAAAATATCATGCTCAAGAGTATAGGAAGAATCACATACCTTCTCGGCGAAATCCACCTGCCAAGTCGAATATGTCGCGCGCAGAGTATCAACCTATAATAGTCAAATACGTCTATCAACGTCTAGAATACTCTGTAGGATAATCTAAGCAGAGGGTTCTCTATTCTACGGAAAATCGGGCAGCACTTCCCTACCCGGTAAACTATACAAGTCTACTGTAAATACAGTCCTATGTAAGTATAGTTCAATCTTCTTTAATACTTCAGATGTGATTACAGTTCAATTCTCTTCTGTAATACCCTTCTATGTATTTTATACTTATTTCTATACTTCTACAGTATGCAATCTCTAATTATGATAGAAGGATAAGATTATTTACCTCGATAAGCCCAATATTATCCAAGATATAAGTCGATCCTGAGCAAGGTTTAGCTCCTAATCACACGCTCAATCCGCTCGAAACCCTTGAAGTTTCTACACAACTTCTACTTTCTACTTCAACCAACTATGAAGTTTCATTAGGGTTTCGTTTAGTGACTATAGGAATATAAGGTAGTATTTAGGACTCTACGTATAGAGGTAACTTTTGGAAATACTATAAGGGATTGGCTAAGGTATTTTGGGGATAGTGACAATACTTGGAGAGTATTTCTACCAAGAGGGGTACTTGCCGAGACCACTAGGGAAGGGGAGAGGGTGTTTCGACAGCTCTGCAGAGGGGAATGAGGCTTGGACGAGAAGCTCACAAGGGAAGGAGATTTTTAGACTTGGAAAAAAATTTTTGGATTAAGAATTCTTCAACAAAGGGGTATTTATAGGACTTTCAAGGGTCAAGATTATGGCAAGTGGAGGGCAAGTGGAGGGTGTGGATTCACCCATGTGTCCTTATCCATCTACTACACAAAATATCCTACCTAACCTTGACTAATGCTCAAGGCCACAAAAATGTGCCAACCTTGCCCATGTTGCCGTCCACTTGAGGGTGACAAGTGTCACCCTCTCGTTGGTCCAAAATATTTCATCTCTCGGAAAAATCCGCAAAAATTATAAATGACATAGCCGTAATTTTCCCTACGCAAGTTTTGGAAAACGTTTCGTCGGAAAACAATTCGTTTAGTGGGTTGTGCACAAATTTTCGTCCCTATGCCTACTTTAAGGCTCAAACTTTTGTACGTACGCCCTTACGTACATACTATGGAAATACGGGGTATAACAATTAGGCTAAGGGAAGGGGTGATTGACGAGAGCAAGGAGAGAGGAAGGGAGAGGGAAATATTTTCAAGTCTTGAAATGTTCTAAGTGTGGAAGATTTTCATCAACTAAAGGGGTTTATATAGTACAACCAAGGGTTAGGATTGAAACATGTGTATGGTATAGATTTAGGATGTAGGTTCTTTTGTACACTTGTTCCACAAATGCCATGCAAGACCATGCAAGACTTTGACCATTTGACTTGCCCACAAATTGCACAAAACCGTCCACTATGTCATGCAAAACCATGCAAGAATTTTGGCCACTTGTCTTGCCCACTTGTCCACTAAATTTCGTCCAACATGGCCCAATCTAGGGGTGACACTTGTCGCCCTCCTATTGGTCCAAAATATTTAACTCTCGGAAAAAATTCCATAAAAATATCGAAACGTAAAAATTCCCTTCACAAGGTTCGGAATATTTTCCGTCGGAAAACAATTCTTTCATTATTACCCTAATTAGGGTTTATACATTCGTACGTACGTCCTTACATACATACTCCGGAACTATGGGGTATAACACATACAACTCATCATTTCCCAATTATCTCAAAATAAAACATAAGACCTTGGCGAGAATTCATTAATTGTTCCATACCTACCCGGTATCTAGTTAGTCCTTACCAACTCTTGGTAATGTAAAACCATTCTAGGCAACCCATAAATGACCCTCATACATAACTTCGTATAGTTGTATGTCACAATACCAACTATACTACAATCATTACCAACCTGGATACGCAATCCACATAGTCCTTCCTGGGTCACTGCTGCCTTTCTCATAGCTGCAATCAACATAACTCGTTGGGAGCGACCTAACGACACAGCTCTATTGCACGATCTCAGAGTGAGAAGAAGGGAAACCAATCCTAAATGTCCTGCAGCCTCCTGATTATAGATGTGGTGCACAACACACAGATAATCAAGACTACTAGACACGGTCTGTAGACACTTTTCGAGGACTAACTGCTCTGATACCACTTTTGTCACGACCCGACCCCGGGCCGCGACTGGTGCCCTACCTGGGCACCCTTCTATTCATACAACATAATAAACTGCGGAAGATAAAGAACATTTTTTTTTTATCAAAACTAAGGCCAAGCCGATAAGGCTGCCATAACATAAAAGTTACCCGAAAGGGTCTACACTGTTTAATAATGTAAAAACAACTCTAGCCATCCGGCCAGGATGAATACAGCACCTAAGATTTGGACAAACACATGGCCAGGACAAGTCCCCGCCGTACCACTGAATATACATAACCATGACGACAAGCTCGGAACATTGGAGTCGTCTCAAAATCTTGAACCAGATCCTAAGCTCGCGGATCCACAATCGTACCTAAACTGCGGACATGAACGCGGCCCGAAGAAGTCGATCTAACAGTGCGAATATGGAGCGGAAATAAAAATGCGATAAATAGATCATAACTGTACAAAAGAATGACAGGGGCAAGTATATAAAGTATATACCAGATCCTGCCGTGTCATTACCACTCATGAACTTAATTGCACATCATTATCTTTTCCATTCCATTAAGAGTTATAGCCAAATATTACGTACATACTTAGGAGAAATCATTAAGTTCATTACCATATAACATACTTATCTTTCATAACATAATCCGCCCTTTATGGAGGGACGATATACCTAGGTCCAATCTGGGACGCGATCAAGTCACATAAATATCAAAGCGTGCCCGTGGTATCCCCCATCACTGCCGACAGTCGTAGGTGTAACATATAACCATGTGACGCGCCCGAGGTATCCTACCTCACTTTCGACGTACACATACACAATACATATATATATCTCCTGCCCGTGGTATCCTACCTCACTTTCGGCGTACACATACACAATACATATATATATCTCCCATTCGTCCATATTATTCTGTAACCCTCGTGGGTCCCACAAAACATAAAATTCCTCGGGTGGGCCCCACGTGACCAACTCCATAAAAACAAATTTCCATAATGATAATACATTCCATAATCCTCAATTAATGCATTTTGAGAACCCAATTCTCCTCAACGAACATTTTTCCTTTCCGACGTTCGAAAGATTTTCCGTCGGAAAAACAATTCTTCCTTTCTGTTATACCCCGTATTTTCAGAATATGTACGTGAGGGCGTACGTACAAAAGTTTAAGCCTTAAGTAGGCAAAGGGACGAAATTGTGCACAACTAGTGAAAAGAATTGTTTTCCGACGAAACGTTTTCCGGACTTTGCGAAGGGAAAATTACGGTTGCAACATTTATATTTTTTTGCGGATTTTTCCGAGAGAAAAAATATTTTGGACCAACGAGAGGGCGACACTTGTCACCCTCAAGTGGGCGGGATGGTGGACGAATAGATGACACATTTTTGTGGCCAAAAACATTGGTCAAGGTTAGGTAGGATATTTTGTGATATTTGTGTGGTAGATAGATAAGGTGGGACCCACACAACACTTGTCCAAATCTCATCCATCCACTTGCTTTGATCTTGGCCATTGGTTTACCTATAAATACCCCTCAAGTGCAAGACTTATCCTTCATCCTCACTTGATAAATTCAAAGGCAAAAATCCTCTCCCCAGGGTAGTTTTAGTCAAAGTCCCACTCCCTTTGAGAGGCCCTCGTAGAACCCCCTCCTTCCTAAGTTGTTCTCGTGAAATACCCCACAGTAGAAAAGTATTCTCCAAGTGTTGTTACTATTCCAAAATACCTTGGCCCAAATACCTTGTAGTATTCCCAAAGTTACCTCTATACTAAAAACCCGAAAAATACTACTATACTTCCTTTAGTCACTAAACGAAACCCTGGGGAAAAATCTCCATAGTAGGTTGAAGTATTAAGTAGAAGTTGTGTAGAACTTCTAAGGGTTTCTTGGAGCATATTGGAGCGTACAGAATAGGAGCTAAACCTTGCTCAGGATCGACTTTTTAACTTGGATAATTGTGGGCTTATCGAGGTAAATACTCTTATCCTTCTATTGTAATTGGAAATTACATACTGTAGCAGTATAGAATTGAGTATAAGACGTATATAAGAATGGTATAAAAGAAGAGAACTGTGATTTACATGGGTGTATTCTGATGAACTTGTGTAGTTGGACGGGTAGGGAAGTGCTGCCCAATTTTCCATAAAATAAGGAATCTTGTATCTAGAATTATTCTACGGAGTAGTCTAGACGTTGATAGACTTATATGACCGTTATAGGTTGAAGTACTGCGAGTAGCGTATTCTACTCGAAGGGTGGAAAAGGCTAGCAGGATTACAGTACTTTGGAGCGTTTTGCTAATTGTCGGTAATCGTCGCGAGGTATGTGATTCTTCCTATCCTCTTGAGCATGATATTTTAAAAAGAATATATATATAGTACGGTAGACGTACGTGTGTTAACTGAACGTGGTTTTACTTCGATGTCTTTTGACTTGAGTTTTAAATAATAAGAATCTTGAAGTATTTCAAAAGAATTAAGAATAGTTTTTGAAAGAAGAGTAATACTTGGTTTTGAAAGTTTAAAAGTTATACTAGCTTTATGGGAAGTTAGGTATAACGACTTAAGAGAGATAAAAAGAATGGTTTATTGATTTTAGAAGTTAAGAGACTTGATCTTAAAAGATAAGAGACTTGACTTAATTGAATTGATATGAATGTTGTTAAAAAGTGTGAAACCTCATCGTGAGTAATGAGTACTTGGTTTTTAAAGAATAATGTTTCTTGATTTGGAAATGAGAATAAGTATCGAACGAACCACTGCAGCATTAATAAAGGAAAATGTATTGACAAATAAATAATTATATTAAAACCAGTAGAAACCTTCATCTGCATAGAAGCTAAGATAAGACAAAATTGTATAACATTTCCTAGATCATGGCTGCTTTAATAAGATTGTTATAAACAAGAATAACCTACTCACACATAAGGCATATGTTACTCAAATTGTTTTAAAAGAGAATTAAGTTAATAAGTGATTAAGACTATGAACTATGAAATCTTTCGAAAATAAGAGACGTGAATATTTGAAATTAGGCAAACTTGAACTTTGGAAAAGAATGTTGTTACTTGATTTTAAAAAGGAAAGTATGGAAGTTGTTTTGGTCTACTTAAAATGTTAGTCACTCTATTTTTATAATACGAGCATCGGGTGACCTTTGTAAAAGAAATGGATCTTTTAAGAAGAAGTTAACGTACGTAGTACTTTGGGGTTAAAACCTGGACTTTGGCATAAAATAAAAGTACCTTGAGTTGTGTGTAACATGCCTATGTTTGCGTGTGATAGCCTTGTTGTGCTAGTATTGTATTTCTATACCACCGCGTCTCTCGATGGAGGCGGCTGATTTGTTATGATCTTACTTGGGCGTCTGGCGGTGACGGAGGATTCCACAGTGCGCTTACGTTGATAGTGTTATTCCATGGACTAGCTCTCCGTGAGGTTTTCTTGATTCAGCTTTGGTATCACGGTAGTTGGCTCGTACTTGCCCGAAGTCGTGGTGATTCGGCTTTGGTATCGGTAGTTAGCCTTCGTACTTGCCCGTTCGGTTTAGTGGCGAAGTCTCGTGATCTGACGCGGTATCAGTAGTTAGCCTCGTACTTGCCGCGATCATTCGTGACCACGGCTTTGGTATCTGGTAGTTGGCTTTCGTGCCTTGACCGTATCGCCTTCGTGGTTTGGTTGTATAGTATTGTTAGTGCGGCTTTGGTATCGGTAGTTGGCTCTCGTACTTGCCGGCCGATTGATGATGCGGCTTTGGTATCGGTAGTTAGCCGTACTTGCCCGTGCGGTTTTATGACTCGGTGGGACACGGTGTTTATGTGTACTCCTTGGTGTTATTATATCATAGGCTGCGGCGGTGAGGAAGGTATTCCACGGGCATGATTGATGTTGAGCGTGAGACCCATAGTTATATTTGAGTGATGACTTTGAGCGCGAGTCCACGACTTACGTGTCGCTTATTTATTGTGGGTATGGTTTGGTTATCATACATGTCTCTGCTTTATCTGACTACTATGATTTCATTTCTGATATTTTCGATTTCACATACTTGGTACTGTTGTGCTTGACCTCCTTGAAGTGCGTTCATCTGCATGAGTAGGTACACCGATCGTTGATCCTCGCTCATGGGATCACGCAGTTCAGTATTAGGAAGCTCCGTTTCTCGGAGGCTTATCTTTGGTATAGTCCTGTCACATGTAGGTACTTGTACATTCGAGGTATGGCGAGGCCACTGTCGTCATGTTGTATAAAACTCTTAAGTGCATGAAATCTTGTTGTGGCGGGGTTTGTAAGGATGTAGCTGTTCAAGTTTTTAGTTATATATACAAGAAGGTAACCATTTGGTTGCTTTGTTTCTTATCATATCTCTTGTTTCATGTTTAAGTTTTTATTTCCGCTGATTTTCTCGATGTTGTATCACTAGGGTGCCAGGGTAAGGCACGATCCACGGCCGGATCGGTCGTGACAAAAGTGGTGGTATCAAGCGATTAATCCTCGAAAAGTGTCTGACCGTGTCTAGTAGAGTCTTGATTATCGATGTGTTGTGCACCACATCTATAATCGAGGAGGTGCGAGACATTTAGGATTGGTTTCCATTCTTCTAATTCGAGATCGTGCCTTAGAGCGTGTTATAAGTTGGACCTCTCGGCGTATTCCGTTTTTACGATTATGCCTCCGCGAGAAACCGGGCCCGGATGGGCAAGGCGAGAGATGCTAGTAGGATCTGAGAGAGTACAAGAAGCGCAGCCGTCATTACGAGATAAGCGCTTGACGGCGAGTTTTGCGGCCGCCAGCTAACAGAGTTTAGAGCGCAGCGGTGGCTGCCGAGACCATAAGACGAGCCTCGGTCCCGGCTGGAAGCGAGGAGTTAAGTACAAAGAGATGGCCCGATTATTGGCGGAGATAGTGGCAAGGCACGAGGATAAGCCGATCTGGCGATTCCGATGCCGTAGTACCGTAGTTCACCCAGAGCGGATAGTTTGAGGCTGCGGGACTTTACGAGTTGCAGCCCGATGTTTTATGGATCGAGGCACGAGGATGATCCGCGAGTTCATCAAGCGATTCTGACGGATCATGAGAGTGATCAAGGCTTCGGAGACCGAGTCAGTGGTCTTAGGTTCACATCGGCTGCGTGATACCACAGTCGACTGGTTTGATTCGTGGGAGCTGTCCCGGGGGGGAGCATACGCCTCTAGCTATTTGGGACGAGTTCTCAGAGGCATTTCTTGCACATTTCTTGCCTCCACAGATGAGGAGGGTGTTACACCCCGTATTTCCGGAGTATGTACGTGAGGATGTACGTACGTTTGTACAAACCCTAATTAGGTTAAGAATGAGATTGTAAGCTTTCGACGGAAAAGATTCCGAACCTTGTGAAGGAAATTCTACGTTTTTAATATTTTAACCGACACAGATTTTTCCGAGAGACGAAATATTTTGGACCAACGGGAGGGCGACATGTGTCACCCTTAGTTGGCATGGGATTGGACGAAAAATGGGGCCTAGTGGACAAGTCAATTGGTCAAGTCTTGCAAGACATTTTTGGGTAGTGGGAGTAGGTAAGGTTGGACGTTTTTCTTGTGCTAGTGGAGTCCACATGGCTCTTTGTTGTGGTGAGCATGTGTTCCAATATTGTGGTGGACATATGTCCAATTATTGTGGGAGACACTTGGTTGGAAGACCTCATCTTTCACATGGATCCTAATCCCAACCCTCCACTTGTTTTAATCTTGTCCCTTGAGTGTTCTATAAATACCCCCCCTTGAGTGAAGACTTCTTCATCCACTCCACACTTTCTAAGTCTCAAAATCCTCTCCCTTGTAGTAGTGTTCTCGTCCCAACTCCCTCCCCCCTTCCTAGTGGCTTTGGCCGAACCCCCCCCCCCCCCTTTGTAGAAAGTTGCCTTCTAGTATAGTTACTATTCCAAAATACCCTAGCCCCAAATCCCTTATAGTATTTAAGTAGAAGTTGTTTAGAAACTTCTAAGGGGTTCTTGGAGCTTTCGGAGCGCGCAATTAGGAGCTAAACCTTGCTCAGGATCGACATTTAACTTGGATAATTTTTGGGCTTATCGAGGTAAACACTCTTGTCCTTCTATTGTAATTGAAGATTACATATAAGAATAGTTAAGAGTTGATTATAATATATATAAGGATATAAAAGAATAGAATTGGACTGTAATCACAGTAGAAGGGTATAAAAGAAGAAGAATTGAACTGTACTTACATAGGACTGTATCTACAGTAGACTTGAGTAGTTTGACGGGTAGGGAACCCTCTTCTTAGAATATTCTACAGTATAGTCTAGACGTTGATAGACGTATTTGACTATTATAGGTTGATACTCTGCGCGCGACATATTCGACTTGGCAGGTGGATTTCGCCGAGGAGGTATGTGATTCTTCCTATCCTCTTAAGCATGATATTTTAAAGTATATATATATAGTGCGGTAGGCGTCGTGTGTTAGCGAACATGGTTTTACTTGACGTCTTTTGACTTGAGTCTAAATAATAAGAAACTTGAAGTATTTCAAAAGAATTATGAATCATTTTTTAAAGAAGAGTAATACTTGATTTTTAAACAGAAAGCTTAAGAGTTATACTAGCTTTATGGGAAGTTAGGTATAACGACTTAAGAAAGATAAAAGGAACGGTTTTACTTATTTGTTTATGAAAATCTTGTATTGATTTCTGCAAAGTGTAGTAAGATGGTTTGGTAAGTAAACTGTTATACCCCGTATTTCCAGAGTATGTACGTAAGGGAATACGTACAAAAAAGTTTAGCCTTAAAGATTAGGCTTGGACGATTTTTTTTTGGGAACAACTCACAAAACGAATAGTTTTCCGACGAAACGTTTCCACAGCTTTCGTAGGGTAAATTCCGGCTATGCCATTTCTAATTTTTGCGGATTTTTCCGAGAGACGTAACATTTTGGACCAGCGGGAGGCGACACTTGTCACCTCCGATTGATGGACTTGAAATCGTCCATTTGGGCGATTTGGACATAGAAACACGTTTTTGTGCCTTGTGCACAAGTCAAGGAGTTAGTAGGATATTTGTGTATAGTTAATCCTCACCCTACACTTGCCTTGCACTTGTCTTAATCTTGGCCATTGGTTGGCCACTTCTTGACCTATAAATACCCCGCCCAGAGATGAAGAGTTCTTCATCCACAAATCTTTCAAGTCTTGAAAATCCTCTCCTCTCCCTTTGTAGCTCTTCTCGTCAACACTCCTCCCCTCCCCTTGTGAAGGCCTTGGCGAATACCCCACTAGCCTAGCCAAAATCTACCCCTCTTGGTAGAAAAGTTGTCTTCTAGTATTGTTATAATGCCCAAAATACCTAGCCCAAATACCTTAGTACTTAGTAGAAGTTGTGAAGAACTTCTAAGGTTTCCTTAGAGCATACAACTTAGGAGCAAAACCTTGCTCAGTAGCGACTTTTCTAGGATATTATTGGGCTTACCGGGTAACTAATCCTAACCCTCTTTTGAATTAGAGAATACTTCTGTAGTAGTATTAGAATAAGTATTAAATACTTAGAAGAATATCACGAATAGAATTGAGCTGTTACCACGTAGAAGGGTTTAAAGAAGAATAATCAAAGCAGACTTACATAGAATTTGTTTTCCTGATGAACTTATATAACTCACCGGTAGGGAAGTGTTGCCCACTTTCCGTAGAATTGTGAACCCTCTGTTTAGAATGACCTTTAGAGTAGTCTTTGATAGATATCTGTGACTATTATAGGTGACTCTGTGCGACATATTGACTTCGGCGGTGGTTTTATTTGAGAAGGTATGTGATTCTTCCTAAAGCATGATATTTTTACAATATATATATAGTACGGTAGACGTACATGTGTTAACTAAAATATAACTACGGCAATGTCTTTGACTTAAGCCTGAATAATACTTACGGCAATGCCTCACGGCTTAAGCCTGAATAATAAAGATCAGAAAGCATTTCAAAGAATCTTGAATCATTTTTATGAAGAGAACTAATTGGTTTTAAGCGAAGCTTAAGAGTTATACTAGCCTTATGGGAAGTTAAGTATAACCACTTAAGATTGATAGCAACTTGATTTGCCTATGTGTTTATAACGGACTTATATTGAATTGTGAAAAGAATAATAAGATGGTTTGATAGTAGACATGATATGATGCTATGTGTGTTAGTGTCTTGTAACGTTTGTGAAAAAGAGTATTTCTTGTTGTGCTTATGTTGTTTAAAGATAAGCTGCTATGTTAGTGTACCATCACTCACCTCTTGAGATGATACCGGGGGTTAAGCGCCCTCCGTCTGGGGTAGACTCGGTGATGCAGGACCATGATTCGAGAATACCTCATGCGGGTCCGGGGGCCTATGCGGGCTCACGAGTTCCGGTTAGTATGCGGGGTTATGCCTCATGCGGTCTATGTGGCCATGCGGACAGCGAGTCGGGGCGATGCAGGAGTAGCTACCTCGATGCGGGGTTATACCTCATGCGGGCCCGTGAGTGGCCTATGCGGACTCGGGAGTCGAGTTAGGCTTGCGAGTGATAATCTGAGCGAGTGGCCTGCTTGAATCATTCGCGACCTAGAAAAGACCTATTCTGATTTACCTATTGTTGCTCTTGTTTGTGATGTGGCACTATGCGGTTCCTTCGTTGTTTCATACATACTTGCAAAGCGTCTTTAAAATGATATGTTTCATTTAAGTATTTCTGATTTCATATACTTAGTACTGTTGTCTTGACCTCCTTGAAGCTGCGTTCATGCGCAGTAAGAGCGGCAGTGCTAGATCCACATTCTTAGGATCTACGTTGGTGTCGGGAGCTCCGTCTTTTCCGAGGCTCTACTTTTGGGTATGATCTCACTGTTGTAGATAGTTTTGTCTGATCGGGGTATGGCGGGGCCTGTCCGCCATAGTTGTATATTTCCTTAGAGTTTGTAGTCATGTTATGCGATGTCGGATGTAGCGCTAAACCATGTTTATATATGTATCTTAAAGCGATGTTCTCTCACATAAAGCGTGTCTTATTTTATAAAGCTGTTTCATGTCTTACTTTATATTTCAGATTACTCGATGTATGACTACTTGGGTGCCGGTAAGGCACGATCCACGAACCGGGCAGTCGTGACAAAAGTGGTATCGAGCGATTAATCCTCGGAAAGTGTCTGAACCGTATCTAGTAGAGTCTTGATTATCGGTATGTTGTGCACCACACCAATAATCGGAGGCTATAGGATATTTAGGTTTGGTTTCCATTGTTCTCATTATGAGATAGTGCTTTAGAGCTGTGTTATAGGTTGGACCTCTCTAACTTATTCCTTTCACTTATGTGATTATGCCTCCACGTAAGGCAACCGGGCCCGAAGGGCAAGCGTGGAGGCGCTAGCGGACACCCAGTCACGAGGGCTCGAGCCCGGTCTATACGAGCAGCGAGTTCTATGACGCCGCCAGGCCCAGCGAGACCACAGTACCACGCCTCGTCCCACGGCACAGGCGGAGGTTAGGGTACAAGGAGATAGCCCGACTTTTAGCTAAAGTTGTGGCCCGTCTGAGAAAGCTGAATCGGCGATTCGATTCAGCTCAGCCGCGGCCGCACCGTGGTACACCGGCGAATAGTTTGAGTGCGAATTTCTTGAGTTAGCCGCCCGAGTTTTCGGTCGAGGCGGGAGGATGATCCGCGAGTTCATCCGTCGGCCTGAAGGATCGTGAGGGTGATCAAGGCCTCGAGGCAGTCTGTGACGCCGGTTGCGTCGGTGCGTGATACGCGATCGATTGGTTTGATTCATGGGAGTTATCCGGGAAACCGCGTCGGCTACTTGGGATGAGTTCTCGGAGGCTTTCCTCGCTCACTTCTTGCCTCCGCGGATGAGGAGGCGCGGGTGATAGATTTTTACTCGAGGCGGAGAGGGGCCTTTGTCGGGAAGTACAATGTCGAGTTTGATTCATTGGCTCGATATGTCCCGGCATTGGTAGCGAGATATGGAGGATAGGGTACACCGCTATGTCGCGGGCTGAACGACTATATGGCGAGTCGTATGCGGGGTTTCTCTCAGTAGGGTATGGATATTACCGCACGCGAGCTCACGCCCTTGGATGCGAGGCGCGAGGTCGACGAGTGGGCGGACAGCGGCGAAGAAGAAGGCGGGGCGGGAGGGTCTTCGGTGGTTATCGTGGTGGCGGCCTCGGCGATCTAGGTCGCACCACGGCCCGGCTCGAGCACTCTGCACCGTCCTCGGCCTGACCCGAGTTTTGAGGCGGACGGGGCCCGGGGCTTGAGCGTCGAGTAGCGAAGTGCGGCGATCGGGACCACCCGGTGTGGCGATCGGTAGATCCATTACGGGAAGTGTGGTACTACTTTTGGAGCTTATTACGATTGTGGCCGCGGTCACTTTGCGGCTGTCGGCCGAAGCGTGGCAACGGTGGTAGGCTCGGCCCGTGTTACATTGCGCCATCATCTCCTCTGATTACTCGCCCGGAGGCGAGTGCTCATGGGTCAGCGGTCGCGGCAGGTCGTGGCTCGGGTCGATTCGCGGTCCTCGAACGCATTTATGTTTAATCCGGTAAGCGAGGATCGAGGCCTCACCGATGTCGTCAGTACCTTATCGGTTTACGGGTTTGATGTTTATGCCTTGATAGATCGGGTTCTACCTGTCCTATATATCTCCGCTTGTTGCTAGTAGGATAGGGATAGATCACGAATCCATAGACCGCTTTCGAGGTAGCTACGCGATGGTGATTCGGTGGTAGCTCGGCGGGTATATAGAGCTTGTCTGTGATCATTTACTGATCGTCGGACCTAGCGACTTGATAGAGTTGGAGATGATTGACCGGCGTGATTATGGGGATGGATTGGCTAGCTTCTTTACGCCAATGTAAGCTATGAGAGAGAAAGTAATGCAGTTCCAGTTTCGGAGGCCGGTTGTTGAGTGGGAGAGCACGGTATCGCCAGGGGTAGGTTTATTTCTACCTCAAAGGCTAGGAAGATGGTGCGAAGGGTATATCTACCATCTCGTTGGTGTTTGATCTGACTGCGGTACCAGATTTTGATCGATTCCGATGGTCGGAAGTTCCCGGACGTGTTTCGGATGACCTCCGGTATCCTCCCGAGGAGATTGAGTTTTGTATTGACATATTGCCAGACACTCGGCCTATTTCCATTCCGCCATACAGAATGGCACCTGCCGAGTTGAGAGAGTTGAAGGATCAGCTTAGAGATTTGCTGGAGAAGGGCTTCATCGAGCCTGAGTGTTTCTCCAGGGGCGCGGTATTGTTCGTGAAGAAGAAGGGCGGGGCGGCTGCGCATGTGTGTTGATTACTGAGCGGTGAACAAGGTGACCATTAAAACGAATACCCCCTTCCCGGGATTGATGATTTGTTCGACGGTTGCGAGTGCGAGATGTTTCTCGAGATTGATCTGCGATCGGGCTATCATCGGTGCGAGTCAGAGAGGTGGATGTCCACAGATGCGATACGGACGTGCGGGCATTATGAGTTCGGGTCATGTCTTTTGGGTTGACGATGCTCGTGGTATTCATGGATTTGATGAACCGAGTGTTCAAACCATTTTTGAACCACGTTTGTGATAGTGTTCATTGATGATATCTTGGTTTATTCTCGCTCAGGCGGGAGCATGCGGAGCATTTGAGAAGCTGTCTTGTGGTTCTCGAGACCAGATTATGCGCCAAGTTTTCCAAATGTGAGTTTTGGTTGACTTGATGGCGTTTCTTGGGAATATTGTCGGGGCGGATGGCATTCGAGTTGTCTGGCCAAGATCGGCGATCGAGACTTGGCCTGACCTACTACTCAAGCAGAGGTTCGCGATTTTACGGGCCTTGCGAGGATATTATCGGTTCGTAGAAGTTTGCTTCTATCTACGCACCATTGACTAGGTGACTCGAGAAAGCGGCCAAGTTTGATGGTGATGCTTGTGGCGGGGTTTCGATTCTTTGAAAAGAGGTAGCGGCCGCCCGTTCTTACTCTTCGGAGGGTCGGATGGTTATATGCGTGTATTGTGATGCGTCGGGCATCGGGTTGGGATGTGTTGATGCAGCATGGCGGGGTTATAGCATATGCGTCGACAGTGAAAAACACGGAGAACTACCCACCCGTGATTTGGAGTTAGCGGTAGTGATTCACGCTTTGAAGATCTGGAGGCACTATTTGTATGGGGTTCACGTGGATATTTATACAGACCACAAGAGCCTCGGTATATCTTGACGAGAGGAGTCGAACTTACGGCGAGAGGCGGTGGTTAGAGTTGCTTAAGGATTACGATGTTGATATCCTGTACCACGGGGAAGGCCAATGTTGTGGCGGATGCCTTAGTCGTAGGTCGATGGGAGCCTATCGGATGTGCGGCTAGAGAGGAGGGACATGGTTCGTGATTTGCATCGATTAGCGAGCCTTGGTGTCGTTTGATTGATTCGATAGCGATGGGGTTAGAGTTCGTGAGGTTGCGAGTCTTCCGTACGTCGAGGAGGTGAAGAGGCAGCGATTCGAGATCGGCTTTGATTCGATATCGTGATACAGCTCTTTGTGAGAAGGGTCCTTTTGAGGTAGCACGATGGGGTGCTAAGGTTTGAAGCGGTGTGTGTTCGGATGTTTGGGACTTGGCGAGTTCTTGGGAAGCACACATCACCGTTACTCTATCCATCAAAGTCGACCAAGATGTCGGCGACCTTAGATCGTGTATTGGTGGGATGACTTGAAGAGGGGCGTTGCGAGTTCGTAGCTCGGTGCGTGTTGTCGGCGGTGAAGGTAGAGCACGAGAGACGGTGGTTTATTCTGACGATTGAGATCCGACGGAAGTGGGAGGTAATCAACATGGACTTCATCACGGGATTACCTCGCACTCGGAGGAGACATGATTCTATATGGGTTATCGTCGACGGTGGCGAAGTCGCCCACTTTCTTCCGTCAGATGACTTTTTCGGTGAGATTATGCGGACTTTATATCGAGAAGGTCGTCGGTGCGTGGAGTCCTACTTGATCATATCGAGCAGAGGCCCGGTTCTGGCTAGCTTACGGAGGTCCTTCGAGAGGGTTTAGGGGCGGTGAGCACGAGTCGTGCATTTCATCCACAGCGAGCGAGACGAGGCGAGCGCACTATCCGGACTCTTGAGGATATCTTTGCGAGCTTTGTGTTATTGACCGATGGTAGTTGGGAGGATCATTTGCCTCTAGTTGAGTTCGCGTATAATAATAGCTACCACTCCGGTATTGGATGGCGCCTTATGAGGCCTTGTATGGGAGAAGTGCGAGATCACCTATAGGTTGGTTCGATGTGGGCGAGTGCGGCTAGTAGGACCAGATTTGATACGACGATGGATAAAGGTGAAGCTTATCCGAGGCGGCTAATGACTCGAGTCGACATAAGTCGTATCACGGATCATCGTCGTCGGCATCTTGAGTTCGAGGTTCATGATTGGGTTTTCCTAAAGGTGTCACCCATGAAGGGTGTGATGAGATTCGGGAAGAAGGGAAACTCCCTAGGTACATTGGGCGTTTAGTTGTCGCGAGGTAAGGCAAGGTTGCCTATGAGTTGAATCTGCCGTCCGATCTGGGCGGTGCATCCGGTTTTCACGTATCTATCTTTGAGAGATGTATCGAGGATCCATCTAGGGTACACCCGATTGCGATGTCGGTGACCAGGGGTTATCGTATGAGAGATTCCCATAGCGATAATCGATCGTCGGGTTAGGCGTCTGCGGACGAGGCGTGGCTTCCGTCAAAGTCTTGTGGCGGAACGAGCTCGGGGAGAGATGACGTGGGAAGCCGAGGAGGATATGAGGCGAAGTATCCTCACCTATTCCCCACACCTCCGTAATTCATTTCCTACTTGTAAATTTTCATTATCGTTTATGCCTAAGTGTTGTTTTGTGGCGCGTGTGGCGTTTTGCAAGCTGTTTAAGTTATGAAGAATCTTATCGTTAAGCGTCTTGGGAAGGAGCATTCGGACGAATGTTTCTAAGGGGAGAATGTTATACCCGTATTTCCGGTAGTATGCGTGGGAATACGTACAAAAGTTTAGCCAAGATTAGGCTTGGGCGATTTTTTGGGAACAACTCACAAAGCGAATAGTTTTCGACGAAGCGTTTCCACGACTTTCGTAGGGTAAATTCCGGCTATGCCATTTCTAATTTTGCGGATTTTTCGAAGGCGTAACATTTTGGACCAACGGGAGGCGACACTTGTCACCCTCGATTGATGGACTTGAAATCGTCCATTTGGACGATTTGGACATAGAAACACGTTTTTGTGCCTTGTGCACAAGTCAAGGAGTTGGTAGGATATTTGTGTATAGTTAATCCTCACCCTACACTTGCCTTGCACTTGTCTTAATCTTGGCCATTGGTTGGCCACTTCTTGACCTATAAATACCCCAGAGATGAAGAGTTCTTCATCCACAAATCTTTCCAAGTCTTGAAAATCCTCTCCTCTCCCTTTGTAGCTCTTCTCGTCCCACACTCCCCCCCTCCCTTGTGAAGGCCCTTGGCGAATACCCCCACTGCCTAGCCAAAATCTACCCCCTCCTTGGTAGAAAAGTTGTCTTCTAGTATTGTTATAATGCCCAAAATACCCTAGCCCAAATACCTTAGTACTTAGTAGAAGTTGTGAAGAACTTCTAAGGTTTCCTTGGAGCATACAACTTAGGAGCAAAACCTTGCTCAGGCGCGACTTTTTCTAGGATATTATTGGGCTTACCGAGGTAACTAATCCTAACCCTCTTTTGAATTAGAGAATACTTACTGTAGTAGTATTAGAATAAGTATTAAATACTTAGAAGAATATCATCAGAATAGAATTGAACTGTTACCACAGTAGAAGGGTTTAAAAGAAGAATAATCAAAGCATACTTACATGGGATTTGTTTCACGATGAACTTATATAACTCACCGGGTAGGGAAGTGCTGCCCGACTTTCCGTAGAATTGTGAACCCTCTGTTTAGAATGACCTTCAGAGTAGTCTTTGATAGATATCTGTGACTATTATAGGCTGACTCTCTGCGCGCGACATATTCAACTCGGCAGGTGGTTTTCGCTGAGAAGGTATGTGATTCTTCCTAAAGCATGATATTTTTACAATATATATATAGTACGGTAGACGTACATGTGTTAACTAAAATATAACTACGGCAATGTCTTTGACTTAAGCCTGAATAATACTTACGGCAATGCCTCACGGCTTAAGCCTGAATAATAAAGATCTGAAAGCATTTCAAAAGAATACTGAATCATTTTTTTAACAGAAGAGAACTAATTGGTTTTTAAACAGAAGCTTAAGAGTTATACTAGCCTTATGGGAAGTTAAGTATAACCACTTAAGATTGATAACAGAAACAGTTTGCCTATGTGTTTATAACAGACTTATATTGAATTGTGAAAAGAATAATAATATGGTTTGATAGTAGACATGATATGATGCTATGTGTGTTAGTGTCTTGTAACGTTTGTGAAAAAGAGTATTTCTTGTTGTGCTTATGTTGTTTAAATATAAGCTGTTATGTTAGTGTACCATCACTCACCTCTTGAGATGATCACAGGGGTTGGCGCCCTCCGTCACGGGGTAGACTCGGTGATGCAGGACCATGATTCGAGAATACCTCATGCGGGTCCAGGGGGCCTATGCGGAGCTACGAGAGTTCCAGGTTAGTATGCGGGGTTATGCCTCATGCGGTCTATGTGGCCATGCGGACAACGAGTCCAGGATGATGCCGAGGAGTAGCTACCCTCGATGCGGGGTTATACCTCATGCGGGCCCATGTGAGTGGCCTATGCGGACTCCGGGAGTCCAGGATTAGGCTTGCAGAGTGATAATACGGGCGAGTGGCCCTGCTTCGATCATTCGCAGCCTAGAAAAGACCTATTACAGTTTACCTATTGTTGCTCTTGTTTATGATGTGCACTATGCGGGTTCCTTAGTTGTTTCATACATACTTGCAAAGCTGTCTTTAAAATGATATGTTTCATTTAAGTATTTCTGATTTCATATACTTAGTACTGTTATTGACCTCCTTGGGGCTGCGTTCATGCTGCAGGTAAGGGCAAGCAGGTGCTAGATCCACATTCTTAGGATCTCTACGTTGGTGTCGGGAGCTCCGTCTTTTGGAGGCTCTACTTTTGGGTATGATCTCCTGTTGTAGATAGTTTTATGCGATCGGTATGGCGGGGCCCGTCGCCATAGTTGTATATTTCCTTAGAAGTGCGTAGTCGTATTTATGCGATTAGTCGGATGTAGCGCTAAACCATGTTTATATATGTATGCCGAAAGGCGATGTTCTCTCACATAAACTGTGTCTTATTTTATAAACTGTTTCATGTCTTACTTTATATTTCCGCTGATTACTCTGATGTATGACTACTTGGGTGCCCCGGTAAGGCACCAGTCACGGGCCCCGGAACGGGTCGTGACATAAACATATTATGATGCTACGCGTGTTAGTGTCTTGTGATGTTGTGTAAGGGGGTTATTCTTGTTGTGCTTACGTTGTTAAACGTTAAGAGCGTTGTACTGTTATTATATCACATACCCCCTTGACTTGTAATACCGAGGGCTTGCCACCCTTGATGCGGGTCTATCGGCTATGCGATGCGTGTGACTATCGCGGGTGCGGGAGTTCCGGAGTTGATCATTAGGGTGTATTATCCGTCGCGAGGATGCCTCATCGGTCTTTGTGACTATGCGGTCTATGTGACTATGCGGTTTGCGAAGTCGAGGAGGTACGAGTTAGCTACCGTCACGAGAATACCTCATGCGGGTCTATGCGCGACCTATGCGGGTGCGGGAATGTTATACCCGTATTTTGAGTATATGCGTGAGGGCGTGCGTCAAAAGTTTAGCCTTAGTTAGGCACTTTGGGCGAAATGTTTGTGCACAACTCACTAAAAGAATCGTTTTTCGAAACGTTTTACAAAACTGCGAAGGGAAAATTACGGCTATGTCATTTATATTTTTGCGGATTTTTCAGAGGCGAAATATTTTGGACAACGAGAGGCGACACTTGTCACCTCTAATTGGCGGATGTGTGAAGCGGTAATGAGGCGATTTGGAGGGCTTGGAGTAGGTAGGATATTTGTGATATTTTGTGTGGTAGTTGGATAAGGTACACGTGGAGGAATCCTCATCCTACACTTTGCATGCACTTGGCTTCATCTTGGCCATTGGTTGGCCTATAAATATTCCCTAACTCAAGGTTTTCTTCATCCACAAATCACTCTCAAGTCTTGAAAATCCTCCTCTCCCTTGTGAGATTTTCGTCCAAGCCTCCTCTCCCCACAAGTGAAGCTTAGCCAAACAACTCCTCTTCAGCCCTAGCCGAAACCCCTGCCCTTGGTAGATAGTGTCTTCCAAATACCCTAGCCTAATTCCTTATTGTATTTAAGTAGAAGTTGTTGGAAACTTCTAAGGGTTCTTGGAGCTATCAGAGCGTGCAATTAGGAGCTAAACCTTGCTCAGGATCGACGTTTATACTTGGATAATTTTGGGCTTGTCGAGGTAAATACTCTTGTCCTTCTATTGTAATTGGATATTACATATAAGAATAGCTAAGACTTGAGTATAAGATACTTAGAAGGGTATTAAAGAAAGAATTGAACTGTTATCACAGTAGAAGGGTATAAAAGAAGAATAATTGGTATCTTTACATGGGAATTTGTTTTCTGATGAACTTGAGTAGCTTGACGGGTAGGAAGTGTTGCCCAATTTTCCGTAGAATAGAGAACCCTCTGCTTAGAACTGTTTACAAGAATAGTCTAGACGTTGATAGACGTATTTGACTATATAGGCTTGATTCTCTGCGCACGACATATTCGACTTGCAGGTGGATTTCGCCGAGAAGGTATGTGATTCTTCCTATACTCTTGAGCATGATATTTTAAGAATATATATAGTACGGTGAGCGTCGTGTGTTAAGCGAGCGTAGTATTACGACAATGTCTTTTGACGTAAGCCTCTATAATAAGAATCTTTAAGTATATCAAAATAATTATGAATCATTTAAAAAAAAAAGAGTAATACTGGATTTTTAAACAGAAAGCTTAATAGTTATACTAGCTTTATGGGAAGTTAGGTATAACGACTTAAGAAAGATAAAAGGCGGTTTACTTATTTGTTTATGAAAATCTTGTATTGACTTACGCAAATTGTAGTAAGATGGTTTGATAAGTAAACATGTTATGATACTACGTGTGTTAGTGTCTTATGACGTTATTCTTGTTGCTTACGTTGTTAAGCGTTAAGACCGTTATCTTTGTTATTATATCACATACCCTTGACTTGTTATCACAGGGCTTGCCACCCTTGATGCGGGTCTATCGGCCTATGCGGTGCATTGTGACTATGCGGGCTGCGGGAGTTCGATTGATCATTCGGTGTTTTAGCCCGATCACGGGGATGCCTATGCGATGCAATGACTATGCGGTCTATCGAGACTATGCGGTGCGGAGTCGAGGAGAATGCAGGGGTTAGCTACCCCGATGCGAGAATACCTCATGCGAGTGCAATGTGTGACCTATGCGGACTGCGGAAGTCGAGGATTAGGCGCATAATGATACTATGGGCGATTGGCCTTGCCGATCATTCGCGGCCTAGAAAAGACACATTACGATTTACTATTATTGTTCTTGTTTGTGATATGACACTATGTGCATTGAAGCGATTGTATTTGCAAATGGTTTTAAATACTTTGATTTCATTTAAGTACTTTCTGATTTCACATACTTGGTACTGTTGTGCTTGACCTCCTTCGGCCGCGTTCATGCCGCAGTAAGGGCAAGCAGTGCTAGATCCACATCATAGGATCTTTTTGCTTTGGTGTCGAGAGCTCCATCTTCTCCGAGGCTCGACTTTTGGGTATGATCTCCCGTTGTTGTATATAGTTTTGTACATTCAGGTATGGCGGGGCCCGTCCGCCATAGTTGTTATCTTCTTAAGTGCAGTAGTCCTATTGTAAAGTTGGGATGTAGCAAAACTATGTTTATATATATATCGAAAGCGACATTTTCTCACATAAAGCGTGTCTCATTTTACAAGCTGTTTTATGTCTTGTTTTATATTCCAGATTACTCGATGTATGACTACTTGGGTGCCGGGTAAGGCACGATCCACGAACCGGGCAGGTCGTGACAAAAGTGGTATCAGAGCAGTTAATCCTCGGAAAGTGTCTACAGACCGTATCTAGTAGAGTCTTGATTATCGGTGTGTTGTGCACCACACCAATAATCAGGAGGCTATAGGATATTTAGGATTGGTTTCCTTTCTTCTCACTCTGAGATCGTGCCTTAGAGCTGTGTTATAAGTTGGACCCCTCTAACGTATTCCTTTTACATGCTGATTATGCCTCGCGTAAAACCCGGGCCGAGAAGGGCAAAGCGGTAGGGAGGCTGCTAGTAGGACAAGAGTCACGAGGGCTCGAGGCCCGATCTATGCAGGCAGCGAGTTCCATGGCGCCGCCCGGCCCGAGACCACAGTACCGCGCCTCATGTCCCACGGCACAGGCGGAAGAGTTAAGTACAAGGAGATGGCCCGGCTATTGGCGAGGATCGTGGAGCATGAGGGCAGTGGATCAGCGGTTCGATTCGGCCCTAGTAGTACCGTGGTTCACCGAGGCGAATAGTTTGAGGCTCAGATTTCTGAGTTGTAGCCCGCGAGTTTTACGGGTCGAGGCGGAGGATGATCTGCGGGAGTTCATCCGTCGATTCTGAGATTATGAGAGTGATCGGGGCGTCGGAGACCGAGTCCGTGATCTTGGTTCGCGTCGGTGTGTGATACCGCGATCGATTGGTTTGATTCGTGGGAGTTATCCGGGAAACACGCATCCCCGGCTACTTGGGATGTGTTCTCGGAGGCTTTTCTCACTCACTTCTTGCCTCGCGGATGAGGAGGCACGGTACAGATTTTTTCTTCTTGAGGCGAGAGGCGCCAATTAGGGTGTCAACGTCGAGTTCGATTCTTTGGCTCGATATGTCCACTGTATTGGTAGCGGATATGGAGGGCGAGTGCATCTACGTCAGGCTAGATGATTATATGGCGAGTCTTGTGCGGGTGTGGCTCTTGACCGGCATGGACATTACGCATGCGAGCTCATGCACGCTTGGATCACGAGGCGTAGAGACCGGCAGTCGACGGATATCATCGATAGAAGAAGGCCAAGACGGCGGTTCTTTTGGTAGTTCTTGGGGTGGGCGGCCTCGGCGACGTCTAGATTTGCGCCACGGCCGGCTCGAGCACTCTACATCGTTTCGGTGCGGCGAGCATTGAGGCGGTCGGGGCCGGGACTTGAACTTCGAGGTAGCAGGTGCTAACCGATCGAGGTCTGCTCAGTGTGTCCGTTGTGGTAGATTCCATTCAGGGAGATGTAATGCGCCGGAGCTTACTACACTTGTGGCGGCAGGTCATTATGCGAGAGCGTCAGGCGAGGCGATCGAAGGTAGAGTCGACGCCGAGTGCATTCGCGGTCTTCATCCCGCCGATTACTCGCCGGGCGGGGTACTCATGGACCAGCAAGTCGCGGAAGAGGTCGTGGCGCGGGTCCCAGTTCTAGCGGTCCTCAGAACCGCATTTATGCATTATCCGGTAGGCGGGATCGGGGCGTCGCTGGCGTCGTCCGGGTACTCTATCAGTTTCTGGTTATGACGTTTACGCCTTGATAGATGCGGGTTCTACTCTGTCCTATATATCTCCCCTTAGTGCTAGTAGGATAGGGATAGAGCCGAGTCCATGAGACCACTTCGAGTAGCTACGCGATGGGTGATTCGGTGGTAGCTCGGCGGGTATATAGGGCTTGCCCGATGTCTTTATGCGATCGTCGGACCTAGCCGACTTGATAGAGTTGGACATGGTGATTTTGATGTGATCATGGGCATGGACTGGTTAGCTTCTTGCTACGCCCGGTGTAGGCTGCGAGAGAGAAGTGATGCGGTTCGGTTTCTGAGGCCGATTATTGAGTGGGAGGAACACGGTGTCGTAGAGGTAGGTTTATTTCCTACCTCGAGGCTAGGAAGATAGTGCGAAGGGTATATCTACCATCTCATTCGGGTGTTTGATCACGAGTGCGGTACAGATCTTGATCGATTCG
The DNA here is from genome assembly GCA_029844215.1 of Przewalskia tangutica. Lineage (NCBI taxonomy): Eukaryota > Viridiplantae > Streptophyta > Magnoliopsida > Solanales > Solanaceae > Przewalskia > Przewalskia tangutica. The sequence goes on along the minus strand of CM056737.1, from coordinate 41,982,422 downwards.
ATAGTCGAGAGAGTTCACGGATGTGTTTCAGGCGACCTCCGGTATCCTCCGAGAGGAGATAGAGTTTTGTATTGATGTCTTTTGCGGACACTCGGCCTATTTCCATTCCGCCATACGAATGGCACTGCCGAGTTGAGAGAGTTGAAGGATCAGCTTAGAGATTTCTTTGGAGAAAGGGCTTCCGTGGACCTAGTGTTTCTCGCAGGGCGCGGTATTGTTCGTGAAGAAGAAGGGCGGGGCCAGCTGCGCATGTGTGTTGATCTGAGCGGTGAATAAGGTGACCATTAAACGAATACCCCTTCCGGGATTGATGATTTGTTCGACCGATTGCGAGTGCGAGATGTTTCTCAAGATTGATCTGCGATCGGGCTATCATCAGTGCGAGTCGGAGGCGGATGTCCACAGGGCGCATTCGGACGATGCGGGCACTATGAGTTCGAGTTATGTCTTTTGGGTTGACCAATGCTCGCGGTATTCATGGATTTGATGAACCGAGTGTTCAAACCATTTTTGGACACGTTTGTTATAGTGTTCATTGATGATATCTTGGTTTATTCTCGCTCAGGCGAGGAGCATGCGGGCATTTGAAGCTGTCTTGAAGTTCTCGAGACCAGCGATTTATCGCCAAGTTTTGAAGTGTGAGTTACGGTTGACTTGATGGCTTTTCTTGGGCATATTGTGGGTGATGGCATTCGGGTAGATCTGGCCAGATCGAAGCGATCGAGGACTTGGCCTGACCTACTACTCCGGCGAGTGCGCGATTTTACGGGCCTTGCGAGTTACTATCGGTTCGTGGAAAAGTTTGCTTCTATCTCGCACTATTGACTAGGGTGACTCGGATGCGGCTAAGTTTGATGGGTGATGCTTGTGGCGGGGTTTCCGCTCTGAAGGAGAGGCGGCAGCGCCCCGTTCTTACTCTTCGGAGAGGTCGAGCGGCTCGTGGTGTATTGTGATGCGTCGAGCATCGGGCTGGGATGTGTGTTGATGCAGCGGGGCAAGGTTATAAGCGTCGCATCCCGACTTAAGAAGCATGAGAGGAACTACCCCACGCATGATTTGGGTTAGCGTGGTGATTCACGCCTTGAAGATCTGGAGGCACTATTTGTATGGGGTTCATGTGGATATTTATCTGAGACCACGAGCCTCCAGTATATCTTCGGCGAGGAGCTGAACTTCACGATAGAGACGGTGGTTAGAGTTGCTTAAGGATTATGATGTCGATATCTGTACCACGGGAAGGCGATGTTGTGGCGGATGCCCAGTCGTAGGTCGATGGGTAGCCTATCGGATGTGCGGCAGAGAGGAGGGCATGGTTCGCGATTTGCATCGATTAGCGAGCCTTGGTGTCCGTTTGATTGATTCTGATAGCAGTGGGGTTCGAGTTCGAGAGGTTGCCGAGTCTTCCATCGTCGAGGAGGTGAAGAGGCAACAGTTTGAGGATCCAGTTTTGACACGGTACCGTGACACGACTCTTCGTGAGGGGAAGGGTCCTTTTGAGGTGGCACCTGATGGGGTGCTAAGGTTCGAGGGCAGGTTATGTGTTCCGGATATTGCAGGACTTGGCGGAGTTCTAGGGAAGCACACGGCGCGCGTTACTCTATCCATCGGGTCGACCAAGATGTACCACGACCTCGAATCGTGTATTGGTGGGATGGCTTGAAGAGGGCGTTGCGAGTTTGTAGCTCGGTGCGTGTTGTCGGCGGTGAAGATAGAGCACCCGGAGGCACGGTGGTTTGTTGCGACGATAGAGATCCGGCACGGAAGTGGGAGGTGATCAACGTGGACTTTATCACGGGATTACCTCGCACTCAGGAAGCATGATTCTATTTGGGTTATCGTCGGCAGTGGCGAAATCAGCCCACTTTCTTCCGTTAGGGCGACCTTTTGGTGAGATTATGTCGGACTTTACATCGGAAGATCGTCGGTGCATGGAGTCCTATTTCGATCATATCGCATGAAGGAGCCCGGTTCACGGCTAACTTCCGAGGTCTTTCGAGAAGGGTTTAGGACGCGAGTGAGCACCGCATTCCATCCACGAGCAGACGGACAGCGAGCGCACTATCCGACTCTTGAGGATATCTGCGAGCTGTGTTATTGACCGAGGGTAGGGGAGGATCATTTGCCTCTAGTTGAGTTTGCGTATAATAATAGCTACCACTCCAGTATTCAGATGGCGCCTTATGAGGCCTTATATGAGAGGAAATGCAGATCGCCGATAGGCTGGTTCGATGTGGGCGAGTGTTATACCCCGTATTTCCAGAGTATGTACGTGTGGACGTACGTACGAAATTTGAGCCTTAAGTTAGGCATAGGACCGAAATTTGGGCACAAGTGCCGTATAGAGTCGTTTTTCGACGAAACGTTTCCACAGCTTTCGTAGGGAAAATTCCGGCTATGTCATTTATAATTTTTGCGGATTTTTCCGAGAGACGAAACATTTTGGACCAACGGGAGGGTGACACTTGTCACCCTCATTGGACGGTAAAGAGGGTTGGTTGGCCTTGGCCGATTGGTCCCTCATTTTGTGCCTTGCTTTGTGGCTTGTTTTGTAGCTTGTTTTGTGGAGTGTTTTGTGGAGTAGGGTTAGGGTGCACTTGGCTTGATCTTGGCCCTACACTTGCCTTGCACATGGCTTGATCTTGGCCATTGGTTGGCTTTTGGTTTTGCTATAAATACCCTCGCTTGGCAGAAGACTTCATTCATCCAAATATGTTCCAAGTCTTGCTATCCTTCCTCTCCTCTTGTTTGACTCTCGTCCAAGAGCCCCCTCCCTAGTAAAGGCCACTTGTGGCGAGCCTCCTCCCTCCCCTGAGGTGCTAGCATGGGGTACCACCACTGCCTAGTTGTTTTCGTATAATACACTCTTGGTAGAAATACTTCTCAGTATTGTTATAATGCCCAAAATACCTTAGCCTTTACCTTGTTGTATTCCAAAGTTACCTCATACGTAGAGCAGGAAATACTACCTTTTGTCCTTTTAGTCGCAAAACCGAAACACTAAGGAAATCTTCATTATTGGTTGAAGTATTTAAGTAGAAGTTGGTTAGAACTTCTAAGGGTTGTTTGGAGCGGATTGGAGCGCGCGGAGTAGGAGCTAAACCTTGCTCAGGATCGACATTATAACTTGGATAGTTTTGGGCTTATCGAGGTAAATATCTTGACCTTATTGTAATTGGAGATTGCATGTTGTAGGAATATATAGTTAAAGTATACTATATATAGAATTGAACATAGTTGTGCGGCAATGTCTTTTGACTTAAGCTGAATTTAAAGAAGAAGCTGACGTAATTACATGGGGCGTATTCTGATAGACTTGTGTAGCATTCTTGTATAGTAGAATTGTACGTCGGTTAGGCGTGTTAACCCCCACTGGTTGGCTTGATAGCGGCCTCGATAAAGGAGGAGATTTCTGCTGTTGCGGGAGGTCTTTGCCGAATTTTACGTAGAATATGGAACGATGAGATCTAGATGTTAATAAGCGCCTTGTGGCCTTATAGGTTGAAGTACTACGTGTGGTGCAATCTCACGTGGCTTAAGGAGTAGCCGAGCGGTTTGAAGTACTTGGGCGTTTGCTATTAGTCGATACTGTCGCGAGGTATGTGAACCTCTTCCTATCTGTTCTAGCATGATATGTGTATAACTATGTAGTACGGTAGACGTACATGTGTTTAATATATTTGACTGGTTTGAAACATAAAGTGTTATAACGGCTTTATGGGTAGTTGGTTATAACAGCTTTATGTAGGTAAGAAAATGCGTTGTGGTTTCAAAGGGTAACTGATTTGACTTATAACGGATTTGATGTGTAGTAATAAAGAACTTGAAGTGTTTCAAAAGACCTTTTGAAAGGAGAGTAATACTTGGCTTTGAAAACATAAGAGTTGTACTAGCTTTATGGGAAGTTAGGTATAACGTCTTAAGAGTGATAAAAATAATGTTTCTTGATTTGAATCGGAATGAGTATCGACAAACCATCTGCAGCGTTAATAAAGGAAAATGTATTGAATAATGAAGTATGGTATTAAAACCAATAGAAACCTCCATCTGCATAGAAGCTAAGATAAGACAAAATGATATTACATTTCCTAGATCATGGCTGCTTAATAAGATTAGTTATAAACAAGAATAACCTACTCACATATAAGACATATGTTTCTCAAAACGTTTAAAGGAGAGTTATGTTTTAAAGGATTTAAAACTATGAACTACGAAACCTTTTCTAAAATGAGAAACTTGAGCTTTTGAATTAGGCAAACTTGAACGTTTGGAAAATAAGGTTGTTACTTGATTTTACAAAGGAAAGCATTTTGGTTTACTTAACAATGTTAGTCACTCTATTTTTATACTACGGGTATCGGGTGACCTTCGTAAAAGAAATGGATCTTTAAAAGGAATTTAACGTACGTAATACTTTAGGGTTAAAATCCGGACTTTGACATAAAATGAAAGTACCTTGAGTTGTGTGTAACTTGCTTATGCTTGTTGTTATGAAACTTGACCATGTTACGGGTGATAGCCTTGTTGTGCAAGTACTGTGTTCCACTCGACTACCGGTTCATCCGGGAATGTATTTCACTTGATTACCGGTTCATCCGGGAATGTATTTCACTTGATTACCGGTTCATCCGGGAATGTATTTCACTTGATTACCGGTTCATCCGGGAATGTATTTCACTTGATTACCGGTTCATCCGGGAATGTATTTCACTTGATTACCGGTTCATCCGGGAATGTATTTCACTCGACTACCGGTTCATCCGGGAATGTATTCCACTCGACTACCGGTTCATGGGATGGACCGGAAAATGTATTCCACACGTTTCTATATTAGGTCCATAAGATGGGCCGAGACCTGTTTTACGTATCACATGATTTGTACCTAGACTGCCGGCAGTGAGGAAGGAGTTCCACGGGCATGAGGGATGACTTTGAGGGCGTGAGTCCCTGACTTGACATGACTGCTTTTATGTTGTGAACTGTAGTTTGGTTATCATACATGTCTCCTGCTTTATGTAGACTATTATGATTGCATTTACTGATTTTCTGATTTCACATACTTACTGTTGATCTTGACCTCTCGGGCTGCGTTCATGCCGCAGGTAAAGGTACATCGACTGTCGATCCCCGCTTATAGGATCACATTTCAGCGTGTTGGGAAGCTCCGTTCTTTTGGAGGCTTATCTTTTGGTACGTTACCCTGAGTCTGTAGATTCTTATACATTCAGGGGTATGGCGGGGCCCTGTCCCGTCATAGTTGTAGTAAATCTTAAGTGCAGAGTACCTTTGTGGCGGGGTTTGTAAAAAGGATAAGCTCGTATTTATGTATATATGAAGGCAACCGCTTTGGTTGGCTGTTTATTTATCTTTTCTCTTAATTCATGTTCATGTTTTTATTTCCGCTGATTTTCTCGATGTTGTATCACTAGGGTGCCGGGTAAGGCACGATCCACGCCCGTTCGGTCGTGTGAGGTGCGATTAGTGGGACGGTTTGGCGCGAAGATGGATAAGGTGAAGCTTATCCGAGAGCGTTCTGGCGGCTCAGTCGATGAAGTCATATGCAGATCATCGTCGTCGACATTTGGAGTTCGAGGTTGATGATTGGGTTTTCTGAAGGTGTCACCCATGGCGGTGTGATGAGGTTCGGGAAGAAGAAACTCACCAAGGTACATCGGGCCCTATCGATTGTCCGCGGTAGGCAAGGTTGCCTATGAGTTGGATCTGCCGTCCGATCCGAGGCGGTGCATCCGATCTTTCATGTTTCTATCTTTGAGGAGATATGTCGGGATCCATCTAGGTGCATCCGATTGACGATGTCCGGTGACCGAGGGTTATCGTATGAGGAGAGTCCAGCGATACTCGATCGTCAGTTAGGAGGTTGCGACGGATGTGGCTTGATCAAGGTCCTGTGGCGAACGAGAACAGAGAGGAGATGGCGTGGAAGCAGAGGAGGACATGAGGCAGAGGTACCCTCACTTATTCCCCACACCTCCAGGTAACTTACTTTCCTATTTGCTGGTTTTTAATTATCGTATTTGCTTAAGTGTTATTGTGGCCATGTGTGGCACTTGCAAACTGTTAAGTTGTGAGGTACTTTATCGTTAACTGTCTTGGGAAGGAACATTCGGGACGAATGTTTCTAAGGAGGGGAGAATGTTATACCGTATTTTCGGAGTATGTACGTGAGGACGTGCGCAAAGTTTAGCCTTAGTTAGGCACTTTGGACGAAATGTTTGTGCACAACTCACTAAAAGAATCATTTTTCGACGAAACGTTTTACAAAACTTGCGAAGGGAAAATTACGGCTATGTCATTTATATTTTTTGCGGATTTTTCCGAGAGAAGAAATATTTTGGACCAACGAGAGGCGGCACTTGTCACCTCTAATTGGCGGATGTGTGAAGCGGTAATGAGACGATTTGGAGGGCTTGGAGTAGGTAGGATATTTGTGATATTTTGTGTGGTAGTTGGATAAGGTACACATGGAGGAATCCTCACCCAACACTTGCATAGCACTTGGCTTCATCTTGGCCATTGGTTGGCCTATAAATATTCCCCTAACTTTAAGGTTTTCTTAATCCCCAACACACTCTCCAAGTTTTTAAAATCCTCCCCTCTCCCTTGTGATATTTTCGTCCAAGCCTCCTCTCCCCTTGAGTGAAGCTTAGCGAAACAACCCTCTTCCCTCTAGCCCTAGCGAAACCCCCTCCCCCTTGTAGATAGTTGTCTTCCAAATACCCTAGCCCAATTCCTTTATTGTATTTAAGTAGAAGTTGTTGGAAACTTCTAAGGGTTCTTGGAGCTATCGGAGCGTGCAATTAGGAGCTAAACCTTTCTCAGGTTCGACGTTTATACTTGGATAATTTTGGGCTTGTCGAGGTAAATACTCTTGTCCTTCTATTGTAATTGGATATTACATATAAGAATAGCTAAGACTTGAGTATAAGATACTTAGAAGTATTAAAGAAGAATTGAATCGTTATCACAGTAGAAGGGTATAAAGAAGAATAATTGAATCAGACTTACATGGGATTGTTTTCTGATGAACTTGAGTAGCTTGACGTAGGGAAGTCTTGCCCAATTTTCCGTATAGAGAACCCTCTTAGAATCGCTGAGAATATTCTAGACGTTGATAGGCGTATTTGACTATTATAGTGATTCTCTGCGCGACATATTCGACTTGGCGGGTGGATTTCGAGAAGGTATGTGATTCTTCCTATACTCTTTAGCATGATATTTTAAGAATATATATATAGTACTGACGTCACGTGTTAATCGAGCGTAGTTTTACAATGTCTTTTGACTTAAGCTGAATAATAAGAATCTTGAAGTATTTCAAAAGAATTATGAATCATTTTAAAAAAAGAGTAATCTTGGATTTTTAAATGTAAAGCTTAAGAGTTATACTAGCTTTATGGGAAGTTAGGTATAACGACTTAAGAAAGATAAAAGGAGCGGTTTTACTTATTTGTTTATGAAAATCTTGTATTGACTGCAAATTGTAGTAAGATGGTTTGATAAGTAAACATGTTATGATACTACGTGTGTTAGTGTCTTGTGACGTTATTCTTGTTGTTCTTACGTTGTTAAACGTTAAGACCGTTATCTTTATTATATCACATACCCTCGACTTGTTATACCGAGGGCTTGCCACCGATGCGGTCTATACTTTACGCGTGCGTGTGACTATGCGGGCTGTGGGAGTTCGGGATTGATCATTCGGGTGTTTTAGCCCGTCGCGGGATGCCCTATGCGGTGCTGTGACTATGCGGTCTATTGAGACTATGCGGACGCGGAGTCCGAGAGTACCGGGTTAGCTACCGATGCGAGAATACCTCACGCGGTTGCACTTTGACCTGCGGACTGCGGAAGTCCGAGATTAGGCACGCATAATGATACTATGGGCGATTGGCCTTGCTTGATCATTCGCCTAGAAAAGACACATTACGATTTACCTATTATTGTTCTTGTTTGTGATATGGCACTATGTGCAATTGAACCGATTGTATTTGCAAATGGTTTTAAATACTTTGATTTCATTTAAGTACTTTACGATTTCACATACTTGGTACTGTTATTGACTCCTTGAGGCTGCGTTCATGCCGCAGTAAGGGCAAGCAGTGCTAGATCCACATCCTTAGGATCTTTTTGCTTTGGTGTCGTGAGCTCCATCTTCTCCGAGGCTCGACTTTGGTATGATCTCCCCGTTGTATATAGTTTTGTACATTCAGGCGTATGGCGGAATTTGTCCCGCCATAGTTGTTTATCTTCTTAGAGGTCAGTAGTCCTATTATGCAGTTGGGATGTAGCTGCAAAACGATGTTTATATATATGCCGAAAGCGACATTTTCTCACATAAAATGTGTCTCATTTTACAATCGTTTCATGTCTTGTTTTTATATTCCGTGATTACTCGATGTATGACTACTTGGGTGCGGGTAAGGCACGATCACGCCTGAACCTCAGGTCGTGACATGGAAGTCCAGATTAGCACGCATAATGATACTATGGGCGATTGGCCTTGCTTCGATCATTAGCGCCTAGAAAAGACCTTACATTATATCTATTTTTGCTCTTGTTTATGTGGCACTATGCGCTGAACCGATTGTATTTACAAATGGTTTTAAACACTTGATTTCATTTCGATTTTACGATTTCACATACTTGGTTCTGTTATGCGACCCTTCGCCAAGTGCGTTCATGCCGCAGGTAAAGGGAAGCAGGTAGCGGATCCTCAGTTTTAGGATCTTTATTCTGGTGTCAGGAGCTCCATTTCTCCGGAGGCTCGACTTTTGGGTATGATCTCCCTGTGTTGTAGATACTTTTGTACATTCAGGGTATGGCAGGGCCCTATCCCGCCATAGTTGTTTACTTCCTTAGAGGTCTATAGTCCTATTGTAAAGTTGGGATGTAACTGCCAAACTTGATATTTATATAAAATGCCGAAAGGCAACTTTTCTCAGATAAACTGCTTTCCATTTCATATTGCCCATGTCTTGTTTTTATATTCCGCTGATTACTCTGATGTATGACTACTTGGGTGCCCGGGTAAGGCACGATCACGAGCCGGGCGGTCGTGACAAAAGTGGTATCGAGCGATTAATCCTCGGAAAGTATCTACGACCGTATTCAGTAGAGTCTTGATTATCGGTGTGTTGCACCACACCAATAATCAGGAGGCTATAGGATATTTAGGATTGGTTTCCATTCTTCTCACTCTGAGATCGTGCCTTAGAGTTGTGTTATAAGTTGGACCCCTCTAACGTATTTCCTTTCTTTCACAGTTATGCCTCCACGTAAGGTAGGCCTAGTCTATACCCGAGACGGCGAGTTCCACGACGCCGCCGGCCCCAGCAGGGTTTAGAGCCGCAGCAGTGGCTGATGATACCACAAGACTGCACCTCGGCCTCACGCTGGAAGCGGATGAGATGGGTTCTGAGAGATGGCCCGCCATCGCCGTGATCAGGCGACATGAGGATAAGTGGGCCAGCAGCGGTTCGATGAGCACCGTGGTACATCCTAGATCGGACGACTTGAGACTACCGATTTTCTCGAGTTGTAGCCCGCTGAGTTCTACGGGTGAGGCACGAGGATGATCCGCGAGTTCATCCGTCGATTGAAGGATCATGCGAGTGATCAAGGCTTGAACCGAGTCCGTGATCTTCGGCGCGTCATTCGCGTGATACCGCAATGATCGGGGTTTGATTCGCGTGAGCTATCCGGGAAACCTTTATCGACGTTTCGGGCCCGTGATCGTGTCTTACCCCGGGCACCCTAGTGATACAACATCAGAGAAAAACCAGCGGAAATAAAAACTTAAGCATTTAAATAGACATGGCTCAAGATAAAGAAAATAGGCCAACCAAAACGGTTGCCTTTCAACATATATATATAGACATTTGAATAGCATAATCCTTACAACCCCGCCCACAACAAGTACAGCTCTAAGATTTATACAACAACTATGACGGGACAGGGCCCCGCCATACCCCTGAATGTACAAGAACCTACAGACATCAGGGTAACATACCAAAGATAGGCCTCCGAATGAACGGAGCTTCCCAAGACGCTGAAAGGTGATCCTAAAAGCGGGGATCGACAGCCGATGTACCTACACTGCGATGAACGCAGCCACAGGAGGTCGATAACAGTACCAAGTATGTGAAATCAAAATATCAGAATGAAATCATAACATCTATATAAAGGCGAGACATGTGTGATAACCAAACTACGAGACACCACATATAAACAGTCATATCAAGGCAGGGACTCACGCCCTCCAAATCATCACTCGTGCCCGTGGAATTCCTTCCTCACTGCCGGCAGTCTATGATATAACAACACCAAGGAGTATATGTGAACACCAGGTCCTACCTGTGTCAATAAAACCGTATGGGGCAAGTATAATTACCAGATCCGACCGTACTAATAATACTGTACAACCATATCATGAAGCTGACACGTGGCAAGTGCAATAACCTCCACGACTCCACTGCGCCACGTAGGAGCGACGGCAAGTGAATCGCTACGCACGGATCACAACCGTAAGTCACGGCTCCATCCAAATCGACTTCGCGACACGCGGCGGTGCAATAACCTATACCAGATCCACCGCCACGTAGCCGACGGGGCAAGTAAACAGCTACGCACCGATCACAACCGTGAGTCACGATACTTCGCGCCGCGACACGCGTGGCGGTGCAATAACCTATACCAGATCCACTCGTCCACGTAGGCGACGGGGCAAGTAAACAGCTACGCACCGATCACAACCGTAAGTCACGATTGGCCATAAATAACCATAATGGTCACATGTCCACATCATCGGTGTAGACATGCCCGTGTAATAATAATAATGGAAGCGTGCGGAATCTTCCACTGCCGGACGCCCAAGTAAGTTCTCAACAAGTCAACCTACTCCATCGAGAGACGCCAGAGAATAGAAACACAATTCTTGCACAACAAAGACTATCTCAATAAGCATAGACAAGTTACTCAACAACAAGCATAGGCAAGTTACACAACAACAAGCATAGGCAAGTTATACACAACTCAAAGTACTTTCATTTTAAGTCAAAATCCGGGTGTTAACCCTAAAGTACTACGACGTTAAATTCCTTTTAAAGAGATCAATTCCTTTTATAAAAGTCACCTGATAACCGTAGTATAAAATAGAGTGACTCACATTTTTAGGTAAACCAAAACACTTTCCTTTTCAACCACATTCTTTTCCCTAAGGTTCCAGGTTGCCTAATTTCAATTACTCAAGGCTCTTTATTTTAGAAAAGTTTCATAGTTCAATGTCTTAATCTCTTTTAAAACATTTGAGTAACATATGCCTTATATGAGTGTAGGTTATTCTTATTCATAATCAATCTTATTAAGCAGCCATGATCTAGGAAATGTAATATCATTTTGTCTCACCTTAGTTTCTATGCCGATGGAGGTTTCTACTGGTTTTAATAATACTTCATTATTCATTACATTTTCCTTTATTAACGCCGTGGTTTGTCGATACTCATTCTGATTTCCGAAATCAGTAAAACATTATTCCTTTTAAAACCAAGTACCCATTACTCACGAATGAGGTTTTCACATTGTTAACAAACTTCATATCAATACAATTAAGTCGAGTCTCTTATCTTTTAAGATTAAGTCTCTTAACTTCTAAAAATCAGTAAACCATTCTTTTTATCTCTTAAGACGTTATACTTAACTTCCCATAAAGCTAGTATAACTCTTATGTTTTCAAAACCAAGTATTACTCTTCTTTCAAAAAGGTTTCTTATTTCTTTTGAAATACTTCAAGATTCTTCTTATTCAGGCTTAAGTCAAAAGACATTGTCGTATCACTACATTCAGTTAACACACGTACGTCTACCGTACTATATCTATATTCCTTTTAAAATATTTCAAGGTTCTTATTATTCAGGCTTAAGTCAAAAGACATTGCCGTACAACTATATTCAGTTAGCACACGTACATCTACCATATAATATATACATATTATTCAGGCTTAAGTCAAAAGACATTGCCACACGTACGTCTACCGTACTATATGTATTTTTTTTTAAATACTTCATGCTCAAGAGTATAGGAAGAATCACATACCTCGCGACGATTATCGACTATAAGCAAAACGCTCCACGGCTATAACCCGGCTAGCCTCGTCCACCTTCTAAGTAGCACATGCTACTTGCAGAACATTCAACCAAAGAAGGTTATCAGTCTACTGTAAATACAGTCCTATGTAAATACAGTTTTAATCTTCTACTCTAATATTCTTCTGATGTGATTTCAGTTCAAGTCTTTTCTGTAATATCCTTCCATTACAGTTCAATTCTCTTCTATGAATCTTATATTCATTTCTATACAACTACAGTATGTAATTCCCAATTACAATAGAAGGACAGTAGTATTTACCTCGATGAGCCCAAAATTATCCAAGTTTAAAGTCGATCCTGAGCAACGTTTAGCTCCTACTCCGAGTGCTCCAATCCGCTCCAAACAACCCTTAGAAGTTCTACGCAACTTCTACTAAACACTTCAACCGACTATGAAGGTTTTCCTTAGGGTTTCGTTTTTGTGACTTAAGGAAATATAGTAGTATTTCCGGGCTCTACGTATAGAGGTAACTTTGGAAAGTACTACAAGGTATATGGGCTAAAGTATTTGGGCATTATAACAATACTTGGAGAGTATTTCTATACCACAAAGGGGGGTATTATACGAAACAACTAGGCTAGTGGAGTGCCCTCTCGGCCAAGCCTCACTCAAGGGGGGGGGGGAGGGGTGATTTGGACGAGAGCTTTGAGAGGGAGGGAGTATTTTGAGACTTAGAAAGATTGCTCAAGTTTGGATGAAGAAAGTCTTCAACTTAGAGGGGTATTTATAGGTCAAGAAATGACCAACCAATGGCCAAGATTCATCCAAGTGTAAGGCAAGTGTAGGGCTAGATTTTAACCATGTGGACCTTATCCATCTACCACACCAACTTGCACAAATATCCTACCTAACCCAAGGCACAAAAAACGTGCCATTGTCTTGCCTTTGCCGTCCACTTGCTTCCAATGTGAGGGTGACACATGTCACCCTCCCGTTGGTCCAAAATGTTTCGTCTCTCGGAAAAATCCGCAAAAATTAAAAATGTCATAGTCGGAATTTTCCCTTCGCAAGTCTAGTAAAACGTTTCGTCGAAAAGCGATTCTTTTCGGCACTTGTGCCCAAATTTCGAACATATGCCTACTTTAAGGCTTCAATTTTTATACGTACGCCCTCACGTACATACTCTGGAAATACGGGTTATAACAAGCACGCGCCTCCAGTTATTTGGGACGAGTTCTCGGAGGCTTTTCTCACTCACTTCTTGCCTCCGCAGATGAGGAGGGCACGGGCCGATAAGTTTTTGATGCTGAGACAGAGAGGGCGCACCGTTAGGGACTACAACGTTGAGTTCGATTCGTTGGCTCGATATGTCCCTGCTAGTGCTTGAGCGACATGGAGGACCGAGTGCACCGCTACGTCACTGGTTAGATGATTATCTGGCAGAGTCTTGCTCAGGTGTGGCTCTTCAGCCGGGCATGGACATTTCCCGCATTCAGGCTCATAAACTTGGGTGTGAGGAGCGTAGAGACCGACGGGTCGACAGATTTCAGCAGCAGAAGAAGGACAAGACGGCCGGATCTTTTGGTAGCTCTCGGGGTGGACGGCCAAGAAGATCGAGATTTGCACCACAACCACTCGAGCACTCCTGCACCGTCTTGATAACCGTGGTATTCGGGGCGTCGGCCCGGGACTTGGACTTCGAGTAGCAAGGGTGCTAACCGATCGAGGTCCGCTCAGTGTGTCCGATGTGGTAGATTTCATTCAGGGAGTTGTGGTACTACTTCGGGAGTTTGCTATACTTGTGGCCAGCAGGGTCACTATGCGAGAGCATGTCAGGCCGACTGGCGATGGGAGGGGTCACCACAGGTCTGCTTCGGTTTTCATCCCCTACGCTACTCGCCCGAGGTACGGTACTCATGGACCAGCAGGTCGCGCAGAGGTCGTGGCGCTGGTCCGATTCTAGCGGTCCTCGAATCGCATTTATGCCTTGTCGGTAGTAGGACGAGAAGGACTCACCGATGTCGCCACGGTACCTTATCGCTTTCATGTTGTGACGTGTATGCCCGATAGATCCGGTTCTACTCGCCCTATATATCTCCCCTTATTGCTAGTAGGATAGGGATAGAGTCTGAGTCCATAGACCCTTTTGTGGTAGCTACGCCAGTGGGTGATTCGGTGGTAGCTCGGCGGGTGTATAGAGCTTGCCCCGTGACTTTATGTAGTCGTCAGACCCTAGCCGACTTGATAGAGTTGGACATGACAGATTTCGACGTGATCACGGGTATGGATTGGCTAGCTTTTGCTACGCCAGTAGGCTGCGAGGAGAGAGTGGCACGGTTCCAGCTTCTGAGCCGGTTATTGAGCGGAGGAACACCGTCACCGAGGGTAGGTTTATTTCCTACCTCAAGGCCGTAAAGATGGTGCGAAGAAGTACATCTACCATCTCATTCGGTATTCGAAATCGAGGTCAGCGGATACAGATATTCGGGCCCAAAGAGTCGAGAGCTCCCGGATGTGTTTCGGATGACCTCTGTATCCCTCCTGAGAGGGAGATAGAGTTTTGTATCGATGTGCTGCCAGACACTCGGCCTATTTCCATTCCGCCATACAGAATGGCACCTGCCGAGTTGAGAGAGTTGAAGGACCAGCTGAGAGATTTGCTGGAGAAGGGCTTCATCAGGCCTAGTGTTTCTCCCTGGGGAGCGCCGGTATTGTTCGTGAAGAAGAAGGACGGGACGCTGCGCATGTGTGTTGATTACAGGCAGCTGAACAGGGTGACTATTAAGAACAGATACCCCCTTCCCAGGATTGATGATTTGTTCGACCAGCTGCAGGGTGCGAGATGTTTCTCCAAAATTGATCTGCGATCGGGCTATCATCAGGTGCGAGTTAGAGAGGCGGATATCCCTAGGACTGCATTCCGGACCCGGTACGGGCACTATGAGTTCAGGGTTATGTCTTTCGGTTTGACCAATGCTCCGGCGGTATTCATGGATTTGATGAACCGAGTGTTCAGGCTATTTTCGGACACGTTTGTGATAATGTTCAATGATGACATCTTGGTTTATTCCCGCTCAGAGCAGGAACATGCGGAGCATTTGAGATCGATCTTGAGAGTTCTCCAGACCAGATTTACGCCAAGTTTTCGAAGTGAGTTACGTTGACTTGGTGGCTTTTCTTGGGCATATTGTGGGCTGATGGTATTCGTGTGGATACGCCAAGATCGAGGCGATCGAGTTGGCCTAGACCTACTACTCCGGCGGAGGTGCGCGATTTCGGGCCTTGCAGTTATTATCGGCGGTTCATGGAGAAGTTTGCTTCTATCTACGCACCATTGACTAGCTGACTCGTGGCGGCTAAGTTTCATGGACTGATGCTTGTGGCGTGGTTTCCGATTCTTTGAAGGAGAGACCGACGATCGCCCCGCTTACTCTTCCGCAGGTCCGACGGTTATGTCGTGTATTGTGATCGTCGAGCATCGGGTTGGGATGTGTTGATGCAGCAGGCAAGGTTATAGCGCACGATCCCGACGGCTTAAGAAGCATGAGAGGAACTACCCCACCCATGATTTGGAGTCGCGGTGATTCACGCCAAGATCTGGAGGCACTATTTGTACGGAGTTCATGTGGATATTTATACAGACCACAAGAGCCTCCAATATATCTTCAGCCAGAGGGAGCTGAACTTACGACAGAGACGGTGGTTAGAGTTACTCAAGGATTACGATGTCGACATCCTGTACCACCCGGGGAAGGCGATGTTGTGGCGATGCCCTTAGTCGTAGGTCGATGGAGTCTATCGGATGTGCGGCAGAGAGGAGGCATGGTTCGCGATTTACATCGATTAGCGCAGCCTTGAGTCCGATTGATTGATTACGATAGCGGTGGGGTTCGAGTTCGAGAGGTTGCCGAGTCTTCCATCGTCGGCGGTGAAGAGGCAACGCTTTGAGGATCCGGTTTTGACGCGATCGTGATCTGGCTCTTCGTGAGGAAGGGTCCTTTTGGTAGCACGATGGTGCTAAGGTTCGAGGGTAGGTTGTGTGTTCGGATATTGCGGGACTTGGCAGCGGGTTCTAGGGAAGCACAGCGCGTTACTCTATCCATCCGTGGTCGACCAAGATGTACCACAACCTCGATCTGTGTATTGGTGGGATGGCTTGAAGAGGACGCGTTGCGAGTTTGTGGCTCGGTGCCGTGTTGTCGCAGTGAAGGTAGAGCACCGCAGGCCTGGTGGTTTGTTGCGACGATAGAGATCCCGACCGGAAGTGGGAGGTGATCAACATGGACTTTATCACGGATTACCTCGCACTCGAGGAAGCATGATTCTATCCGGTTATCGTCGACAGCCGACAAATCAGCCCACTTTCTTCCCGTCAGGCGACTTTTCGGTGAGGATTATGCCGACTTTACATCCGAGAGATCGTCGATCGCATGGAGTCCCTATTTCGATCATATCGCATGCAGAGCCAGTTCACGCTAACTTCGGAGGTCTTTGAAGGGTTTAGGACGCAGCGAGTGAGCACTGCATTCCATCCTCGCAGACGACCAGCGAGCGCACTATCCGGACTGCGAGGATATCTGCGAGCCCGTGTTATTGACTTGAGGTAGCTAGGAGGATCATTTGCCTCTAGTTGAGTTTGCGTATAATAATAGCTACCACTCCAGATTCGAGATGGCGCCTTATGAGGCCTTGTATGGAGGAAGTGCGAGATCGCCGATAGGTCTGGTTTGATGTAGCGAGTGCGATTAGTAGGACCGGACACAGTTCAGTGAGCGATGGATAAGGTAAAGCTTATCCAGAGCGATTCATCGACAGTCGAGTCGGCAATGTGTATCACGCAGATCATCGTCGGCATCTAGAGTTTGAGGTTGAGGATTGGGTTTTCCTGAAGGTGTCACCCATGAAGGGTGTGATGAGATTCGGGAAGAAAGGGAAACTCAGCCCAAGGTACATTGGGCCGTATCAGATTGTCCGCAGGGTGGGCAAGGTCGCCTACGAGTTGGATCTGCCGTCCGATCTGGAGGCAGTGCATCCGGTTTTCCATATTTCTATGTTGAGGAGATGTATCGGGGATCCATCTAGAGTACACCCGATTGACGATGCCCAGTGATCGAGGGTTATCGTGAGAGATTCCATAGCGATAATTGATCATCAGGTTAGGCGTCTGCGGACCAAGGACGTAGCTTCCGTCAAGGTCTTGTGGCGGAATGAGCACATGGAGGAGATGACGTGGGAAGCTGAGGAGGACATGAGGCAGAAGTATCCTCACTTATTCCCCACACCTCCATGTAACTTACTTTCCTACTTGTTTATTTCAATTACTATATATGATTAAGTGTTGAATTGTGGCCATGTGTGGCATTTGCAAACTGTTTACGTTATGAGGAACTTTATCGTTATCAGTCTTGAGAAGGAACATTCAGGACGAATGTTTCTAAGGAGGGGAGAATGTTATACCCCGTATTTCTGGAGTATGTACGTGATGACGTACGTACGTTTGTACAAACCCTAATTAGGTTAAGAATGAGATTGTAAGCTTTCGACGGAAAAGATTCCGAACCTTGTGAAGGAAATTCTACGTTTTTAATATTTTAACCGATTACGGATTTTTCCGAGAGACGAAATATTTTGGACCAACGGGAGGGCGACATGTGTCACCCTTAGTTGGCATGGGATTGGACGAAAAATGGGGCCTAGTGGACAAGTCAATTGGTCAAGTCTTGCAAGACATTTTTGGGTAGTGGGAGTAGGTAAGGTTGGACGTTTTTCTTGTGCTAGTGGAGTCCACATGGCTCTTTGTTGTGGTGAGCATGTGTTCCAATATTGTGGTGGACATATGTCCAATTATTGTGGGAGACACTTGGTTGGAAGACCTCATCTTTCACTTGGATCCTAATCCCAACCCTTCACTTGTTTTAATCTTGCCCCTTGAGTGTTCTATAAATACCCCCCCTTGAGTGAAGACTTCTTCATCCACTCCACACTTTCTATGTCTCAAAATCCTCTCCCTTGTAGTAGTGTTCTCGTCCCAACTCTTTGCCCCCGTCCTAGTGGCTTTGGCCAAAACCCCTCAGAAAGTTGCCTTCTAGTATAGTTACTATTTCAAAATACCCTAGCCCCAAATCCCTTATAGTATTTAAGTAGAAGTTGTTTAGAAACTTCTAAGGGGTTCTTGGAGCTTTCAGAGCGCGCAATTAGGAGCTAAACCTTGTTCATGATCGACATTTAACTTGGATAATTTTTGGGCTTATCGAGGTAAACACTCTTGTCCTTCTATTGTAATTGAAGATTACATATAAGAATAGTTAAGAGTTGTGTATAAGATATAGAAGGATATAAAAGAATAGAATTGGACTGTAATCACAGTAGAAGGGTATAAAAGAAGAAGAATTGAGCTGTACTTACATAGGACTGTATCTACAGTAGACTTGAGCAGTTTGTGGTAGGAAATGCTGCCAATTTTCCGTAGAATAGAGAACCTGCGCTAGAATATTCTACAGTATAGTCTAGACGTTGATAGACGTATTTGACTATTATAGGTTGATACTCTGCGCGCGACATATTCGACTTGGCAGGTGGATTTCGCCGAGGAGGTATGTGATTCTTCCTATCCTCTTAAGCATGATATTTTAAAGTATATATATAGTACGGTAGACGTACGTGTGTTAACTGAACATGGTTTTACTTGACGTCTTTTGACTTGAGTCTAAATAATAAGAAACTTGAAGTATTTCAAAAGAATTATGAATCATTTTTGAAAGAAGAGTAATACTTGATTTTTAAACAGAAAGCTTAAGAGTTATACTAGCTTTATGGGAAGTTAGGTATAACGACTTAAGAAAGATAAAAGGAACGGTTTTACTTATTTGTTTATGAAAATCTTGTATTGATTTCTGCAAAGTGTAGTAAGATGGTTTGGTAAGTAAACATGTTATGATGCTACGCGTGTTAGTGTCTTGTGATGTTGTGTAAGGGGGTTATTCTTGTTGTGCTTACGTTGTTAAACGTTAAGACCGTTGTACTAATATTATATCACATACCCCCTTGACTTGTTATACCGAGGGCTTGCCACCCTTGATGCGGGTCTATACGGCCTATGCGATCTGTGTGACTATGCGGAGCTGCGAGAGTTCCAGGATTGATCATTCCGGGTGTATTATCCCGATGCGAGGGATGCCTCATGCGGTCTTTGTGACTATGCGGTCTATGTGACTATGCGGTCTGCGGAGTCGCGAGGTACCGGTTAGCTACCCCGACGCGAGAATACCTCATGCGGTCTATGTGCGACCTATGCGGGCTGCGGAAGTCCAGATTAGGCACGCATAATGATACTATGGGCTATTGGCCTTGCTTGATCATTAGCGGCCTAGAAAAGACGGTTACATTATATCTATTTTGCTCTTGTTTATGTTGGCACTATGTGCAGTTGAACTGATTGTATTAACAAATGGTTTTAAACACTTGATTTCATTTCAGTACTTTACAGTTTCACATACTTGGTACTGTTATCGACCTCCTTCGGGCTGCGTCATGCCGCGAGTAAAGGAGGTAGCGGATCCTCGATTTAGGATCTTTATTCGTGTCGAGCTCCATTTCTCGGAGGCTCGACTTTGGGTATGATCTCCCGTGTTGTAGATACTTTTGTACATTCGTGGTATGGTGCCCCATCCCGCCATAGTTGTTTACTTTCTGAGGTGCAGTAGTCCTATTGTAAAGTTGGGATGTAATCGCCAAACTTGATGTTTATATAAAATGCCGAAAGGCAACTTTTCTCGAATAAGCGCTTTCCATTTCATATTGCCCATGTCTTGTTTTATATTCACTGATTACTCGATGTATGACTACTGGGTGCGGGTAAAGCACGATCCACGGGCCCTGAACGTCGTGACAGAGGGCTCGCCGGCAGATTTTGATATTGAGGCGGGGCGGGCGTGCGGTTGGGAGTACAATGTGGAGTTTGGCTCACTAGCTCGACGTCCCGCGTTAGTAGCCGATGGGGACGATCGCACCGCTACGTCACCGGTCTCGATGACTACTTGGCAGAGGCTTGTGCGGGTGTAGCTCTTCAGCCGGGCATGAACATTGCCCGCATGCAGGCTTATGCACTTGGGTTTGAGGAGCGGAGAGGTCGGAATGGCGAGATCGCGAAGAGGCCAGACGCAGGTCTTTTGGCGACTTTCGAGGCGGACCGCCTCAGCAGCAGACTAGTTATGCGCCTCCACAAGACTGAGCGTCCTCCACGCCGGGACATTCAGGTTATTCAGGAGCAGGTCAGGGCTCCCAGGTTTCATATTTTCAGGGGAGTAGGTTTGCTCGCCGGATAAGGCTGCTATCCCACCAGTGCTACCTCTGGTCGTACTAATTTGGGAGATTGTTATGCTTGCGGCCAATAGGGCCATTTGGCGAGAGACTGTCCGACCAGATGTAGCACTGGTGGGATAGCACATACTACGAGATCATTTGCGAGTTCTTCACCTTCCATAGCTAGGCAGGATGTTCATACACCGGCAGGCCACGGCGGAGGTCGCGGTGGAAGTTCCCAGTTTTAGCGGTCCTTTGAACCGCCTATTTTTTTCAGGTATATCCTTAACCCTCTAGAGATTAGCATGCGTGATACGATGATTATATGTTGAGTACTATGTACAGATAGCGTTGTGTATATTGTGGTTTAGAGACATGGTTAGTTGAAAGGATAAGTATGGGGACAGGGAAGGTATGAACCTTAGAATATTACACGTTGAAACCTTAGATGTAAGGCCATCTTGGGTAAAAGATTTATGTTTATGTTGACCTTTATCGGAGTGCATAGTATGCATGAAATATTTTTGTGTGATAAGTCCCTGAGTGGTATGAAATGAAAGAGGGTAGTTGAGCTAAGAAGACCACTAGGTTTTCGCGACTTGATTTGTGAGATTGTTCCGAATCGGGGGAACAAAAGTTTGGCGCGATAGCGGGTCGGGTTGAGGACCATTCGCGGGTCGACCCGCAGCCCGGTTTGGGGTGGGGTCAGTTCGAGGTGGTCCCGCCGGGTGGTAGGGTCACGAGGGTGCTAGGCCCAAGTTTAGGTAACCATCGTATGAGTTCGTGGATATGTTCGACCAGAATCGGATCGTGAAGGCCGGGAATGGCCTTAAAGGAGATTGAGGCTAGTAAGGTGACCAAGTTTGGAGGTGGTGACTCCAAAGTGTTGGAAACTGAAGCGATGACTGAAGTATGGTACGTATACTAGAAAGAGTTCAAGTGTTCGAGAAGAGTACGACGAGTAAGGAAAGAAGTGAACGTGTGTTAGCAGAATAAAAGAGATCAGTTTGTTGTGAAGTGAAGATGCGAAGGGAGTATCTTTTAGACCTTGGGTAGGAGCTTTTGTAATACTAGAGGTGATTCCTCGTGGACTTGGGTTAAGTATTTGCGCGTGTGTTATTTTGTGGCCAGGTGTGGCATTGGCAACTTGTTTAAGTTAAGAGGAACTTTATCGTTATCTGTCTTAAGAAGGAACATTCGGGACGAATGTTTCTAAGGAGGGGAGAATGTTATACCCCGTATTTCCAGAATATGTACGTGAGGGCGTACGTACAAAAGTTTAAGCCTTAAGTAGGCAAAGGGACGAAATTGTGCACAACTAGTGAAAAGAATTGTTTTCCGACGAAACGTTTTCCGGACTTTGCGAAGGGAAAATTACGGTTGCAACATTTATAATTTTTTGCGGATTTTTCCGAGAGAGAAAATATTTTGGACCAACGAGAGGGCGACACTAGTCACCCTGCCGGGCGGATGGTGGACGAATATATGGCACGTTTTTGTGGCCAAAAACATTGGTCAAGGTTAGGTAGGATATTTTGGGATATTTGTGTGGTAGATAGATAAGGTGGGACCCACACAACACTTGTCCAAATCTCATCCATCCACTTGCTTTGATCTTGGCCATTGGTTTCCCTATAAATACCCCTCAAGTGCAAGACTTATTCTTCATCCTCACTTGATAAATTCCAAGGCAAAAATCCCTCTCCCCGCTTAGGGTAGTTTTAGCCCAAAGTCCCCTCCCCTGAGAGGCCCTGGTGAAACCCACTCCTAAGTTGTTCTCGTGAAATACCCCTTCCTAAGTTGTTCTCGTGAAATACCCCTTGGTATAAAAGTATTCTCAGTGTTGTTCTTATTCCAAAATACCTTGCCCAAATACCTTGTAGTATTCCCAAAGTTACCTCTATACTAAAAGCCCTAAAATACTACTATACTTCCTTTAGTCACTAAACGAAACCCTGGGGAAAAATCTTCATAGTAGGTTGAAGTATTAAGTAGAAGTTGTGTAGAACTTCTAAGGGTTTCTTGGAGCGTATTGGAGCATACAGAATATGAGCTAAACTTGCTCAGGATCGACTTTTTAACTTGGATAATTGTGGACTTATCGAGGTAAATACTCTTATCCTTCTATTGTAATTGGAAATTACATACTGTAGTAGCATAGAAATGAGTATAAGACGTATATAAGGATGGTATAAAAGAAGAGAAGCGAATCAGACTTACATGGATCAGTATTTACTGATGACTTGTGTAGTTGGACGGGTAGAGAAGTGCTGCCCAATTTTCCATAAAATAAGGAATCTTGTATCTAGAATTATTCTACGGAGTAGTCTAGACGTTGATAGACTTATATGACCGTTATAGGTTGAAGTACTGCGAGTAGCGTATTCTACTCGAAGGTGGAAAAGGCTAGCAGGATTCTGATGCTGGAGCGTTTTGTTAATCGTAATCGTCGCGAGGTATGTGATTCTTCCTATCCTCTTGAGCATGATATTTTAAAAGAATATATATATAGTACGGTGAGACGTGCGTGTGTTAAGCGAGCGTGGTTTTACTTCGATGTCTTTTGACTTGAGTTTTAAATAATAAGAATCTTGAAGTATTTCAAAAGAATTAAGAATCGTTTTTTAAAGAAGAGTAATACTTGGTTTTGAAAGTTTAAGAGTTATACTAGCTTTATGGGAAGTTAGGTATAACGACTTAAGAGAGATAAAAAGAATGGTTTATTGATTTTAGAAGTTAAGAGACTTGATCTTAAAAGATAAGAGACTTGACTTAATTGAATTGATATGAATGTTGTTAAAAAGTGTGAAACCTCATTCGTGAGTAATGAGTACTTGGTTTTTAAAGAATAATGTTTTACTGATTTCGGAAATGAGAATAAGTATCGAACGAACCACTGCAGCATTAATAAAGGAAAATGTATTGACAAATAAATAATTATATTAAAACCAGTAGAAACCTTCATCTGCATAGAAGCTAAGATAAAACAAAATTGTATTACATTTCCTAGATCATGGCTGCTTTAATAAGATTGTTATAAACAAGAATAACCTACTCACATATAAGGCATATGTTACTCAAATTGTTTTAAAAGAGAATTATGTTAATAAGTGATTAAGACTATGAACTATGAAATCTTTCGAAAATAAGAGACGTGAATATTTGAAATTAGACAAACTTGAACTTTGGAAAAGAATGTTGTTACTTGATTTTAAAAAGGAAAGTATGGAAGTTGTTTTGGTCTACTTAAAATGTTAGTCACTCTATATTTATAATACGGGCATCGGGTGAACTTTGTAAAAGAAATGGATCTTTTAAGAAGAAGTTAACGTACGTAGTACTTTGGGGTTAAAACCTGGACTTTGGCATAAAATGAAAGTACCTTGAGTTGTGTGTAACTTGCCTATGTTTGCGTGTGATAGCCTTGTGCTAGTATTGTATTTCTATACCACCGCGTCTCAAATGGAGGGCTGATTTTTATGATCTTACTTGGAGCGTCTGCAGCGACGGAGGATTCCACGCACGCTCGCTGATAGTGTTATTCCATGGACTAGCTCTCCATGAGGTTTCTTGATTCGGCTTTGGTATCGGTAGTTGGCTCGTACTTGCCCAAGTCGTGGTGATTCGACTTTGGTATCCGTAGTTAGCCTTCGTGCCCATTCGGTTTAGTGGCGAAGTCTCGTGATACGCCTTGGTATCTGGTAGTTAGCCTCATTGCCCTTGCCACTACGTGACACGACTTTGGTATCTGGTAGTTGGCTTTCGTACTTGCCCCGTATCAGCTTCGTGGTTTGGTTGTATAGTATTGGTAGTATAGCTTTGGTATCTGGTAGTTGGCTCTCGTACTTGCCCCGGTCAGTTGATGATGCGGCTTTGGTATCTGGTAGTTAGCCTTCGTACTTGCCCCGTACGGTTTTATGACTCAGGTGGGACCTGGTGTTTATGTGTACTCCTTGGTGTTATTATATCATAATCGCCGACAGTGAGGAAAGGTATTCCACGGGCATGATTGATGTTGAGAGCGTGAGACCCATAGTTATATTTGAGTGATGACTTTGAGGGCGCGAGTCCCTGACTTACGTGACTGCTTATTTATTGTGGACTGTAGTTTGGTTATCATACATGTCTCCTGCTTTATACAGACTACTATGATTTCATTTACTGATTTTTGCCACATACTTGGTACTGTTGTATCGACCTCCTTGGGCCGTTCATCGCCGCAGAGGTACACCAGTTGTTGATCCTCGCTCATAGGATCACAGTTCAGCGTATTGGGAAGCTCCGTTTCTCCGGAGGCTTATCTTTTGGTATAGTCCCCTGTCACTGTAGGTACTTGTACATTCAGGGGTATGGCGGGGCCCTGTCCCGTCATGTTGTATAAAAACTCTTAGAGGTCTGTAGTACTGTTGTGGGCAGGGTTTGTAAGGATGTAACTGTTCAAGTTTTTAGTTATATATACAAGAAGGTAACCGTTTGGTTGGCCTGTTTTCTTATCATATCTCTTGTTTCATGTTTAAGTTTTTATTTCCGCTGATTTTCTCTGATGTTGTATCACTAGGGTGCCCGGGGTAAGGCACCAGTCACGGGCCCGGGATCGGGTCGTGACACTTTCGTACTAATTTCAAGTCTTGTGTTCCTTACGTACATTCTCTTAAACATGTCCTGGACTTACGGGGTGTAACAAACACACAACCTAGCCCCAACACCCAAAACATCACAATAAACCACATAACCCTCTAATCCCTTAGGATGAGTAAGAACTGGAGCCATCGAGTCTAGAGTGCGTGTATCATCACGACTTCTCACTATTCGTAATTAAAACAACTTCAACTATTTTAACACTTGTTCATTCCTTTTCTTACTTGTCGTACTCTTCATAATTCCAAGATATTCTGGTACACATACATACACTAAAATATCACTTCTGTTTCACATAGTTGGCGTTACTACATCCTATATTGGTCATATACTCAGATTTCAATTCTTTCACTTGCCTCATGGCTAAGACTTTCTGTTAATGGCGTTTCGGAAAAGATTTCCTTGATCTCGTTAAGTAGTAACCCATTACTCTACTATTGGTCCTTACACTGTCCCAGAGTAATCATACCTTGTGAAACCCACATAATTAGAGTTTCATTCACCTTCATCATCCTTGTCATATTCCTTCATTCTACTTATTATTACATCATGTATTTCTACCTCGATACCCGATCATACGGTTCCATTCATACTTATTAACTGCTTCATATTCTTATAACACTTCTTCGATCACTCCATAGTTGTTACACCCCGTAAATTCAAGAAGATAAGATAAGAACATACCAAGGAGTATAAGATTTGAAAGTGGAAAGATAAGTGGACAAACATGTGTTGGGCGGATTTTGAGTCTATCTTGGAGTTTTGTACCCCAATTATTAAGAAGTGTGAGGTGTTTAAAAAGCCTAGTGTGTAGTCCGTTAAATCTAGTTCCCAACGCAACAAACTGTTCGTCGATAGGACATCGGAGTCAAAAGTTATGGAAGTTTCAAGTTTGGTGCGCAGTCAGGAAAAGCAGTGATTTCGGTTCAGGGGTACAGCGCCGCGGCGCCGGAATGCAGGGCCGCGGCGCCGGTGGTACTGGGAGTTCGCTGGGGTTGCAGCGCCGCGGCGCCGGAATGCAGGGCCGCGGCGCCGGAATGCAGGGAATTTTCTGAGTGGAAGCGGCTGGCGCGGGATTTTTCTGCAGAATAAAGTAAAATCGGGGATATTTTGTTAAAAAACTATGGGAGGGTGACAAGTGTCCCTCCCATCCTTTTGACCAGAATAGGGTCCTATTTTAGGGCCAAGTCTTGGAAGACTTGGCCATTTCATCTCAAAAACCCTCCCAAGGAAATCCTCTCCCTTTTCTCTAATTTTTTTTTTTAAGAAACCTTGCCTTAGGAGAAATTGTTGGAGCGGCGGCAAGAAGGAAAAGTGTGGGTAAACTTGTGGGAAGCGCTGGTGGACGAGTTTGACGGAAAAAAAGTGGAAGAAAGGGGCTTTTGTGGGCTTCTCCAAAGGTAAAAGTTTCCCCTTCTCTTGAGTATGAGTTAATACTTGTTATAGTAGTTTAGAAATGAGCCTGAGGCTGTTATATTTAAGATTGAATAGATTTGGATCTTGTTGTCTTGTTGAAAACCGAAATGGGCATGTTAGCCTTAAGATTTTAACTTCAATTTGGTTACTAATTTAGACATCACATGTTGTAAAGGGGGATTGTAGTTGTTGAAGATGTCTAGGGCTAGATATCATGTTAGACCTAAGAACTTGGATTGGAAAGAATTGGAAAGGGGTTTAGGATTTGTTTATTGTTGGCCAAGAATGGCATGGGATTATTGGTTTATTTTGTATTATTGTGGGGCTAAATTTTACACGTATTGTTAGGCGTGTAATCCCCTTGTTTTTGCTGGATTAATTGAGCCTTAAATGTGGCGTTGGTTATTGAATTCGGCCTTGAAAGAGGTGGCATAGTAGTAGAAACAAAGGAAGTGTTGTCCAAATTTCCGTAGAATGTAGGGACCTTGCACTTAGTTTATTCTACGTTCGAAGCTAGAGATTGATAGACGTTTTACCACTTTATAGGATTGAAGTACTACGTGTAGCATATTCTTCTTAAGGGAGATAGTATCGTGGAGCATTTTGCTTATTATCGACAATCGTCGCGAGGTATGTGATTCTTCCTATCCTCTTGACATGATTATTTGTGAAATATATAGTCGCGATAGATGCGTGTGTTAAAGGAATTTGATTTCCCTTGTTGTGCCTTGACTTGATATGAAGTGTAAAGGTCTTGATTGTTTGAAAAAGTAGGAAAATCTTATTCGTTAGTAATAAGTACTCGGTGGTTAAAGAATAAGCCCTCTTGGTCTCATAAGGGCTTATAGTTGTAATTGGTTGGTTTAAAACATAAAGTGTTATAACGGCTTTATGGGAAGTTTGTTATAACCACTTTATGTAGGTAAAAGAATGGTTTGTTGTTTTCAAAAGATAAGAGACTTGACTTATAATTGACCTAAATGGTGTTGAAAAGTGTGCAACCTCTTTCGTGAAAAATGAGTACTTGGTTTTTAAAAGAATTATTGAAATCAAGTTTTGATTTTCTTACAAATTCCAAAGTAAGGAACTCGATTTCTAAAAGAAAAGAGACTTAAGGATTTGAAGTGTTTTGGTTTAAAAGAAAGGCAGTGTTTTGTCTTGACTTGTTTTAAAACATAAAGTGTTATAATAGCTTTATGGGAAGTTAGTTATAACGACTTTATGGAAAATAAAGAAATGGATTCATTATTGGATTTAGAATGGTAACTTAATTTTTGGGAAAAGAGAAGTAACTTGTTTTCAAATATTGAACTCTTTGTGATGGAAAAACATAAGTGACTTGGTTATAAAAGGTAGGAGTAGCTTGATCTTAAAGGGGTGAGATACTTGGGGTTTAAGGGTATACTTGACGTGTGCTAAGAAGTGTTTAAAGTACCTTGAGTCGTGTGTAACTTGCCTATGCTTGTTGTGATAGCCTTTGTTGTGCAAGTGTTTGATTGTGTGCTACCGAGCCTCTCGATGGAGAAGCTATCCGTTGATTGATGGACATCTTGACCGTTGGGTAGCCCACGGGTATGCTTCCACTATATCGATCCTCTTGGACATACTGACACGTTGGGTAGCCCACGGGTATGCTTCCATTAGGAGTGTTATCTTGTTATTTGTTTGGACATACTGACACGTTGGGTAGCCCACGGGTATGCGTCCACAGTGGGTATTATCTTGTTATTTGTCTGGACATACTGACACGTTGGGTAGCCCACGGGTATGCTTCCACAGGGATTGTTATCTTGTTATCTCCTTTGGGCATACCGACACGTTGGATGGTCCACGGGTATGGGCCCACTAGGACGGTTCGAGGCCGTGCTTATACCGAGGTGAGATCTTGGGGCACGCGCCATTATGCGGGTTAAATTCCCGGGTTGTATTTGAGTGATGATTTCACGGGCATGAGTCCCGGACTTGACATGACTGCTTATATGTGGTGTACTGTAGTTTGGTTATCATACATGTCTCCTGCTTTATATAGACTATTATGATTTCATTTACAGTATTTTTTTCAGTTTCACATACTTGGTACCTGTTGTACTGACCCCCTTCGGGGGGCTGCGTTCATGCCGCAGGTTGAGGTACATAGCTTGCTGATCCGCACTCTTAGGGGCGAAAAGGGGCGAAAAACAGGGGATATTTTGATAGAAGGCCTATGGGAGGGTGACAAGTGTCCCTCCCATCTTTTGACCAAGTGAGGGTCTTATTTTAGGGCCAAGTCTTCAAGACTTGGCCATTTGCAAGGGTTTCCCTAAGAAAAATCCCTCTCTTCTCTCTCAAATTATTGTTATAACTTGAGCATGAGTAGTTATAACTATATGGTACGGTAGACGTACGTGATTTAAATAAGGTAAAGTCATTTTGATATACTTGACTTGTTTTAAAGATGCCTAGTTGGTTGAGTTAGAGGACTAACTCACTTGTCCTTGAGGAAAGGTTATAAGAGAGGACTAACTCACTTGTCCTTGAGGAAAGGCCAAGTCCTTGAGGAAAGGTTATAAGGTGAAGCTTGCTGATCCGCACTCTTAGGGGCCGCGGCGCCAAGGCGGGATTTTTACGCGGAAAGGGGCGAAAAACAGGGGATATTTTGATAGAAGGCCTATGGGAGGGTGACAAGTGTCCCTCCCATCTTTTGACCAAGTGAGGGTCTTATTTTAGGGCCAAGTCTTCAAGACTTGGCCATTTGCAAGGGTTTCCCTAAGAAAAATCCCTCTCTTCTCTCTCAAATTGATGAACCCCGGTGAGATTTTTGGGAAGGCTTCAAGAAGGAAAAATGTTGGAAAGCTTGTAGAGAGTTCGAGTGGGCGATTTTAAAGTGAAGAAGATTTCGGAAAGAGGGCTTCTTAAGGTAAAACCTTCACCTTCTTGCGTAATTGAAGATTTCAAGTTATAGTAGTTAAGAAATGAGCCTGAGGCTGTTATATTAAAGTTTGAAAAGATATGGATCTTGTCGTCTTGTTGAAAACCGAAAATGGGCATGTTAGCCACTCATGTTGTAATCAATTGGGTTGTTATCTTAAATCATTGCATGTTATAAATAGGAGGGTATATAATTGGTTATGATTTTATATACCATGTTGGAATAACGAGTTGGATTAAAAGGAAATTGAAAGGAAAGTGATAATTGTTGTAATATTATAGCCGAACGTGGCTTGGAATTTTTGGTTTGATTTGTATTATTGTGGGGCAGAATTTTACGCGTCCTGTAAAGGCGTGTAATCCCCTTTTGATTAGTTGAATTGTTGTGCCCTAAATACGGCGTTTGGTTGTTGAATTCGGACCTTGAAAAAGTACGTAGAAACAAAGGAAGTGCTGTCCAATTTTTCCCGTAGAACAAGGGACTTTACATTAGAATATTCTACGTTGAAGCTAGAAGCTAATAGACGTATTATGGTCATTATAGGTTGACATCTACGGAAGGCATTTTGGACTTGGCAATTGGATTAAACATAAGAGATATGTGGAAACTTTCTTATCACTTGAGCATGAGTATTTATAACTATATGGTACGGTAGACGTACGTGATTTAAATAAGGTAAAGTCATTTTGATATACTTGACTTGTTTTAAAGATGCCTAGTTGGTTGAGTTAGAGGACTAACTCACTTGTCCTTGAGGAAAGGTTATAAGAATGGGTTATTCTAATGGGGTAGACAAGGACTCCTTGATGTGAAAAAGTATGGAACTATTATAAAGATAAGAACTTGTTTTCTAAGTTAAGAATTTTGTCTTCTAAAGTAAAGAGATTTGAAGTATTTTGAAATTAGTGTAACTTGAATTGAAGTACAAGCCTCTTGGTTATAAAGAGAGCAAAGTGGTCTAAGACATAAAGGCGGGATTTTTGACGCGGTAAGGGGCGAAAAACAGGGGATATTTTGATAAAAGGCCTATGGGAGGGTGACAAGTGTCCCTCCCATCTTTTGACCAAAGGAGGGTCTTATTTTAGGGCCAAGTCTTCAAGACTTGACCATTTTGCAAGGGTTTCCCCAAAAGAAAAATCCCTCTTCTCTCTCAAATTGATGAACCCCGGTGAGATTTTTGGAAGGGCTTCAAGAAGGAAAAGTGTTGGCACGCTTGTAGAGGACTCTTGTGAGTAATTTTGAAGTGAAGAAGATTTCGGAAAGAGGGCTTCTTGAGGTAAAATCTCCTCCTTCTTGTATATTTGAAGATTTCAAGTTATAGTAGTTAAGAAGTGAGCCTGAGGCTGTTATATTTAAAGCTTGAAAAGATTGGGGTGGTGTCGACTTGTGAAAACCGAAATGGGCATGTTAGCCACTCATGTTGTAATCAATTGGGTTGTTAGCTTAAATCATTGCATGTTATATATAGGGGGGTATGTAATTGGTTATGATTTATATAACATGTTGGGATAACGAGTTGGGTTAAAAAGGAAATTGATAATTGTTGTGATATTATAACCGAATGTGACTTTGAATGATTGGATTGTTCTGTATTATGGTGGGGCAGAATTTTACGCGTCCTGTAAAGGCGTGTAATCCCCTTTTTGGTTAGCTGGATTGTTGTGCCTTAAATGCGGCGTTTGGTTATTGAATTCGGACCTTGAAAAAGGTGGAAAAGTAAGTAGAAACAAAGGAAGTGCTGTCCAAATTTTCCGTAGAACGAGGGACTTTTCATTAGAATATATTACGTTGAAGCTAGAAGCTAATAGACGTATTATGGTCATTATAGGTTGACATCTACGGACGGCATATTGGACTTGGCAAGTGGATTAAACAATAGAGGTATGTAGAACTCTTCATATCTCTTGAGCATGAGTAGTTATAACTGTATGGTACGGTAGACGTACGTGATTTTTTTAAATGAAGTGAAGTCATTTGATATATTTGACTTGTTTTAAGGATGTCTAGTTGGTTGAGTTAGAGAATTAACTCACGTGTCCTTAAGGAAGAGTTATAAGAATGGTTTATCCTAATAAGGTAGACAAGGATTTCTTGACATGATCAAGTATAGAATACTAGATTTGGGAAGTATTGATTCTTGAACTATTCTAAAGTTAAGAAACTTGTTTCCTAAGTTAAGATTTTTGAAGTATTTTGAAAGTAGTGTAACTTGAATTGAAGTACAAGCCTCTTGGTTATAAAGAGAGCAAAGTGGTCTAAAACATAAAGAGTTATAACGGCTTTATAGAAAGTTAGTTATGACGGCTTTATGAGAGGGTAAGGACGTCTTAGTTCTAATGCATAAAGTTAGTATAACGGCTTTATGGGAAGTTCGTTATAATAACTTTATGGAAGGTTAAAGGAACGGTTTTTTCTCGAGTAGATAAACAATGATAAAAGAATGGAAGCTAAGAAAGGCAATTTGATTTAAAGGCATCAATTTCTTAAAGTTATAAATGAGGGTCACTTGATTTAGGAGCCGAAGTATATTTCTAATAGTATAGTGACTTGTTTGAAATGTAGTAAGCCTTGATACTACGGGTGCTAGTATCTTGGGGTCTTATGTGGAAAAGGGATCTTGGAAAAAAAATAGAAATACATAGTACTTTGGGTTGAATTTCCCCGGACTTGTTAAGTGATATGAAAAGTGCCTTAAGGTCATAAAATGAGATCCATTTTGTATGTTAATGAAAGTCTAAAGAAGTTAGGAGTTACTTGGACGTACCGTCAGTGATGGAGGATTCCACGGGTATGCTTCCATTGCCTCCTCATGAGTCTACCGGGACGTACCGGCAGTGATGTGGGATTCCACGGGTATGCTTCCCTGGTCATAGTATGAGTTACTTGGGCGTCGCAGCGGTGATGTGGGATTCCACGGGTATGCTTCCATGGTCTTAGTATGAGTTTACGGGGACATACCGTCAGTGATGTGGGATTCCACGGGTAAGCACCGTGGACATGCTTACGATGAGGGATCCTGAGGCATGTAGTTTGAGGGGTAAGAGTATACCTGAGGGGTAAATCCCCAAGATAGTTATACCACCTGTTTCCGTGGATTTTCTACCCACGATGCGAGGAATACCTCATGCGAGTCCTTATGGGCTTATGCGGGTGAAATAGTCCCATGCGGGCGGGTACAGCCTATGCTAGGAATACCTCATGCGGGTCCACACGACCTATGCGGGTGAAATAGTCCCAGGGGTAGGATTGCTTAAGGATACTGCAGGCGAGTGGTCCTGCTTTGATCGCGAGTCATGTACCCGAGACGGGGAATTCCACGGGCATGAGATATATATATGTATGTATTGTGTATGTGTAGGCCGATGAGTAGGATGCCACGCGCGTCACATGGTTGTATTTACTCTACGGTCGCCAGTGGCGGGAATTCCAGGCGGAGGATATAGATTTATGTGTTGTGTGTGTATGCAACGCGGTGAGGTAAGTGCCACAGGCGCGTCACATGGTTAGATTTTACACCTAGCGGTCGACAGTGATGGGGAATCCCACGGGCGCGCTTTGATATTTGAGGGCTGGTGTTCATAGCCCTGGTGTGACTATCGTTCATATGTGGAAACAGGCTGTACAAGGTAAAATTGACTTTCATTACTTCTACTTCAGTAAGGCTCAGGGTACTGTTAATTGGGTTATCATATATGTCTTCAGCTGTATTTTGACTATTATTATTTAAATTACAGTATTTTCAGTTTTGCATACTTGGTACATATTTTTGTACTGACCTCATTCGGGGGGCTGCGTTCATACCGCAGGTTGAGGTACATAGCTTGTTGATCCGCACTCCTAGGATCACGGTTCAGTTCTCAGAAAGCTCCATTTTCTCCGGAGGCTTTGTCTTTGGTATGGTTCCCTGAAGTGGTTGACTTTTGTACATTCCGGGGTATGGCGGGGCCCTGTCCCGTCACATATGTTATGTAAACTCTTAGAGGTCTGTAGTCATATCTTGTGGGTCACTTTATAAAAAACAAATTGAGGTAACTGTTGTTGGATTTGTTTATATCCAGGGAGGTAGCCTTATCGGCTGACCTATTATTTATTTCATTGTTTAAGTTATGTATGTTCCGCTGTTTATCTCTCGATGTAAGCGGTGGGTGCCAGTAGGGCACGATCGAGCCCGGTCGAGTCGTGACAAAAGTGGTATCGAGCATTTAGTCCTCGGAAAGTGTCTGACCGTGTCTAGTAAGTCTTGATTATTGATGTGTTGTGCACCACATCTATAATCGAGAGGTCTGAGACATTTAGGATTTGTTTCCATTCTTCTCCCTCCGAGATCGTGCGTAGAGTCATCCTACTAGGTGAATCCTCTCGACCTATTCTTATGTATCGGATATGCCTCGCGAGGCGACAGGCCCGAAGGGCAAGGCGAGCAGAATTGTTAGTGGTACACAGAGGATTTCTAGGAATCGAGCCCGGACTATGCACGAGGTTATGGGGATCGGCGAGATCATCCACGCCGGCGATAGAGAGGCCAAGGCGGAAGTAACACGAGAGGTTCCTGCACGAGCCTCCAGCCTTCCTGACCGAGTATAGAGATTACGGAGAAGCGGTCCGATTATTGACTAGCGTTGTGGCGGTGGCCGACAGAGCCCGTAGCTAACCCTAGAGCCGATAGTTTGAGGATTCGGGACTTTCGAGTTGCAATCCACGAATTCTATGGTTAGTGCGGCGAGGACCTCGGGAGTTCATTCGGCGGTCACGGACTATGCAGTGCTTAGGGCCTCGGAGGCGAGTCTGTTGTTAGCTTCTTACCGTTACGATATTGCGTTGAACTGGTTTGAGTCGTGGGTGTTGTCTAGAGGTATGAGTGCTCCTCCAGCTGTTTGGGGTGAGTTCACGGGATCCTTCCTCGATCACTTTTTGCCTCCTGAGACGAGGAGAGCCCGCTTGGATAGGTTCTTAGCGTTAAGACAGAATGGGAGAACCATCAGAGAGTACAACCTGGAATTTGACTCATTGGCCAGGTATGCACCCACTATTGTGGCGGATATGGCGGACAGAGTTCACCGCTATGTGATGGGACTAGACCGATATATGGTTACCGTATGCAGGAGTAGCTCTTGACGGTATGGATATTGCGGGATGCGAGCTTATGCGCGAGGATTGAGATAGGGAGAGAGAGCGGCCAGATTGATCCCGCCAAGAGGCGGGGCAGCGAGTTCGAGATAGTTTTCGAGGCGGACAGCCTCAGCAACAGGCTAGGACTACATTTCAGCCGACGCAGAGTGCTCCTTCTCGGCCTTCTGGCGAGTGGTTTGATCGCCAGAGATATTCGGGCGGTCGTGGCTCGAGGCTGCCGTTCAGATGTCCGGGGATAGTAGCGAGGAGGCCACCTTTGCCTCAGTGGTTCTTGTGGTAGAGCTCATTTTGGGAATGTCGGACTAGGTCGACATTGTTATGCTTGCGCCAGCGGGGCCATTTGGCGCGATCGTCAGGCCGGGTGGTACTGGTGGGATAGCACAGTCTATTGGGTCAGTTGCGGGTTTTTCGCCTTCAATGGCTAGGCAGGATGTTCATGCACCGGCAGGCCGCGCCAGAGGTCGTGGTAGCGGTTCCCAATTTTAGCGGTCCTTTTACCCGTCTATGCGACTTCAGGTATATTTTGATCCTTTAGAGACTTGTATGCATGACAAAGTTGTTATACGTTTAAGTGTCATGAACGGATTATATTGAGACTATGTATGTATGCTAGAAGTAGGTGGAAAGTACGATAAGAAAAGCATTTTAGGCCTTGAATGGGAGTAAATAGCGTTGGTGCACCCTTGGGATCTGTTTTCTTGGTTGACCATGATGGAGGGATATGCGAGTGCGATATATTAAGGTCATAAGTGGCATAATAAAGTTCCATTAATTGTAAAGTACGAGGAATATTAGATTGGCTCCAAAAGAACATTCGGGGACGAATGTTTCTAAGGGGGGAAGAATGTTACACCCCGTAAATTCAAGAGGTTAAGTTAAGAACATACGAAAGAAAATAAGATTTGAATTTGGAAGGTTGGGTTGGGGTGGAAAAATGTTACAGGCATACTTTCAGTCAACTTTGGAGCGGTATATCTCCTAGTTCCTTAGGAGTTTTGAGGAGTTTTAAAAGACTAGTATGAAGGTTGTTGAGTCTAGTTTCCAACGCAACAAACCGCTCATCGATTGGACATCGGGGTAGGAAGTTACGGGCGTTAGAAGTTCTGTGGGCTGACGCAGGCGAGCAAAGCGCCGCAGCGCTTGTGTGCGCCGATATTTCCAAAGTCCTCGAGGTTGCAGTGCCATGCGCCGAATCTGGCCGCGCGCCGAATGCAGAAATTCTCAGAAGTGGCGCCTTGCGCAGGCGGGATTTTTACGCGGAAAGGGGCGAAAAACAGGGGATATTTTGATAGAAGTCCTATGGGAGGGTGACAAGTGTCCCTCCCATCTTTTGACCAAGTAAGGGTCTTATTTTAGGGCCAAGTCTTCAAGACTTGGCCATTTGCAAGGGTTTCCCTAAGAAAAATCCCTCTCCTCTCTCTCAAATTGATGAACCCCGGTGAGATTTTTGGGAAGGCTTCAAGAAGGAAAAATGTTGGAAAGCTTGTAGAGAGTTCGAGTGGGCGATTTTAAAGTGAAGAAGATTTCGGAAAGAGGGCTTCTTGAGGTAAAACCTTCACCTTCTTGTGTAATTGAAGATTTCAAGTTATAGTAGTTAAGAAATGAGCCTGAGGCTGTTATATTAAAGTTTGAAAAGATATGGATCTTGTCGTCTTGTTGAAAACCGAAAATGGGCATGTTAGCCACTCATGTTGTAATCAATTGGGTTGTTAGCTTAAATCATTGCATGTTATAAATAGGAGGGTATATAATTGGTTATGATTTTATA
This sequence comes from Przewalskia tangutica, assembly GCA_029844215.1. Taxonomy (NCBI): domain Eukaryota; kingdom Viridiplantae; phylum Streptophyta; class Magnoliopsida; order Solanales; family Solanaceae; genus Przewalskia; species Przewalskia tangutica. The sequence goes on along the minus strand of CM056737.1, from coordinate 41,946,159 downwards.
TACCATGTTGGAATAACGAGTTGGATTAAAAGAAAATTGAAAGGAAAGTGATAATTGTTGTAATATTATAGCCGAACGTGGCTTGGAATTTTTGGTTTGATTTGTATTATTGTGGGGCAGAATTTTACGCGTCCTGTAAAGGCGTGTAATCCCCTTTTGATTAGTTGAATTGTTGTGCCCTAAATACGGCGTTTGGTTGTTGAATTCGGACCTTGAAAAAGGTGGAAAAGTACGTAGAAACAAAGGAAGTGCTGTCCAATTTTTCCCGTAGAACAAGGTACTTTACATTAGAATATTCTATGTTGAAGCTAAAAGCTAATAGACGTATTATGGTCATTATAGGTTGACATCTACGGAAGGCATTTTGGACTTGGCAATTGGATTAAACATAAGAGGTATGTGGAAACTTTCTTATCACTTGAGCATGAGTAGTTATAACTATATGGTACGGTAGACGTACGTGATTTAAATAAGGTAAAGTCATTTTGATATACTTGACTTGTTTTAAAGATGCCTAGTTGGTTGAGTTAGAGGACTAACTCACTTGTCCTTGAGGAAAGGTTATAAGAATGGGTTATTCTAATGGGGTAGACAAGGACTCCTTGATGTGAAAAAGTATGGAACTATTATAAAGATATGAACTTGTTTTCTAAGTTAAGAATTTTGTCTTCTAAAGTAAAGAGATTTGAAGTATTTTGAAAGTAGTGTAACTTGAATTGAAGTACAAGCCTCTTGGTTATAAAGAGAGCAAAGTGGTCTAAGACATAAAGAGTTATAACGACTTTATGTGAAGTTAGTTATGACGGCTTTATGAGAGGGTAAGGACGTCTTAGTTCTAATGCATAAAGTTAGTATAACGGCTTTATGGGAAGTTGGTTATAATAACTTTATGGAAGTTTAAAGGAACGGTTTTTCTCGAGTAGATAAACAATGATAAAAGAATGGAAGCTAAGAAAGGCAATTTGATTTAAAGGCATCAATTGCTTAAAGTTATAAATGAGGGTCACTTGATTTTGAAGCCGAAGTATATTTCTAATAGTATAGTGACTTTTTTGAAATGTAGTAAGCCTTGATACTACGGGTGCTAGTATCTTGGGGTCTTATGTGGAAAAGGGATCTTGGAAAAAAATAGAAATACATAGTACTTTGGGTTGAATTTCCCCGGACTTGTTAAGTGATATGAAAAGTGTCTTAAGGTCATAAAATGAGATCCATTTTGTATGTTAATGAAAGTCTAAAGAAGTTAGGAGTTATTTGGACGTCTGAATCGATGATGGAGGATTCCACGGGTATGCTTCCATTGCCTCTCATGAGTCTACCGACGCATCTGCGGATGTGGGATTCCACGGGTATGCTTCCTGGTCATAGTATGAGTTACTTGGAGCGTCTGACGGTGATGGGATTCCACGGGTATGCTTCCATGGTCTTAGTATGAGTTTACGGGACATACCGTCTGATGTGGGATTCCACGGTAAGCACCGTGGACATGCTTACGATGAGGATCTGAGGCATGTAGTTTGAGGGTAGAGTATACGCGGTAAATCCCCAAGATAGTTATACCACCTGTTTCCGTGGATTTGCTACCCACGATGCGAGGAATACCTCATGCGAGTCCTTATGGGCTTATGCGGGTGAAATAGTCCCATGCGGGCGGGTACAGCCTATGCGAGGAATACCTCATGCGGGTCCACACGACCTATGCGGGTGAAATAGTCCCAGGGGTAGGATTGCTTAAGGATACTGCAGGCGAGTGGTCCTGCTTTGATCGCGAGTCATGTACCCGAGACGGGGAATTCCACGGGCATGAGATATATATATGTATGTATTGTGTATGTGTACGCCGACAGTGAGGTAGGATGCCACGGGCGCGTCACATGGTTGTATTTTACTCTACTACCGCTTCGCGATGTGGAATTCCACGGGCAGAGGATATAGATTTATGTGTTGTGTGTGTGTACGCCGACAGTGAGGTAGGGTGCCACGGGCGCGTCACATGGTTAGATTTTACACCTAGCGGTCGACAGTGATGGGGAATCCCACGGGCGCGCTTTGATATTTGAGGGCTGGTGTTCATAGCCCTGGTGTGACTATCGTTCATATGTGGAAACAGGCTGTACAAGGTAAAATTGACTTTCATTACTTCTACTTCAGTAAGGCACAGAGTACTGTTAATTGGGTTATCATATATGTCTTCAGCTGTATTTTGACTATTATGATTTAAAATACAGTATTTTCAGTTTTGCATACTTGGTACATATTTTTGTACTGACCTCCTTCGGGGGGCTGCGTTCATGCCGCAGGTTGAGGTACATAGCTTGTTGATCCGCACTCCTAGGATCACGGTTCAGTTCTCAGAAAGCTCCATTTTCTCCGGAGGCTTTGTCTTTGGTATGGTTCCCTGAAGTGGTTGACTTTTGTACATTCCGGGGTATGGCGGGGCCCTGTCTCGTCACATATGTTATGTAATCTCTTAGAGGTCTGTAGTCATATCTTGTGGGTCACTTTATAAAAAAAAAATTGAGGTAACTGCTGTTGGATTTGTTTATATCCAGGGAGGTAGCCTTATCGGCTGACCTATTATTTATTTCATTGTTTAAGTTATGTATGTTCCGCTGTTTATCTCTGATGTAAACCGGTAAGGGTGCCCAGGTAGGGCACCGATGTGAGCCCGGGTCGGGTCGTGACATTTATCAATGCGAGCGCACGTGGAATCCTCCGTCACTGCCGGTACGTCCAAGTAAGATCATAACAAATCAACCGGCCCTCCATTGAGAGACGTGGTGGTATAAAAATACAATACTGGCACAACAAGGCTATCACACGCAAACATAGGAAAGTTACACACAACTCAAGGTACGTTCATTTTATGTCAATAATACGGGTTTCAAACCCAAAAATAATACTCACTTTCATTCTTTCAAAAAGACCTCTTTTACGTAAAAGATACTAATACTCGTAGTATCAAAAACACATTTCCTTTTCAAACCAAATTACTTTACTTTCGTAAAAACCTTTACAAGACTTTTAAAATCAAGTACTCTATACTTTTTAAACCAAGTGCCTTTCTTTTAAAACAACATCAAGTATACTCTTTAAAACTCAAATACTTACTCTTTTCAAAACAAGTAACCTATACTTAAATCAAGTTACCATTTTAAAACCAATGATAAAACCATTCTTTTGCTTTCATAAAGTCGTTATGACTAACTTCCCATAAAGCTGTTATAACACTTTATGTTTTAAACCAATTTAAGACAAAACCATGTCTCTCTTTTAAACCAAAAACTCTTCAATTCCTCAAGTCTCTTTTCTTTTAGAAATCAAGTTCCTTTTAAAGACCAAATACTCATTTCTCGCGAATGAGGTTTCACAACTTTCTACACAATTCGAGTTCTTCATATATCATATCAAGTCAAATATAAGTCAAGTCCTTTATCTTTTAAAATCAGTAAACCAACCAAATTCACTTAGAACATGTACGTCTACCGTACTACATAGTTCACAACAATCAAGCTAGAAAAGATAGGAAGAGGTTCACATACCTCGCGACGATTATCGACAATTAACAAAATGCTCCAAGTACTACAACCTTGCTAGCCTTTTCCACCCTTCAAGTAGAATACGCTACTCGTAGTACTTCCACATATACTGGCCATAAAACGTCTATCAACTTCTACATCTCTTCGTAGAATATTCTAAATACAAGATTCCCTTATTCTACAGAAAATTCGGCAGCACCTCCCCCCCCCCCCTCAACCACCTAAATCTCCTCCTCTACTCAGGCCCGCTACCAGGCCAACAACTCCCAGGGGGGAGGGTTACACGTCTAACCGGACGTGTACAATTCTACTTCACAATAATACTACACAAGTCTCAGAATACAATCCAATGTAAATACAGTTCAAACCTTTATAATCATCCTTCCAATAAATCTTATACTCAATTCTAAATTACTACAATATGTAATATCCAATTACAATAGGGGGACATAGATCATTACCTCGATAAGCCCAAAATTATCCAAGATATATGTCGATCCTGAGCAACGTTTAGCTCCAACTCCTTACGCTCCAACCCGCTCCAAGCGACCCTTAGAAGTTTCTAAACAACTTCTCTTAACACTTCAACCAAGCTAGGAAGATTTTTCTAGGGTTTCACTTTGCGACTATTGGAATAAAGTAGTATTTCCGGGCTCCTAGTATTGAAACAACTTTGGAATACTACTAGGGATACTAGGCCAAGGTATTTGGGATTATACAACAATACACAAAGTATTTTCTACACAAGAGGGGGAGGGGGACGAAACAAGACTAAAGGGGAGGGAGTATTTTGCCTTGGAAGACTTAAGTGTGGAATGAATATTATGTCTTGCACTATGGGGTATTTATAGAAGAAACAAGGGCCATGATCAAGTCAAGTGGGTGGTCAAGATTGGGCCATGTGTGTGTGGGTCCCACCACACCACATGGCCAACGAAATTTAGTGCCAAGTGTTGTGGGCATTCCCATGGACAAGTGGTAGCCACTGTCCCACCAATTTCGCCACACGGCCACTCGGGTGACACGTGTCGCCCCCTTACTCGCCCAAAATATTTCATCTTCCGAAAATATCCAAAATACCGAAAATCTCAAAAACAAAGTGGGCCCCACAAAACCGTAAATTTCTCCCGTGGGCCCCACGTGACCATTTTCGAAAATAAAATCTCATAATTCTAATATAATCCAAGAAGTCCAAATACCAAATCTGGGAATCCAATTCCCATTAACGAACCTTTTTCCTTCACAACACCCGGAAACTTTTCCGCCGAAAAAAAAAATCACACCTTTCTTTCTTTCCAAAATTTCTGTCGTATTCTCGTACGTACGTCCCCACATACATACCCTAGAACTACGGGGTATAACATTCTTCCCCCCTTAGAAACATTCGTCCCGAATGTTCCTTCTAAGTCTCCAAAACATAACTGCGTCGGTATAGTCTTCACTACTATACTTACCAAACCAAACCTGCCACCAATGGCCATAGTATAACATACATGCAACTCTCAATCCAAGCCAACGAGGAATCACCTCTAACGTGCATATAACAACACAAAACTTCCACCCATGGACCAAAGGATACTTTCTTCCCCTCATCACTTATAAAAAGGACACTTCCATCATCTTAACACATCTTAGCCTCTTTTCTTACTCGTCGCATATTCCTCGTACACTCGAAATCTTCCTAAAATACGTACCATATTTCTGTCATTGCTTCAGTTTCCAAAATCTCGGGGTCACTATCTCTAACTTGGTCATCAAACTAGCCTCAAATTTCCTTAAGGCCATTCCCGGCCTTCACGATCCGATTCTGGTCGAACATATCCACGAACTCGTACGATGGTTACCCAAACCTGGGCTTAGCACCCTCGTGACCCTACCACCGGCGGACCACCTCGAACGGACCACCCTTAAACCGGCCGCGGGTTGACCCGAATGGTCCTCAACCCGACCCATAATCGTACCAGACTCTTGTTCCCCGATCCGGAACAACCTTACCTATACAAGTCCTGAAAGCTACCACTTTCATCTTACGCAACCCAAGGAATTATCCCACTAATACACCCCATGTATATAATGCTCTCTGATAAGGATCACCCGCAAAGTCTTTTACTCGAGACGAACTTACATCTAAGGTCTCAACGTGTAATATCCTAAGGTTCGCAATTTTCTCATCCCCAGACTTACCCTTTTCACTAACCAGGCTTCTAAATCACCTTTTAACTCTAAGCCATCCGATCATAACACTTAACACATCATCATAACATCAATACATACTAGTCTCTAGAGGTTAAGGATATACGTAAATAGGCGGTTCAAAGGACCGCTAAAATCGGAACTTCCACCGCGACCTTCCGCCGTGGCACGTGCATGAACATCCCGCCTAGCTATGGAAGGTGAAGAACCCGCAACTGATCTCGTAGTCTGTGCTAATCCACCAGTGCTACCCCTGGTCGGACAGTCTCTCGCCAAATGGCCCTGTTGGCCGCAAGAATAACAATCTCCCAAATTAGTACGACACTCTCCCTTATGAAGTTTTCCACAACGGCCACACTGAGACAAGTGGTGACCTTATCCGGCGAGCACTCCTACTCCCGAAAGTCAAACACGGGAGCCCCGACTCGCTTCCGAATATCCCGAACGTCCCAAGATCGCGTGGAGGGCCACTGCATCGGGAGGCGATAATCGCGCCTGCTGAGGCGATCCGCCAAAAGTCGCCAAAAGACCGCTGCTCGCCTCTTCTCGCGATCCTGGCCATTCCGCCGACCTCTCCGTGCCTCACATCCAAGTGCATAAGCTCGCACGCGGCAATGTCCATGCCCGGTGAAGAGCTACGCCCGAGCAACTCTTCGCCAAATAATCGTCTAGCCTCGTGACATAGCGGTGCACTCATCCTCCATACTAGCTACTAACGCTGGGACATACCGAGCCAACGAGTCGAATCCTCACATTGTACTCCCGAATCAGACGCCTGCTCGCCTCAACACCAAAAATCTATCTACCCGAGCCCTCCTCATCCGGGAGGCAAGAAATGTGCATAAATGCTTCGAGAACTCGCTCCATACTACCGGAAGTGCATGCCCTCCCGACAGCTCCCACGACCAAACCGCCGATCGCAATATCACGCAATGACGTGGAACCCAAGACCACCGACTCGGTCTCCAAGCCTTGATCACTCTCACGATCCGTCAGAATTCATCGGATGAACTCCTCGCGATCATCCTCGTGCCTCGACCAGAACTCGCGGCTGGCTCGTAAAGTCCCGTAGCCTCAAACTATCCGCCTCGTGAACCACGGTGCTCACGGAATTGCCGCGCCCACCTATCCTCATGTTCGCCACAACTCGCTAGCAATCGTGCCATCTCCTCGTAGCCCATCTCCTCTCGCCTCCAGCCGGGACCGAGGCTCGTATTGTGGTCTCAGCAGCCCATCGCCGCGCTCTAAACTCGTTGGGCCGGGCGGCATCGTAGAATCCGCCGTAGCACCACTCGTAAAAATCGGCCTCTCGCCGTACTCCTCTCGTGTTCGTCCGGCTCCTCTCGATGCCTTGCCCTTCGGGCTCGTTGCCTTCGCAGAGGCATAATCGATATAAAAGAATACGTTAGAGGAGTCCAACCGACAACACGCCTCTAAGGCACGATCTCAGAGTGAGAAAATGGAAACTAATCCTAAATGTCTCGCACCTCTCGATTATAAATGTGGTGCACAACACACCGATAATCAAGACTCTACTAGACACGTCAGACACTTTCCGAGGACTAATCGCTTCGATACCACTTTTGTCACGACTCCGATCCGGGCGTGGATCGTGCCTTACCCTGCACCCTAGTGATACAACATCGAGAAAATCAGGAAATAAAAACTAAAACATGAGACAAGACATAAAGTATGAAACAAAGCAACCAAAACGGTCACCTTCCCGAATATATACATATATATATCAACCTAATAGCTTAAATCCTTTTACAAACGCTGCCCACAACAAGATTACTGCACTCTAAGAATGTAACTATAACTATGACGACAGTGGCCCCGCCATACCCCGAATGTACAAATAACTACACCGACAGGACTATACCAGATGAGCCTCCGAGAAACGGAGCTTCCCAAAACGCTGAATCGTGATCCTCATGAGTGAGGATCCACAATCAATGTACTCTACTGCAGATGAACGCGGCCCCAAGGAGGTCGATAACAGTACCAAGTATGTGAAACTGAAAATACTGTAAATGAAATCATAGTAGTCTATAAAAAAAAACAGGAGACATATATGATAACCAAATTACAGTACATAATATGTAAGCAGTCACGTCAAGTCAGGGACTCACACCCTCAAAGTCATCACTCAAATATAAATATGGGTCTCACACCCACAACATCAATCATGCCCGTGGAATACCTTCCTCACTGCCGGCAGTCTATGATATAGCAACACCAAGGAATACACATGAACACCAGGTCCCACCTGTGTCATAACAACCGTACGGGGCAAGTATGAAGGCTAACTACCAGATACCAAAGCCGCATCATCGACTGACCGGGGCAAGTACGAAAGTCAACTACTAGATACCAAGGCCGTACTAACAATACTATGCAACCAAACCACGGGCGACATCGGCAAGTACGAAGCCGACTACCAGTACCAAAGCCGTGTCACGAGTCGATCGGCAAGTACGGCTAACTACTGTGTACCAAGCGTGTCACGAGACTTCGCCACTAAACCGAACGGGGCAAGTGCGAAGGCTAACTACTGTGTACCAAGGCCGAATCACCACGAGACGGGCAAGTATGAAAGCCAACCACCGATACCAAGGCCGAATCCAAGAAACCTCACGGAGAGCTAGTCCATGGAATAACGCTTATCAACGGAGCGCATCTGCGGAATCCTCCGACACCGCTTCAGACGCCCAAGTAAGATCATAACAAATCAACCGCCTCTATTGAGAGACGCGTGGTATAAAAATACAATATCGCACAACAAGGCTATCACACGCAAACATAGGCAAGTTACACACAACTCAAGGTACTTTCATTTTATGTCAATAATACGTTTCAAACCCAAAATAATACTCACTTTCATTCTTTCAAAAGACCTCTTTTACGTAAAAGATACTAATACTCGTAGTATCAAAAACACATTTCCTTTTCAAACCAAATTACTTTACTTTCGTAAAAACCTTTACAAGACTTTTAAAATCAAGTACTCTATACTTTTTAACCCAAGTGCCTTTCTTTTAAAACAACATCAAGTATACTCTTTAAAACTCAAATACTTACTCTTTTCAAAACAAGTAACCTATACTTAAATCAAGTTACCATTTTAAAACCAATGATAAAACCATTCTTTTGCTTTCATAAAGTCGTTATGACTAACTTCCCATAAAGTCGTTATAACACTTTATGTTTTAAACCAATTTAAGACAAAACCATGTCTCTTTTAAACCAAAACTCTTCAATTTCTCAAGTCTCTTTTCTTTTAGAAATCAAGTTCCTTTTAAAGACCAAATACTCATTTCTCGCGAATGAGGTTTCACAACTTTCTACACAATTCGAGTTCTTCATATATCATATCAAGTCAAATATAAGTCAAGTCCTTTATCTTTTAAAATCAGTAAACCAACCAAATTCACTTAGAATATGACGTCTCACCGTACTACATAGTTCACAACAATCATGCTAGAAAAGATAGGAAGAGGTTCACATACCTCGCGACGATTATCGACAATTAGCAAAATGCTCCAAGTACTACAACCTTTCTAGCCTTTTCCACCCATCAAGTAGAATACGCTACTCGTAGTACTTCCACCTATACTGGCCATAAAACGTCTATCAACTTCTAGATCTCTTCGTAGAATATTCTAAATACAAGATTCCCTTATTTTACAGAAAATTCGGCAGACCTCCCCACAACCACATAAATCTCCTCCTCTACTCAGGCCCGCTACCAGGCCAACAACTCCCAGGGGGGAGGGTTACACGTCTAACCGGACGTGTACAATTCTACTTCACAATAATACTACACAAGTCTACTGTAAATACAATCCAATGTAAATACAGTTCAATCCTTTATAATCATCCTTCCAATAAATCTTATACTCAATTCTAAATTACTACAATATGTAATATCCAATTACAATAGGGGGACATAGATCATTACCTCGATAAGCCCAAAATTATCCAAGATATATGTCGATCCTGAGCAACGTTTAGCTCCAACTCCTTACGCTCCAACCCGCTCCAAGCGACCCTTAGAAGTTTCTAAACAACTTCTCTTAACACTTCAACCAAGCTAGGAAGATTTTTCTAGGGTTTCACTCATGACTATGGAATAAAGTAGTATTTCCTGCTCCTAGTATTGAAACAACTTTGGAATACTACTAGGGATACTAGGCCAAGGTATTTGGGATTAGACAACAATACACAAAGTATTTTCTACACAAGAGGGGGAGGGGGACGAAACAAGACTAAAGGGGAGGGAATATTTTGCCTTGGAAGACTTAAGTGTGGAATGAATATTATGTCTTGCACTATGGGGTATTTATAAGAAACAAGGTCCATGATCAAGTCCGTGGGTGGTCAAGATTGGGCCACGTGTGTTGGTCCCACCACACCACATGGCCAACGAAATTTAGTGCAGTGTTAGGCCGTTCGGCCAAGGACATGTGGCTAGCCAATTTCTACCACACGGCCACTCGGGGTGACACGTGTCGCCTCTTACTGCTCAAAATATTTCGTCTACCTAAAATCTCCAAAATACACAAAATCACAAAAACAAAGTGTGCCCCACAAAACCAGAATTTCTCCCGTGGGCCCCACGTGACCATTTCCGAAAATAAAATCTCATAATTCTAATATAATCCAAGAAGTCCAAATACCAAATCTGGGAATCCAATTCCCATTAACGAACCTTTTTCCTTCACAACACCCGGAAACTTTTCCGCCGAAAAAAAAAATCACACATTTCTTTCTTTCCAAATTTTATGTCGTATTCTCGTACGTACGTCCCCACATACATACCCTGGAACTACGGGGTATAACATCTATATAAAACAGGAGACATATATGATAACTAAACTACAGTTCATAATATGTAAGCAGTCACGTCAAGTCAGGGACTCACGCCCTCAAAGTCATCACTCGAATATAGCTATAGGTCTCACGCCCACAACATCAATCATGCCCGTGGAATACCTTCCTCACTGCCGGCAGTCTATGATATAGTAACACCAAGAAGTACACATGAACACCGTGTCCCACTCGCTATAAAACCGTGACGGCAAGTACGGCGCTAACTACCGGATACCAAAGCCGCATCATCAATCGACCGGCAAATACGAAGCCAACTACTGATACCAAAGTCGCACTAACAATACTATACAACCAAACCACGGCGACACGGGCAAGTACGAAGCCAACTACCAGATACCAAAGCCGCGGTCACGAGTCGACCGGCAAGTACGAGGGCTAACTACCGATACCAAGGTCGATCACGAGATTTCGCCACGGCGATACGGCAAGTACGAAGCCAACTACCAGATACCAAAGCCGTGTCACGAGTCGACCGGCAAGTACGAGGGCTAACTACCGATACCAAGGCGTCAGATCACGAGACTTCGCCACTAAACCGAACGGCAAGTGCGAAGGCTAACTACTGTGTACCAAGGCCGAATCAACCACGAGACGGCAAGTACGAAAGCCAACCACCGATACCAAGGCCGAATCAAGAAACCTCACGGAGAGCTAGTCCATGGAATAACGCTATCAATGCGAGCGCACAGTGGAATCCTCCACACCGCCAGACGCCCAAGTAAGATCATAACAAATCAGCCGGCCCTCCATCGAGAGATGCGGTGGTATAGAAATACAATACTAGCACGACAAGGCTATCACACGCAAACATAGGCAAGTTACACACAACTCAAGGTACTTTCATTTTATGTCAAAAATACGGGTTTCAAACCCAAAAATAATACGTACTTTCATTCTTTCAATAAGACCTCTGTTTACGTAAAGATACTAATACTCGTAGTATCAAAAACACATTTCCTTTTCAAACCAAATTACTTTACTTTCGTAAAAACCTTTACAAGACTTTTAAAATCAAGTACTCTATACTTTTTAAACCAAGTGCCTTTCTTTTAAAACAACATCAAGTATACTCTTTAAAACTCAAATACTTACTCTTTTCAAAACAAGTAACCTATACTTAAATCAAGTTACCATTTTAAAACCAATGATAAAACCATTCTTTTGCTTTCATAAAGTCGTTATAACTAACTTCCCATAAAGCTGTTATAACACTTTATGTTTTAAACCAATTTAAGACAAAACCATGTCTTTCTTTTAAACCAAAAACTCTTCGATTCCTCAAGTCTCTTTTCTTTTAGCAATCAAGTTCCTTTTAAAGACCAAATACTCATTACTCGCGAATGAGGTTTCACAACTTTCTACACAATTCAAGTTCTTCACATATTATATCAAGTCAAATATAAGTCAAGTCCTTTAGCTTTTAAAATCAATAAACCAACCAAATTCACTTAGCACACGTGACGCCTCACCGCATCACATAGTTCACAACAATCATGCTAGAAAAGATAGGAAGAGGTTCACATACCTCGCGACGATTATCGACAATTAGCAAAACGCTCCACGTACTCTAACCTTGCTCGCCTTTTCCACCCTTCAAGTAGAATACGCTACTCGTAGTACTTCAACCTAAAAAGGCCACAAAACGTCTATCAACCTCTAGATCTCTTCAGAGAATAATTCTAGATACAAGATTCCTTATTCTACGGAAAATTCGCAAGACTCTCCCGCATGACCACATAAATCTCCTCCTCCAACGAGGCCCGCACTAAACCAATAATCCCAGGGGTTACACGCCTAACATGACGTGTACAATTCTACCCCACAATAATACTACAAGTCTATCAGAATACAAATTCCTATGTAAATACAGTTCAATTCTTTTCCATAATCATTCTACATATAGTATACTCAACTATACATTACTACAACATGTAATATCCAATTACAATAGGGGGATAAAGATCATTACCTCGATAAGCCCAAAATTATCCAAGATATAAGTCGATCCTGAGCAACGTTTAGCTCCAATTCCTTACGCTCCAACCCGCTCCAAGAAACCCTTAGAAGTTTCTAAACAACTTCTCTTAACACTTCAACCAAGCTTATGAAGATTTTCTAGGGTTTCATTTTGCGACTATTGGAATAAAGTAGTATTTCCGGGCTCCTAGTATTGAAATAACTTTGGAATACTACTAGGGATACTAGGCCAAGGTATTTGGGATTATACAATAATACCCAAAGTATTTTCTACTCAAGTGGGGGAAGGGGGACGAAAACAACTACAAAGGGGAGGGGAGTATTTTGCCTTGGAAGCTTAAGTGTGGGATGAAAATTGTCTTCAACCTAAGGGGGTATTTATAGAAGAATCAAGGGTCAAGATTAATGCAAGTGGGTGGTGAGGATGGGTACATGTGTGTGGGTAGGTGGCCAACCAAGTGTTCACCACAAAAATGGGCCAAAAATCCGAAAAAAATAAAATGGGCCCCACAAACCGTAAATTCCTCCCGTGGGCCCCACGTGACCAATTTCGGAAATAAAATTTCATAATTCTCAAATATTCCAAAAAGTCCAAATACCAAATCTGGGAATCCAATTCCCTTTAACGAACATTTTTCCTTCACAAAATCCGGAAACTTTTCCGTCGAAAAATCACATCTTTCTTCCTTTCCAATTTTACTGTCGTATTCTCGTACGTACGTCCTCGTATACATACCCTGGAACTACGGGGTGTAACATTTTTCCCCCCTTAGAAACATTCATCCCGAATGTTCCTTCTAAGCCTCTAATCATACAAGCGCCGGTATAGTCTTCACTACTATACTTACAAAACCAATTATGCCACACATGGCCATAATATAACATACGCGCAAAACTCAATCCAAGCCAACGAGGAATCACCCCTAACGTGTATAACAACACAAAAACTTCCACCCATGGTCCAAAGGATACTTTCTTCACATCTATACTTATAAAAAGGACACTTCACATCTTCGCCTCTTTTCTTATTTGTCGTACCCTCCTCGTACACTAGAACTCTTCCTCATATACTTACCACATTTCTGTCATTGCTTCAGTTTCCAAAATCTCGGGGTTACTATCTCTAACTTGGTCATCATTAGGGAACACTCTGGAGGGATATCCGATTACTCTTCCGAAATATAGCAACATGGAATACCGGACGTACTGCCTCCTAAGTCGGACGGCAGTGCTAACTTATAGGAAACCTGGCCTATTCTACTATTATCCAAAATGCCCAAAGTACCTCGCTAAGTTTCTTCTTTCCAAATTTCGTCACACCTTCCGGGTGGTACTTCAAGAAGACCCACCGTCAACCTGAACTCCAGTGTCGACGCCGATTATCCACACGACTTCGCTGACTCGAGCCGCTAAAAACCTCTTACGGATAAGCTTCACCTTACCCACATCCCGTCAATCAAGTAGGGACCAACTATCTGAACCTTGCCAACATCGAACCAATCGACCGACAACCTAAACTTTCGTCCATACAAGGCTTCATAAGGCACCATCCGAATACTAAAATGGTAGTTAGTATAATACTCACTCAACAAGAGGCAAATAATCCTCACAGCTACCCCTGAAATCAAAACACCGGCCCATAACCTATCCTCAAATATCTTGATAAAATGCGTTGTTCGTCCGTCGGCCCGAGGGTGAATGCAATACTGAGACTCACCTGAGTTCCTAACCCCGCCTGGTAAAACCTCCCAAAAAAAGAAATAGCCATAAACTGGGCTCCACTGCCTGCCATAAAATAAAAGTTTTACAACCTTCCTGATAACATCTCGCATAACCCTCCGCCGAGTAAACAGTCCTAACTGAAAGACAAGATGGGCTGACCTCATCGGCCCGGCTACTGGTCGAACGCATCCACGAACTCGTACGATGGTTACCTAACTTGGGCTTAACACCCTCGTGACCCTATCATCTAGCGGGACCACCTCAAACTGACCCCACCACAATCCGGGCTGCGGGTTGACTCGCGATATGGCCTCAACCCGACCCACTTCGTACTAAACTCTCGTTCCCCGATCCGGAACAACCTTACCAGTTCACGTCATGAAAGCTACCACTTCCATCTCACACTACCCATGGAATTATCCCACAATATATATCACGCATACCAAGTACTTCGACAAGGACCAACCGTAACATCCACTCAGGACGGCCTTGCATCCAAGGTCCCAACTGTTATAAATTCTAAGGCTCCCCATTTTCTCGTCCCCAGACTTACCCTTTTCAACTACCCATGTTTTCTAATCACAACTTACACAATGCTAACCGAACATAGCACTCCACATGTATCTACCATAACGACTACACAAGTCTCTTAAGGTCAAGATATCTCTGTAACTCATCGCCTCACTTTCCCTTTGTCGCCTAATCAAATCCTGCTCACGGGCGCATAACTATAAGGTGATGAACCACCATCGATCCCGAAGTGAGTCGAACATCCGCGCCACCTGTAGGACAATTTCTCGCAAATGGCCCGCCGCCGCAAGCCTAATAAGCTATCTAAGTAGTACGACACTCCCCATAAGAACACCTACCGCAACGGCCATACCGAGGTGGGGGTGGCCTCCTCTGGCTAACACCCCTTCCTCTCCGAACCACTGAATCCTCAACTGACCTGGTAGGCTAAGTCATCCCACCTGTATCCCTCCTACTAGGACATTCTCTCCTCACATGTCTGCCACTAACGCGGGGACATAACGAGCCAATAAGTTAAACTATATACTGTATTCCCGAACCGTCCGCCCATTCTGCCTCAACCTCATAAATCTACCTGCCCGAGATCTCCTCATCTACGGGGGCAAGAAGTGTGTAAGAAATGCCTCTGAGGTCTTGATCACTTTCATGATCCGCTGCAACTGTCGAATAAACTCTTGATGATCTTCCTCAGTTCTAGATCCATAGAACTCGGGTGGATTGCAACTCAAGAAGTCCCGAAATCTCAACTATCGGATCTAGGGTGAACTACTGGTATTGCCGGAACCTCCGACTCTCGTCTGTCCTCATTCCTAGCCACAAGCCTACTGTTACACCCCGTATTTACAAGACATGTTTTAAGGTAGTACGTAAGAACTCGCAAGTGTTAAGATTTGAGACTTGTAAAAATTTATCGGAATTATGGATTTGTCGAAAAACGAATTATTGTGACGAATGGGAGGGCGACACGTGTCACCTCCCCTTATGATGCATTGGTCGAATTTAGGCATGGCCAATATGGTCATTTACCATAAGTCTTGGATGACTAATGCCTTGCAAGTTGTGGCATGAGAAAGTTGACTAAGTCAAGGTCAATTAGTCTTGATATTTTGTAAGACTTCATCTAAACCACCCATTTGGTTACATCTTAACCCTCCATGTCCCTTTATTATACTACTAGTAGCAAGAGAGAGCCAACACTTAGCCATATTTCACAAGAATTTGAAGAAACTCCTTGTAGAGCTCTCGGGTTCCCCATTTCTAAGAAGGAAAAAAATTTGTTTGTTGTCCAATAATCTCCCCACTTTAAACCAAGGTTCCTAAGTGTATAGTGAGTGTATCTCAATAGAAAAATCTCGTAAAAAGATAGTTTTCGTATTAGTCGCAAAGTGAAAACCTAGTGGCTTTCTAGGTTTTGGATTGGAAGTTGGAAGGAAAGTTGTTGGTGTTGTTCTAAGGGTCTCAACAAGCGGATTGAAGTATATTGGAGAGGCTCTAAACTACTAAGGAGCGACTTCGGATTTGGATTTGGATTAAGAATCGTTAAGGTATAATCTTGTCTTTTAAGGTGTTACAAGATTATGTATTTATATTGTTGTTGTTAGCTTTACATGTTGATAGAATGAAGTTGGTATGTTGAAGTTTATAAGTATTATGGATTGCTAGTAGCTTAATCCGAAATGTTGTGCAAACCACTTGAAAATTTGATTACTAATTGGTCGTTTATAAGAAATCGTCGCATGTTACTTACTTGAAGAAATTGGTTGTTATAATCAAATGCGACTTGATATCATGTTAGGCTAATAGCTTGGATTGAAATATAAATTGGATAAGAATATGTATTGTTGAACTCAAGGTGGCCGAATTTGGACTTGTAGTTTGTTATTCATTTGTATTGGACTACCTTCTAAATTGTGAGCCAATTGGGGTTGTTTGGTTATTCATTTGTATTGGACTACCTTCTAAATTGTGAGCCAATTGGGGCTGTTTGGTTATTCATTTGTATTGGACTACCTTCTAAATTGTGAGCCAATTGGGGATGTTTGGTTATTCATTTGTATTGGACTACCTTCTATATTGTTGTGAGCCAATTGGGGCTGTTTGGTTATTGTATTTCAGCCTTGAAAAAGGTGGCAAAGTAAGTAAAAACAAAGGAGGTGTTGTCCGATTTTCTGTAGAATTTGGCGACTTAGCACTTAGAATATTCTACGTTTGAAGTAAGAGGTTAATAGACGTATTGTGACCATGATAGGTTGAAGGACTAAGTATAGCGTATCCTACTTGAAGAATGGAATAGCTCAAGGTTGAAGTACTTTGGAGCATTTTACTACTTGTCGACAATCGTCGCGAGGTATGTGAACCTCTTCTTTCTTTGGCATGATCCTACGTATGAAATATCCATGTGATAATATTTCAAGATTCCCTCTACTCTTAGAAGTTAAGAAGTATTTACATTGTTGATTCTAAATTAAAAGTATGTTTAAATTGTCCTAAGTCCTTACTAGGTCTTATGGGAGACGTTGGTAAGAATGGTTAGGAAATTTTGAGATTTGATTTAAAGGCTATGTGCCTTGATTTGTTTAAAGTAAGTAAGTGGATTTTATGTTCGAGAATGACTTGAAGTTATATGATTTTAAGGGAATAAATTACTTGGTTTTGGAAGGTATGGAACTTTATATTTTTTTTTTGTATAAGTAATTGGGCTTGAAAGGAAGTATGTTATGAAGTTTTAAGACTAAGAACTTTGATTGTCTTTTAAGGATTATGAAGTTTTAAGACTAAGAACTTTGATTGTCTTTTAAGGATTATGAAGTTTTAAACGATATGATTCTTTTTAAGTATGTATGTATGTAGTATCTTTGGATCCAGTTTTCCTAAATGTTGTAAGAATAAAAGTGTCTTAAGTTCTCTAAAATGAAAGGTTGTTATAACAGCTTTATGGGAAGTTGTTATGACGACTTAAGAAGAAGTAATAAGACGGTTTAAAATGTTACGTAAGGAAAAATCACACCGAGCCTACAAATAGGCCGGATTACGTTATGAGATACACCGAGCCTACAAATAGGCCGGATTACGTTATGAGATACACCGAGCCTACACATAGGCCGGATTACGCCATATTACCCCGAGCCTACACATAGGCCGGGTTACGTCATCTTACACCGAGCCCCACAGGCGGGCCGGATTATGCTACATGATTCCACAGTACACCGAGCCCCACAGGCGGGCCGGATTATGTCACATGATTCATCAGTACACCGTGTCCCGCAAATGGACCGGATTATGTTATGTAAGATATGTAAGTTATGTGAAAAAGACTGGATTAAACTCTTAAGTATGTATGTAAGAATATGTTGTTAAATTTTATTGAAAGAAGGAAAGGAACGGTTAATATATGATTGATTTCAGGAGTTAAAAGGGCATTCTTTTATACAGACATGATTTGGTTTTTGCATTTTATTTCATTACATACTTCTGCACTGTTATCGACTTTCTGGGCTGCGTTCATGCCCGCAGTGATAGGTACAGGTTGGTGATCCTTGCTCTTGGATCTGCTCGCTTTTGGAAGGAAGCCCTTTCACTCCGGAGGCTTATCTTTTGGTACGGTTTCCCTGATGTGGTAGACTTATGTACATTCAGGGGTATGGCGGGGCCCTGTCCCGCCGCAGTTGAAATTCTTAGAGGTTTGTAGTTACATATTGTGGGTCGGGCTTGTAAAAGGAAAGAGATGTATTTTGTTGTTATGTATATATATATATGTGTCAGAAGGTAGCCTTATCGGCTAACCTCGTGGTTTAATTTCTCGTTATTTTATTTTATAAGTTTCATGTATGTTCACTGCTATTCTCTCGATGTATACAACAGGTGCCCGTGTAGGGCACCGCGATGCCCGGCCGGGTCGTGACAAAAGTGGTATCGAGCGATTAGTCCTCGGAAAGTGTCTACTGCATCGTGTCAGTAGAGTCTTGATTATTGGTGTGTTGTGCACCACATCTATAAACGGAGGCTGCGGGACATTTAGGATTTGTTTCCATTCTTCTCACTCGAGATCGTGCGGTAGAGTCAGACATAGGTTGATTCGTCTCGGCGTATTCTTATATATGTGAATCCGCCTATGCCTCCACTGGCTACTCAGGCCCGTGGCGGCAAGGCAAGCGGCGAATCGCCAAGGCGCAGAGAGTTACGTGAGTCGGGCACGACTATGCACGAGGTAAGTAGGCGGGTCGGTGAGTTCAGCCACGCCGGCGATAGAGGAGCCAAGAGCGCAGAGCTCGCAGGTTCCTGCACCCGAGCCCCCGCCTCAGCCTGGGCAGAATTTAGAGATTATGGAGAGCGGTCGCTTTTGACTAGCATAGTGGTAGGGCAACACGACAGAGTGAGTGTAGCTAACCCAGAGCCGATTTGAGGATTCGGGACTTTCCGGGTTGTAGTCCACCCGAGTTTTATGGTTCGAGATCCGAGGATGATCCCAAGAGTTTGTTCGCCTACATGGACTATGCAGTGCTAGGGCCTCGAGTCGAATCAGTTGTGTTAGCTTTACCGGTTACGCGATATTGCGTTGAACTGGTTTGAGTCTTGGGAGCCGCGAGAGGGTGGGTGCTCGTCCACGGTTTGGGATGAGTTCACAGAGGCCTTTCTTGATCACTTTTTGCCTCTTGAAATGAGGAGAGCCCGTGTTGATAGGTTCTTGTCATTGAGGCAGAATGGGAGGACCATCAGGGAGTACAACCTGGAGTTTGACTCGTTGGCCAGGTATGCGCACACTATTGTGGCTGACATGGCTGATAGAGTTCATCGCTATGTTATGGGGCTAGACCGTTATATGATCACTGCTTGCACAGGGTAGCCCTTCACCAGAATGGATATTGCCAGATGCGGCACATATGCACGAGGATTGAGGACAGGAGAGAGAGGACCGACTGGACCAAGGCCACCAAGAGGCCAAGACGGTAGGGGTTTAGGTGATTTTCGAGGCGAGAGCCTCGCAGAAGCTAGGTCTACAGCTCACCGCACGCAGTGCTCCTTCCCGCTTTCGCGGGAGGTTAGATCACCGTAATTCGGGAGCCTCGAGCTCCAGGCTTCGATCGTATACGCACATGGGTTCTAGGCGATCGGGCCCTCTTCCTCGATGTTCCGCAGTGTGGCGGCATCACCATGGGAATGTCGTGCTGCATCGGTGCTGTGGCGTCGGGGCCATATGTTGAGGATTGTCCTAGTAGGAGAGTTGCGGGGAGGATAGAAAAGTCCACCTGATCGATTGCGGGTTCTTCGCCTCGATAGCTAGGCAGATGTTCATACACGGCAGCCGTGCGTGGGTCGCGTGGAAGTTCCCGCTTAGCAGTCCTTTGAACCGCCTATATGAATTCAGGTATATCTTCGGCCCTTTACAGATTTGTATGCATGATAAGGTTATTTTATGTTTAAGTATCAAGAAGGATAATATTGAAATTATGTATGTATGCTAGGAGTAAGTTGGAAGTACGAAAAGATAATCTTTTTAGGCCTTGAATGTGAGTATATAGTGATGATGCACACTATGGATTGTTTCCTCGTTTGGTTTGTGATGGATAAATATGCAAGTGCGGTATATTAGAGCCATATGTGGCATAATTAGGTTTTGCTAAGTGCAAGTTTATGAGACTATGCCAAGGAATGATAGATTGAGCTCCGAAAGAACATTCGGGGACGAATGTTTCTAAGGGGGGAAGAATGTTACACCCCGTATTTACAAGACATGTTTTAAGGTAGTACGTAAGAACTCGCAAGTGTTAAGATTTGAGATTTGTAAAAATTTATCGGAATTATGGATTTGTCGAAAAACGAATTATTGTGACGAATGGGAGGGCGCCACGTGTCACCTCCCCTTATGATGCCTTGGTCGAATTTAGGCATGGCCAATATGGTCATTTACCATAAGTCTTGGATGACTAATGCCTTGCAAGTTGTGGCATGAGAAAGTTGACTAAGTCAAGGTCAATTAGTCTTGATATTTTGTAAGACTTCATCTAAACCACCCATTTGGTTACATCTTAACCCTCCATGTCCCTTTATTATACTACTAGTAGCAAGAGAGAGCCAACACTTAGCCATATTTCACAAGAATTTGAAGAAACTCCTTGTAGAGTTCTCGGGTTCCCCATTTCTAAGAAGGAAAAAAATTTGTTTGTTGTCCAATAATCTCCCTACTTTAAACCAAGGTTCCTAAGTGTATAGTGAATGTATCTCAATAGAAAAATCTCGTAAAAAGATAGTTTTCGTATTAGTCGCAAAGTGAAAACCTAGTGGCTTTCTAGGTTTTGGATTGGAAGTTGGAAGGAAAGTTGTTGGTGTTGTTCTAAGGGTCTCAACAAGCGGATTGAAGTATATTGGAGAGGCTCTAAACTACTAAGGAGCGACTTCGGATTTGGATTTGGATTAAGAATCGTTAAGGTATAATCTTGTCTTTTAAGGTGTTACAAGATTATGTATTTATATTGTTGTTGTTAGCTTTACATGTTGATAGCATGAAGTTGGTATGTTGAAGTTTATAAGTATTATGGATTTCTAGTAGCTTAATCCGAAATGTTGTGCAAGCCACTTGAAAATTTGATTACTAATTGGTCGTTTATAAGAAATCGTCGCATGTTACTTACTTGAAGAAATTGGTTGTTATAATCAAATGCGACTTGATATCATGTTAGGCTAATAGCTTGGATTGAAATAGAAATTGGATAAGAATAGGTATTGTTGAACTCAAGGTGGCCGAATTTGGACTTGTAGTTTGTTATTCATTTGTATTGGACTACCTTCTAAATGTGAGCCAATCGAAATTGTTTGGTTATTCATTTGTATTGGACTACCTTCTAAATTGTGAGCCAATTGGGGCTGTTTGGTTATTCATTTGTTTTGGACTACTTTCTATATTGTTGTGAGCCAATTGGGGCTGTTTGGTTATTGTATTTCGGCCTTGAAAAAGGTGGCAAAGTAAGTAAAAACAAAGGAGGTCTTTGTCCGATTTTCTCAGAATTTGGCAACTTAGCACTTAGAATATTCTATGTTTGAAGTAAGAGGTTAATGGACGATTGTGACCATGATAGGTTGAAGGACTAAGTATAGCGTATCTACTTGAAGAATGGAATAGCTCAAGGTTGAAGTACTTTGGAGCATTTTACTACTTGTCGACAATCGTCGCGGTATGTGAACCTCTTCTTTCTTTGGAATGATCCTACGTATGAAATATCCATGTGATAATATTTCAAGATTCCCTCTACTCTTAGATGTTAAGAAGTATTTACATTGTTGATTCTAAATTAAAGTATGTTTAAATTGTCCTAAGTCCTTACTAGGTCTTATGGGAGGCGTTAGTAAGAATGGTTAGGAAATTTTGAGATTTGATTTAAAGGCTATGTGCCTTGATTTGTTTAAAGTAAGTAAGTGGATTTTATGTTCGAGAATGACTTGAAGTTATATGATTTTAAGGGAATAAATTACTTGGTTTTGGAAGGTATGGAACTTTATATTTTTTTTTGTATAAGTAATTGGGCTTGAAAGGAAGTATGTTATGAAGTTTTAAGACTAAGAACTTTGATTGTCTTTTAAGGATTATGAAGTTTTAAGACTAAGAACTTTGATTGTCTTTTAAGGATTATGAAGTTTTAAACGATATGATTCTTTTTAAGTATGTATGTATGTAGTATCTTTGGATCCAGTTTTCCTAAATGTTGTAAGAATAAAAGTGTCTTAAATTCTCTAAAATGAAAGGTTGTTATAACAGCTTTATGGGAAGTTGTTATGACGACTTAAGAAGAAGTAATAAGACGGTTTAAAATGTTACGTAAGGAAAAATCACACAGAGCCTACAAATAGGCCGGATTACGTTATGAGATACACCGAGCCTACAAATAGGCCGGATTACGTTATGAGATACACCGAGCCTACACATAGGCCGGATTACGCCATATTACCCCGAGCCTACACATAGGCCGGGTTACGTCATCTTACACCGAGCCCCACAGGCGGGCCGAATTATGCTACATGATTCCACAGTACACCGAGCCCCACAGGCGGGCCGGATTATGTCACATGATTCATCAGTAAACCGTGTCCCGCAAATGGACCGGATTATGTTATGTAAGTTATGTGAAAAAGACTGGATTAAACTCTTAAGTATGTATGTAAGAATATGTTGTTAAATTTTATTGAAAGAAGGAAAGGAACGGTTAATATATGATTGATTTCAGGAGTTAAAAGGGCATTCTTTTATACAGACATGATTTGGTTATTGCATTTTATTTCTGTTCCATACTAATTTGTTATCGACTCCTTCTGGCTGCGTTCATGCCGCAGTGATAGGTACACGTTGGTGATCCTTGCTCTTAGGATCTCTGTTCGATTTTGGAAGGAAGCCCTTTCACTCGGAGGCTTATCTTTTGGTACGTTTCGATGTGGTAGACTTATGTACATTCGGGGTATGGCGGAGCCTGTCCCGCCGCAGTTGAAATTCTTAGAGGTCTGTAGTTACATATTGTGGGTCGGTTTGTAAAAGGAAAGGGATGTGACTGCTGTTGTTATGTATATATATATATGTGTCCAGGAAGGTAGCCTTATCGGCTAACTTGTGGTTTAATTTCTCATTATTTTATTTTATAAGTTTCATGTATGTTCATTGCTATTCTCGATGTATGCAGGCAGGTGCCGGTAGGGCACGATCGCAGGCGGGGTCGGTCGTGACACCTACCTAGTAACTGGGCCATTTCCTTGAACTCATATCCTCGGCTCCTGGCCGTGGCACTGGAGGCTCAGATATCGTGGCCTCAGTAGCTACTGCTGCTGTACTAAACTCTGCTGGGGCTGGCGGCATCGTAGAATCTGCCGTCTGTAGCACCACCCCGGGTAAAAACTGGGCCTCTGCCCTGGTAACCCTCCGTGCTCTACTTGCAACTCCCTCTGCTGCCTTGCCCTTCTGGGCTCTGGTTGCCTTGCGTAGAGGCATAACTGATATATAAGAATACGTTAGAGGGAGTCCAACTTACAACACAGCTCTAAGGCACGATATCAGAGTGAGAAGAATGGAAACCAATCCTAAATATCCTGTAGCCTTCTGATTATAGATGTGGTGCACAACACATCGATAAGCAAGACTCTACTAGACACGGTCTGTAGACACTTTCCGAGGATTAACTGCTCTGATACCACTTTTGTCACGACCCGATCCCGGGCGTGGTAGTGCCTTACCGGGCACCTAGTGATACAACATCGAGAAAATCAGCGGAAATAAAACTTAAACATGAAACAAGAGATATGATAATAAAACGAAGCAACCAAACGCTTACCTTCAGATAAATAACTAAAAACTTGAGCAGTTAAATCATTTTACAAACCCCGCCACAACAGACCTCTAAGAATGTAACCATAACTATGGCGGACGGGCCCGCCATACCACGAATGTACAAGTAACTACAGCGGCGGGACTATACCAAAGATAAGCCTCGGAGAAGCGGAGCTTTCCAAAATGCTGAATTGTGATCCTATGGCGAGGATCCACAACCGATGTACCTACTGCGGCGTGAGCGCAGCCGAGCGAGGTCGATAACAGTACCAAGTATGTGAAATCGAAATATCAGAATGAAATCATAGTAGTCTATATAAAGCAGAGACATATATGATAACCAAACTACGATTGCATAATATGTGCGATCCGTCAGTCGTGACTCACGCCTCAAAGTCATCACTCGAATATAACTATGGGTCTCACGCCCACAACATCAATCATGCGTGGATACCTTCCTCACCGCCATTCATGATATAATAACACCAAGAAGTACACATGAACACCGAGTCCCACCTCTGTCATAAAACCGTGCGGCAAGTACGAAGGCTAACTACGGATACCAAAGCCGCGTCGTCAATCGACCGGCAAGTACGAAGCCAACTACCGGATACCAAAGTCGTACCAACAATACTATACAACCAAACCACGAAGGCGTCACGGCAAGTCTGAAAGCCAACTACGGATACCAAAGCCGTGTCACGTGGTGGCCGGCAAATCTGAGGCTAACTACGGATACCAAGGTCGTATCACGAGATTTCGCCACGGCGTCACGGCAAGCACGAAGCCAACTACGGATACCAAAGCGTGTCACGTAGGCGGCCAGGGCAATCTGAGCTAACTACGGATACCAAGGTATCACGAGACTTCGCCACTAAAGCGAGCAGGGCAAGTCGAAGGCTAACTACCAGTACGAGGCCGAATCAGCCACGAGGCGGCAAGTACGAAAGCCAACCACGGATACCAAGGCCGAATCGGTAAAACCTCGCGGAGAACTAGTCCGTGGAATAACGCTATCAACCGGAGCGCACTGTGGAATCCTCGTCACGCTGCACGCCCAAGTAAGATCATAACAAATCAGCCGGCCCTCCATCGAGAGACGCGGTGGTATAGAAATACAATACTAGCACGACAAGGCTATCACACGCAAACATAGGCAAGTTACACACAACTCAAGGTACTTTCATTTTATGTCAAAAATACGGGTTTCAAACCCAAAAAATAATACCTACTTTCATTCTTTCAAAAAGACCTCTTTTTACGTAAAAGATACTAATACTCGTAGTATCAAAAACACATTTCCTTTTCAAACCAAATTACTTTACTTTCGTAAAAACCTTTACAAGACTTTTAAAATCAAGTACTCTATACTTTTTAAACCAAGTGCCTTTCTTTTAAAACAACATCAAGTATACTCTTTAAAACTCAAATACTTACTCTTTTCAAAACAAGTAACCTATACTTAAATCAAGTTACCATTTTAAAACCAATGATAAAACCATTCTTTTGCTTTCATAAAGTCGTTACAACTAACTTCCCATAAAGCTGTTATAACACTTTATGTTTTAAACCAATTTAAGACAAAACCATGTCTTTCTTTCAAACCAAAAAGTCTTCGATTCCTCAAGTCTCTTTTCTTTTAGCAATCAAGTTCCTTTTAAAGACCAAATACTCATTACTCGCGAATGAGGTTTCACAACTTTCTACACAATTCAAGTTCTTCACATATTATATCAAGTCAAATATAAGTCAAGTCCTTTAGCTTTTAAAATCAATAAACCAACCAAATTCACTTAGCACACGTACGTCTACCGTACTACATAGTTCACAACAATCATGCTAGAAAAGATAGGAAGAGGTTCACATACCTCGCGACGATTATCGACAATTAGCAAAACGCTCGCGTCTCTAACCTTGCTCGCCTTTTCCATCCTTGAGTAGAATCGCTACTCGTAGTAATTCAAACTAAAAAGGCCAAAAAACGTCTATAAACCTCTAGATCTCTTCGTAGAATAATTCTAGATACAAGATTCCTTATTCTACGAAAAATTCGGCAGCACCTCCCCCCCCCCCCCCGCAACAATATAAATCTCCTCCTCCAATGAGGCCCGTTACCAAACCAATAATCCCGGGGGGGTTACACGTCTAACCGGACGTGTACAATTCTACCCCACAATAATACTACAAGTCTCATCTAAATACAAATCCTATGTAAATATAGTTCAATTCTTTTCCATAATCATTCTACATATAGTATACTCAACTATACATTACTTCTGACATGTAATATCCGATTACAATAGGGGATAAAGATCATTACCTCGATAAGCCCAAAATTATCCAAGATATAAGTCGATCACGAGCAACGTTTAGCTCGATTCCTTATGCTCCAACCCGCTCAAGCAACCCTTAGAAGTTTCTAAACAACTTCTTAACACTCCAACCAAGCTTATGAAGATTTTCTAGGGTTTCATTTTGCGACTATTGGAATAAAGTAGTATTTCGGGCTCCTAGTATTGAAATAACTTTGGAATACTACTAGGGATACTAGGCCAAGGTATTTGGGATTATACAATAATACCCAAAGTATTTTCTACTCAAGTGGGGAAGGGGACGAAAACAACTACAAAGGGAGGGAGTATTTTGCCTTGGAAGCTTAAGTGTGGGATGAAAGTTGTCTTCAACCTAAGGGGGTATATATAGAAGAATCAAGGGTCAAGATTAATGCAAGTGGGTGGTGAGGATGGGTACATGTGTGTGGGTAGTTGGCCAACCAAGTGTTCACCACAAAAATGGGACAAGTGGCTTGCCACTTGTCCCCACTAAAAAACGTCCAAGTGGCACTCTTTCGGCCATGGGGCCACATGGGGGTGACACGTGTCGCCCCATACTCGTCCAAAATATTTCATCTTCCGAAAATATCCGCAATGCCAAAAATCCGAAAAAAAATAAAGTGGGCCCCACAAACCGTAAATTCCTCCCGTGGGCCCCACGTGACCAATTTCGGAAATAAAATTCCTCCCGTGGGCCCCAGGATCGTGGCTAGGCACGAGGATGTCTTTGAATCGGTGATTCGATTCGATGGTACGTGGTTCACCGAAGTCGGATAGTTTGAGGCTACGGATTTTACGAGTTGCGGCCACCCGAGTTCTACGGTCGAGGCACGAGGATGATCGCGGGAGTTCATCAAGCGATTCTGCGGATCATGAGAGTGATCGGGGCTTGAGACCGAGTCGGTGTCTTAGGTTCGCGTCGTTTGCGTGATCTTCTGCGATCGTGGTTTGATTCGTGAGGCATCCCGGGAGCATGCACTCACCGGTTGGGCGAGTTCTCGGAGGCTTTCTTCGCCATTTCTTGCCTCCACGGATGAGGAGGGCACGGCCGATAGATTTTTCATCTTTGAGACAAAAAGAGGCGCACGCCGGGAGTCTGATGTAGAGTTTGACTCATTGGTTGGTATGTCCCCGCTCAGTGGCGATATGGAGGATAGAGTGCACCGTTATGTCACCGAGCTCGATGATTATTTAGCGGAGGATGCCTGATAGCTCTTCACGGGCATGGACATTGCGCGTCGGTGCCTGCGCGGCAGAAGAACGTAGAGGTCGGCGAAATAACCGGGATCGCGAGAAGAGGCCGGGGCGGGTCCTCTGGTGACCTTCAAGGCGACCTCGGCCAAAGACTAGTTATGCGCCTCGCCCGATGCAGTGCTCCACCACGATCTTGGGACATTCGGGAGATTCGGAGCGGTCGGGGCTCGAGTTTGAGTTTTTAGGAAGCAGGGACGTTAGTCAGATGGGACCACCCCTACCTCGTTGTGGCCGTTGTGGTAGGCTCCATGATGGGGAGTGTCGTGCTGGAATGGGAGTTTGTTTTGCATGCAGCCAGCAGGGCCATTTTGCGAGAAATTGTCCAACCAGAGGTAGCGCGGATGTAGACTCGGCCCGGGATCGGAGGCTGGTTCATCTCCTCCTTTTGTGCGCCGTGCAGGGAAGGAACATGAGTAGAACGACAAAAAGAGGAAGTGAAGTAATAGTTACAGGTATATTCTTAACCCTCTAGAGACTAGTTTGCATTGATGTTATGGTGATGTGTTAAGTGTTATGTTCAGATAACATTGTGTTAAAAAGGTGATTTGGAATCCTGGTTAGTGAAAAAGGGTAAGTCTGGGGACGAAAAATTTTGAACTTTAGAATTTATAACAATCGAGACCTTAGAGGTAAGGCCGGCTAGAGTAAAAGATTTTTTTTCAGTTATCTTTGTCGGAGTACATAGTACGGGGAGTATACTCGGGTGATAAGTCCATGAGTGGTGGGAGTTTTTGTGATATTAGAGATGATCCCTCTTTGGCTGGAATTTAGAGTTTTGCGTGATTTGTATATTATGGCCATGAGTGGCATAACTGATTCTTTTGTAAGTGCAGTGGTGAAGACTATACCGGCGTCTGCGTTTTGGAGACTTAGAAGGAACATTCGGGACGAATGTTTCTAAGGGGGGGAGAATGTTACACCCCGTAAATTCAAGAAGATAAGATAAGAACATACCAAGGAGTATAAGATTTGAAAGTGGAAAGATAAGTGGACAAACATGTGTTGGGCGGATTTTGAGTCTATCTTGGATTGTTGTACCCCAATTATTAAGAATTGTGAGGTGTTTAAAAATCCTAGTGTGTAGTCCGTTAAATCTAGTTCCCAACGCAACAAACCATTCGTCGATAGGACATCAGAGTCAAAAGTTATGGAAGTTTCAAGTTTGGTGCGCAGTCAGGCAAAGCAGCGGTTTCGGTTCAGTGGTACAGCCGCGCGGCCGGAATCTGGCCGCGCGCCGTGGTGCTGAGAGTTCGCTGGGGTTGCAGGCCGCGCGCCGAATCTGGCCGCGCGCCGAATGCGAGGAATTTTCTCGGAAGTGGCCGCGGCTGGCGGATTTTTAGCGGTAGCAGTGAAAATCAGGGGATATGTTGTTAAAAGCCTATGGGAGGGTGACAAGTGTCCCTCCCATCCTTTTGACCAGAATAGGGTCCTATTTTAGGGCCAAGTCTTGGAAGACTTGGCCATTTCATCTCAAAACCCTCCCAAGGAAATCCTCTCCCTTCTCTCTAGTTTTTTTTGAAGAAACCTTGCCTTAGGAGAAATTGTTGGGCGGCGCAAGAAGGAAAAGTGTGGGTAAACTTGTGGGAAGCGTTGGTGGGCGAGTTTGTGGAAAGAAGTGGAAGAAAGGGGCTTTGTGGGCTTCTCCAAAGGTAAAAGTTTCCCTTCTCTTGAGTATGAGTTAATACTTGTTATAGTAGTTTAGAAATGAGCAGAGGTACATTATATTTAAGATTGAATAGATTTGGATCTTGTTGTCTTGTTGAAAACCGAAATGGGCATGTTAGCCTTAAGATTTTAACTTCAATTTGGTTACTAATTTAGACATCACATGTTGTAAAGGGGGATTGTAGTTGTTGAAGATGTCTAGGGCTAG
Organism: Przewalskia tangutica; assembly: GCA_029844215.1. NCBI lineage: Eukaryota > Viridiplantae > Streptophyta > Magnoliopsida > Solanales > Solanaceae > Przewalskia > Przewalskia tangutica. The sequence continues at coordinate 41,916,540 of CM056737.1, read as the reverse complement.
ATATCATGTTAGACCTAAGAACTTGGATTGGAAAGAATTGGAAAGGGGTTTAGGATTTGTTTATTGTTGGCCAAGAATGGCATGGGATTATTGGTTTATTTTGTATTATTGTGGGGCTGAATTTTACACGTATTGTTAGGCGTGTAATCCCCTTGTTTTTGCTGGATTAATTGAGCCTTAAATGTGGCGTTGGTTATTGAATTCGGCCTTGAAAGAGGTGGCATAGTAGTAGAAATAAAGGAAGTGCTGTCCAAATTTCCGTAGAATGTAGGGACCTTGCACTTAGTTTATTCTACGTTCGAAGCTAGAGATTGATAGACGTTTTATGACCCTTATAGGATTGAAGTACTACGTGTAGCATATTCTTCTTAAGGGAGATAGTACTGTGGAGCATTTTGCTTATTGTCGACAATCGTCGCGAGGTATGTGATTCTTCATATCCTCTTCAGCATGATTATTTGTGAAATATATAGTGCAGTAGATGCACATGTGTTAAAGGAATTTGATTTCCCTTGTTGTGCCTTGACTTGATATGAAGTGTAAAGGTCTTGATTGTTTGAAAAAGTAGGAAAATCTTATTCGTTAGTAATAAGTACTCGGTGGTTAAAGAATAAGCCCTCTTGGTCTCATAAGGGCTTATAGTTGTAATTGGTTGGTTTAAAACATAAAGTGTTATAACGGCTTTATGGGAAGTTTGTTATAACCACTTTATGTAGGTAAAAGAATGGTTTGTTGTTTTCAAAAGATAAGAGACTTGACTTATAATTAACCTAAATGGTGTTGAAAAGTGTGAAACCTCTTTCGTGAAAAATGAGTACTTGGTTTTTAAAAGAATTATTGAAATCAAGTTTTGATTTTCTTAAAAATTCCAAAGTAAGGAACTCGATTTCTAAAAGAAAAGAGACTTAAGGATTTGAAGTGTTTTGGTTTAAAAGAAAGGCAGGATTTTGTCTTGACTTGTTTTAAAACATAAAGTGTTATAATAGCTTTATGGGAAGTTAGTTATAACGACTTTATGGAAAATAAAGAAATGGATTCATTATTGGATTTAGAATGGTAACTTGATTTTTGGGAAAAGAGAAGTAACTTGTTTTCAAATATTGAACTCTTTGTGATGGAAAAACATAAGTGGCTTGGTTATAAAAGGTAGGAGTACCTTGATCTTAAAGGGGTGAGATACTTGGGGTTTAAGGGTATACTTGACGTGTGCTAAGAAGTGTTTAAAGTACCTTGAGTCGTGTGTAACTTGCCTATGCTTGTTGTGATAGCCTTTGTTGTGCAAGTGTTTGATTGTGTGCTACCGAGCCTCTCGATGGAGGGCCGGCTATCTGGTTGATTGATGGACATACTGACACGTTGGGTAGCCCACGGGTATGCTTCCACTATATCAATCCTCTTGGACATACTGACACGTTGGGTAGCCCACGGGTATGCTTCCATTAGGAGTGTTATCTTGTTATTTGTTTGGACATACTGACACGTTGGGTAGCCCACGGGTATGCGTCCACAGTGGGTATTATCTTGTTATTTGTCTGGACATCTTGACACGTTAGGTAGCCAGCGGGTATGCTTCCACGAGGATTGTTATCTTGTTATCTCCTCTGGGCATACCGACACGTTGGATAGTCCACGGTATGGGCCCATTAGGACAGTTCGGGGCCATGCTTATACCGAGGTGAGATCTTGGGGGCATGCGGCCATTATGCGTGTTAAATTCGGGTTGTATTTGAGTAATGATTTCACGCATGAGTCCGGACTTGACATATTTGCTTATATGAGGGTGTCTTGTAGTTTGGTTATCATCGTGTCTCTGCTTTATATAGACTATTATGATTTCATTTCTGATATTTTTGATTTCACATACTTGGTACTGTTGTGACCGGCCGGGCTGCGTTCATGCCGCAGTTGAGGTACATAGCTTGCTGATCCGCACTCTTAGGATCGTTGTTCGATTCTGAAAGCTCCGTATCTTGGAGCTTGTCACGTGGTAGTTCCTGAAGTAGTAGACTTTTGTACATTCGGGGCATGGCGGGGCCTGTCCCGTCATTATAGTTTTAAAATTCTTAAGTGCATGCAACTGTGGCGAGTTTGTAAGGATGTAATCGTTCAAGTTTTCATTTATGTACAAAAAGGTAATCGTTTGGGTTGCTGTTTTCTTATTTCAACTTTTCTTTCATGAGTTTTTATTTCCGCTGGTTTTTCTCTGATGTTGTATCACTAGGGTGCCCGGGGTAAGGCACCAGTCACGGGCCCGAGGTCGGGTCGTGACAATAGTATTGTCCTCAATTACCTTCAACACACTATTTTTCCAAGGTTATGTACAAGTGTAGATATCGCTGGCGTGGCGGCGAGGATCTCACCAGTCCAATATCTATAGCATACCTTAGCTTACTAGCCTTGATACATGAAATTCTTAATAATACACGATATCACCCTTTACATGAGGAAGAAGGCTTATCTCCCTTTCATAATCTTCTCATGTAATCAAAGTCACCTTCTTAAGGTCTTATTGCAGTTTCCTTTATAATTCTAATCATCAAGTATCACCTTAAGACGTGTAGATTTTCATAACCTACATAACCTTCCAATAATGTCTTCTGTTTTTCCTCGGTAACACTTGTACTTATCTTATTCTGTGTATTAACTTGGGATACTTCGAAATACTGTGGCCATGGTTGCCATACCATACTAACCTCTTGTACCTTTACGTCACATTCTAACAACTTGGTAAACAATTGGAACCTAACACACTTGCCATATTGTGTATTTAATTTCAAACAGAGGTAAACTACTCCATTCATGAAGGCCTAGTGATCTTCTTAGATCATATACTCATATTCATTTCACACAAAGCACAGAATAATCACAACTAATACACTTCATACATACCATGTACTTTAACCAAGATTAACCGTAAAGTCTTTTACTCAAGAAGGCCTTGTATATCTAAGGTCTCAACGGTTATCAATATTCTAAGGTTCTCAATTATTCCATGTCCCAAGCTTACATTATCAGTCCCCGCATACGGGTAAAGTAGCTTCTCATAATCTCAAAATCATGTGGTCTTAACCATAACAACCCTATTTACTCCATACCAATATTATTCGCACGTATCACAAGCATTGACATAACAATCTATGACATGGTATGCCATCAAATTAATTAACCATGATCTCTGAAGGGTCCGTCCCTCTCTTAAATAGCTCATCACCTCCTAAACTTCCCAAAGTAGCATATATATTATGCCTAGGTGTGGATTCACTAAATTGTTTCACACCTTCCAAGTAATTATTAAAGCTCAACCAACTCATGATGAATCATAATTACTTCAGCCAATACACACACATGACCCCAAATTAAATATGTTCGTATAGATACACATCATCATCATACCAATTATACAACAATTTTCACCAACCTGGATACGAAGTCCATATAATCCTTTCTGGGCCACTGTTGCCTTTTTCGGAGGCATAGTTGCAACACCATAATACGTTAGAGAGGATTATCCTAATGACACAGCTCTACTGCACGATCTCAGAGTGAAAAGAAGGGAAACCAATCCTAAATATCTTGTAGTCTCCTGGGTATAAGTATGATGCAGCATACCCGTACCCAGACTCTACTAGACACGGTCTGTAGATATTCCGAGGACTAACCGCTCTGATACCACTTTTGTCATGATCCGACCCCTGGCCCGCAACTGGTGCCCCACCTGGGCACCCCTCTATCACCTTCATATCACATATAAAAACATAGGCCAATAAACAAACCGAAGAAATTGTATGAATAGCAACAATGCAAGCCGGCGAGGCTACCGCTATATAAACAACGGGTACACCCCGACAATATAGTTATACATCAGGACAATAATTGTTACACCCCGTAAGTCCAGGACATGTATAAGAGAATGTATGTAAGGAATCAAGACTTGGAAATTAGTACGAAAGGAAGAATTGTTTTTCAGAAAGAAAATCTTAGAAGCGTCGGAAAGGAAAAATGTTCGTTGTTGAGAATTGGATTCTCAAAATGTATTATTTGAGGAATATGGAACTTTTAACATTATGGAAATTTATTTTCTGGTTGGTCATGTGGGGCCCACCCGAGGAATTTTACGTTTTGTGGGGCCCACGAGGGTTACGGAATTTTATGGACGAATGAGAGGGCGACAAGTGGCACCCCCACATATGGTCTTGGTCGAAAATTTGCAAGGGTAAAATGGTCATTGACCATCAAGGAAGATAAGTCTTGCTAGCTTGAGATTGTTGACCAAGTCAACTTGTCCACTTGGCTTTGCATTAATTATCCTTCATCCTAGACCACAAGTGTATTAATTCAAGCCCTCCAATGTATTATATAAGCATACTACTAGTGCAAGACTAGTCTTCAACACTTAGAAAAATTAGAGAACACTTGTGCTAGCCTTAATTGCTCTCGGGTTCACCCTTTTGTCCACACAAAATTTTTGTAGTTTTGATCCATTTTTTCACAAGACTTAAACCCAAGGTCCCTAAGGGTATTGTAAGGATATCTCAAAAGAAAGATTTCGGAAAAACGACGTTTTCACGTTAGTCGCAAGGCGAAAACCTAAGTAGTTTTCCTAGTTTTGGATTGGAAATGGAAGAGAAGTTGGTTGTGAACTTCTAAAGGCTTAAAATAGCGGATTGGAGCGTAAAGGAAAGGAGCTAAGAATTGCTAAAGCGCGACTTTGAATCTTGGAAATTTTAAGGGCTTATAAAGGTATAAATCTTGTCGTTTTAGTAGTTAAGGTTTACTTTTTGTTGTAGCCATGGATATTAGCAAGCATGAGGTCTATGTTATGAAGTTTGACAAGTGTATTGGCTATTGGAACCCTAATCCGAAAACTAGCATGTTTAGCCTTAAGATTACAATTCAAGTCGATTATTAGTTTAAGTCGTCGCATGTTGTATAAAGAAGGAAATTGTAGTTGTTGAAGTTGTCTATGACTATATAACATGTTTGACCTTAGAACTTGGAATTGGAAAAGGATTGGAAAAGACTTTGAATTGTTGGTTATGTTGTTGGCCGAGAATGGCTTGATTATGGAACTACTTCGTATGAATTGTGGGGCGGAATTTTACACGTATTGTAAGGCGTGTAATCCCCTTTGGTTGGTTTTTGTTTTGAGCCTTAAATGTGGCGTGTTGGTTATTGTATTCGGCCTTGAAAAAGGTGGCAAAGTATGTAGAAACAAAGGAAGTGCTGCCCGATTTTCCGTAGAATAAGAGACCGTTTACTTAGTATTATTCTACGTTAGAGACTAGAAGTTGATAGTCATGTTGTGACCATTATAGGTTGACACTTCTACGTGCGGCGTATACGGCTTAACTTGTGGATTTAGCCGAAAAGGTATGTGAACTATCTCCTCTTCTAGCATGATTCCTTAAGATAAAGAAAGTATGTCCTACTCCTTAAATGATCCATTCCTTGGTTGTACTTGGGTTGCCTAAACTAGAATTTGTTCAATGTACTTCCTTGATTGTACTTTGATGTTTTAATTATAAGTTGTTATAATCTATTTCCTTAGTGAAGTTTGGATTCTTAAAAGTGAAAGTATTTTACTTAAAGTACATAGAGTCTGGAAAAGGAAGTGGTTTCCAAACCTTTTGGCTAAGTGCCTTAGTTCCAAAACCTAAGGGTTGTTATAATGACTTTAGGGGAGTCAAAAGGAGTGATTTACTTAATTGTTTTAAAAGAGGAGAAATGACATGATTTAAGTAGAAGAAACTTGTTTTCTAAATATTAATAGACTTGAAGTATTTTGAAAGTTAAGAACTTGATTTGTAAGTATGTGATACTTGGTTTTAAAAGTATAAGTCTCTTGGTTATAAAAGGAATGGATATGTCTAAAACCATAAAGGGTTATAACGGCTTTATGGGAAGTTGGTTATAACGGCTTTATGGAAGGTTAAGAAAGTTGTCTATTTTGATTAATGGGCATAAGTTGCCTAAATTGTGAAAATTTGAAGTTACTTGATTTCAAGATTTGAAATGAGTTTTCTAAAAGTGTAGTAACTTACTTTGAAAAATAGACATGCCTTGATACTGCGGGTGTTAGTATCTTGGGGTTTTACATAAAAAGGAGTCTTTTGAAAAGAATGTATGTACGTAGTACTTTGGCTTGTTTAATTGAGAATTATTCTATGTGTGCCTTGATAAGTACTTTGGCTTGTTTAATTGAGAATTATTCTATGTGTGCCTTGATAAGTACTTTGGCTTGTTTAATTGAGAATTATTCTATAAGTGCCTTGAGTTTATAAAATGAAAGTCCAAAGATTTTATGAACTTGCCTATGTGTGCTGGTGATAGCTTTTGAGTGCAAGTATTATGTTTTATTCATTGCCGCGACTCTCGGTTGGAGGGTCGGCTATCTTGTTGTAAGTTTACTTGGGCGTCTAAGCGGTGATGTAGGATTCCACGGGTATGCTTCCATTATTTGTGTTACTCATGGACATGCTTATACGATGTGGGATTAGGGCATGTGACGGCGGGTTAGATTCCCAGTTGTTTGTATTACCCGTGGTCATGCTTATACGATGTGGGATTAGGCGTGCGACCACGAGGATATTGTTATTCCATGGATTAGCCCTCCGTGAGATTTAATGGCGTAGGATGGATCACGGTAGTTAGCTTCGTACTTGTCCCCGTCGGTGGGCGCGAGATGGCTCGTAGTTGGCTTCGTACTTGCCCCCGTCGGTGCTATTACGCGATTTGGTACAATAGGCTCGGTAGATAAGCTTGCGCACTTGCCGTCATATCTCGTTCTGCGAGTTGGATCACGGTAGTTAGCTTTCGTACTTGCCGTCGATTGTTGGCGAGTTGAATCTGTAGTTGGCTTTCGTACTTGCCCCGTCCGTTTTATAATCTGAGTTGGATCTGGTGGTTCGTTTTCCTACTTAGCGTCTGATTTTAGGACCACAGTGGGACTTGGTGTTCATGTATGCTTATTGGTGTTATATTATATCATGGACTACGGCGGTGAGGAAGGATTCCACGGGCATGATTGATATTATGGCGTGAGACCCGTGGTCATATTTTAGTAATGACTTTGAGGCATCGTCCCTCATGATATATTGCTTATGTATTGTGTCTTTGTAGGTTGGCTATCATCATGTCTCTGTTTTGTTTAGTGTTATGATTTCATTCTGATTCTTCTTATTTCACATACTTAGTACATTTTAAGTCTTGACCTCGCTTGAGGCTGCGTTCATCTGCATGAGTTTAGGTGCGATTTGGTGATCTGCAGTGTAGGACCTGCTCGAGTTTTGGATAGCTCCTGCATTCGGGAGTTTATCTTTGTGGTATAGTTCCTTGATACATGCTTTTATGCGGTTATGGAGTCTGGCGGGGCCTTGTCGTCGTATTTGATAAAACTCTTAGAGTGCAGTATTCGTATGTAGGATTGGACTATTATGCAGTGTAGTGTCTTTTGATTATGTATATTATGGCGGCGCTTATCGGCTTTGCCCTTGTACGTATGTTGGTTTTAAAAAAAATGAGGTGTTATTTAATTTCCGCAGTTTACTTAGTTGTTAAGGTAGAAGGGTGCCCAGGTAGGGCACCAGTCACGGGCCCGGGGTTCGGGGCGTGACAATAATAAATACAACTCTCGTAAGACCAGCCCACATATGAATACAGACCTCTAATAATTTTGACACCCAACTGTGACGGGACAGGGCCCCGCCATACCCCTGAATATACAAAAACCTACCATACCAGGGATTCGTACCAAAAGATAAGCCTCCGGAGTAATGGAGCTTTTTCCCAAAAATGGAACAAAGATCCTAGGAGCGAGGATCACCAACCTGTGTATTTACACCTGCGACATGAAGCATGACCCAGGAAAGAGTCGATCTGAAAGATGTAGTGGCCCGAAATCTTGTAATGAAATCATAACAGTCCAAAATAAAGTAGGAGACATGTATGATAACCAAAATAACAGTACAACTGTGTCTTATCAATATGAAAGTAATGAGAGTCGATTCTTACATTTTCAAAATATGCAAGTCATGCCAAAATCAGGGACTCCTGCCCTCAGAATATAATGTCATAGGACTCGAACCCACACGAGTATAAATGGTGTCATGGGACTCGAACCCACGCACTGTACAAATGGTAACATGGGATTTGAACCCACATCATGGAGAGCTAATCCATGGAATGATACGATGTCATGGAACTCGAACCCACCATACTCCATGGAATGATATGATGTCATGGGACTCGAACCCACCATACATCGAGAGATAGCCCATGGAATGATATGATGTCATGGGACTCGAACCCACCATACATCGATAATGTTACCGCCCCTTTTGTGAGAGACACGATGATATAGGAATACAACACTTGCACGAAAGGCTATCATAAGCAAACATATGCAAGTTAAAATACTCTTTGACTCTCATTAAAACACGTAGAATGAACTATCATTTTATAAACTCAAGGTATTTTCATTTCACATAAAATTAAGGACTTGAACCCCAAAAGTACTATGTACATCTATTCTTTATAAAAAGAATCATCATGAAATATTAGGGACTTGAACCCCAAAGTACTACGTACATCTATTCTTTATAAAAAGAATCATTTCATGCAATATTAGGGACTTGAACCCCAAAGTACTACGTACATCTATTCTTTATAAAAAGAGTCATTTCATGCAATATTAGGGACTTGAACCCCAAGTACTAAGTACACTCATTCTTGTAAAAAGAATCCTTTTGTGTAATAAACCCCAAGATACTAACACTCGTAGTATCAAGGCACTTCCTCTTTTAAAATCAAGTTACTACACTTTTTAAATTCAACTCAAGGCTTTAAAATCAAGTAACTTCTACTTTCAACATTAAGGCACTTATTCTTTCAAATCAAGTAACTCATTCTTTTCCAATAAAGTCACTCCTATCTTTTAAAATCAAGTAAACTTGTACATTTCAAATCAAGTACTATAATGAATATGATTTCATTTAAAACATGTACGTCCACCGTACTACACATTTTATAAGGTTCATGCTCAAAAAAGATAGGAAGAGCTCCACATACCTCTTCGGCTTAATCCACACGCTAAGTAGAATGTGACACCCGTAGTACTTCAACCTAAAATACAATAGCATTTCTATTAACTTCAAGCTTTCTAAGGTAGGTTAATACCAAGTAAGGGTCTCTTATTATTTGGAAAATTGGGCACCACTTCCCTGTTTATACGTACTTTTCCACCTTTTCCAAGGCCCGAATTCAACAACAAAACAAGCCCCATTTAAGGCACAACCAAAACAGCAACCAAAGCCCCATTCAAGTTCCAACTTCAAAGTTGAAGAACACCTTAGGTTTTCATGTTGCGACTAACGTAAAATCGTAGTTTTTCCGGGATTTTTGTGTTGAGATATTCTTAGAATACCTTTAAGGATCTTGGGTATGAATATTGGGATTTATGAAGCAAGATTGCAAAAAATTTGTTGCTCAAGAGAGCTCTTGGCCGAGAGCTTTACAAAGAACCCATTAGGTTCTCTAAATTTTTCTAAGTGTTGAAAATGATCTAGTCTTGCACTAGTATATACTTATATAAGACATCCAAGGGCTAAGATTAATCCAAATGGAAGGCTAGGATGTGGTCAATTATCTCAAGTTAACTTGACTTTTTGACTTAGTCAATTTGTTTTCTTCATCCAACAAGCCCATGTGGAGGGTGACACGTGTCGCCCTCCCATTGGTCTAAAATATTTCATTTTTCGAAATTTCCGTAGTTCGTCAAAATATCAAAAACCTCGTGAGCCCCACAAAACGTAAAATTTCTCGGGTGGGCCCTACGTGACCAAATCCGTAAATAAGTTTCTACAATGTTAATAAATTCCATACGTCTCAAATAACGCATTTTGAGAATCTAATTCTCATCAACGAACATTTTTCCTTTCCGAAGTTCGGAAGATTTTCCTTCGAAAAAACAATTCTTCCTTTCGTACAAATTTTTAAAGTCCTGATTCCTTACGTACATTCTCTTAAACATGTCCTGGAATTTCGGGGTGTAGCATACACATCATGTTCAAACCATATGGGACCTTAGAAATCAACACACTTAGCATGTTCAAGTATTAATGACCAATAAAATAGGTAAGAAAACCATTAGGCGATGCAAACATCAATGAGAACACTTCATTATCAATATCATATTCCTTCAAGCAAGTGATTACAATAAACATAAGTATATTCAAAGATTTAATAAACATATACAGACCTAGGTTAATTAAAGCAGACCAATCTGACATCACATTTAAGCATTAACAGAAGTAGTAACATGAACAAACCTAGCTAAACAAGATTAATCAACAGAAAATACATAACAAGTACATAAAACACATAATTAAACTAGAGTCTAGAGGAAGTCGAGTTTACCTTCTCCGGGTAGCGAACCGAGGCGTGTTTCGACTCATCGATTCCGCTCTGATAATTATTTGTTTTTTGCTTATGCGATGAAGGGAAAGTTTAAAGATTTTGTGGCTTTTCTAATTCGAAACTTGAGAGTAAAAGAAAAGTTTTATTTCTGATTTTACAACGATTTTAAAATAGTGAGAATTTGTTTTCTTTGTTTTCTTGGTCTTTGAAAAACATAATTTTCGATCCCCAAACACAACCCAAAGGGGTTCTATTTATACTGAAGTTTGGAACCCCAATCCCCTCTTCAAGTGGCTGTAATTTTTGAATTAAAGGGAATCTTGATGGGAGACATGCGTGGAACTGTCGAAGGTCATTACATGGCTCGAGTTGTAGACCAAGGACGGAAGGCATGAGTGATGTCGATGTAGATGGGTCTGATGGTGCGGATTTTCGGGGTGTGCAGGTGCGGGTTTTCAGAGCGTGCAGGGATGAAGTGATGGGTTTCTAGGTATGGGTGGTATCAGGTAGCAGGACGTGGGTCAGCATTTATCCGGTGGGTTTTGAGGTGTTGTGGGTAGGATCGATCCGATTTGGGGGTTGTAGGTAAAAGGTTCATTTGATTTGGACGAGGGGGGTCCTCTGGTTAGAGATGGAGTGTGTGTCGAGTCGACGAGTTTTGGGCTGAGGGACTAGGCTTATATTTGGGGCTTAGAGAAATTAAAATAGGGGTTGTGGGGATTGGTTTTGGGCTCGGAGAATGGTTTGGGGGTTCTAATGTTGAGGATTTAATTAGTCCAATTATGAATTAATTGGTAATTAATCCAAATCCCTTAATTCCTTTACTACTTCAATAAATTAAAATATGCTTCTTTGTCCTAGTTGATTTCCAAAAGGTGTCCGTACTCATAAAATTACGGTATAAGTGATTTAATATAAGTATTTAGTTTAAGTAGAAAATATAATATTCATATAATGAAATGATTAATTTTGGTAATTGGTGAAAAATATTTAAAACTTGTTTTTTTGAAAAAAATTCAAGACTGAGAAGCATAGTGAAATTTATTGAAGCTAAAAGGATGACCTAAATGAAATGTTCACATATTTTAAAAATTACGAACAAATAGTAGGTAGAGAGGGGCTAAAATTAGATGTCAACAGATGCCCCTGTTTGGCTGGAAATGATGAAATAGTTTTCGGACAAACACGTTGAGTGATTAGCCAATTTTGTCCCTATCATCAGTGTTTGAAAAAAGATTAGGGATTCATGGGTGGAGATAAGATCCCGAGGAAAGACAAATTGCGAGAAAAATTGAGATGCTGGAGTCGGTGCGAATTCAAGAAATAATGTTCCAGTGTCGAGTTATGATGACACTGGTTGTCGGTGCGGCAAAATATTAGGAAAGAGCGCAACGACGTTCGAAGTAGCCTTTGCCTTTTGTTTGAAGTCTGGCTCCCCAACAAATTGCCTCGGTTCGCTGTAAGAGATAGTTTCACGTTGTGCTATTGTAAATTAAGGCTCTTGCAGGCTAAAGCTTAAGAAAAGTTATTGCATAACTGTTAAGATAAAATGATAAAGCGTGAATATGTGTCACGACCCGACCCGACCATGGCCCGGTGCCTACAGTCACCACTACAGTATACATCGGAGATAACATGGAATATAAATAAAGCTCGTAGACATGCGATCTTGTGAAGTAAGAAAGCAGGCAGTAGATAAAGGCCGTCTTTGGTATATATATATATATATATATATATATATATATATATATACATAACAAAAAGATACATCCTTCTCGATCCAACCCATGAGCCATGACTCATACCTCTAAGAGTTTTGACATAACAAGCGTGATGGGACGGGGCCCCGCCATACCACGAATACACGTGAATCTACAAAAGCAGGATCCGTACCAAAGATGAACCTGCGGAGTAATGGAGCTTCTCAAAAGATGAATGTGATCTAGGCGAGGATCGACAAGCGTGTACCTCTACTGCGGCATGAGCAGCGGCCAGAAAGGGTCGATCTGAAATATGTACCAAGTATGTGAAACTGAAAGTACTGTAATTAAACCATATAGTCTAAAATAAAGCTGGAGACATGTATGATAACCAAATTAACAGTACACTAATAATGAGAGTAAATAAGAGTAAACTTTACCGCTTAAAAATAGGCAGCTTGTGATCAAGTTAGGGCCACCCGCCCGTAGTATCATTAAGCCATCCTACTCCTGGGACTATTTCACCCGCATAGGTAGTGTGGACCCGCATAAGGTAATTTCCTCGCATAGGATTATTTCACCCGCATGGGATATTTCACCCGCATAGACCCTAGGGGCCCGCAATGAGTATATACGCCATACTCGCATTGTGGGTAACAAATCCACGGAAATGCAGAATGCAAAATGACCCGGGGATTGACCCCGTAATAAATAATATAACTCTAGCACCACCGGCTATCATGAACAACACATGCAAGTTAGCAATCTTTAACTCTCATTAATTATACTTAAGGCACTATCATGTAAAATCCGGGAATTTAACTCAAAGTACTACGTACTTCTATTCTATAAAAAAGACTCTTTTTAAATAATAACCCCAAGATACTAACACCCGTAGTATCAAGGCATGTCTACTTTTCAAATCAAGTTACTACACCTTTAGAAATTCATTCCAAAGCTTTAAAATCAAGTCGTTTATCCTCTTTTTAAATCAATCAAGTAAACCACTCTTTTACTTCCCATAAAGTCGTTATAACTAACTTCCCATAAAGCCATTATAACACTTTATGTTTTTAGAAAACTAAGGCATTTACATCTTTAAAAACAAGGGAGCTTAACTTCCAACTCAACCAAACTTGCATACTTTAAATCAATTCAATGATTCCAAAATGAAGCCGAATTCATTTAAGACTTGTACGTCTACCGTATTAAACATTTATAAAATTCATGCTCAAGAAGATAGGGAAAGTTCCACATACCTCTTCGGCTCAATCCACTTGCTAAGTCGAATCGCCTTGCGTAGAATGTCAACCTATAATGACCATAATACGTCTATCAACTTCTAGCTTTCTAAGGTAGAATAATTCTAAGTATAAGGCCTCTTATTCTACGGAAAATTGGGCAGCACTTCCCCTGTTTCTACGTACTTTGCTACCTTTTTCAAGGCCCGAAATCAATAACCAATATGCCACATTTAAGGCTCAACAAATCAGTTAATCAAAGGGATTACCGCTAACGGGGCGTGTAAAATTCTGCCCATGATTCATATATAATAGTCCGATAATTCTAAGGCAATTCTAGCTACAACATGCCAACATATAATCCTTTTCAATTCCTTTTCTAATCCAAGTCGTTATTCCAACATGTTATATAAGTCATAATCAATTACAACTATATTCCCTTATATAACATGTAACGATTATAACTAACAACCAAATTGATTAACAACTTTAATGGCTAACGTGCCAATTTCGATTTTAACGTCTCGACATGGTCTAAATCTTTTCAATCTTCATTTTATATATCACGTGCTCGTTTATCAACTACTATAACATGTAATCTTCAATTACATTAAGAAGGCAGTTTTTACCTCAATAAGCCCAAATATAATCCAAGATTAAAAGTCGATCCTTAGCAACTTTAGCTCATCTTCTTCACGTTCCAATTCACTCCAAGCAACCCTTAGAAGTTCATAAACAACTTCTCTTCAAATTCCAACATCAAAGTTGAAGAACACCTTAGGGTTTCATATTGTGACTAACGGATTAACGTAGTATTTCCGGGATTCAAGAGGTTGTTTATCCTCAGTATACTACTAGGGATCTTTGGTTTGAATATTGAGATTTATCAACAACAATTGATTTTTTTTCTTCTTAGAGAGCACAAAACCGAGAGCCTCTATAGTGCACAAAGTTTCTTGAATTTTTCTAAGTGTTGAATTGGTCTTGCACTAGTGTGGATATATATAATACATCGAGGTTTAGATTAAACCAAATGTGTGGCTAGGATTGTGGTCGACAATATCAAGCTCCAGTGGTCTTGACGAACTTTTAATGACATGGGCATGTGAAGGGTGACATGTGTCGCCCTCCGATTGGTCCAAAATATTTCATAAATCGAAATTTCCATAATTGGTCAAAATATCGAAAACCTTGTGGGCCCCACAAAAACGTAAAATTTCCCGAGTGGGCACCACGTGACCAAATCCGAAAATAAAATTTCCATAATTCTAATAAATTCTATAAGTCTCAAATGATAAATTTGAGAACCCAATTCTCATTAATAAACGTTTTTCCTTCACGAGATTCGGAAGATTTTCCTTAGGAATAACAAATCTTTCTTTCGTTCAAATTTAAAGTCTTGTTTTCTTACGCACGTTCTCATACACGTGTCCTGAAACTACGGGGTGTAACAATATGTGAGAAATGTGATCTTGTGAGTTGAAATGTCGTCTTTGCGCAGATGTAATGTAATTCTGAATCTTTGAGTTAGTAACGTCGTTGTATGGGCGTCGCGATAATAACATCATTTTGGATGTCTTTGCGTGGCGTCGTTTTCGGACGTAATGTAGATGATGTCATTTTAAGACATGATGTTGATGACGTCATTGTATGGACGTAATACTGATGACATCGTTGTATGGACGTACTATTGATATAGAAACCTACACTCAAAGAAACGTGCACTCGAAAATGCCTCAAAGGGTATTTCCTCCCTGAGGTCGAAGATGCCTCCAAAGGTATTTTCTCCCTGAGGTCGAAGATGCCTCTAAGGGTTTTTGTTCCTGAGGTGCCTCGAGGTGTTTTGTCACGACAGACCAGAGCCAGCGACTAGTGC
Organism: Przewalskia tangutica; assembly: GCA_029844215.1. Classification (NCBI taxonomy): domain Eukaryota; kingdom Viridiplantae; phylum Streptophyta; class Magnoliopsida; order Solanales; family Solanaceae; genus Przewalskia; species Przewalskia tangutica. The sequence goes on along the minus strand of CM056737.1, from coordinate 41,901,310 downwards.
CTACACAGGCACCCATATAGTTGAGAGAAAGTCGTGAACATCATAAAACACCTGACTTAAATTAATAAAAAGTAAATAACGAGCAAGCGATAAAGTGCCTCGCAGTTATATATATAAATAGCCAGCAGCAGTTACATCCCTCTTTTTTTGCAAACCGACCCACATACATGACTACAGACCTGTAAGAATTTTTACCAACAAGCGTATGCGAGGCAGTCACGCCATACCACAGATGTACAACAACCGACAATACCAGAGATTTGAACCAAAGATAAGCCTCCGGAGTAATGGAGCTTCTCAACAGCTGAACAGTGATCCTAAGAGGGAGGATCATCAAGCTATGTACCTCAACCTGCGGCATGAACACAGCCCCCCGAAGGAGGTCGATAGCGGTACAGTATATGGCAGAAATCTTTGTAATGAAATCATAATAGTCTAAAATAAAGCTGGGGACATGTATGATAACCACATTAACAGTACATTGTGCCTTACTAACAATGAGAGTAAACAAAAGTATACTTTTCTGCATAAAAATAAGAGGCTCATGATCAAATTAGGGCCACCCGCCCGTAGTATCATTAAGCAATCCTACTCCTGGGACTATTTCACCCGCATAGGTCTGTGGACCTGATGAGGTCATCGCCTCGCGTGGGACTATTTCACCCGCGTAGGACTATTTCACCCGCATAGGCACGGTGGACCCGATGAGTACAAGCGCCGCTTTCGCATCATGGGTAGCAAATCCATGGAATAAGTAGTAACCCGGGGGTTTACCCCGCAAGAATAACATAACACTAGCACAACCGGCTATCATACATAACATAAGCACCACCGGCTTATCATAAATATCATAAGCAAGTTAAGAAATCCCCTAACTTCTTATTAGACTTAATTACATGCACTCTCATTTTATTTAAACTTAAGGCACTAACATGTCATGAAAATCCGGGAATTTAATCCAAAGTACTACGTACTTCCATTCTTTTAAAAAGAACCCTTTTTATATAAAAACCCCAAGATACTAACACCCGTAGTATCAAGGCATGTCTATTTTTCAAATCAAGTTACTACACCTTTAGAACTCATTTCAAAACCTTGAAATCAAGTAACTTCATTCTCAAAATCCAAATAACGTGTATCTCTAAATCAAGTTATCATTCTTTAAATCAAGTCATTTATCCTCCTTTACATTAATCAAGTAAACCATTCTTTTAAACTTCATAAAGCCGTTGTAACTAACTTCCCATAAAGCCATTACAACACTTTATGTTTTTAAGCAAAACCTAGACCATTACATTCTTTTTTTTTTCGTTAAACCAAAAGACTTACACTTTTAAACCAAGTATCATATGCATTTAAATAAAGTTTCACAACTTTGAATCTTGAAGTCTCTTAACTTTAAAAGTCAAGTCTCTTAACTTTACAATTCAAGTCTCTTAACTTTAGAAAATTCAAGTCATCAATACTTTTTAAATCAAGTATTCTATACTTTTCAAGTCAAGTAACATATCTTCTTTGAAAACAAGTTACTACACTTTAAGTAAATCAAACAAGGATACCAAAATGAAACCGAGTTCATTTAAAACACGTACGTCTACCGTACTATACCTTTCGTAAGATTCATGCTCAAGAGGATAGGAAGAGTTCACATACCTCTTTGACTTAAACAACTTCCCAAGTTGAATACGCATACGTAGAATGTCAACTTATAATGACCATAATCGTCCGTCAACTACTAACTTTCAACGTAGAATATTGCTAAGTATAAGGACTCTTATTCTACGGAAAATTGGGCAGCACTTCCTTTGTTTCTACGTACTTTTCCACCTTTTTCAAGGACCGAAAATCAATAACCAAATGCCACATTTAAGGCTCAACAATCAGTTAATCAAAGGGGATTACACGCCTAGCCGGACATGTAAAATTACGCCAATCAATATAAAATTGTCCATTAATCCAAAGCCATATTCTGCTACAATGTTTCACTACAATATCAATTTCCTTTTCAATCCAAGTTGTTATTCTAATATGTTATATACTCTATAACAATTATAACAACTATAAATCCTTTCTTTCTTAACATGCGACGATTATAACTATCGATCAAATTGATTACAACATAAATGACTAGCTTGCCCATTTTCGGTTTTTAACATGTCGACATGATCCAAATCTTTTCAAACTTCATTATATATCACATGCTCATCTATCAACTAATACAACATGTAATCTTCAATTACAATAGTAAGACGACGATTATTACCTCAATAAGCCCAAATCTAATCCAAAATTCAAAGTCGATCCTTAGAAACTTTAGTTCCTCTTCTTGACGTTCCAATCCACTCCAAGCAACCCTTAGAAGTTCATAACCAACTTCTCTTCAATTTCCAACTTCTAAGTTGAAGAACACCTTAGGTTTTCATCTTGCGACTAACGTAAAAACGTAGTTTTTCCAAGATTTTTGTGGGGGGATATCCTTAGAATACCTTTAGGGATCTTGGGTTTGAATATTGGGATTTATGAACAACAATTGATTTTTTTTTTGTGTGGGATTAGAACCCTAGCCGAGAGCTCCTTACAAGAACAAGAAGGTTTGGAAATTTTTCTAAGTGTTGTGACAGTCTTGCTACTAGTATATGTATATATAATACAATGAAGGGTCTAGATTAAAACATTTGTGTGACTTGGATTTAAAAACTCTTTGTCAAGTTGGCAAGATTGACTTAGTCAATATTATCAAGCTTGTCTTCAAGACTAGTGTTACACCCCGTTATTCAGGACATGTTTATAAGAACATACGTAAGAACTCAAAAGTGTTAAGATTTGAGACTAGTAAAAATTTATCGGAATTGTGGAATTGTCGGAAAACGAAATATTGCGACGAATGAGAGGGCGACACGTGTCACCCCTCCTTGGTTGGACATGGTCGATTATACCATGGATATAAGGTACATTTGACCATATTAAAGATGAGCAAGTCTTGCTAAGGCTAGAGCTTGATATTGTTGACTAAGTCCAAGGGCCACTTGGCTAGATCTTAAGTGAAATTCATCCAAGCCACCCATTTGTTCTAATCTTGGCCCTCCATAGTGTTATATATTCATACTACTAGCAATACAAGTTCCCACACTTAGTAAATTTTCAAGAAAAACTTATGCTCCATTATAGAAGCTCTCGGGTTTGAGGGTCTTGGCAAGACAAGATTTTTCGTTTGTTGTCCAATAAGCTCCACACTTTAAACCAAGGTTCATAAGGGTATCTCAATAGAAAGATCCCGGAAAAGTGGCGTTTTCGTATTAGTCGCAAGCTGAAAACCTAAGTCACTTCATAGGTTTGGATTGGAAAGTAAAGGAAAGTTGTTTGTGATCTTCTAAGGGCTTCAAGTGGCGGATTGGAGTGTCAAGGATAGGCTTTAAGTTACTAGGGAGCGACTTCGGATCTTGAAGTGGATTAAGGCTCGTTAAGGTAACAATCTTGTTCTCTTAAGTGTTATAAGATTACATATTGTTGTAGCCTTATATTTTAACTAGCATGATGTATATGTATTAAGGATTGATAAGTGATATGGATAGTAGAACTATGTAGAAATGACCTTGTGAGGTATTTGAAATTGAAATACATTTTGGTCGATAATTAGATCTGTCGCATGTAATCTACTTGAAGATTATAGTTGTTATAATCGATTGCGGCTTTATAACATGTTATACTAAACAACTTGAATTGAAAAGGAATTGGAAAGAAGACTTTGTGTTGTTGTACCTCAAGTTGCCGAAATGTCATAGTATGTTGGACTAGTTTGATATCAATTGTGGGGCGGAATTTTACACGTCTTGTAGGCGTGTAATCCCCTATTGTTAACTTCATTGTTGAGCCTTAAATGTGGCGTGTTTGGTTATTGAATTCGGGCCTTGAAAAGGTGGAAAAGTATGTAGAAACAAAGGAAGTGTTGTCAGATTTTAGTAGAATTTGGAGATTTTGCACTTAGAATATTCTACGTTTGAAGCTAGAAGTTAATAGACATATTATGACCATTATAGGTTGAAGTACTACGAGTAGCGTATTCTACTTGAAGGGTGGAAACGCTAGCAAGGTTACTTTGGAGCATTTTGCTAATTGTCGATAATCGTCGCGAGGTATGTGAACCTCTTCCTTCTTTTGGCATGATTCTACGTATGGAATACACATGTGGTATTATTTCATGTTTCCTTCTACTCTTAGAAGTTAAGAGGTATGTATGTTGATTTACTCTACGTAAAGGTTATGTCTAAGTTATCCTAAGTTCTTACCAAGTCTTATGGGGGATGTTGGTAAGAGTCGTTAGGAGGTATTTGGAGCCTACTTGGTTTTGGAAGCGTATGAAACTTTATTTTTCAAGTTATGGGACTTGATTTCTAAAGTATAGATGACATGATTTTATCGGTATAAGTAAATGGACTTTAAAGAATGTATGTTATGAAGTTTTAAGACTATGAACTTTGATTTTCTTTAAAGGATTATGAAACTTTATTTTTCAAGTTATGGGACTTGATTTCTAAAGTATAGAGGACAGGATTTTATAAGTATAAGCGACATGATTTTAAAGAGTGTATGCTACGAGGTGTTATGACCATAAGCCTTTATTATAAGTGGAAAGGACTAAATTTTAAAAAGTATGGCTTCTTAATTTATTTCAAAAGTTAAGAAGATGGTTTCCAAAAGAGTATGTGACTTGAGCTTTAAAAAGAAAGGAGTTTTAAGATTCTTTTTAAGTATGTATGTACGTAGTATTTTTGGGTCTAGTTTCCCTAATGTTGTAAGAATAAAAGTGTCTTAAGTTCTCTAAAATGAAAGGTTGTTATAATAGCTTTATGGGGAGTTGTTATGACGACTTAAGAAGAAGTGAAAAGATGGTTTAAAAATATTATGTAAGGAAAATACACCGAGCCTACAAATAGGCGGATTACGTTATGAAATACAGAGCCTACAAATAGGCGGATTACGTTATGAGATACACCAAGCCTACACATAGGCGGATTACGCCATATTACCAGAGCCTACACATGGATCGGATTCGTCATCTTACAGAGCTCATGAGCGGGCGGATTATCTTACATGATTCCACGATCTGCAGGCTCCTGGCGGGGCGGATTATGCTACATGATTCCACGATGCAGAGCTCCGCGAGCGTGCGGATTATCTACATGATTCCACGGCACCGAGCTCCGCGGGCGGATTATGCCACATGATTCATCGATGCGTGTCCATAAATGGACCGGATTACGTTATCACGTATGGATAATCAAAGTAAACCCCCAAACAAGATGTCCCTCCATAAAAGGGCCGGATTATATTATGTAAGTTATGTGGAAAAACTTGATTTAAATCCTTAAAGTAAGTATGTAAGAATATGAAGTTAATTTTTATTGAAAGAAGGAAAAGAACGGTTAATATACGATTGATTTCAGGAGTTAAAATGGCACGGTAGGATCTGGTATTTCATTTTTATACTTGCCCCTGTCATTTTTTTTATATACAGTTATGATTTGGTTATCGTACCTTATTTCTGTTCCATACTCGGTACCTATTGTACTGACCCCCTTCGGGGGGCTGCGTTCATTCTCACAGGTGTTAGGTACACATATTGGTGATCCTTGCTCTTAGGATCTCTGTTCAGTTTTGGGAAGAAGCTACATTCACTCCGGAGGCTTATCTTTTGGGTACGGTTTCCCTGATATTGTAGATTTATGTACATTCAGGGGTATGGCGAGGCCTGTCCATACAGATTGTAATTCTTAAGTGCGTAGTCATATCTTGTGGGTCGGTTTGTAAAGAAGAAGGATGTAACTTCGTTTGGTTATGTATATGTATATGCGTCCAGGGAGGTAGCCTTATCGGCTAACCTGTTGTTTAATTCTTGTTGATTTATTTTTATAAGTTTCATGTATGTTTCGCTGATTATCTCTGATGTATACCTGTAAGGGTGCCCAGGTAGGGCACCAGTCGCGGGCCCGGTGTCGGGTCGTGACAATGAAGTGTTAAGACAATGAACTATGAATTCTTAAAAGGTTAAGAGACTTTATTTTTCAAGTTATGAGACTTGATTCTTAAAGGAAGAAATGACTTGATTTTAAAAGTAGAGAATACTTGATTCGGAAAGTATTGATTTCTTGACATCCTAAGAGATAAGAGACTTGAAGTATTTTTGAAAGTATAAGCCTCTTGGTTATAAAAAGAATGAATTAGTCTAAGGCATAAAGTTAGTATAACTGCTTTATGGGAAGTTGGTTATAATAACTTTATGGAAGGTTAAGAGGATGGTTTCCTCTAGTAATGTAAACAAGGAAATGACTTGAAATAAGGAAGGGCAATTTGATTTAAAGGTATCACTTGCTTAAGTTTTAAAGTAAGGGTAACTTGATTTAGAAGCCTAGAAATGTATTTCTAAAAATGTAGTGACTTGTTTGAAATGTAGACATGTCTTGATACTACGGGTGTTAGTATCTTGAGGTTTTATATGAAAATGAGTCTTTTGAAAAGAATGGAAGTACGTAGTACTTTGGGTTAAATTCCCGGACTTTTATGTGAAACGAAAAGTGCCTTGAGTATATAAAATGAAAGTCTAAAGATTTAATGAACTTGCCTATGCTTGCTTGTGATAGCCTTGAGTTCAAGTATTATATGTTCTGTTGCCGTGAGTCTCGGTTGGAGGCGTGTCTTGTTGTAAGTTTCTTGGGGCGTCTGCAAGCGGTGATGTGGGATTCCACGGGATGCTTCCATTATGATTGATCCTTGGACATGCTTATACGATGTGGGATTCTGGGGCATGTGACCAGGAGGCGGGTTAGATTCCCAGATTTACTTGATTACCCGTGGCCGTGCTTATCACGATGAGGATTAGGGCATGCGACCATGTATATGCGATTATGTCACGACGACCTCGGGCGTGGTGGTGCCTTACCGGGCACCCTGGTGATCTGACATCGAAAAAATCAGCGGAAATAAAAACTTACATGAAACAAGATATCTGATAAGTAAAATAGGCTAACCAAGCGGTCACCTTCTGCGTATATTTAAAAGATTAAACACGATCGATTACATCCCTTTTACAAACCACGCCTTTGATTACTACAGACCTACAGAATGTTATAACAACAGCGGGGACGGGGCCCGCCATACCACGAATGTAAGTACCTCTGACGGCGGGGACTATACGAATAAGCCTCGGAAGCGGAGCTTCCAAGCATTGGCTGTGATCCTATGGCGAGGATCAACTAGTGGTGTACCTCTACCTGCGGCATGAGCGGCCCCGAAGGAGGCTAGTCTGATAGGTACAGTATGTGAAGCGTAAATCTTGAAATAAAATCATAACATTTTAAAACCAATTACAAATACGTACGAACAACCAATTTAACTGCACATAGTGCCACATCATAAACAAGAGCAAAATAGATATAACGTAACTGGTCTTTTCTAGGCGCTAATGATCTAAGCAAGGCCAATCGCCCATAGTATCATTATGCGAGCCTAATCCTGGAACTCCGCGATCGCGTAGGCCGCGTAGGCGCGTGAGGTATTCTCGCATCGGGGTAGCTAACGCGACATCATCCTGGACCCCGAAGTCCGCGTAGTCCTATGGACCACGTGAGGTATCCTCGCATCGGCGTAACACACGGGTGATCAATCACGGAACTCCGCGACTCGCGTAGGTCACGTGGACCGCGTGGTATTCCTCGCGCGAGGTGGCAAGTCCTCGGCATCATAACAAGTCGGGGTATGTGATATATATAGCGATCTGGGCTTATCGTTTAACCACGTAAGCACAACAAGAATAACCCCCTTACACAAACATCACAAGACACTAACACCGTAGCGTCATAACATGTTTACTTATCAAACCAACAAGAAAGTATTACAAGGCTATCACGAGCCAACATAGTCAAGTTACTCGCGCAAAAGTCACACGATACGTAGTATCGAAATAGAGTAACTATCTTTTAAGTAAACCAAAACAATTTCCATACCTTCTTTTAAACCAATCTTAAGACAAAGCATGCTTTCCTTTTAAACCATTTTAAGACAAAACCATGCGTTCCTTTAAAACAAAGACACTTTTTCCTTTTTAAAGTCAAGTAGCAATATACTTTTTAAACCAAGTGTCTTACTCTTTTAAAAACAAGTAACCTATACCTTTAAATCAAGTTACTTCTCCTTTCCCAAAATCAAGTCTCTTTACTTTCAAAAAATCAGTTTCTTAATCTTTAAATCATATCTTTTAAGAAACCAACTTCTGACCTTTAAAATGTCAAGTTATCATTTTAAATCCAATGATAAAACCATTCTTTTGTTTTCATAAAGTCGTTATAAATAACTTCCCATAAAGCTATTATAACACTTTATGTTTTAAACAAACCAAGGACAACTATTCTTATTTTGAAACCAAGATAACTTTATTCTTTAAGACCACACACCCGTTTCTCATGAATGAGGTTTTACAACTTTTAACATAATTCAAGTCAAGGACACAAAAGGAAAATCAATTTCCTTTAAACACACGCGTCGTCTACCGCACTATATATATTTCACAATAATCATGCTAGAAAGGATAGGAAGAGGTTCACATACCGCGGCGATTATCGACAATTAGCAAAGCGCTCCAAAGTACTCTAACCTTGCTCGCCTTTTCCACCTTTCAAGTAGAATACACTACTGCGTAGTACTTGACCTATAGGGGTCATAAAGCGTCTATTAACTTCTAGATCTCTTCGTAGAACATTTGTAGAACAAGGTTCCATATTCTACGGAAAATTCGGCGCCTCCCCCCATGACACATAAATCTCGTCCTCTGTCAAGGCCCGCTACCGAGCCAACAACTCACGGAGGGTTACCGTCTAACCGGGACGTGTGCAACCTTGCCCGCGATAATACTACAAGTCTACGTAAATACACTCGATGTAAATCTTGTTCAATTCTTTTAATCATCCTTCAATATATCTTCTAATCAATTATTAACTACTTCAACAAGTAATTTCCAATTACCGTAGGGGATAAAGATCATTACCTCGATAAGCCCAAAATTATCCAAGATTTATAAGTCGATCTGAGCAGCGTTTAGCTCGATTCCTTACGCTCCAACCGCTCAAGCAACCCTTAGAAGTTTCTAAACAACTTCTCTTAACAACTTCATCTAAGCTATGAAGATTTTTCTAGGAGCCGTTTGCATTATTGGAATAAAGTAGTATTTTTTGACTCTTAGTATAAAGATAACTTGAAATACTACAAGGGATTTTTTTGGCTAAGGTATATGGGATTATAACAACACTTGAAGAATTCTACTCAAGGTGGGGGGGGGGGGGGGTGTTGGACGAGAACGCACTAAGGGGGCGGGAGAATTTTTGCCTTAGAAAGTCTTAAGTGGATGACGAATAAGTCTTGCACACAAAGGTATTTATAGAGAAATCAATTGCTAGGATGTAAGCAAGGGTATGGGGAGGATTGGGTACATGTGTGTGGGTATTTAGCCAACTATTTGTTCACCACAAAAATGGGACAAGTGGCTTGCCACTTGCCCTCATGGCAGTCGAGGCCGTGTGTCCGTCAATGATTGCCCACGTGGCCACGTAGGGGTGACACGTGTGTCGCCACTGCTCGTCAAAATATTTCATCTTGAAAATATCCATGATGCCAAAAATCCGAAAATAAAGTGGGCCAAAGCGTAAATTCCTCATGGGCCCAGCGTGACTAATTAGGAAATAAAATTCCATAATTCTCAAATATCCCAAAAGTCGAATACCAAATCAGAATCAATTCCCATTAACAAACCTTTTTCATTCACGAAATCCGAAACTTTTAGTGAAAAATCACATCTTTCTTCCTTTCCAATTTAATGTCATTATTCTAAATGCGTCTTATCGACCCGACCTCGGGCAGGCTGGTGCCTTACCGGGCACCCTAGTGATACAACATCGAGAAAATCAGCGGAAATAAAAACTTAAACATGAAACAAGATAAAATAAAGCAGGCTAACAAAGCGGTTACCTTTCTGCGTATATATATACGAGCAGTTATATCCTTTTACAAACCACACTTTGTGATTACTCTGGACCTCTAAGAATGTAATCACAACTACGACGGGGCGGGGCCGCCATACCACGAATGTAAGTACTACAACAACGGGGACTATACGAATAAGCCTCGGGAAAGCGGGCTTCGACGCGAATTGTGATCCTATGGCGAGGATCGACAAGCGGTGTACCTCTACTGCGGCATGACGCGGCCGAAGGAGGTCGATTACTGCGGTACCAAGTATGTGGCGAAAATCATAAATGAAATCATAATAGTCTATATAAAGCGGGAGACATGTATGATAGCAAACTACGATACCTGACTTATGGCGATCAAGTCGAGGACTCGCGCCAAAGTCATCACTCAAAATATAACAATGGGTCTCACGCCCAACATCAATCATGTATCGTGGAATTCCTTCCTCATGCCGCGATATGATATAACAACACCGAGTACACGAACACGGTTCCCACTGTGTCATAAAACCGTGCAGGCAAATCTGAAGGCTAACTACGGATACAGCGCATCGTCAAGCGGCCGGCAATCGACCAAGCGCGGATACCAAATCCGTACTAACAATACTATATAACCATACCACGAAGGCGACGGGGCAAGTCGCTAACTACGGATACAAGGCGCGTCACGTCGGCGGTGGGGCAATGAGAGCTAACTACGGATACCAAGGTCGTGATCACGAGACTTCGCCACAAAACTGAGCGGGGCAAGTCGAAGGCTAACTACGGATACCAAAGCCGAATCAACCACGGCCAGGGCAAATCGAGAGCGACCACGGATACGAGGCGAATCGGTAAAACCCCATGAGGTGGTCCGTGGAATGACACTAACAAGAACGATCGGAGCCGTCACGGCCAACTACGAGAACCAACTGCATCGGCAACGGCCAAGGCAATCGAGGGCTAGCTACGGATACGAGGCGAATCGATAAACCTCATGGAGAGCTAGTCCATGGAACAACAATCCTAATGGAACCGTACGTGGGCCTGACGTGTCTGTAGGTCGAGGATATAACAAGACAACACTCTGGTGGAAGCATACTCGTGGGCCACCCGTCGTGTCGGTATGTCCATCAATCAAGAATAACATGACCGACCCTCCGAGAGGCGGTAACATAAGGATCTGACACTTGCACAACAAGGCTATCACACGCAAACATAGGCAAGTTACACAACTCAAGGTACTTCCATTTTATGTCAAAGTCCGGGTTTTAACACCAAAGTACTACATACTTTAATCCTTTCAAAAAGATCTCTTTTTACGTAAAATAACTCGATACTATTATCCGTAGTACCAAACACGTTCATGTTTAAATCACATACTTTATACTTTTTAAACCAAGTGGCTTACACTTTTAAAACAACGTCAAGTATACTTTTAAAACCCAAGTAACTAACTCTTTTAAGATCAAGGTACTCCTACCTTTTTAAAACCAAGCCACTTATACTTTTCCATCGAAAAGTTCGATATTTGAAAATAAGTTACTTATACCATTAAACTCGAGTTACTTCTCTTTTCCCAAAATCAAGTTACCATTTTAAATCAATACTAAAACCATTCTTTTGTTTTCATAAAGTCGTTATAACTAACTTCCCATAAAGCTATTATAACACTTTATGTTTTAAACAATTTAAGACAAAACCATGCCTTTCTTTAAACCAAAACACTTCAAATTCTCAAGTCTCTTTTCTTTTAGAAATCAAGTTCCTTACTTTGGAATTTAAGAAAACAATACTTGTTTATAATGATTCTTATTAAAGTAGCCATGATCTATAAAATGTAATACAATTTTGTCTTATCTTAGCTTATGCGGATGGAGGTTTCTCTTGGTTTTAATATAATTAATTATTTGTCATTACATTTTCCTTTATTAACTGCAATGACTTGTTCGATAGTTATTCCCATTTCGAAATCAAGTAAAACTTTATTCTTTTAAAGACCAGTACTCATTACTCACGAATGAGGTTTTACCACTTTTAACACAATTAAAGTTCTTCACATTTCATATCAAGTCAATATAAGTCAAGTCTCTTATCTTTTAAAAATTGAACAAACAATTCTTTACCTACATAAAGTTGTTATAACAAACTTCCCATAAAGCCGTTATAGCACTTTATGTTTTAAACCAACCAAATTTGTTTAGAACATGTATGCGTCTACGTACTACATAGTTCACAACGATCATGCTAGAAAAGATAGGAAGAGGTTCACATACCTCATGACGATTATCGACAATTAGCAAAATGCTCCAAGTACTATAACGCGCTAGCCTTTTCCACCCTTCAAGTAGAATACGCTACTCGTAGTACTTCAACCTATAAAGGCCACAAAACGTCTATTAACCTCTAGCTCTCTTCGTAGAATATTCTAAGTACAAGGTCACTAAATTCTACGGAAAATCGGGCAGCACTTCCTTTGTTTCTACATACTTTTCCACCTTTTCAAGGCCGAATTCAATAACCAAGCGCCACATTTAAGGCTCAACCAATTCAGCAAATACAAAGGGGATTAAGCGCCCAACAATACGTGTAAAATTCCGCCCCACAATTACTACCAACTAGCCTGATACAATCGATTATACAATGTTATTCTCATAACAACAACACTACTTCTCTTTCAATTTCAATTTCAATACAAGTTGTTATTCCAACATGCTACATAGTCATAAACAACTTCAACAACTTATAATTCCCTCTTTATATAACATGTGACAACTAAACTAGTAACCAAATTGAATTACAATCTTAAGGGCTAACATACTAGTTTTTCGAATTAGGGTTCAATAGTCGATATACTTATCAAACTTCATAATATACACCTCATTCTTTCTAATATCCAAAGCTGACAAGTAGTAATCTTAATTACTAAAATGATAAGAATTATACCTTTACAAGCCCTTAATCCTTCCAAGCTTCAAAGTGGCTCCTTAGCAATTCTTAGCTCTTTCCTTATGTCCTGATCCTCTCCAAGCACTCATGAAGCCTATGAAGAACTTATCTTCAAGTTCCAACTTCAAAGTTGAAGAACTTCCTAAGTTTCCACCTTTAGACTAATCTGAAAACACCAACTTTTCAGGATCTTTCTATTGAGATAACCTTACAACACTCTTAGGAATCTAGGGTTTAAGTCTTGTGAACAATGGAACAAAACTACAATTTTTGTGTGGAAAACCCCGACAGTGAGCTTAAATGAAGAACAAAAATGTGAAATAATTCTAAGTGTTGGAAGACAAGTCTTGCACTAGTTGGGTATATATAAAACAATGGAGGTCGAATCTCAACATATGTGTGGCTAGGATGCATTTCCATAAAGTAAAGCCAAGTGGACAAGTTGACTTGGTCAATATACTCAAGCTTGAAGACTTTCATCCACAATGGTCAAATGACCATCCTATCCTTGCAAAAAATCGTCCAAGACCATATGAGGGGGTGCCACGTGTCGCCCTCTCATTCGTCCATAAAATTCTGTAACCCTCGTGGGCCCCACAAAACGTAAAAATTCCTCGAGTGGGCCCCACATGACCAAATCCGTAAAATATAAATTCCATAATTCTTATAAGTTCTTAAAGTCTTAAATACCAAAGTTGAGAATCCAATTCTCAATAATAAACCTCTTTCCTTCACGAAGTTCGGAAATTTTTCCGTCGAAAAAAAAATCACATCTTTCTCCCTTTCCAATATTACTGTCGTATTCTCGTACGTACGTCCTCACATACATACCCTGGAACTACGGGGTGTAACATTCTTCCCCCCTTAGAAACATTCGTCCTGAATGTTCCTTCTAAGTCTCAAAACATACACGCGCCGGTATAGTCTTCACTACTATACTTACAAAACTAATTATGCCACACCTGGCCATAATATAACACATGCGCAAAACTCGAATCCAAGCCAACGAGGAATCATCTCTAACGTCACAAAAGCTTCCACCCATAGTCTAAAGGATACTTTCTTCACCTCGTTACTTCATAAAATGATCATTTCCCTCCTCTTAACACATGTTCACTCCTTCCCTTACTCGTCGTACCTTTCTCGAACACCCGAACTCTTTCTAGTACACGTACCATACTCGATCATCGCTTGGTTCCAAAACCTTTGGAGCCACGCCTCAAACTTGGTCATCTTACTAGCCTCAAATTCCTTTAAGGCCTTTCCGGCCTTCACGATCCGGTCTGGTCGAACACGTCACGAACTCATACGATGGTTACCTAAACTGGGCCTAGCACCCTCGTGATCCTACCACTGGCGGGACCACCCCAACTGACCCCACCTCATTCGGGCTGCGGGTTGACGCGACACAGCCTCAACCCGACCCGTTATCGCGCCAAACTCTCGTTCCACGATCGGAACAATCTTACTAATTCACGTCATGAAAGCTAACACTTCCCTCTCACACTACCCATGTTTTCTAATTCACACATAACACAATGCCATCCTTACATAGCACTTAACATGTATCCACCAGAATAACATAAACAAGTCTCTTAAGGGCTAAAGATATCTCTGCAACTACTGCCTCACTTTCCCTTTGTCGCTCTAATCATAATCACGCCTGCGGCGCCTAGCTATATAAGGCGATGAACGATCCACCGATCCAGAAAGTGAGTCTCTACATCTGTGCTACCTGCAGTGGACAAACTCTCACCAAATGGCCACTGTTGGTGCAAGTATACAATTTCGAAGTAGTAGTCGACACTCCCGTAATGGAGTCTATTACAACGGCAACGCAGGTAGGGGTGACCTCATCGACTAACACCCTTCTCCCGAACAATGAACCCATGGCCCGGCCGTAGGCCGAGTCATCCCTCTTGTATCCCTCCTACTTGGACATCCTCCCATCACAAGGCCCTGACGGCCGCAAGTATAAAAAATCTTCCAAATTAGCACGACACCCTGAGGATCATCCTCAGCTCTCTATCCATAGAACTCGCGACTGACTCAAGAAATCCGAAGTCTCGGACTATCGGATCTAGGTGAATCGCTGATGCTGCTGGAACCACTGGCTCCGTTCGTCTCATTCGGCCACCGGCTAGCTAATGGCGGGCCATCTCCTGAACTCATATCCTCGGCTCTGGCAGGCGGAAGGCTCGGTATTGTGGCCTCGATGAAAGCTGCCGCTCTAAACTCTGCTGGGGCTAACGGCGTCATAAAACTCGTCGTCTGAAGTACTATCTCAGGTAATGACCAGGCATGTGCCCTCGTAACCCTATGTTCTCTACTCGCAGCTCTCTCTGCTGCCTTGCCCTTCTGGGCTCGGGTTGCCTTGCGTAGAGGCGTAACGGGTAAAAAGAATACGTCAGAGGGAGTCCAACTTATAACACAGCTCTAAGGCCCGATCTCAGAGTGAGAAGAATGGAAACCAATCCTAAATATCCTGTAGCCTCCTGATTATAGATGTGGTGCATAACACACTCATAATCAAGACTCTACTAGACACGGTCTGTAGACACTTTCCGAGGATTAACTGCTCTGATACCACTTTTGTCACGACCCGACCGGGCGTGGTGGTGCCTTACCCGCACCCTGGTGATACAACATCGAGAGAAAATCAGCGAAATAAAAACTTAAACATGAAACAAGATAAAATAAGAAATAGGCTAACCAAAGCAGTTACCTTTACGCGTATATATATACTGAACAATTATATCCTTTTACAAACCTTGCCCACGTTACTACAGACCTGCAGAATGTAACCACAACTACGACGACGGGGCCACGCCATACCACGAATGTAAGTACCTACAACAACGAGGACTATACGAATAAGCCTCGGAGAAGCGGAGCTTCGACAACGCGTGATCCTATGGCGAGGATCAACAAGCGGTGTACCTGCGGCATGAGCGGCCCCGAAGGAGGTCGATTACAGTACCAAGTATGGAATCGAAATATCATAAATGAAATCATAATAGTCTATATAAAGCAGGAGACATGTATGATAACCAAACTACAGTACACAACTTATGAGCAGTCAAGTCAGGGACTCACACCCTCAAAGTCATCACTCAAAATATAACAATGGGTCTCACGCCCACAACATCAATCATGTACGTGGAATTCCTTCCTCACTGCCGGCAGTCTATGATATAACAACACCAAAGAGTACACTTGAACACCAGTTCCCACCTGTGTCATAAAACCGTACGGGGCAAGTACGAAGGCTAACTACCAGATACCAAATCCGCATCATCAATCGGCCAGGGCAAGTCGAAAGCCAACTACGGATACCAAAGCCGTACTAACAATACTATATAACCATACCACGAAGGCGACACGGGGCAAATGCGAAGCCAACTACGGATACCAAGGCGCGTCACGTCGATGGGGGCAAGTCTGAGCTAACTACGGATACCAATGTCGTGATCACGAGACTTCGCCACAAAAGCGAGCGGGGCAAGTGCGAAGGCTAACTACCGATACCAAAGCCGAATCAGCCACGGCCGGGGCAAACGAGCCAACCACGGATACGAGTCGAATCGGTAAAACCCGTAGAGGGTGGTCCATGGAATGACACTAACAAGAACTGATCGGGGCAAGTCGAAGCCAACTACGGGAACCAACTGCATCGGCGCGGCCAAGGCAAATGCGAGGGCTAGCTACGGATACGAGCGAATCAGTAAACCTCATGGAGATCTAGTCCATGGAACAACAATCCTAATGGAACCATACCCGTGGGCCACCCAACGTGTCGATGGGTCGAGGATATAACAAGACAACACTCTGGTGGAAGCATACCCGTGGGCCACCGTCGTGTCAGTATGTCCATCAATCAAGAATAACATGACCGGCCCTCCATCGAGAGACGCGGTAACATAAGGATACAACACTTGCACAACAAGGCTATCACACGCAAACATAGACAAGTTACACACAACTCAAGGTACTTCCATTTTATGTCAAAGTTCGGGTTTTAACCCCAAAGTACTACATACTTTAATCCTTTCAAAAAGATCTCTTTTTACGTAAAATAACTCGATACTATTATCCGTAGTACCAAACACGTTCATGTTAAATCACGTACTTTATACTTTTTAAACCAAGTGGCTTACACTTTTAAAACTGTTATGCCCCGTATTTCCAGAGTATGTACGTAAGGACGTACGTAGAAAATTTGAAACTTTTAATTAGGCTTGGCCGAATTATTTTTGTGCACAACACCCGATTAGAGTCGTTTTTCGACGAAACGTTTCCACAGCTTTCGTAGGGGAATTTCCGGCTATGTCATTTTTAATTTTTATGGATTTTTCCGAGAGACGAAACGTGTTGGGCCAACAAGAGGGCGCCACTTGGCACCCTCTCATTGGCGGACGTGAGTGGGCGGTAAAGGGAGGGTTGGACGATTGGCCTTGTTGGTCAAGGGGAGTTGGTAGGATATTTTTGTGTGTTAGTTGGCTAGGGTGCACTTGGCAAGATCTTGGCCCTACACTTGCCTTGCACTTGGCAAGATCTTGGCCATTGGTTGGCCTATAAATACCACCCTATGTTGAAGACTTTCTTCATCCTAAAATCTTCTAAGTGTTAAAATCCCTCCCTCTTCCTTCTTGTGGTTCTCGTCCAAGAGCCTTCCCCCTCCCCCTTGGCCGAGAGCCCTCACCCCCCCTCCTAGTAGTGTGGCCGTGGGGTACCCCCCCCCCTAGCCTAGTTGTCTCGTATAATACACCCCCCCTCTTGGTAGAAATACTCTCAAAAGTATTGTTATAATGCCCAAATTACCTTAGCCATATACCTTGTAGTATTCTAAGGTTATACCTATACGAAAAACCCAGAAATACTATTATACTTCCCTTCCGTCACAAAACCGAAACCCTAAGGAAAATCTCCATGGTTAGTTGGAGTAATAAGTAGAAGTTGGTTAGAACTTCTAAGGGTTGTTTGGAGCGGGTCGGAGCGCACGGAGTAGGAGCTAAACCTTGCTCAGGATCGACATTTAAACTCGGATAATTATGGGCTTATCGAGGTAAATATCTTGTCCCTCTATTGTAATTGGAAATTACATGATTGTTAGACTATATAGTTGAAGTATACTATATATAGAACTGAACGTTGTTATCGGCAATGTCTTTTGACTTAAGCCTGAATATAAGAAACCTTTTCGAAAGAAGAGTACTGAACTGTAATTACATAGGACTGTATTACAGTAGACTTGTGTAGCTTTTCTGTGAGGTAGAATTGTACGTCAGGTTAGATGTATGAACCCCACTGGTTGGCTTGATAGCGGCCTCGATAGAAGAGATGAGATTTCTGCGATTTGCGGGGAAGGTCTTTGCGAATTTTCGGTAGAATGTTCTACGATGAGGTCTAAATGTTAATAAGTGCCTTGTGGCCTTATAGGTTGAAGTACTACGTGTGGCGCAATCTACTTGACTTAAGGAGTAGCCGACGGTTGGAGGTACTTGGGCGTTTTGCTATTAGTCGATACTCGTCGCGAGGTATGTGAACCTCTTCCTATCTCTTCTAGCATGATATGTGTGAACTATGTAATGCAGTGAGCGTCTGAGTGCTAAATGTATTTGATTGGTTTAAAACATAAAGTGTTATAACGGCTTTATGGGCAGTTGGGTATAACAGCTGTATGTTGGTAAGAAAATAGATGTGATTTTGAAAAGGTAACTGGTTTGAACTATACCTGGCTTGTTAGGTGTTAATCAAGAACTTGAAGTATGTCAAAAGATTTTTGAACCATTTCGAAGAAGAAGTAATACTTGGTTTTGAAAACTTAAGAGTTATACTAGCTTTATGGGAAGTTGGGTAATAACGGCTTAAGAATGTTTCTTGATTTGGAAATCGGAATGTGTATCGACAAACCACTGCGGCGTTAATAAAAGGAAATGTTTTGATTAAGTATTATTAAAACCGTGAAACTTCCATCCTGCATAGAAGCTAAGATGAGACAAAATGACATTTCCTAGATCATGGCTGCTTAATAAGATTGATTATAAACAAGAATAACCTACTCACTTATAAGACATAGGTTTCTCAAAACGTTTAAAGGAGAATTATGTTTTAAAGGATTTAAAACTATGAACTACGAAACCCTTTCTAAAATGAGAAACTTGAGCATTTGAAATTAGGCAAACTTGAACGTTTGGAAAATAAGGTTGTTACTTGATTTTACAAAGGAAAGCATTTTGGTTTACTTAACAATGTTAGTCACTCTAATTTTATACTACGGGTATCGGGTGACCTTTGTAAAAGAAATGGATCTTAAAAGGAATTTAACGTACGTAGTACTTTAGGTTAAATCCGGACTTTGAAATAAAATGAAAGTACCTTTAGTTGTGTATAACTTTTCTATGCTTGTTGTTATGAAACTTGACCATGTTACGTGTGATAGCCTTGTTGTGCAAGTACTGTGTTCTACTCGACTACCGGTTCATCAGGGAATGTATTTCACTCGACTACCGGTTCATCCGGGAATGTATTTCACTCGACTACCGGTTCATCCGGGAATGTATTTCACTTGATTAGGTTCATCCGAATGTATTTCACTTGATTACGGTTCATCCAGAATGTATTTCACTTGATTAGGTTCATCCGGAATGTATTTCACTTGATTAGGTTCATCCGAATGTATTTCACTTGATTACCGTTCATCCGGAATGTATTTCACTCGACTCGGTTCATCCGAATGTATTTCACTTGACTACGGTTCATCCGAATGTATTTCATCGACTACAGGTTCATCCAGAATGTATTCCACACGTTTCTATATTGGGTCCATAAGATGGGCGAGACATTATACGTATCACATGATTTGTACCTAGGCTGCGGTGAGGAAGGAGCTCACGGGCATGAGGATGACTTTGAGGCGTGAGTCACGACTTGACATATTTGTTTATTTATTGTGAGCGTAGTTTGGTTATCATACATGTCTCTGCTTTATATAGACTACTATGATTTCATTTACTGATTTATTTCAGTTTCACATACTGCACTGTTGTATCTTGACCTCCTTGCTGCGTTCATGCCGCAGTAAAGTTACATCGATCGTGATCCTCGCTCTTAGGGTCAGATTCGTTTGGGAAAGCTCGTTTCTCGGAGGCTTATCTTGGTATAGTCCACTGTTGATTGTAGGTGCTTACATTCGAGGTATGGCGGGCCCCGCGTCGTTGTTGTCATATTATTCGTAAGTCAGCATGTCTTGTTGTGGGCAGAATTTGTAAGAGGTTATGCTGTTCAAATTGCTATTTATATATATCTTGAAGGTAACCGTTTTTAGTTGCTTTGTCTTCTTATTTCACCGTCATATTACATTGGTTTCATGTATTGTCTTTATGTTCCGATTACTACGATGTTGTGTCACTAGGGTGCGGGGTAAGGCACGATCGCGAGCCCAGTTGGTCGTGACAAAAGTGGTATCGAGCGATTAATCTCGGAAATTGTCTCTGACCGTATCGATTCGAGTCTTGATTATCGGTGTGTTGTGCACCACACCAATAATCAGGAGGCTATAGGATATTTAGGATTGGTTTCTATTCTTCTCACTCTGAGATCGTGCCTTAGAGCTGTGTTGTAAGTTGGACCCTCTAACGTATTTCTTTCCCTTACCGTTATGCCTCCGCGTAGGGCAACCCGACCAGAGGGCAAGCGTGAGGAGGCTGCGAGTGAATCTGAGAGGGTTACGTGGGCACAGGCCCAATCATCACCTGGGGTGGTGCTTCATTCGGGGAGTTTTGCGACGTCACTAGCCCCAGCAGAGTTTAGCACGGCGGCGGCAGTTCCTACTGCGGCCATGATATTTGAACCTTCAGTTCCACGACCGGGAACAGAGAATATAGATTGCAAAGAGGCGACCCTGTTACTAGCTATGGATTTGGCTACCAGAGAGTATACCGATGTACCGCGAGTCTTGATGAATATCAACGAGAAGGTTGTGCAAGAGTAAGTTCTTGATTAGGCTTAGGCATGGCACGTGTATGGGCTTATCGCGTGGCCGAGAAACATAGAGATCGGCGGGTTAACGAAGGGCGACGCTGAAGAGGCAGGCGGCGAGGTCCTTTGGTAACTTTAGTCGAGTCACCTCGCGGAGATTAGATTATGCACATCCACCGGTGCAGAAAGGTCCTCCCCAGGGTTCAGGACGTTCGGGGTATGCAGAAGTTAGTCAGAGCTCCAGAGCTTCCGGTTCACCATCACACGAAGGTTCCAACCATCCGATTCGATTTTCTCGGTGTTCGCGGTGTGGCGCCGTCCGTCGAGAATGTCACCTTTTAGTTGGTACTTGTTGTACTATGGACCGTCGGTGGTCTGATGTCGAAAGAGTGTCCTTGCGGGAGGACTTAGCCTTCAGGATCGGTGGGTAGTTTGTCATCTTCCTTAGCTATGCGCCCTACGGGGCAGGTTTGATTTGAACGACTAAGGGGAGTGAAGCAGTAGATATAGATATATCCTTAACCCTCTAGAGATCGGTATGTGTGATAAGGTGAGTATACCTTAAGTGCTATGTTCTGATAGCAGTGTGTTAGTAGGGATTAGAAATCATGGTGGGTTAACCGAGTAAGATTTTGGGGGATAGAGAAGGTGTGAGCCTTAGAGTTTTATACGTAGAGACCTTAGAGGTAAGGCCATCTCGAGTAAAGGTGTAGTGTTCATGTTTGACCCTTATAGGAGTGCATAGTGCACGTGAACTATGTTCTGGGATAAGTCACGAGTAGTGTGGAATGAAAGAGGGTAGTTGAGCTAAGAAGACCGCTGGGTTTTCGTAACGTGATTAGTGAGAGTTTTCCTTGGAGCTAGCGTTTAGCGGCGTTGCGGGTCGGGTTGAGGCGGCGTTGCGGTCAACCCAGCGGCATGTTTGGTCGTGAGGTCGATGCAGTGGTGGTCCCGCCTTGTGGTAGGGTCACGAGGGTGTTAGGCCCAAGTTTAGTTAACCAGCGTACGAGTTCGTGGATGCATTCGACCAGTAGTCGGGCCGAGGAGGTCAGCCGTCTTGTTTTCTAGCAAGGCCGTTTACTCAGCGATTGATCTATCGAAGGTTGTAAGTGCACGAGGTGCCTACCTTCACCTTATGGCGACGGTGGAGCCAGTGGTACGCTGTTTTTGGTTTGGAAGTTTTACCAGCGGGGTTAAGAACTTCGGTGAGTCTCAAAATCGCGTTCGCCTCGGGCGGTGTGTGTATTTCAGAGGTAGTTGTGGGGATTGTTGTCTCTGTGGAGGAGTGTTTAAGCTACCATTTCGGTTTTCGAATGTCGCCTTATGAGGCCTTGTAGGCGGAAGTGTAAGTCTTGGTCGATTGGTTCGATGTTGGCAAGATTCGGATAGTTGGTTCGAGCTTGTTCCGGTGATGTGGATAGGGTAAGCTTGTCTAGAAGAGGTTACGGCGGCTCGGAGAAATCGTGCGGATAATCGGCGGCGCACAAAAATACCACGGCGACCCAGGGCAAGTATGAAAGCCAACTACCAGATACCACCTGCGCCACGTAGCTGGCCGGGGCAAGTACGAAGACTAACTACCAGATACCAAGCCGGAATCACGAGACTTCGTCACAAAACTGAACGGGGCAAGTACGAAGGCTAACTACGGATACTGCCGAATCAGCCACGACCTCGGGGCAAGTACGAGGGCCAACTACCAGATACCAAGCCGAATCAGTAAAACCTCATGGAGAGTTAGTCCATGGAATAATAATCACAGAAGCGTACCCGTGGAATGCTTCGTCACTGCCGGTACGTCCAAGTAAGATCATAACAAATCAGCCGCCCTCGAGACGCGGTGGTATAGAAATACAATACTAGCACGACAAGGCTATCACACGCAAACATAGGCAAGTTACACACAACTCAAGGTACTTTCATTTTATGCCAAAGTCCAGGTTTTAACCCCAAAGTACTACGTACGTTAAATTCTTTTTAAAAGATCCATTTCTTTTACAAAGGTCATCTGATGCCTGTATTATAAAAAATAGAGTGACTAACATTTTAAGTAAACCAAAACAACTTCCATACTTTCCTTTTTAAACCAAATTAAGACAATACCATGCCTTCTTTTTAAACCAAGACACTTCTCCTTTTAAAGTCAAGTTACCATTTTAAAACCAATGATAAAAAAACCATTCTTTTGTTTTCATAAAGTCGTTATAACTAACTTCCCATAAAGCTGTTATAACACTTTATCTTTTAAACCAAAAACTCTTCAATTCCTCAAGTCTTTTTTTTTTTTTGAAATCAAGTTCCTTACTTTGGAAATTTAAGAAAATCGATACTTGTTTATAATGATTCTTATTAAAGCAGCCATGATCTAGGAAATGTAATACAATTTTGTCTTATCTTAGCTTCTATGCAGATGGAGGTTTCTACTGGTTTTGATAATAATTAATTAGTCAATATATTTTCCTTTATTAACGCTGTAGTGGTTAGTTCGATACTTATTCTCATTTCCGAAATCAATATAACTTATTCCTTTTAAAAACCCAATTACCCATTTCTCATAAATGCGGTTTCACAACTTTTAACACAAACCATGTCCGTAGCATTTCACATCAAGTCATTAATAAGTCAAGTCTCTTATCTTTTAAAAACCACAAACTATTTCTTTACCTACATAAAGTTGTTATAACAAACTTCCCATAAAGCCGTTCTAACACTTTATGTTTTCAACCAACCTACTTCGTTTAGCACACGTACGTCTACCGTACTACATAGTTCACACAATCATACTAGAAAAGATAGGAAGAGGTTCACATACCTCGCGACGATTATCGACAAAAAGCAAAAAGCTCCAAAGTACTGTAACCCTGCTAGCCTTTTCCACCCTTCAAGTAAAATACGCTACTCGCAGTACTTTCACCTAAAAAGGCCACAAAACGTCTATGAACCTCTCGATCTCTTTGTAGCGCAATTCAAAGCACATGGTTATTATTCTACGGAAAATTCGGCAGCACCTCCCCACCCGCAACCACATAAATCTCCTCCTCTATCAAGGCCCACTACCAAGCCAACAACTCCAAGGGGGGGGGGGGGGTTACACGTCTAACCGGACGTGTACAACACTGCCCCACAATAATACTACAAGTCTACTGTAAATACAGTTCAATTCTTATCCATATTCATTCTACATATAGTATACTCAACTATACATTACTACAACATGTAATATCCAATTACAATAGGGGGACATAGATCATTACCTCGATAAGCCCAAAATTATCCAAGATTATAAGTCGATCCTGAGCAACGTTTAGCTCCACTTCCTTACGCTCCAACCCGCTCCAAGCAACCCTTAGAAGTTTCTAAACAACTTCTCTTCAAGATCCAACTCCAAAAAGTGAAGAACACTTAGGCTCAAACTATGGCAAGTTTCGGCCAAGGCAAGGTTTCTAGGCTAGGGGTGTGAAATCTTTTCCAACTCTTGGTACACAATCTTCCTAACACCCTAAGGAAGAACACTTAAAACTTAAAGAATTTTTGGACAACACTAGCTCCTAAAATCAGCCCATGGCCGAGAGCTACACTCAAGAGGGAGGGAGTATTTTGCCTTGGAAATTATCTCAAGAATGGATGAAGAAGTCTTGCAAGCTTAAGGGTCTATTTATAGAGAAATCAATGGCTAGGATTAAAGCAAGTGTAAGGTGAGGATTGGGTACATGTGTGAGGGTAAACTACCAACCAAGTGTTCACCACAAAAATGGGACAAGTGGCTTGCCACTTGTCCCCCAAAAAAAACGTCCAAGTGTCCCTCAATTTCGGCCATAGGGCCACATGGGGGTGACACGTGTCGCCCCCTACTCGTCCAAAATATTTCGTCCTCCGAAGATATCCGTAATGCCAAAAATCCGAAAATAAAGTGGGCCCCACAAAACCGTAAATTCCTCCCGTGGGCCCCCTGTGACCAATTCCGGAAATAAAATTCCATAATTCTCAAATATTCCAAAAAGTCCGAATACCAAATCTGGGAATCCAATTCCCTTTAACGAACATTTTTCCTTCACAAAATCCGGAAACTTTTCCGTCGAAAAATCACATCTTTCTTCCTTTTCAATTTTTGTGTCGTATTCTCGTACGTACGTCCTCACATACATACCGTGGAACTACGGGGTGTAACAGCGGTGCCTTGCGTGGAGGCATAACTGATACACGAAAATATGTCAGAGGGAGTTCAACCTATAACACAGCTCTATTGCACGATCTTAGAGTGAAAGAATGGAAACCAATCCTAAATATCCTGTAGCCTCCTGATTATAGATGTGGTGCACAACACGCCGATAATCAAGACTCTACTAGATACGACCTGTAGACCCTTTCCGAGGATTAACTGCTCTAATACCACTTTTGTCATGACCCGACCACGGACCCGTGACTGGTGTCTTACCCCGGGCACCCTTGTGATACAACATCAGAGAAAACCAGCGGAAAATAAACTCACAACAAGAACCCATATGGAAAACAAACAGGCTAACCCAAAATGGCTACCTCTAATATAACAAGCTGAACAGTTACATCCTTAACAACCCAAACTATAACAGGACTACAGGCCTCTAAGAATGAGTAAACACTATGACGGGACAGGGCCCCGTCATGCCCCTGAATGTACAATTTCTACAACACCGGGGAGAACCGTACCAAAAGTCGAGCCTCCGGAGAAATGGAGCTCCTGACACCTGAGTAAAGATCCTAAGAATGAGGATCCACCACCTGCTTTCCCTTACCTGCGGCATGAACGCAGCCCCCGAGGAAGGGGGTCAGTACACAATATGTACCAAGTATGTAAAACTGGAAAAATACTGTAATAATATCATAAATTTAAAACAAGCTGGAGTCATATACGAAAATCAATTTACATTGCACTGTGCCTTACTAACAATGAGAGTAACAAGTATAAACTTTACTGCATAAAAATAGGAGGCTCATGATCAAAACAGGGTCTCTCGCCCGTAGTATCATTAAGCAATCCTACTCCTGGGACTATTTCACCCGCATGGGTCCTGTGGACCCGCATAAGGCCATCCGCCTCGCATGGGACTATTTCACCCGCATGGATCCTGTGGACCCGCATGAGTACAAGCGCCGCACTCGCATGGGACTATTTCACCCGCATGGATCCTGTGGACCCGCATGAGTACAATCGCCGCACTCGCATCATGGGTAGCAAATCCATGGAATAAGTAGTAAACCATCCTAATGGACGCATACCCGTGGACCATCCATCGTGTCAGTATGTCCAAAGGAAATAACAAGAATAAGTAGTGAACCATCCTAATGAACGCATACCCGTGGACCATCCATCGTGTCAGTATGTCAAAAGGAAACAACAAGAATAACCCGGGGTCTACCCCGTAAGAACATATCACCTAGCACAACCGGCTATCATGTATAACATAAGCGCTACCGGCTTATCATAACATAAGCAAGTTAAGAATATCTCCTAACTCCTTAATAACATTTCTAGTACATCCTCTCATTTTAGTTACTTAAGGCACTACATGTCATTTTAAAAGAAAATCCGGGAATTTAACCCAAGTACCACGTTCCTTAAACCGTTTAAGAAAATGACTCCCTTTTATGTAAAACTCCCAAGATACTAATAACCGTAGTATCAAGTCACGACAACTTTTCAAAACAAGTCACGTTTATCTTTAAAAATACAATAGGCTTCTAAATCAAGTGACTTCATTTCTTTAAAAACCTTAGGCAATTAATGCCTTAAAAACAATTTGTCTTTCACAAATTCAAACCATTTATCCGTACTTGTTTTACTTGGAGTAAACCTTTCTTGTTAACCTTCCATAAATCCAATACAACCAACTTCCCATAAAGTCGTTATATTACCATTATACACTAGTTAAACACATCTCCCTATATCCAAGGGACTTATACTTTTAAAAACAGAACAAGTATCATATACTTAAAACAAGTGAAGAATATCAAATCTTGTACGTCTACCGTACTATATAGGTACAACTACTCATGCTCAAGAGATAGGAAAGCTCCACATACCTCTACGGTTAATCCACTTGCTAAGTCCAATACACCACACGTAGCACGTCAACCTATAATGACCATAATACGTTTAATAACCTCAAGCTACAACATGCTCACATAACCTTTTTAACCAATCCTTTCATATCCAAACCATATTTCTTACATGCAATGAATCTAAGAGCATTATTTACTACTACAAGTTCCTTCTTCTTCACATGCAACACCAATAACTAGCTACAAGAGAAGAATTGTTACCTTAGAGATTTAGCCAAAATTATTCCAACAACTTTGCTAGCCTCCTTTCCAAGAACACCACCACAATAACTCCTACAAGCTAGCCACAAGCTTCCTTCTTGGCACACTTTTTCAGATTTTCCTCAAGCTTTGAATTCCTCTTGGAATTCTAGAGAGAAGGGAGAGCTTTAGCTTTAGAGAGAGATGAGAGTTTGAAGAATGACCAAGTCTTCAAGACTTGGTCAATAAGTAGTGCATGCAAAATCAGATGGGGGGGGGGGGGACATTTGTCACCCACCCATGACCTCTTTAATAACAAAAAAGTGCAGAATTTCCCACTTAACTTCGCAGAACCCGCCTCGGAGCCGCGGCCCTGCTTTCCAGCGCCGCGGCGCTGCAACTTCAGCGAACCCTCAGATCTTTCTGGCGCCGCGGCCCTGTGGCTCCTGCCCGAAACACCTTTCTTTCCGTCTGCGCACTGAACTTGTAACTCCCATAACTTCCTACTTCGATGTCCTATTGACGAACGGTTGGTTGCGTTGGAAACTAGACTCAACGAACTACGCACTAGGCCTTTGAAACACCTAGGAATTCTCAATGTACCAGGTCATAACCCGCCTCAAAGTTGACCAAAAACCTGCCCGAAACAATCCGTCAACCTATCCTTCTAAATTTTTTAGTCTTAATCCCTTTCATACGCATGGCCAGAACTACGGGGTATAACACTAATATAATCAACTTCCCATTAAGTCATTATATTAACGTTATACCTTAGTCAAATACATTTTCCTAAAACCCAAGGGACTTACACTTTTAAAAAGAAACAAGAATCATATACTTGTACACATCAAGTCCCTTAACTTTGAAAACTCAAGACATCCTTAGTACTTTTTTTTAAAGAAATGAGTTAATCCCCCCTTACTCTCAAAACTTGACCATCCTTAAAACAAGTAAGGGATATCAAACCTTGTACATCTATCGTACTTCATAGGTAAAACCATTCATGCTCAAGAGATAGGAAAGTTCCATACCTCTTGGTCGATCCAATCCACTTGCTAAGTCCAAAATACCGCACGTAGTATGTCAACCTATAATGACCATAATACGTTCATTAACCTCTAGTTTCAACGTAGAATATTCCAAGTTCAAAGTCACTAAATTCTATGGAAAATTGGGCAGCATTTCCTTTGTTTCAACATACTTTGCCACCTTTTTCAAGGCCGAATTCAACATCCAAACGCCACATTTAAGGCCCAACAACCCAAACATTTCAAAGGGGATTACACACCTAAACTTGGATGTGTAAAATTCTGTCCCACAATGTACAACAATTAACTTAACAAGTTTAAGGTAGTATTTTGGCTACAACATGCTTACATAACCTTCTTATCCAATTCTTTCATATCCAAACCATATTTCTTACATGCAATTTATCTAAGAGCAATATTTACCACTACAAGATCTTTCTTCTTCACATGCAACACCAAAAACTATCTACAAGAGAAGAATTGTTACCTTAGAGCTTTAGCCAAATTATTCCAACGAATTTGCTAGCCTTCTTTCCAAAAACACCACCACAATAACTCCTACAAGCTTGCAAATAAGTTTCCTTCTTGCCACACTTTTCAGATTTTTCTCAAACCTTGATTTCCTCTTGATTTTCTAGAGAGAAGGAAGAGCTTTTATCTTTAGAGAGAGAGAAGAACTTGAAGAATGACCAAGTCTTCAAGACTTGGTCAATAAGTAGTACATGCAAAATCAGATGGGGGGGGGGGGGGACACTTGTCACCCTCCAATGGTCTTTCTTTAAAACAAAACAGTTCAGATTTTTCCACTCAACTTCGCAGAACCCGCCTCGGCGCCGCGGCCCTGCAGCCGGCGCCGCGTCGCTGAAACCTCTGCCGACTCCCAGAACATTCCAGCGCCGCGGCGCTGCAACATCAGCGAACACTCAGATAATCTGGCGCCGCGACCCTGCATCCGGCGCCGCGGCCCTGTGGCTCCTGACCGAAACACCTCTCTGTCCGACTGCGCACTGAACTTGTAACTCCCATAACTTTCTACTCCGATGTCCTATCGACGAACGGTTGGTTGAGTTGGAAACTAGACTCAACGAACTACGCACTAGGCCTTTGAAACACCTAGGAATTTTCAATGTAACGGGTCATAACCCGCCTCAAATTTGACCAAAACCCGTCCGAAACAATCCATCAACCTATCCTTCTAAAATTTTAAGTCTTAACCCCTTTCGTACGCTCTCATACGCATGACCAGAACCACGGGGTATAACAAAACCTGGTGTTACACCCCGTAAGTCCAGGACATGTATAAGAGAATGTATGTAAGGAATCAAGACTTGGAAATTAGTACGAAAGGAAGAATTGTTTTTCCGACGGAAAATCTTCCGAACGTCGGAAAGGAAAAATGTTCGTTGATGAGAATTGGATTCTCAAAATGTTTTATTTGAGGATTATGGAACTTTTAACATTATGGAAATTTATTTTTACGGATTTGGTCACGTGGGGCCCACCAGAAATTTTACGTTTGTGGGGCCCGCGAGGTTACGAATTTTATGGGACGAATGAGAGGCGACACGTGGCACCTTCCCACATGCCCTTGGACGAAATTCATCAAGGTTAGATTGGTCATTGACCATCTTGGAAGATAAGTCTTGAGCTTGAGATTGTTGACGAGGTCAACTTGTCCACTGGCTATTTAATTAATGATCCTCATCTTAGCCACACAATTGTGATAATCTAAGCCATCCAATGTGTTATATAAGCTTACTACTAGTGCAAGACTAGTTTTCAACACTTAGAAAAAAATCACACATTCTTGTTCTTGCTTAGGACCTCTCGGGTTTGACATCTCCCACACTAGAAAAATTTGTAGTTTTGATCCTTTGTTCACAAGACTTTAACCCAATGTCCCTAAGGGTATTGTAAGGATATCTCAATAGAAAGATTTCGGAAAAACGACGTTTTCGTATTAGTCGCAAGGCGGAAACTTAAGGAGTTCTCCAACTTTGAAGTTGGAACTTGAAGATGGGTTCTTCATAGTCCTCTAAGGAGTGCTTGGAGCGGATTGGAACATAAGGAAAGGAGCTAAGAATGGCTAAGGAGCGACTTTGAATCTTGGAAATTTTAATGGCTTGTAAAGGTATAAATTTTATCGTTTTAGCAATTAATGTTTAATTATTGTTGTAGATATGGATATTAGCAAGCATGAGATGTATAGTATGAAGTTTGATAATTATATTGGCTATTGGAACCCTAATCCGAAAACTAGCATGTTTAGCCTTAATATTACATTTCAAGTTGATTATTGGTTTAAGCCGTCGCATGTTGTATAAGAAGGAAATTGTAGTTGTTGAAGTTGGTTATGACTATATAACATGTTAGGCCTTAGAACTTGGAATTTGAAAAGGATTGGAAAAGACTTTGAATTGTGGTTATGTTGTTAGCCGAGAATGGCATGATTATGGACTTAGTTGGTATTAATTGTGGGGCGGAATTTTACACGTATTGTAAGGCGTGTAATCCCCTTTGTTTGGTTGTTGTTTGAGCCTTAAATATGGCGTGTTGGTTATTGTATTCGGCCTTGAAAAAGGTGGCAAAGTGAGTAGAAACAAAGGAAGTGATGCCCGATTTTCCGTAGAATTAGAGACCGTATACTTAGTATTTGTCACGACCCGAACCGGGGCCCGTGACTGGTGCCTTATCCCGGGCACCCAAGTAGACATACATCAGAGTAATCAGCGGAACAAACACAACAACATGAGATAACAGAAGTATAAAACAATAATCTGTGAAAACTTGCCTTTCGGCATATATAAACAATCTTTTAAAGAGAACAGTTTAATCCTTTTTACAAACCACGCCAACAGATACTACGGACCTCTAAGAAATGATCGACAACAACGACGGCGGGGGCCCGTCATACCACGAATGTCGGCACCTTACAACAACGAGGACTATACAAGATAAGCCTCGAGAAAGCGGAGCTTTCCCAACGCCGACTGTGAACCTAAGAGCGAGGATCATCGATCGGCGTACCTTTACTCGCGGCATGAACGCAGCCCCGAGGTCGATGCAACAGTACCAAGTATGTGAAACGAAAATAAATCGTAAATGAAATCATAGTAGTCTATATAAAGCGGGAGACATGTATGATAACCAACTACGATTCGCAATAAATAAGCGATCGTGTCAAGTCGTGACTCACGCCTCAAAGTTATCACAATAAAACCGTATGGGGCAAGTGCGAAGGCATAGCCGACTACTAAGACCACGATCAAAAATACCACAAAGCGTATCCGAGGTCTTTCTAGACCGCACCACATCGTCGAAGCCACTCGCCCGCAATATCAATGTGCACGTCTATCCACGGAACTCTCGCACTCATGCGGTCTCACACGGACCGCGTAGGTATTTGTTATACCCGTATTTCCAGAGTATGTACGCGAAATGCGTCGTAGGAAATTTGGAACTTCAAATAGGCTTGGCGATTTAATTTTGTGCACAACACGGTTAGAGTCGTTTTTTGAAAGCGTTTTCCGACTTTCGTAGGGAATTTCCGCTATGTCCTTTCTAATTTTTGCGGATTTTTCCGAGAGGCGAAGCGTGTTGGACCAACAAGAGGCGCCACTTGGCACCCTCTCATTGGTGGACTTCAATCGTCCATTTGGACGAAATGGATGAAACAAACGCGTTTTGTTGCCTTGACAAAGTCAAGGTAGGTAGGATATTTGTGTTTGGTAAATCCTAGCCCTACACTTGCCTAACACATGGATTGATCTTGGCCATTGGTTGGCTTTCACTTGGCCTATAAATACCCACCCCTTTGATGAACTTATTCATCCACAAATTTGCCTAAGTCTTGAAAGCTCTCCTTCTCCCTCCCCTTTGTGTTGAGTTCGGCCAAGAGGCCTCCCCCTCTCCTAGAGGCCTTGGTAGAAGTACACCCCTCCTAGTTGTGTGGTGTGGGGTACCCCACACAGCCTAGTTGCTTTCGTATAATACCCCACTCTTTTGGTAGAATACTCTCAAAAGTATTGTTATAATGCCCAAATTACCTTAGCCTATACCTTGTAGTATTCTAAGGTTATACTTGTACAAAAAGCCCAGAAATACTATTATACTTCCCGTCAGTCACAAAACCGAAACCCTAGGGAAATCTCCATAGTCCGTTGGAGTATTGTGTAGAAGTTGGTTAGAACTTCTAAGGGTGGTTTAGAGCGGGTTGGAGCGCTCGGAGTTGGAGCTAAACGATTGCCCAGGATCGACTTTAAGCTAGGATAATTATGGGCTTATCGAGGTAATTATCTTGTCCTCTATTGTAATTGGAAATTACATAATTGCTTGAATATATAGTTGAAGTATACTATATAATGGAATCGAACGTAGTTATCGGCAATGTCTTGCGACTTAAGCTGAATTTAAAGAAAAGTCTTGTTGTAATTACATAGGGTTGTATTCTGATGACTTGTGTAGTAGTACCGTGGAGTAGAATTGTACCCGTTTGGGTTAGATATATAACCCCCCCTGGTTGGCTTGGTAGCCGGCCTCGATAGAGGAGGAGATTTACGCTGTTGCGGGGGGGGGAGGTGCTGCCGAATTTTCTGTAGAATGTTCTACGAAGAGACCTAATGTTAATAAGCGCCTTGTGGCCTTATAGGTTGAAGTACTACGTGTGGTGCGATCTACGTGGCTTAAGGAGTAGCCGACAGTTGGAAGTACTCGGAGCGTTTTGCTATTAGTCGATACTCGTCGCGAGGTATGTGAACCTCTTCCTATCTCTTCTAGCATGATATGTGTGAACTATGTAGTACGGTAGACGTACATGTGCTAAATGTATTTGATTGGTGTAAACATAAAGTGTTATAACGGCTTTATGGGAAGTTGGTTATAACAACTTTATGTTGGTTAGAAAATACATGTGGTTTTTAAAAGGTAACTGATTTGAACTATAACTGGCTTGTTATGTGTTAATAAAGAACTTGAAGTATTTCAAAAGATTTTTGAATCATTTTGAAAGAAGAAGTAATATTTGGTTTTTGAAAACTTAAGAGTTATACTAGCTTTATGGGAAGTTAGGTATAACGGCTTAAGAATGTTTCTCGATTTGAAATCAGAATGTGTCGACAAACCATCGCAGCGTTAATAAAAGGAAATGTTTTGACTAATTAAGCATTATTAAAACCGAGAGAAACTTCCATCTGCATAGAAACTAAGATGAGACAAAATGATATTTCCTAGATCATGGTCTTTGTAATAAGATTGTTATAAACAAGAATATCCTACTCACATATAAGGCTTAGGTTTCTCAGATTGTTTAAAGGAGAATTATATTCTTAAATGAATAAGACTATGAACTACGAAACCTTTCTAAAATGAGAAACTTGAACATTGGAAATTAGGCAAACTTGAACATTGGAAAAGAATGTTGCTACTTGATTTTACAAAGAGAAGTAATTGATTTACTTTAAAAAAATAATCACTCTATGTTCATATACTACGGGTATTGTGTGGTTTTTTGGGAAGTAACGTATCTTTTAAAGATTTAATGTATGAAGTACTTTGGGGATAGGTACCCGAACTTGTTAGTAGAAAGTACCTTGTGTGAATAACTTGATTGTATTGGTTTGTGATAGCCTTGTAATACTTTCTTGTTGACTTGATAAGTAAGCATGTTAGGATGCTACGTGTGTTAGTATCTTGTGATTATTATGTGAGGGGGTCACTCCTGTTGTGCTTACGTTGTTAAAAGTTAAGCCCGTTGTACTATTATTGTATCACATACCCCCTTGACTTATTATACCGAGGGCTTGCCACCCTTGATGCGGTCTTTACGGCTATGCGGTCCTCGTGACTATGCAGTCGCGGTAGCTCGAGTTTGATCATTCCGGTGTTTAGCCCGACGCGGGATTCCTATGCGGTGCATTGAGACTATGCGGTCTTTTGAGACTATGCGGGTTGCGGAGCCTAGGCGGATACCGAGGTTGGTCGCTTCGATGCGAGGTATACCTCGGCGATGCAGGACCATGATTCGAGGAATACCTCATGCGGGTCGTGTGTGACCTATGCGGAATGCGAGAGTTCAGAATAGACGCAGACATTGATATTGCGGGCGGTGGCGGCCGATCATGTGGTGCGGTCTAGAAAGACCTCGGGATACAGTTTGTGGTATTTTTGGTACTGTGGGTCTTAGTAGTCGGCTATGCCTTCGTACTTGCCCCGTACGGGTTTATTGTGATAACTTTGAGGGTGTGAGTCCCTGACTTGACATGACTGCTTATTTGTTGTGGATGGTTTGCTTATCATACATGTCTCCTGCTTTATAGACTATTATGATTTCATTTACAGTATTTTTAGTTTCACATACTCGGTACCTGTTGTACTGACCTCCTTCGGGGGGCTGCGTTCATGCCGCAGGTTGAGGTACACCAGTCGTTGATCCTAGCTCTCGGTCCACGATTCGGCGTATGGAAAGCTCCGCTTCTCGGAGGCTTATCGATGGTAAAGTCCGCGTCGTATAGGTGTTTACATTCGGGGTTTGGCGGGGCCACCGTCGCCATTGTTGTCGTATCATTCTTAGAGGTGCAGTAATCTTTGTGTGGCGTGGTTTGTAAAAGGATTAAACTGCTCATTTGTAATGTTGTTATTTATATATGCCGAAAAGCGAGTTTTCTCGATTCTCGCTTTGTATACATCATTTCATGTATGTGTTTTATGTTCCATTGATTACTCGATGTTGTGTCACTAGGGTGCCCGGTAAGGCACGATCCACGGGCGATTTGGTCGTGACAAAAGTGGTATCGAGCGATTAATCCTCGGAAAGTGTCTGACCGTATCGATGGAAGTCTTGATTATCGGTGTGTTGTGCACCACAATCGTGAGGCTATAGGATATTTAGGAGTGGTTTCTATTCTTCTCACTGAGATCGTGCCTTAGAGTATGTTGTAAGTTGGACCCTCGACGAAATTCTTTCCTTATCGTTATGCCTCGCGTAGGGCACCAGAGCCCGGGAGGGCAAAGCGGCGAGGCTGAGTAGAGTTGAGGGTGGCGAGGCCTGTGCCCAATCATTACCTAGGGTAGTGCTTCATTCGGGAGTTCTGCGACATCACTAGCCCAGCAGAGTTTAGCACGGCGGCGATTCCTCTGCGCCATGACATTTGAACCTTGATTCCACGGCCAGGAGCAGAATTTAGATTGCAAAGGCGACCACATTACTAGCTATAGATTTGGCTACGGAGTATACCGATGTACTGCGAATCTTGAGGACTATCTAAAAGAGGTTGTGCGAGTAATTCTTGATTGGGCTTGAGCATGGCACGTATGCGGGCTTATGCGCGTGGTAGAAAACATAGAGATCGGCGGGTTAACGAAGGACAATGAAGAGGGCGGAGCAAAGAAGGTCCTTTAGTAACTTTCGAGGCGAGTCGCCTCACGGATTTGATATGCACCTCCGCCCGGTCAGAGTGGTCTTCCACGGGTTCGTGGCGTTCGAGTATGCGAGAGTTGGTCAACTCCGGGGCTTCGGTTCACGGTGTGTGACGTCATCCGGGAATGTCGTCTTTTAGTTGGTACTTGTTGTACTACGACCGTCGAGTCGATGTCGATAGAGTGTCCTTGTAGGAGGACTTAGCCTTCAGATCGGTGGGTAGTTCGTCATCTTCCTAGCTATGCCTACGGGCGTGTTTGATTAGAACGACTAAGGAGTGAAGCGGTGGGTATAGATATATCTTTAACCTCTGAGATCGGTATGTGTGATAAGGTGAGTATACCTTAGGTGCTATGTTCCGATAGCGGTGTGTTAGTTGTGTTTAGAAATCATGGTTGTTTAACCGAGTAAGATTTTGGGGATAGATAAGGTGTGAACCTTAGAATGTTTTACGTTGAGACCTTAGAGGTGAGGCCATCTCGAGAAAGGTGTAGTGTTATGTTTGACCACTTATCGGAAGTGCATAGTGCACGTGAGTTATGTTTGGGATAGGTCCCTAGTAGTGTGGAATGAAAGGGGTAGTTGAGCTAAGAAGACCGCTAGGTTTTCAAACATGATTAGTGAGATTGCTCCGGATCGGGAGCTAGTATTGTGCGCGTTAGGGTCGGGTTGAGGCCTCATTGCGGGTCAACCGCGGTAGATTTGGTGGTGGGGTCAGGTTGTGGTGGTCGCCTTGTGTTAGGGTTGTGAGGGTGTTAGGCCCAGTTTAGTTAACGTGTCTGAGTTCGTGGATACGTTCGACCGGTGGTCGGGCGATGGGGCAGCCCATCGTGTTCTTCGTTCGACCGCTCACTCGGCGGTGTTGAATTATCGAGAAAGGTTGTAAGGCTGCAGGTGCCTACCTTCACCTTATGATGACAGTGGAGCCAGGTAGAAATTTGTTGTTGTTCTGGAAGTTTTTGCCAAGCATGTGTTAAGAACTCAGTGAGTCTCGACCGCATTCGCCCTCGGGCGAGTGTGGATTTGCGGTAGTTGTGGAGATTGTTGTCTCCTGTGGAGGGAGTGTTTAAGCTACCATTTCAGTGTTCGGACGTCACCTTTTGAAGCCTTGTAGGGGCGGAAGTGTAAGTCGCCGGTCGATTGGTTCGATGTTGGCAAGATTCAGATAGTTGGTTCAGGCTTGTTCCAGTGATGTGGATAGTCGCAGCTTGTCTAGAAGAAGTTCGGCACTCGGAGGAATTGTGCGGATAATCGGCGACGGCTTAGAGTTCGAGTTGACGGTCGGTCTTCTTGAAAGTACCACCGGGGTGGGTGTGGCGAGTTTTGGAATACAGAGGGAACTTAGCCCGAGTTACTTTGGGCCCTTTTGAGTTCATGTGAAGAATAGGTCAGGTTGCCTATATGTTAGCATTTGCCGTCCGACCTAGGAGGCAGTACGTCCGGTCTTTCGTATTGTTATGATCGGGAAAGTATCGGAGAATCCATCCAGAGTGTTCCCAGTTAATGATGACCAAGTTGAAGATGATAACCCGAGTTTTGGAGATCACGAAGATCGAAATGTGGTAAGAGTTCGAGTGTCACGACCTCGGGGATCGCATGTAGTCCGGTACCATTTGTTGGGTCGCCGGAGTGACACTAGAACCTCGCGGCAAGGTGACAAAAGTGGTGTCGGGAAGAAGCGAGCATGTATGGCGAGCATAGATGTGACCATTTCTTTTGTTTGGAAAAAGTGTGGAGGGAGTATATTTTAGACCCCGGAGAGAGGTGTTTGTGGTGATGTTAGAGGTGATTCCTCGTGGACTTGGATGTAAGTATTTTCTTGTGATTGTTTCGTGGCCATTGTGGCAGGATTGTTTCGTAAGTATGGTAGTAAAGACTATACTGGCGCGCGGTTGTTTTGAGACTTGAAGGAACATTCGGGACGAATGTTTCTAAGGAGGGGAGAATGTTATACCCCGTATTTCCAGTATATGCGCAGTGCGTGCGTAGGAAATTTGGAACTTCAAATAGGCTTGGCGATTTAATTTTGTGCACAACACGGTTAGAGTCGTTTTTAGTGAAGCGTTTTCCACAACTTTCGTAGGGAATTTCCGCTATGTCCTTTCTAATTTTTGCGGATTTTTCCGAGAGACGAAGCGTGTTGGACCAAGAGGCGCCACTTGGCACCTCTCATTGGTGGACTTCAATCGTCCATTTGGACGAAATGGATAGCAAAGGCACGTTTTGTTGCCTTGACAAAGTCAGGGTAGGTAGGATATTTGTGTTTGGTAAATCCTAGCCCTACACTTGCCTAACACATGGATTGATCTTGGCCATTGGTTGGCTTTCACTTGGCCTATAAATACCCGCCTTTGATGAACTTATTCATCCACAAATTTGCCTAAGTCTTGAAAGCTCTCCTTCTCCCTCCCCTTTGTGTTGAGTTCGGCGAGGCCTCCCCTCTCTAGAGGCCTTGGCGAAGTACCCCCTCCTAGTTGTGTGGCGTGGGGTACCCACTGCCTAGTTGCTTTCGTATAATACCCCTCTTTTGGTAGAATACTCTCAAAAGTATTGTTATAATGCCCAAATTACCTTAGCCTATACCTTGTAGTATTCTAAGGTTATACTTGTACAAAAAGCCGAAATACTATTATACTTCCGTCAGTCACAAAACCGAAACCCTAGGGAAATCTCCATAGTCCGTTGGAGTATTGTGTAGATGTTGGTTAGAACGTCTAAGGGTGGTTTAGAGCGGGTTGGGCGCTCGAGTTGGAGCTAAACGATTGCCGGATCGACTTTAAACTAGGATAATTATGGGCTTATCGAGGTAATTATCTTGTCCTCTATTGTAATTGGAAATTACATAATTGTGAATATATAGTTGAAGTATACTATATAATGGGCAACGTAGTTATCGGCAATGTGCGACTTAAGCTGAATTTAAAGAAAATCTTGATCGTAATTACATAGGGTTGTATTCTGAGAGACTTGTGTAGTAGTACCGTGGAGTAGAATTGTACCGTTTGGGTTAGATATATAACCCCGGTTGGCTTGGTAGCCGGCCTCGATAGAGGAGGAGATTTCTGTTGTTGCGGAGAGTCTTTGCGAATTTTCGTAGAATGTTCTACGAAGAGACCTAATGTTAATAAGCGCCTTGTGGCCTTATAGGTTGAAGTACTACGTGTGGTGCGATCTACGTGGCTTAAGGAGTAGCCGCGGTTGGAAGTACTCGAGCGTTTTGCTATTAGTCGATACTCGTCGCGAGGTATGTGAACCTCTTCCTATCTCTTCTAGCATGATATGTGTGAACTATGTAGTACGGTAGACGTCATGTGCTAAATGTATTTGATTGGTGTAAACATAAAGTGTTATAACGGCTTTATGGGAAGTTGGTTATATGACTTTATGTTGGTTAGAAAATACATGTGGTTTTAAAAGGTAAATGATTTGAACTATAATCGCTTGTTATGTGTTAATAAAGAACTTGAAGTATTTCAAAAGATTTTTGAATCATTTTGAAAGAAGAAGTAATATTTGGTTTTGAAAACTTAAGAGTTATACTAGCTTTATGGGAAGTTAGGTATAACGGCTTAAGAATGTTTCTTGATTTCGAAATCGAATGTGTATCGACAAACCATCTGCGGCGTTAATAAAAGGAAATGTTTTGACTAATTAAGCATTATTAAAACCGGAGAAACTTCCATCTGCATAGAAACTAAGATGAGACAAAATGATATTTCCTAGATCATGGTTTTTGTAATAAGATTGTTATAAACAAGAATATCCTACTCACATATAAGGCTTAGGTTTCTCAGTTGTTTAAAGGAGAATTATATTCTTAAATGAATAAGACTATGAACTACGAAACCTTTCTAAAATGAGAAACTTGAACATTGGAAATTAGGCAAACTTGAACATTGGAAAGAATGTTGCTACTTGATTTTACAAAGAGAAGTAATTGATTTACTTTAAAAGATAATCACTCTATGTTCATATACTACGTATTGTGTGGTTTTTGGGAAGTAACGATATCTTTAAAGATTTAATGTATGAAGTACTTTGGGGATAGGTACGAACTTGTTAGTAGAAAGTACCTCGTGTGAATAACTTGATTGTATTGGTTTGTGATAGCCTTGTAATACTTTCTTGTTGACTTGATAAGTAAGCATGTTAGGATGCTACGTGTGTTAGTATCTTGTGATTATTATGTGAAGTCACTCTGTTGTGCTTACGTTGTTAAACGTTAAGCGTTGTACTATTATTGTATCACATACCCCTGACTTATTATACCGGGCTTGCCACCCTCGATGCGGTCTTTACGGCTATGCGGTCCTCGTGACTACGCGAGTCGCGGTAGCTCGATTTGATCATTCCGGTGTTTAGCCTGATCGGGGATTCCTATGCGGTCTGTTGAGACTATGCGGTCTTTTGAGACTATGCGGGTTGCGGGAGCCTAGGCGAGATACCGAGGTTGGCGCCTTCGATCGCGGGTATACCTCGGTGATGCAGGACCATGATTCGAGGAATACCTCATGCGGGTCCGTGTGTG
Source organism: Przewalskia tangutica (assembly GCA_029844215.1). NCBI lineage: Eukaryota > Viridiplantae > Streptophyta > Magnoliopsida > Solanales > Solanaceae > Przewalskia > Przewalskia tangutica. The sequence continues at coordinate 41,861,137 of CM056737.1, read as the reverse complement.
ACCTATGCGGAGTGCGAGAGTTCCAGAATAGACGCGCATTGATATTGCGGGCGGTGGCCTTCGATCATGTAGTGCGGTCTAGAAAGACCTCGGGATACGGATTTGTGGTATTTTTGGTACGTGGGTCTTAGTAGTCGGCTATGCCTTCGTACTTGCCCGTGCGGGTTTATTGTGATAACTTTGAGGCGTGAGTCACGACTTGACATATTTGCTTATTTGTTGTGGACTGTAGTTTGCTTATCATACATGTCTCCTGCTTTATAGACTATTATGATTTCATTTACAGTATTTTTAGTTTCACATACTCGGTACCTGTTGTACTGACCTCCTTCGGGGGGCTGCGTTCATGCCGCAGGTTGAGGTACACCAGTCGTTGATCCTAGCTCTCAGGGTCACAGTTCAGCGTATGGAAAGCTCCGTTTCTCCGGAGGCTTATCAGTGGTAAAGTCCCCTGTCGTATAGGTGTTTACATTCAGGGGTTTGGCGGGGCCCTGTCCCGCCATTGTTGTCGTATCATTCTTAGAAGTGCATGAAATCGTTGTGGCGGGGTTTGTAAAAGATTAAACTGTTCATTTGTAATGTTGTTATTTATATATGCCGAAAGGCGAGTTTTCCTCAGATTACTGTTTTGTACTTCTGTCATTTCATGTATGTGTTTTATGTTCCGCTGATTACTCTGATGTTGTGTCACTAGGGTGCCCGGGGTAAGGCACCAGTCACGGGCGATTTGGTCGTGACAAGATTCCTCGAATCATGGTCCTAGGCACCGAGGTATACCCGCGTCGAGGCGTAACCCCGGTATCCGCCTAGGCTCCGACCGTATAGTCTCAAAAGACCGCATAGTCTCAACGGACCGCATGGGAATCCCCGCGTCGGGCTAAACACCCGAATGATCAATCCGAGCTACGCGCTCCGCGTAGTCACAAGGACCGCGCGTAGGCCGTATAGACGCATCAAGGGTGGAAAGCCCTCGGTATAATAAGTCAAAGGGGTATGTGATACAATAATAGTACAACGGGCTTAACGTTTAACAACGTAAGCACAACAAGAATGACCCCCTTACATCACGATCACACAAGATACTAACACACGTAGCATCCTAACATTTTTACTTATCACATTAACAAGAAGGTATTTACAAGGCTATCTCAAACCAACACAATCAAGTTATTCACACAAGGTACTTTAAGCTAACAAGTTCGGGTATCTATCCCTAAAGTACTTCATACATTAAATCTTTTTAAAAGATCCGTTGCTTTCACATAAGTCACACAATACCCGTAGTATAAAATAGAGTGACTGTCTTTTTAAATAAACCAAAACATTTACCTTTGTAAAATCAAGTAACAACATTATTTTCCAAACGTCCAAGTTTGCCTAATTTCAAATGTTCACGTTTCTTATTTTAGAAAGGTTTAGTTCATAGTCTTATTCATTTAAGAATATAATTCTCTTTTAAACAATCAGAAACATAAGCCTTATATGTGAGTAGGATATTCTTGTTTATAACAATCTTATTACAAAGTGATCTAGAAATATCATTTTGTCTCATCTTAGCTTCTATGCGGATGGAAGTTTCTCTTGGTTTTAATAATACTTAATTAGTCAAAACATTTCCTTTATTAATCTTTGCGATGGTTTGTCGATACACATTCTGATTTCGAAATCAAGAAACATTCTTAAGCGTTATACCTAACTTCCCATAAAGCTAGTATAACTCTTAAGTTTTCAAAAACCAAGTATTACTTCTTCTTTCAAAATGATTCAAAAATCTTTTGAAATACTTCAAGTTCTTTATTAATCAAGCGATTATAGTTCAAATCGATTACCTTTTAAAGACCACAAGTATTTTCGTACTAACATAAAGTCATATAACTAACTTCCCATAAAGCCGTTATAACACTTTATGTTTTAGACCAATCAAATACATTTAACACATGTACGTCTGCCGTGCTACATAGTTACACACATATCACGCTAGAAGAGATAGGAAGAGGTTCACATACCTCGCGAGTATCGACTAATAGCAAAGCGCTCAAGTACTTCCAAACGTCGTCTACTCGTAAGCCAAGTAGATCGTGCGCACGTAGTACTTCAACCTATAAGGCAACAAGGCGCTTATTAACATTTATATCCCTTCGTAGAACATCCTACAGAAAATTCGCGCACCTTCCCCACGCAAACAGCGTAAATCTCCTCTCTATCTGGTGGCTATCAAGCCAACGAGGGTTCATACATCTAACGGGCGTGCACAATTCTACCTTACGAAAAGCTACACAAGTCTCAGAATACGTCCTACGTAATTACTGATTCAAGACTCTTCTTTCGAAAAGATTTCTTATTATTCAGGCTTAAGTCCAAAGACATTGCCGACAACAACGTTCAGTTCTATATATATAGTATACTTCAACTATATAGTCTAACAATCATGTAATTTCCAATTACAATAGAGGGACAAGATATTTACCTCGATAAGCCCATAATTATCCGAGTATAAAGTCGATCCTGGGCAATCGTTTAGCTCCAACTCCGTGCGCTCCAACCCGCTCCAAACTACCCTTAGAAGTTCTAACCAACTTCTACATACTACTCCAACTAACATGGAGATTTTCCCTAGGGTTTCGGTTTGGTGACTGACGGGAAGTATAATAGTATAACTGGGCTTTTTGTAAGGTATGACCTTAGAATACAACAAGGTATACGGCTAAGGTAATTTGGGCATTATAACAATACTTTTGAGAGTATTTCTACCAAGAGGGGGGGTATATACGAGACAACACCACAAGGGGGGGTGTATACCCCTCGGCCTACCCCACTAGGGGGGGGTACTCTCGGCCAAGGGGTGGGGGAGGGGCTCTCGGCCAAAGGGCCAACTCAAAGGGGGAGAGGGGTGTTGGACGAAAACACCACACAAAGGGAGGGAGGATTTTTAACACTTAGGAAATATTTAGGAATGGATGAATAAGTCTTCAAAGGGATGGGTATTTATAGGCCAAGTGAAGGCCAACCAATGGCCAAGATCTTGCCAAGTGCAAGGCAAGTGTAGGGCCAAGATCTTGCCAAGTGCCCCTAACCAACTAACACACAAAATATCCTACCTACTACTTGACAAAAATTGTCACCAAATCGTCCAAGCCAACCGCCCACACTCCATCAATGAGAGGGTGACAAGTGTCGCCCTCTCGTTGGTCCAAAATGTTTCGTCTCTCGGAAAAATCCGCAAAAAATTAAAAATGACATAGCCGGAAATTCCCCTACGAAAGCTGTGAAAACGTTTCGCCGAAAAACGACTCTAATCGGGTGTTGTGAACAAAGTTAATTCGGCCAAGCCTATGTAAAAGTTCAAATTTTTCTACGTACGTCCTTACGTACATACTCTGGAAATACGGGGTATAACAGTATTATTCTACGTTAGAGACTAGAAGTTGATAGTCTTGTTGTGACTATTATAGGTTGACACTTCTACGTATGGCGTATTCGGCTTAGCTTGTGGATTTAGCCAAAAAGGTATGTGAACTATCTCCTCTTCTAGCATGATTCCTTAAGATAAAGAAAGTATGTCCTACTCCTTAAATGATCCATTCCTTGGTTGTATTTGGATTGCCTAAAATAGAATTTGTTCTATGTACTTCCTTGATTGTACTTTGATGTTTAAATTGTAAGTTGTATAATCCATTGCCTTAGTGAAGTTGGATTCTTAAAAGTGTAAGTATTTTACTTAAAGTACATAGAGTCTTGAAAAGGAAGTGGTTTCCAAATCTTTTGGCTAGTGCCTTAGTTCCAAAACCTAAGGGTCGTTATAATGACTTTAGGGGAGTCAAAGGAGTGATTTACTTAATTGTTTTAAAAGAGGAGAAATGACATGATTTAAGAGAAGTAACTTGTTTTAAAGGTGTGAGTTACTTGAGGTTTAAAAGTATAAGAAACTTGTTTTCTAAATATTAAGAGACTTGAAGTATTTTGAAAGTTAAGAACTTGGTTTGTAAGTATGTGATACTTGGTTTTAATGAGTATAAGTCTCTTGGTTATAAAAGGAATGAGTATGTCTAAAACCATAAAGGGTTATAACGGCTTTATGGGAAGTTGGTTATAACGGCTTGATGGAAGGTTAAGAAAGTTGTCTATTTTGATTAATGGGCATAAGTTGCCTAGATTGTGAAAATGTGAAGTTACTTGATTTCAAGCTTTGAAATGAGTTTTCTAAAAGTGTAGTAACTTACTTTGAAAAATAGACACACATTGATACTACGGGTGTTAGTACCTTGGGGTTATACATAAAAAGGAGTATTTTGAAAAGAATGTACGTACGTAGTACTTTGGCTTGGTTAATTGAGAATTATTCTATGTGTGCCTTGATAAGTACTTTGGCTTGATTAATTGAGAATTATTCTATGTGTGCCTTGATAAGTACTTTGGCTTGATTAATTGAGACTTATTCTATGTGTGCCTTGATAAGTACTTTGGCTTGATTAAATGAGAATTGCCTATATGTGCTGGTGATAGCCTTTGAGTGCAAGTATTATGTTTTATTACGTTGCCGCGACTCTTGGTTGGGTGCGGTCTTGTTGTAAGTTACTTGGGCATCGACAGCGGTGATGTTGTCACGGCCGAACTGGGCGTGGCGGTGCCTTACCGGGCACCCTAGTGACACAACATCGAGTAATCAGCGAACATAAAGACAATACATGAAACCAATGTAATATGTGATGAAATAAGAAGGCAGGCTAACAAAGCAGTTACCTTGGTATATATATAAATAGCAATTTGAGCGATTCAACCCTCTTACAAATTCTGCCTGGCGATTACTACAGGACCTCTACGAATAATATGACAACAACGACGGGACGGGGCCGTCATACCTGAATGTAAGCACCTACCACAACGAGGACTATACCAAGATAAGCCTCGGAAGAAACGGAGCTTTCCCAACGCTGAATGACCCTAAGGCGAGGATCAACGGCGGTGTACCTTTAAGCTGCGGCGTGAGCGGCCCCGAAGGAGGTCGTGGACAACAGTGCAGAGTATGTGAAATCAAATAAATCGTAAATGAAATCATAATAGTCTATATAAAGCGGAGACATGTATGATAACCAAACTACGATTCACAATAAATAACAATATATCAAGTCGGGGACTCGCCTCAAGTCATCACAATAGAACCGAAATGCGGGGTAAGTGCGAAGGCATAGCCGACTACTAAGACCGCGATAAACCAAATACCATAAAGCTGCATCACGAGGTCTTTCTAGACCGCACCATGTCGGCGGCCACTCGCGCGGTATCAATGTGCGCGTCTATCCTGGAACTACGCGACTCGCATAGGTCACACGCACCAGCATGAGGTATTCCTCGAATCATGGTCCCGCATCGCTGAGGTATACCGCGTCGAGGCGGCAACCCCGGTATCCACCTAGGCTCCCGCAGCCCGCATAGTCCCTCAAAGACCGCATAGTCCCTCAAAGACCGCATAGGGCATCCCCCGCATCAGGCTAAACACCCGGAATGATCAATCCTGGAGCTCCCGCAACTCCGCATAGTCACAAGGACTGCATAGGCCGTATAGACCCGCATCAAGGGTGGAAAGCCCTCGGTATAACAAGTCAAGGGGGTATGTGATATAATAACAGTACAACGGGCTTAACGTTTGACAACGTAAGCACAACAAGAGTGACCCCCTATAATAATCACAAGATACTAACACACGTAGCATCCTAACATGTTTACTTATCAAATCAACAAGAAAGTATTACAAGGCTATCACAAACCAATACAATCAAGTTATTCACACAAGGTACTTTCTACTAACAAGTTGAATTTTATCCCCAAAGTACTTCACACATTAAATCTTTAAAAGAACCGTTTCGTTCACATAAGTCACACAATACCCGTAGTATAAAATAGAGTATTTGTCTTTTTAAGTAATCAAAATACTTACCTTTGTAAAATCAAGTAACAACATTATTTTCCAAACGTCCAAGTTTGCCTAATTTCAAGTGTTTACGTTTCTTATTTTAGAAAGGTTTCGTAGTTCATAGTCTTATTTATTTAGGAATATAATTCTCTTTTAACAATCTGAAAACATAAACCTTATGTGTGAGTAGGACATTCTTGTTTATAACAATCTTATTACAGCAACCATGATCTAGGAAATATCATTTTGTCTCATCTTAGCTTCTATGCAGATGGAAGTTTCTACTGGTTTTAATAATACTTAATCTGTCAAAACATTTCCTTTTATTAACGCTGCAGTGGTTTGTCGATACACATTCTGATTTCCGAAATCAGTAGAACATTCTTAAGCCGTTATTCCTAACTTTCCATAAAGCTAGTATAACTCTTAAGTTTTTAAAAACCAAGTATTACTTCTTCTTTCAAAATGATTCAAAAATCTTTTGAAATACTTCAAGTTCTTTGTTATCACATAACCAGCCAGTTATAGTTCAAATCAGTTACCTTTTAAAAAAACCACAAGTATTTTCTTACCTACATAAAGCTGTTATAACCAACTTCCCATAAAGCCGTTATAACACTTTTATGTTTTAAACCAATCAAATACATTTAGCACATTTACGTCTACCGTACTAAATAGTTCACACATATCATGCTAGAAGAGATAGGAAGAGGTTCACATACCTCGCGACGATTATCGACTAATAGCAAAACGCTCCAAGTACCTCAAACCGTCGGCTACTCCATAAGCCGAGTAGATCGCGCCACGCATTGTACATCAACCTATAAGGCCACAAGGCGCTTATTAACATCTAGGTCTTATCGTAGAACATTCTACAGAAAATTCGGCAAAGACCTTCCCCATGCGGCGTAAATCTCCTCTCTATCGGTAGGCTATCAAGCCAACCGGGGGTTTGCACGTCTAACCGGGCGTGTGCGATTCTACTGCAGAATGCTACACAAGTCTCATGTCTGATCCTATGTAATTCTGATTCGATTCTCTTCTTTAAATTGGGCTTAAGTCAAAAGACATTGCCGCACAATTATGTTCAGTTCTATATATAGTATACTTCAACTATATATTCCTACAACATGTAATTTCCAATTACAATAGAAGGTCAAGAGTGTTTACCTCGATAAGCCCAAAATTATCCAAGTTTAAATGTCGATCCTGAGCAACGTTTAGCTCCAACTCATGCGCTCAACCCGCTCTAAACCACCCTTAGAAGTTCTAACCAACTTCTACATACTACTCCAACTAACTATGGAGATTTTCCTTAGGGTTCGGTTTTGTGACTGACGGGAAGTATAATAGTATAACTGGGCTTTTTGTAAAGGTATAACCTTAGAATACTACAAGGTATACGGCTAAGGTAATTTGGGCATTATAACAATACTTTTGAGAGTATTTCTACCAGGAGGGGGGGTGTATTATACGAGACAACTAGGCTAGGGGGGGTACCCCACGGCTAGCACCACTAGGAGGGGGGGTACCCCTCGGCCAAGGCCTCTAGGAGAGGGGGAGGCCTCTCGGCCGAACTCAACACACAAAGGGGAGAAAGGGAGCTTTCAAGACTTAGGCAAATTTATGGATGAATTAGTCTTCCAAAGGGGTGGGTATTTATAGGACAAGCCAAGGCCAACCAATGGCCAAGATCTTGCCAAGTGCACACTAGCCAACTAACACAAAAATATCCTACCAACCCTTGACCACAATGGCCACACTTTCGGCCACCACAATTACCGCCCAAGGTGTTCCAATGAGAGGGTGACAAGTGTCGCCCTCTTGTTGGTCCAAAATGTTTCGTCTCTCGGAAAAATCCGCAAAAATTAAAAATGACATAGCCGGAATTTTCCTACGAAGTGTGAAACGTTTCGTCAAAAAACGACTCTAATCGGGTGTTGTGAACAAAGTTAATTCGGCCAAGCCTATGTAAAAGTTCAAATTTTTCTACGTCGCCTTACGTACATACTGCGAAATACGGTATAACATTCTCCTCGCCAGAAACATTCGTCGAATGTTCCTTCTAAGTCTCAAACAAGCGGCGCTGTATAGTCTTCGCTACTATACTTACGAGAACAATCACGCCACACATGGCCACGAAACACTGCGCCAAAATACCTCCATCCAAGTCCACGAGGAAACACCTCTAACATTACCACAAACCTCTCTCCGGGTTTAAAATATACTTCCTTCATCTTACTCCTTACAAAAGAAATGATCACATCTATGCTCGCCATACATGCTCGCTTCTCCCTTTACTCGTCGTGATACCACTTTTGTCACTTTGCCGCGAGGTTCTAGTGTCACTCGTGACCTAACAAATGGTGCCGCCGCATGCGATCCACGAGGATGTCGTACACTCGAACTCTTACCACGTTTACGTCGCCCGGTTCCAAAACTCGGGTTACTATCTCTAACGTGGTCATCATTAAGCTGGAACACTCTGGATGGATCTCGATTTCCTTCTCGAATATAACACGAAAAGATGGGCCTTGCCTCACTAAGTCGGACGGCAAATGCTAACATATAGGCAACTGGCCTATCCTCCATGAACTCAAAGACCCAAAGTAAGTCGGGCTAAGTTCCTCTGTTTTCCAAAACTCGTCACCCAACCGGGGTGGTACTTTCAAAAGACCGATCGGCACGAACTCTAAGGCGTCGCCGTAGATAATCATCGATTCTCCGAGCTACCAAAACCTCTTACGGATAAGCGCTATCCACATCCTGCCAACACGTATGAACCAACTATCGAACGCCAACGTCGAACCAATCGGCCGGCAGCTTACACTTCCGCCCTGAGGCGTCGCGGCGATATCCGAACACCGAAATGGTAGCTATCAAACACTTCCCAACAGAGATAACAATCCTCACAACTACCCGAAATCCACCTTGGCAGAGGCGAATGCGGTCTGAGACTACTTTGAGTTCTTAACCTGCACTGGTAAAACTTTGAAACAAAGCAGTACCACAGGCTCCTTTATGCGCCATAAGGTGAAGGTAGGCACCCGTGCGCCTTACAACCTTTACGATAAATCAACACCGCCGTAAACGGTGCTTTGCTAGAAAACAAGGCGGTGACCTCGCCGGCGGACCTCGGTCGAGCGTCCACGAACTCGTATCTTTGGTTAACTAAACTTGGGCCTAACACCTCGTGACCTATCATAAGGCGGGACCACCAAGCGACCCATCACTCAAAGCCGCGGGTTGACGCGGCGTGCCTCAACCTACGGCATCGCGCAAAACACTAGCTCTCCGATCCGGAACAATTTCACACATCACGTTACGAAAACCTAGCGGTCTTCCTAGCTCAACTACCCTCTTTCATATCACGCCACTCAGGGACTTTTCCCAAAAACATAGCTCACGTGCACTATGCACTCCGATAAGGATCAAACATAACACTACACCTATACTCGAGATGGCCTTACCTCTAAGGTCTCCACGTATAAAACTCTAAGGCTCACACCTTCTCTATCCCCCAAAATCTTACCCGGTTAACCCACCATGATTTCCAATCACAATTAACACACTGTTATTAGAACATAACACTTAAGGTATACTCACCTTATCACATATACAAAGCTCTAGAGGGTTAAAGATATGCCTGTATCTACTGCTTCACTCCCCTTAGTCGTTCTAAATAAACACCTTGTAGAAGCGCATAGCTAGGAGGATGACGAACTACCACCGATCCTGAAGGCTAAGTCTTCCTACTAGGACACTCTGCCGACATCGGACCACGGCGGTCAGCCGTACAACCGATTACTGACTAAAGCGACATTCCCGGGATGGCGTGCGCCATCTGAGGCCGGAAACTCGGAGCTCGACCCGACTCCTGCATACCCGAACGTCCTGAATTCCGTGGAAGACCACTCTGCACTGGTGGATGTGCATAACCTAATCTGCTGGTGAGGCGACTTGCCTCGAAAGTTACCAAAGGACCTTGCTGTTCGGGCCCTCTTCTGCTGTCCTTGGTTAACCCGTCGATCTCTACGTTTCTCGGCCTGCTGTGCATAAGCCCGACCACCGGCCATGCTCAAGCCCAACTGAAGAATTTCTCTTGCACAACCCTCTCTAAGATATTCATCAAGACTCGCGGTACATCGGTATACTCTCTGGTAGCCAAATCCATAGCTAGTAACAGGGTCGCCTCCTTGCAATCTATATTCACTGTTCTCGGTCGTGGAACTGAAGGTTCAAATGTCATGGCCGCAGTAGGAACTGCCGCCGCCGTGCTTAACTCTGCTGGGGCTAGTGACGTCGCAGAACTCCCCGAATGAAGCACTACCCTAGGTAAAGATTGGGCCTGTGCCCTCGTAACCCTCTGTACTCAACTCGCGACTCCGCCGTGCCTTGCCTCGTGGGCGGGTTTTGCCTACGCGGGCATAGCGGTAAGGAAAGAAATCGTCGAGGTCGACTTACAACACCGCTCTAAGGCACGATCTCGAGTGAGAAGAATAGAAACCAATCCTAAATATCCTATAGCCTCACGATTATTGATGTGGTGCGCAACACACCGATAATCAAGACTCTCTTGGATCTGATGCAGTAGACACTTTCCGAGGATTAAGCGCTCGATACCACTTTTGTCACGACCGAACTGGGCGTGGTAGTGCCTACCGGGCACCCTAGTGACACAACATCAGATTAATCAGCGGAACATAAAGACAATACATGAAACCAATGTAATATGACAGTGAAATAAAAAGACAGGCTAACAAAAAACGGTTACCTTCGGTATATATATAAATAGCAATTTGAACAGTTACAACCCTCTTACAAATTCTGCCAGCGATACTACATGACCTCTACGAATAATATGACAACAACGACGGGATGGGGCCGTCGTACCCTGAATGTAGCACCTACCCTGACAGGGGACTATACGAAGATAAGCCTCGAGAAGCGGAGCTTTCCCAAGCGCTGACTGACCTAAGAGCGAGGATCAACGGCGGTGTACCTTAAGCTGCGGCGTGAACGCGGCCGAAGAGAGTCGATCTGAGTGCAGTATGTGGCCGAAATAAATCAGTAAATGAAATCATAATAGTCTATATAAAGCGGGAGACATGTATGATAACCAAACTACGATTCACAATAAATAAGCGATCGTATCAAGTCGGGGACTCGCGCCTCAAGTCATCACAATAGGCCGTGCGGGGTAAATGCGAAGGCATAGCCGACTACTAAGACCGCGAGACAAACCAAATACCATAAAGCGCATCACGAGGTCTTTCTAGACCGCGCACATGTCGAAGCGGCGCTCGCGCGGTATCAATGTGCGTCTATCCTGGAACTACCGCAGCTCGCGTAGGTCACACACGAACCGCGTGAGGTATTCCTCGAATCATGGTCCCGCATCGCTGAGGTATACCGCGTAGAGGCGGCTTAACCCCGGTATCCACCTAGGCTCCGCGGCCGCGCATAGTCCTCAAAGACCGCATAGTCCTCGAAGCCGCATAGGGCATGCCGCGTCGGGCTAAACACCGGAATGATCAATCCGGAGCTCCGCAACTCGCGTAGTCACAAGGACTGCATAGGCCGTATAGACCGCGTCAAGGGTGGCAAGCCCTCGGTATAACAAGTCGAGGGTATGTGATATAATAACGATCTAACGGGCTTAACGTTTGACAACGTAAGCACAACAAGTGACCCATACATAATAATCACAAGATACTAACACACGTAGCATCCTAACATGTTTACTTATCAAATCAACAAGAAAGTATTACAAGGCTATCACAACAAATACAATCAAGTTATTCACACAAGGTACTTTCTACTAACAAGTTCGTACCTATCCCAAAGTACTTCACATTAAATCTTTAAAAGAACTGTTTCGTTCACATAAGTCACCTGATACGTAGTATAAAATAGAGTGGTATGTCTTTTAAGTAATCAAAATACTTACCTTTGTAAAATCAAGTAACAACATTATTTTCCAAGCGTCAAGTTTGCCTAATTTCAAGTGTTTACGTTTCTTATTTTAGAAAGGTTTAGTAGTTCATAGTCTTATTTATTTAGGAATATAATTCTCTTTTAACAATCTAAAACATAAACCTTATGTGTGAGTAGGACATTCTTGTTTATAACAATCTTATTACAGACCATGATCTAGAAATATCATTTTGTCTCATCTTAGCTTACATGCGGATGGAAGTTTCTCTGGTTTTAATAATACTTAATATGTCAAAACATTTCCTTTTATTAACGCTGCGGTGGTTTGTCGATACATTACGATTTCAAATCAGTAGAACATTCTTAAGTCGTTATACCTAACTTCCCATAAAGCTAGTATAACTCTTAAGTTTTTAAAAACCAAGTATTACTTCTTCTTTCAAAATGATTCAAAAATCTTTTGAAATACTTCAAGTTCTTTGTTATCACATAACCACCGATTATAGTTCAAATCGTTACCTTTTAAAAAACCACAAGTATTTTCTTACCTACATAAAGGCTGTTATAACCAACTTCCCATAAAGCGTTATAACACTTTATGTTTTAAACCAATCAAATACATTTAGCACACGTATCGTCTACCGTACTAAATAGTTCACACATATCATGCTAGAAGAGATAGGAAGAGGTTCACATACCTCGCGACGATTATCGACTAATAGCAAAAGCGCTCAAGTACCTCAAACCGTCGGCTACTCCATAAGCCGAGTAGATCGCGCCACGCATTGTACATCAACATCTAAGGCCACAAGTCACTTATTAACATCTAGGTCTTATCGTAGAACATTACGTAAAATTCGGCTGACTCCCCCGCATGGCGTAAATCTCTCCTCTATCGAGTGGCCATCAAGCCAACCATGGGGTTTGCACGTCTAACCGGACGTGTACAATTCTACTACACAACAATGCTACACAAGTCTCATGTCTGATCCTATGTAATTACGTTCGATTCTCTTCTTTAAATTCGGGCTTAAGTCAAAAGACATTGCGCACAATTATGTTCATTCTATATATAGTATACTTCAACTATATATTCCTACAACATGTAATTTCCAATTACAATAGAAGGTCAAGAGTGTTTACCTCGATAAGCCCAAAATTATCCAAGTTTAAATGTCGATCTGAGCAACGTTTAGCTCGACTCCGTGCGCTCGACCGCTCTAAACCACCCTTAGAAGTTCTAACCAACTTCTACATACTACTCCAACTAACTATGGAGATTTTCCTTGAGTTCGGTTTTGTAGTGGGAAGTATAATAGTATAAGCGGGCTTTTTGTAAAGGTATAACCTTAGAATACTACAAGGTATACGGCTAAGGTAATTTGGGCATTATAACAATACTTTTGAGTATTTCTACCGGGAGGGTGTATTATACGAGACAACTAGGCTGGGGTACCCCACGGCTAGCACCACTAGGAGGTACCCTCGGCGAGGCCTCTAGGAGAGGGAGGCCTCTCGGCCGAACTCGACACACAAAGGGGAGAAAGGGATCTTTCAAGACTTAGGCAAATTTATGGATGAATTAGTCTTCCAAAGGGGTGGGTATTTATAGGACAAGCCAAGGCCAACCAATGGCCAAGATCTTGCCAAGTGCACACTAGCCAACTAACACAAAAATATCCTACCAACCCTTGACCACAATGGCCACACTTTCGGCCACCACAATTCCGCCCAGTGTTCAATGAGAGGGTGACAAGTGTCGCCTCTTGTTGTCCAAAATGTTTCGTCTCTCGGAAAAATCCGCAAAATTAAAAATGACATAGCGGAATTTTCCCTACGAAAGCTGTGGGAAGCGTTTAGTCAACGACTCTAATCGGGTGTTGTGAACAAAGTTAATTCGGCCAAGCCTATGTAAAAGTTCAAATTTTTCTACGTACGTCCTTACGTACATACTCTGGAAATACGGGGTATAACAGATGTGGGATTCCACGGGTATGCTTCCGTTATTTGTAGTACTTGGGTTAAATTCCCGGATTTTTATAAAAGACATGGTAGTGCTTATGTGTTGTTTGACGGCCGGTTGAGATAGGGTAAGAGTATAAGTGAGGGGTAAACCCCCAAGACGCTTTACCACCTTCTCCAGGGTAAGAGTATAAATGAGGGGTAAACCCCCAAGACATTATACAACCTGCGTTACCACCTTCTCCAGGGTAAGAGTATAAATGAGGGGTAAAACCCCAAGACATTATACCACCTGCGTTACCACCTTCTCCAGGGTAAGAGTATAAATGAGGGGTAAACCCCAAGACGTTATACCACCTGCTTGTTTTCCTGCTTGACCCGTACAGTTTTTAGGACACGGGTGGGACTTGGTGTTCATGTATGCCTATTGGTGTTATATTATATAATGGACTGCCGGCAGTGAGGAAGGATTCCACAGGCATGATTGATATTATGGGCGTGAGACCCATGGTTATATTTTAAAAATGACTTGAGGCATGCGTCCACGACTTGTTATGACCGCTTATGTGTTGTGTATCTTGTAGGTTGGCTATCATACATGTCTCCTATTTTGTTTAGACTATTATGATTTCATTCTGATTTTTCACTTCACATACTTGGTACATTCTTAGTCTTGACCTCCTTGAGGCTGCGTTCATCCGCAGTTTAGGTCGCTGTTTGGTGATCGGCGGTGTAGGACCGCCTTTCGAGTTTTGGATAGCTCCTTACATTGGGAGTTTATCTTTTGGTATAAGTTCTTTCGATGAGATTTTATGCGATTATGGGTGCAGCGGGGCCTTGTCCGTCACGATTGATAAAACTCTTAGAGTGCGTATTCATATGTGGGATTGGACTCATGTACGGTGTAGTGTCTTTTGTTATGTATATTATATGGCAGCCTTGTCGACTTTGCCCTTGCACGTACGATTGGTTTTAAAAAAAAAAAAGGGGTGTTATTTAATTTCCGCAGTTTACTTAGTTGTTAAGGTAGAAGGGTGCCCAGGTAGGGCACCAGTCACGGGCCCGGGGTTCGGGGCGTGACACCTAGACCATTACATTCATTTTTTTCGTTAAACCAAGAGACTTACACTTTTAAACCAAGTATCATATGCATTTAAATAAAGTTTCACAACTTTCAGAATACTTCAAGTCTCTTAACTTTAAAAGTCAAGTCTCTTAACTTTACAATTCAAGTCTCTTAACTTTAGAAAATTCAAGTCATCAATACTTTTCCAAATCAAGTATTCTATACTTTTCATGTCAAGTAACATATACTTCTTTGAAAACAAGTTACTACACTTTCGTAAATCAAACAAGGATACCAAAATGAAACCGAGTTCATTTAAAACACGTACGTCTACCGTACTATACCTTTCGTAAGATTCATGCTCAAGAGGATAGGAAGAGTTCACATACCTCTTCGACTTAAACCACTTGCCAAGTTGAATCGCCGCACGTAGAATGTCAACCTATAATGACCATGTCGTCCGTCAACTACTAGCTTTCAACGTAGAATATTGCTAAGTATAAGGACTCTTATTCTACGGAAAATTGGCAGCACTTCCTTTGTTTCTCGTACTTTTCCATTTTTCAAGGCGAAAATCAATAACCAAATGCCACATTTAAGGCTCAACAATCAGTTAATCAAAGGGATTACACGCCTAGCCGGACATGTAAAATTCTGCCCCACAATCAATATAAAATTGTCCATTAATCCAAAGCCATATTCGGCTACAATGTATCACTACAATATCAATTTCCTTTCAATTTCTTTTCAATCCAAGTTGTTATTCTAATATTTTATATACTCTATAACAATTATAACAACTATAAATCCTTTCTTTCTTAACATGCGACGATTGTAACTATCGACCAAATTAATTACAACATAAATGGCTAACTTGCCCATTTTCGGTTTTTAACATGTCGACATGATCCAAATCTTTTCAAACTTTATTCTATATATAACATGCTCATCTATCAACTAATACAACATGTAATCTTCAATTACAATAGTAAGACAACGATTATTACCTCAATAAGCCCAAATCTAATCCAAAATTCAAAGTCGATCCTTAGCAACTTTAGTTCCTCTTCTTGACGTTCCAATCCACTCCAAGCAACCCTTAGAAGTTCATAACCAACTTTTCTTCAATTTCCAACTTCAAAGTTGAAGAACACCTTAGGTTTTCATCTTGCGATTAACGTAAAAACGTAGTTTTTCCGGGATTTTTGTGGGGGGATATCCTTAGAATACCTTTAGGGATCTTGGGTTTGAATATTGGGATTTATGAACAACAATTGAATGGGGGTGACATGTGTCACCCTCCCATTGGTCCATAATATTTCATTTTCCCGAAATTTCAATAATTGGTCAAAATATCGGAAACCTCGTGGGCCCCACAAAAACGTAAAATTTCTCGGGTGGGCCCCACGTATCCAACTCTGTAAATAAACTTCCATAATCCCGATAAATTCTAAGCGTCTCAATTAACAAATTTGAGAACTCAATTCTTATTAACGAACATTTTCCTTCCCGAGGTTCGGAAGATTTTTCCTTTGGAAAACAATTCTTTCTTTCGTTCAAATTTTTAAGTCTTGTGTTCTCCCGTCTATTCTCATATACATGTCCTGGAATTTCAGGGCGTAACATGTTTGTTCCCTAAGGTCGAAAATGCCTCTAAGGGTGTTTGTTCCCTAAGGTGCCTCCAAAGGTGTTTGTTCCCTGAGGTAAAAAATGTTTGTTCCCTGAGGTGCCTCTAAGAGTGTTTGTTCCCTGAGGTAAGAAAATGCCTCTAAGGGTGTTTGTTCCCTGAGGTGAAATGCCTCTAAGTGTGTTTGTTCCGTGTGGTTGAAAATACCTCTAAGGGTGTTTGTTCCCTGAGGTGCCTCGAAGGGTATTTGTTCCCTGAGGTAAAAAATGAGACAATTTTAATAGTGTGATCGAGGCCGATTGTCACGACCCGACCCCGGGCCCTCGACTGGTACCTTACCTGGGCACCCTTACAGGTATACATCATAGATAATCAGCGGAATATACATAAAACTCATAACGTACATCAACAGGAAATAAACAACAGGCTATCCGATAAGGCTACCTCCCTGGACATATATATATATACACATAGCCAAAAGCAGTTACATCCCTCTTCTTTACAAACCGACCCACAAGATATGACTACAGACCTCTAAGAATTTTGACATAACCACTGTGACGGGACAGGGCCCCACCATACCCCTGAATATACATAATCTACATCAACAGGTATCCGTACCAAAAGATAAGCCTCCGGAGTGAATGAAGCTTCTTCCTAAAAACTGAACAGAGATCCTAAGAACGAGGATCACCAACCTGGGTACCTAATACCTGCGGGCATGAACGCAGCCCCCCGAAGAAGTCGATTTCAACAGTGCAAGTATGGAGCGGAAATAAGGTACGATAATCAAATCATAATTTTATAAAAGAATGGCGAGGCAAGTATAAAAATTTAGTACGGATCTCTGGTGCCATTTTAACTCATGAAATCAATCGTACATTAGTCGTTCTTTTCCTTCTTTCAAAAAGAATTATAAACATATTCTTACTTACATACTTAAGAATTTCATCAAGTTCTTTTCCACATAACTTCCGAATTTTTCATACGTAATCCGACCCTTTATGGAGGGACTGTTACACCCTGTAATACCAGGGCTACTAATTGATAACGTGATTAAGGATTTAAGATTTGAATTTTGGAAGGAAAGAATAATTACATTTTCTTAAGGAAAATTTCGAAAAAAAATGTGACGACGGAAAAATTATTAACTTGGAGTATAATACTTCTAATTGGATTTATGGACTTAGTATTGGATTATAAGGTGTTGGAATTGATAATATGGTCATGAGAATTTCACAATTTCGTAGGGACCTTGAAAAATTATAATATTTTGGACCAATCGGAGGCGACACGTGGCACCTCCACTTGTCTTGCTAAGATGACAACAAAATAGATATTTTGAGAGGACAAGTGGACATGGGTCCCACTCCACTTGGCTATACATATCCAGGTCTTGCAAGACTTGGATCACTTTACACTTAGAACAAAAAATAAGCTCTCATCTTCTCCCCTTTAGCTCCATAATTTCGAGAGCCCCTTTGGCTAAGAACAACCATTGTTGATCAATTTATTTCTCCAAGATTAAGTCCTTAAACCAAGTGCTAAGCCTAGATTATTATTCTACACGTTTTTACTTGTCCTGGCCGAAAGTTGATGCCAAAACCCTAGGAGTTCCGTCGACTTTTTGGAAGTGAGATTCAAAGAGAAGTTGCTCCTAAGGTTGTAGGGGGTACATATATGTGATTGGAACTTGAAGAAGTGGATCGAAAGCAGCTGCGCACCAATAAGGACCGGACTGTTTTGGGACGTTTTTGGGCAATAAATGAGGTAAAAGTCCTTCTTCTTTTAAAGTAATTGGATATTACTTATTGTTATTATGTATTTATGAACTTGTGTTAGAAAATAATGAAGAATAATAAGCGTTTGAGCCATTTTTGGGGCTAAAACCAATTTGGGACAGATTTGGTGCAAATGAAATTCGTTGGTTATTGTCGTTGTTATCTTCACCTATTGCATGTTATAATGGATTAATATTGTTGTTAATAAGTTGTTATAACTTATGTAGAGGTTTTGGAACTCGAATTGGAATAAAATGGATTAAGGAACGAGTTATCGGGTTGTAGTTGTTGTGGTAGAATGACCAAAAGCTGTTAGACGTTGTTGTGTCGTTTAGTGGACTGTTTAAAGGTATTAAATGCTGGAAATTTAGTTGTTGTTATGCATGTTTAAGTGTAGTAGTTGCTAATTAAAGTCCTAAGGGAATAAGGGTGTGGAAAGACGTTAAAAGGCCTCACATTTTACCCTCGTTATGGTTGGATTGCGGACTGTTTTTATGGGCTGATTTGTGGATTGTTTTGTATAACTGTGGGGCAGAATTTTACACGTCCAGTTAGGCGTGTAATCCCCTTTGGATAACTGTTGGTTGTGCCTTAAATGTGGCTTGTTGGTTGATGAATACGGGCCTTGGAAAGGTGGAAAAATGCGTAGAAACAAAGGAAGTCTTTGATTTTCCATAGAATTAGAGGGATTATTTGGTATAAGTCCTACACTTGATAGCTTGTAGTTGATAGAAGTGATATTGTCATTTTAGGTTGAAGTACTACGTGTAGAACATTCTACTTGGCTTGTGGAATAGCCAATAAGGTTGAAGTACATTGGAGCGTATTGCTACTTGTCGTTTGGGTTAGTCGCCAACGAGGTATGTGAACTTCTTCCTTCCTTTGACATGATTATTTGGTAAGTCTATGTGACTAAATTTTAGTGAGTCTATGTGACTTGATTTGGTAAGTCTATGCGACTTAATTCATTTGAAGTAAGTAAGTCCATTTTGGAAATATATGAGTCTTGATTATGAAAGTATGAGTGGCTTAGTCAAAATTGTATAAGTTACGTGAAGTACTTTAAAGTTAAGAGATTTGATTTAAGGTTAAGAGACTTGATTTCTTTACAAGTTATGAGACTTTATTTTTCAAGAAATGGGACTTGATTTCTAAAGTTAAGAGATTTGATTTAAAGTTATGAGACTTGATTTCTTTACAAGTTATGAGACTTTATTTTTCAAGATATGAGACTTGATTTCTAAAGTTAAGAGATTTGATTTAAAGTTATGAGACTTGATTTCTTTACAAGTTATGAGACTTTATTTTTCAAGATATGGGACTTGATTTCTAAAGTTAAGAGATTTGATTTAAAGTTATGAGACTTGATTTCTTTACAAGTTATGAGACTTTATTTTTCAAGATATGGGACTTGATTTCTAAAGTTAAGAGATTTGATTTAAAGTTATGAGACTTGATTTCTTTACAAGTTATGAGACTTTATTTTTCAAGATATGGGACTTGAATTCTAAAGTTAAGAGATTTGATTTAAAGTTATGAGACTTTATTTTTCAAGATATGGGTTACTTGATTTACTTCTAAAGTTAAGAGGCTTGATTTCGAAAGAGTATGTGACTTGAGTTTTAAAAGTATACGTTTATTGATTTAAAGAGAAGGAGTTTTATGATTCTTTTTAAGTATGTATGTACGTAGTACTTTTGGGTTTAGTTTCCCCAATGTGATAAGAAATAAAAGTGCCTTAAGTTCTCTAAAATGAAAGGTTGTTATAATAGCTTTATAGGAAGTTGTTATAACGACTTAAGAAGAAGTGAAAGGGTGGTTAAAATGTTATGTAAGGAAAATCACACCGAGCCTACAAATAGGACGGATTATGTTATGAGATACACCGAGGCTACTGTTACACCCCGTAACTCCAGGACATGTTTAAGAGAATGTACGTAAGGAACTCAAGACTTGAAATTGGTACGAAAGGAAGAATTGTTTTTCCGACGGAAAAATCTTCCGAACATCGGAAAGGAAAAATGTTCGTTGAGGAGAATTGGATTCTCAAAATGCATTATTTGTAGAGTATGGAACTTATTATCCTTATGGAAATTTATTTTTATGGATTTGGTCACGTGGGGCCCACACGAGGAATTTTACGTTTTGTGGGGCCCACGAGGTTCTGAGAATTTTATGGGCCGAATGGGAGGCGACACGTGGCACCCTCCCACATGGCTGGTCGAATTAATGCAAGGGTATTATGGTCATTGACCGTGGTAGAAGACAGTCTTGCTAATTAAAGAGCTTGACATTGTTGACTAAGTCGAGGGCGGCAGCTTGATCTCTTCCCTCCAAACTTAACAAATGTTATAATCTAGACCCTCCAATGTTTTATATAAGCACACTAGTAGCAAGACTTGTCTTCCAACACTTAGAAAAAATTGAGAGAACTTGTGTGTGCCATTGTGAGCTCTCGGGTTTGCTATGAAAGAAAGAGGAAAATTTTTCGTTTGTGGTTCATTAGCCACAAGACTTTAACCCAAGGTTCATGAGTGTATTGTAAGTGTATCTCAATAGAAAAATCCCGGAAAAATATGGTTCTCGTGTTAGTCGCAAGAAGAAAACCTAGTTGCTTTTCTAGGTTTTGTTTGGAAGATTGAAGGAAATTTGTTGGTGTTGTTCTAAGGGTCTCAAGTAGCGGATTGAAGTGTCTAGAAGAGGCTCTGAGTTGCTAAGGAGTAACTTCGGATTTGAAGTTGGACTAAGAATCGTTGAGGTAATAATCTTGTCTCTTAAGTGTTACACGATTATATATTGTTGTTAGCCTTACATGTTTGCTAGCATGAAGTATACGTGTTGAAGTTTTATAAGTATTATGGATTGATAGTAGCCTTAAATCCGAAATGTCATTTAAGCCATGTGAAGTTGGATTACAATTTGGTCGTTTATTAGAATCGCCGCATGTTACTTACTTGAAGGTTATAGTAGTTATAATCGATTGCGACTTGATATCATGTTATGCTAACAACTTGGATTGAAATGGAAATTGGATAAGAATTGGAAAAGGACTTTGTGTTGTTGTATATGTTTAGCCAAGAATGGCTTTAAATATTGAACTAGTTTCGTATTAATTTGTGGGGCGGAATTTTACACGTCATGTTAAGGCGTGTAATCCCCTTTGGTTAGCTGAATTTTTGGGCCTTAAATGTGGCGTGTTTGGTTATTGTATTCGCCCTTGAAAAAGGTGGCAAAGTATGAAGAAACAAAGGAAGTGTTGTCCGATTTTCCGTAGAATTTAGTGACTTTGCACTTAGCATATTCTACGTTTGAAGCTAGACGTTAATGGACGTATTATGGCCATTATAGGTTGAAGTACTAGGTATAGCGTATTCTACTTGAAGGATGGAATAGCTATCAAGATTGAAGTACTTCGGAGCATTTTGCTAATTGTCGATAATCGTCGCGAGGTATGTGAACCTCTTCCTTCTTTAGACATGATTCTATGTATGGAATATACATGTGGTATTATTTCATGATTCCTTCTACTCTTAGAAGTTAAGAAGTATGTGTGTTGATTTAATCTACGTAAGGGTTATGTCTAAGTTATCCTAAGTTCTTACCAAGTCTTATGGGGGATGTTGGTAAGAGTCGTTATGAGGTATTTGGAGCCAAGTGGACTTGACTAATTTACGACACGAATGAGAATAAGTATCGAACAAGCCATTGCAGCGTTAATAAAGGAAAATGTAATGACCATAAATTATATTAAAACAAGTAGAATTCTCCATCTGCATAGAAGCTAAGATAAGACAAAATTGTATTACATTTTCTAGATCATGCATTTAATGAGATCATTATAAATAAGTATAACCTATTCACACATATAAGGCATATGTTGCTTAATTTAAAGAGTTTACGTTATGAAGTGTTAAGACTATGAACTACGAAACTTGATTCTAAAAGATAAGGGACTTGAAGTATTTCGAAAGTATAAGTCTCTTGGTTATAAAAAGAATGTATTTTCCTAAGTATAAAGTTAGTATAACGACTTTATGGGAAGTGGGTTATAATAGCTTTATGGAAAGTTAAAAGAGTGGTTTACTCTAAGTAATGATAAATGTTTCGAAATAAAGAAAGGCAAATGGATTTAAAAGCATCAATTGCTTAAGTGTCAAGGAAAGAAGTCACTTGATTTAGAAGCCGAAAAAATGTATTTCTAAAAGTGTAGTGACTTAGGTAAAATGTAAACAAGCCTTGATACTACGGGTGTTAGTATCTTGGGGTTTTATATGAAAAGGTGTCTTTTGAAAAGAATGTAAGCACGTAGTACTTTGGGTTAAATTCCCGGATTTTTATGTGTGAAACGAAAGTGCCATGAGTTTATAAAAATGGAAGTCTAAAGGTTTAATGAACTTTCCTATGTTTTCTTGTGATAGCTTGGAGTGCAAGTATTATATGTTTACGTTGTCGTGACTCTCAGTTGGAGGGTCGGCTATCTTGTTGTAAGTTTACTTGGACGTCAAGCGGTGATGTAGGATTCCGGGTATGCTTCCATTATGATTGATCCTTGGACATGCTTATATGATGTGGGATTCCGGGGCATGTGACCAGGAGGCGGGTTAGATTCCCGGATTTGTTTTATTACCCATTGCCATGCTTATACGATGAGGAATTCCGGGGCATGCGACCATGCTATGTATGACTATTACTCCATGGGCTAGCTCACGTGAAGACATGTACCTCGATGAGGATTAGGGGCATGTTATATTATTACTCCATGGGCTAGCTCCCATGAAGACTGCGCCTACGATGAGGATCTGCCGAGCACGTTATGGCCATGCTTATACGATGAGGATTAGGGCATGCGGCCACGTTATATATATATATATATATATATATATATTGTATGTGTGCACGCGGTGAGGTGGGATGCCACGGACGCGTCACATGGTTATATATGTTACACCTACGGTGTCGGCATGATGTGGGATTCCACGGGAAGATATATATGTATTGTGTATGTGTACGCCGACAGTGAGGTGGGATGCCACGGGCGCGTCACATGGTTATATGTTACACCTACGGCTGTCGGCAGTGATGTGGGATTCCACGGGCAGGAGATATATATATGTATTGTGTATGTGTACGCCGACAGTGAGGTGGGAGGCCACGGGCGCGTCATATAGTTATATTTTTACACTTATGGTTGTCGGCAGTGATAGGGGATTCCACGGGCACGCTTTGATATTTGTGTGACTTGATCGCGTCCCAGATTGGGCCGGGTAGTATATGCGTCCCTCCATAAAGGGTCGGATTATGTTATGAAAGATAAGTAAGTTATATGGTAATGAACTTAATGACTTCTCCTAAGTATGTACGTAAGATATGGCTAAAACTCTTAATGGAATGGAAAAGATAATGATGTGCAATTAAGTTCATGAGTGGTAATGACACGATCAGTATGTACTTTTATACTTGCCCTGTCATTCTTTTATCTGATTATGATCATTTCTTGTACTTTATTTACATTCCATATTAAATTTTGTTATGACCCGCCGAAGCGGCGTTAAATGTCGCGAGTTTAGGTACACGATTGTGGATCGCGAACTTTGGATCTGGTTGACATTTTGAGATGGCTCGATGTTCGGAGCTGTCATGGCTATGTATATTCGTGAGTGCACGGGGCCTTGTCGTCGTAGTATTGGTTCAATTCTTAAGTGCAGTATTCATCGTAAATTTGGGTGCCTAGAGTTGTTTTTACATTGTTAAACAGTGAAGACCCTTTCGGGTAATTTTTATGTTATGGCAGCCTTATCGGCTTGGCCTTGGTTTAAAGAAAAAAAAGAGTGTTATTTTATCTTCCACAGTTTATTATGTTGTATGATTAGAAGGGTGCCCAGGTAGGGCACCAGTCGCGGCCCGGGGTCGGGTCGTGACAAAAGTGATATCGAGCGATTAGTCCTCGGAAAGTGTCTGAGGCCGTGTCTAGTAGTCTTGATTATCGGTGTGTTGTGCACCACGTCTATAATCGGGAGGTGCGGGACATTTAGGATTGGTTTCCATTCTTCTCACTCTGAGATCGCATGCGATAGAGTTGTGTTGTTAGGTCGTCTCTCACTAACGAGTTATGTTTATTGCATTCTGAGAAAGGTAGCGGTGACCGGGAAGGACTATGTGGATTGCGTATCGGGTTGGTAATGATTATAGTATAGTTGGTATTATGACATACGTCTATACGAGTTATGTATGAAATTCGACGCGCGTGTTGCCTAGAATGATTTTAGATTACCGGAGTTGGTAAAGACTAACTAGATCTGGGAAGGTATGGAGCGATTAATGAATTCGCCAAGGTCTTATGTTTTATTTTGAGATAATTGGGGAAGGATGAGTTGTCTGATAGGGTAGTGAACCCTTAAGAAGTCATGTTAAGGAACTTAATGGAATACCATGTTAATATATTAAGCTACGTGGTAGGCTTAAGAGAATTGTACGGATGAGGTCCGTATAGAGTAAGTAATGGTTGTTGTGATCAAGACGACACGATTATGGTATTATGAGAAGTTTTGTACCGTTCTTGGGGGTGGTAAGGTAGGCTTGGAGCATGGAAATTGCGAGCCTAAGAATATTGATGACTTGAGACCTTAGATGTACAAGGTCTTCTCGGGTAGAAAGATTTATTATAGACCAAGAAAAAGAGTTAAGTGCGATGGCGGGTCGGGGTGAGGACATGTTACGGGTCGCCCCATAGCCTGGAATAGAGTGGGATCAGTTGATAGTAGTTGTCGCTACGTGACAGGGTCACGAGGGTGCAAGGCCCAAGTCTAGTTAATTGTTTCTGGGTTCGTGGACACGTTCCACGAACAGGTTGTGAGCCGAAATGGCCTTATGTTGTTTAAAGAGTGTTTGGGGGTAGGCGGCGGGAATATGAGGTTTTCCGGTGATGATCTGATCGTCGGACCAGTAGACCTAGTAGAGATGATTATGACGGACTTTGAGGTCATTATGAGTATGGACTAGTTGGCTTCGTGAGTGCCAAGGTTGACATCTTAATATAAGTATTGTTATGTGGCCATGGGTGGCATGTGTTGTATGAAGGGTGCAGTAAAAGGAGACTATGTCGCTATCTAATTAGATTGGACTCCGAAAGAACATTCGAGGACGAATGTTTCTAAGGGGAGAAGAATGTTACACCAGTAACTCCGGGACATGTTTAAGAGAGATATGCGTAAGGAACTCAAGACTTGAAATTGAGTGCGAAAGGAAGAATTGTTTTTCCGACGGAAAAATCTTCCGAACGTCGGAAAGGAAAAATGTTCGTTGAGGAGAATTGGATTCTCAAAATGCATTATTTGTAGAGTATGGAACTTATTATCCTTATGGAAATTTATTTTTATGGATTTGGTCACGTGGGGCCCACCTGAGGAATTTTACGTTTTGTGGGGCCCACGAGGGTTCTAATTTTATGGACGAATGGGAGGCGACACGTGACACCCCTCCCACATGGCTTAGTCGAATTAATGCAAGGGGTATTATGGTCATTGACCATGGTAGAAGACAGTCTTGCTAATTAAAGAGCTTGACATTGTTGACTAAGTCGAGGGCGGCTTGATCTCTTCCCTCCAAACTTAACAAGTGTTATAATCTAGACCCTCCAATGTTTTATATAAGCACACTAGTAGCAAGACTTGTCTTCCAACACTTAGAAAAAATTGAGAGAACTTGTGTGTGCCATTGTGAGCTCTCGGGTTTGCTATGAAAGAAAGAGGAAAATTTTTCGTTTGTGGTTCATTAGCCACAAGACTTTAATCCAAGGTTCATGAGTGTATTGTAAGTGTATCTCAATAGAAAAATCCCTGAAAAGATGGTTCTCGTGTTAGTCGAAAGAAGAAAACCTAGTTGCTTTTCTAGGTTTTGTTTGGAAGATTGAAGGAAATTTGTTGGTGTTGTTCTAAGGGTCTCAAGTAGCGCATTGAAGTGTCTAGAAGATGCTCTAAGTTGCTAAGGAGCAACTTCGGATTTGAAGTTGGACTAAGAATCGTTGAGGTAATAATCTTGTCTCTTAAGTGTTACAAGATTATATATTGTTGTTAGCCTTACATGTTTGCTAGCATGAAGTATACGTGTTGAAGCTTTATAAGTATTATGGATTGATAGTAGCCTTAAATCCGAAATGTCATTTAAGCCATGTGAAGTTGGATTACAATTTGGTCGTTTAGTAGAATCGTCGCATGTTACTTACTTGAAGGTTATAGTAGTTATAATCGATTGCGACTTGATATCATGTTATGCTAACAACTTGGATTGAAATGGAAATTGGATAAGAATTGGAAAAGGACTTTGTGTTGTTGTATATGTTTAGCCAAGAATGGCTTTAAATATGGAACTAGTTTCGTATTAATTTGTGGGGCTGAATTTTACACGTCCTGTTAAGGCGTGTAATCCCCTTTGGTTAGCTGAATTGTTGGGCCTTAAATATGGCGTGTTTGGTTATTGTATTCGGACTTGAAAAAGGTGGCTAAGTATGAAGAAACAAAGGAAGTGTTGTCCGATTTTCCGTAGAATTTAGTGACTTTGCACTTAGCATATTCTACGTTTGAAGCTAGACGTTAATGGACGTATTATGGCCATTATAGGTTGAAGTACTAGGTATAGCGTATTCTACTTGAAGGATGGAATAGCTATCAAGGTTGAAGTACTTCGGAGCATTTTGCTAATTGTCGATAATCGTCGCGAGGTATGTGAACCTCTTCCTTCTTTAGACATTATTCTATGTATGGAATATACATGTGGTATTATTTCATGATTCCTTCTACTCTTAGAAGTTAAGAAGTATGTATGTTGATTTACTCTACGTAAGGGTTATGTCTAAGTTATCCTAAGTTCTTACCAAGTCTTATGGGGGATGTTGGTAAGAGTCGTTAGGAGGTATTTGGAGCAGTGGACTTGGCTAATTTTACACGAATGAGAATAAGTATCGAACAAGCCATTGCGGCGTTAATAAAGGAAAATGTAATGACCATATATTATATTAAATCGAGTAGAATTCTCCATCTGCATAGAAGCTAAGATAAGACAAAATTGTATTACATTTTCTAGATCATGGCTGCTTTAATGAGATCATTATAAATAAGTATAACCTATTCACACATATAAGGCATATGTTGCTTAATTTAAAGAGTTTACGTTATGAAGTGTTAAGACTATGAACTACGAAACTTGATTCTAAAAGATAAGGGACTTGAAGTATTTCGAAAGTATAAGTCTCTTGTTATAAAAAGAATGTATTTTCCTAAGTATAAAGTTAGTATAACGACTTTATGGGAAGTGGGTTATAATAGCTTTATGGAAAGTTAAAAGAGTGGTTTACTCTAAGTAATGATAAATGTTTCGAAATAAAGAAAGGCAAATGGATTTAAAAGCATCAATTGCTTAAGTGTTAAGGAAAGAAGTCACTTGATTTAGAAGCCGAAAAAATGTATTTCTAAAAGTGTAGTGACTTAGGTAAAATGTAAACAAGCCTTGATACTATGGGTGTTAGTATCTTGGGGTTTTATATGAAAATAAGTCTTTTGAAAAGAATGTAAGCACGTAGTACTTTGGGTTAAATTCCCGGATTTTTATGTGTGAAACGAAAGTGCCATGAGTTTATAAAAATGGAAGTCTAAAGGTTTAATGAACTTGCCTATGTTTGCTTGTGATAGCTTGGAGTGCAAGTATTATATGTTTACGTTGTCGTTACTCTCAGTTGGAGGGTCGGCTGTCTTGTTGTAAGTTTACTTGGACGTACCGACAGTGATGTGGGATTCCACGGGTATGCTTCCATTATGATTGATCCTTGGACATGCTTATACGATGTGGGATTCCAGGCATGTGACTAGGAGGCGGGTTAGATTCCCGGATTTGTTTTATTACCCATGGCCATGCTTATACGATGAGGGATTCCGGGGCATGCGACCATGCTATGTATGACTATTACTCCATGGGCTAGCTCCCCATGAAGACATGTACCTACGATGAGGGATTTCGGGGGCATGTTATATTATTACTCCATGGGCTTGCTCCCCATGAAGACCTGCACCTACGATGAGGATCAGAGGCACGTTATGACCATGCTTATACGATGAGGATTCCGGCATGCGGCCATGTTATATATATATATATATATGTTGTATATGTATGCAAGCGGTGAGGTGGGATGCCACAGACGCGTCACATGGTTATATGTTACACCTACGGCTGTCGGCAGTGATGTGGGATTCCACGGGCAGGAGATATATATATGTATTGTGTATGTGTACGCCGACAGTGAGGTGGGATGCCACGGGCGCGTCACATGGTTATATGTTACACCTACGGCTATCGGCAGTGATGTGGGATTCCACGGGCAGGAGATACATATATATATTGTGTATGTGTACGCCGACAGTGAGGTGGGATGCCACGGGCGCGTCACATGGTTATATTTTTACACTTATGGTTGTCGGCAGTGATGGGGGATTCCACGGGCACGCTTTGATATTTGTGTGACTTGATCGCGTCCCAGATTGGGCCGGGTAGTATATGCGTCCCTCCATAAAGGGCCGGATTATGTTATGAAAAATAAGTAAGTTATATGGTAATGAACTTAATGACTTCTCCTAAGTATGTACGTAAGATATGGCTAAAACTCTTAATGGAATGGAAAAGATAATGATGTGCAATTAAGTTCATGAGTGGTAATGACACGCGAGGATCCGTATGTACTTTTTATACTTGCCCTGTCATTCTTTTATCTGATTATGATCCATTCTTGTACTTTATTTATGTTCCATATTCATTTTTGTTATGACCCCTTTCGAGGCTGCGTTAAATGTCGCAGTTTAGGTACAGATTGTGGATCCGCGAGCTTAGGATCTGGTTGACATTTTGAGATGGCTCCATTGTTCCGGGCTGTCATGGCTATGTATATTCGTGTGCAGCGGGGCCTTGTCCGTCATAGTATTAGTTCAATTCTTAGGTCTGTATTCATCTAAATTTGGGTGGATCAAGCAGAGTTGTTTTTACATTGTTAAACATTGTAGACCACTTTCGGTAATTTTTATGTTATGACTTTATCGGCAGCCTTGGTTTAAAGGAAAAAAAGTGTTATTTTATCTTCCAGCGATTTATTATGTTGTATGATTAGAAGGGTGCGTGTAGGGCACCGATCATGGCTTAGTGGTCGTGACACCTAAATAAGTCTGATTACGCTAAATCACACCGAGCCTACAAATAGGCGGATTATGTTATGAGATACAAGCCTACAAATAGGTCGGATTCGCCATATTACCCAGAGCCTACACATGGCCGTTACGTCATCTTCGAGCCCACAGCGGGCGGATTATGCTACATGATTCCACAAGATGAAAGCTCGCGAGCGGACGGATTATGCTACATGATTCCACAAGACTCAGCCGGCGGGCGGATTATGCTACATGATTCCACGACACCGAGCCCCAGGCGGGCGGATTATGCCACATGATTCATCAAGATCGTGTCCCGCAATGGGCGGATTACGTTATCACGTATGGATAATCAAAGTAAGCTCCCAAATAAAGTCCTCCATAAAGTAGGATTATGTTATGTAAGATATGTAAGTTATGTGGAAAACTTGATTGAATTCTTAAGTATGTATGTAAGATTATGATGCTAATTCTTATTGAAAGAAGGAAAAGAATGATTAATGTACGATTGATTTCATGAGTTAAAGTGGCACGGTAGGATCTGGTATTTTAATTTTTATACTTGCCCTGTCATTCTTTTATGCAGATTATGATCTTGTTTAATGTACTTTATTTCCGTTCCATACTTAGTACTTGTTATCTGACTTCTTGAAAGTGCGTTCATGTCCGCAGGTCTAGGTACACAGTTGTGGATCTGCGAGCTTAGGATCCTTGTTCAGCATTTTGAGATGGCTTCAAGTTCCGGAGTTTGTCATTATGGCTAGGTACATTCAGGGGTACGGCGGGGCCTTGTCCCGTCATAGTTGTTGTCACCTTCTTAGAGGTCTGTATTCATATGTGGGCTGGACTGGTGTAAGTTGTATTTACATTGTTGTATAGCGTAGACCCTTTCGGGTGATTTATATTTATACGGAAGTCTTTCCGGCTTTGCCTTTGTTTAAAAAAAAAAAGAGTGATACTTATCTTCCGCGGTTTATTTATGTTGTATGGGTAGAAGGGTGCCCAGGTAGGGGCACCAGTCGTGGGCCCGGGATTTGGATCGTGACAGAGTGGTATCAGAGCAGTTAGTCCTCGGCATGTCTACAGACCGTGTATAGTAGAGTCTTGTTTATCGATGTGTTGTGCACCACATCTATAAACAGGAGGCTATAGTACATTTAGGATTGGTTTCCTTCTTCGACTCGAGATCGTGCGATAGAGTCATGTTGTTGTGTAGTCTCTCCCTAACGTGTTATTTTGATTGCAGAGATGAGAAAGGTAACAGTGACCCAAAAAGGATTATATGGACTTCGTATCTAGGTTGGTAAAACTATTGTACAGTTGGTGTTACACCCCGTAGTTCCAGAGTATGTATGTGGGGACGTACGTACAGGAATACTACATTTAAATTGGAAAGGAAGAAAGATGTGCTTTTTCGACGGAAAAGTTCCGGATTTTGTGAAGGAAAAAGGTTCGTTAATGGGAATTGGATTCCCAGATTTGGTATTCAGACTTTTTGGAATATTTGAGAATTATGGAATTTTATTTTCCGGAATTGGTCACGTGGGTTCCACGGGGAAAATTTACGGGATTGTGGGGCCCACTTTATTTTCAGATTTTTGGCATTACGGATATTTTCGGAAGATGAAATATTTTGTACGAGTAGGGGGCGACACGTGTCACCCCGTGGCCCTATGGTAGAAACTATTGACACTTGGGCGCTTTTTGTGGGGACAAGTGGTAAGCCACTTGTCCCATTTTGGTGGTGGACATTTGGTTGGCAAATTACCCACACACATGTCCCCAATCCTCACCTTACACTTGCTTTAATCTTGGCCCTTGATTTCTCTATAAATACCCCCCCCCCCCTTTGTAGTGAAGACTTCATCCACACTTGAGATAATTTCCAAGGCAAAATACCCCCTCGCTCTTGAGTGTAGCTCTCGGCCATGGGCTGATTTTAGGAGCTAATGTTGTCCAAAAATTCTTAAACTTTTAAGTGTTCTTCCTTAGGGTGTTCAGAAGATTGTGTACCAAGAGTTGGAAAAGATTTCACAACCCTAGCCTAGAAATGTTGCCTTGGCCGGAAGTTGCCAAATTGTAGCCTAAGTGTTCTTCACTTTTTGGAGTTGGATCTTGAAGAGAAGTTGTTTAGAAACTTCTAAGGGTTGCTTGGAGCGGGTTGGAGCGTTAGGAATTGGAGCTAAGCGTTGCTCAGGATCGACTTATTAATGTTACACCCCGTAATTACAGGACATGT
Source organism: Przewalskia tangutica (assembly GCA_029844215.1). Classification (NCBI taxonomy): domain Eukaryota; kingdom Viridiplantae; phylum Streptophyta; class Magnoliopsida; order Solanales; family Solanaceae; genus Przewalskia; species Przewalskia tangutica. The sequence goes on along the minus strand of CM056737.1, from coordinate 41,829,431 downwards.
TTTAAGAACGTAAGTAAGAACTCACAAGTGTTAAGATTTGAGACTTGTACAAATTTATCGGAAATTATGGAATTGACGGAAAATGTATTATTGTGACGAATGGGAGGGCGACACGTGTCACCCCCCCCCCCTTGATAATGCCTTGGTCGAATGTGCGAGGCGAAGTCGTTGGACCTTTGTTGCAAGACAAGTCTTGCAACTTGTGAGCATGAGAATGTTGACTAAGTCAAAGGTCAATTAGTCTTGATATTTTGTAAGACTTCATCTAAACCACCCATTTGGTTACATCTTAACCCTCCATGTCCCTTTATATTACTACTAGTAGCACTACTAGTGCCAACACTTAGAAAATTTCTTGAAAAATTGGATGAACATAGAGCTTTGCTCTCGGGTTCAAGAGAAACAAGAAAGAAAAATTTTCGTTTCTTGTCCATTCAACTCCACACTTTAAACCAAGGTTCTTGAGGGTAGTGTAAGCATATCTCAATAGAAAAATCTTGGAAAAAGAGAGTTTACGGGTTAGTCGCAAAACGAAAACCTAGTTGTCTTTCTAGGTTTTGTTTGGAGATTTGAGGGTTATTTGTTGGTGTTGTTCTAAGGGTCTCAACAAGCGGATTGAAGTGTCTTGGAGAGGCTCTAAACTACTAAGGAGCGACTTCGGATTGGAGTTGGATTAAGGTTCATTGAGGTATAATCTTGTCTTTTAAAGGTGTTACAAGATTATATGTTTATATTGTTGTTGTTAGCTCTACATGTTGTTAGCATGAAGTTGATATGTTGAAGTTTATAAGTATTATGGATTGCTTGTAGCTTAAATCCGAAATGTTATACAAGCCACTTGAAAATTGGATTACTAATTAGTCGTTCATTAGAAATTGTCGCATGTTACTTACTTGAAGATTATGGTTGTTATAATCTAATGCGACTTGATATCATGTATGCTACCAATTTGGATTGAAATGGAAATTGGATAAGAATTGGTATTGTTGAACTCAATATGGCCGAATTTGGACTTGTAGTTTGTATTAGTTTGTTAACGTTTGTGGGGCGGAATTTTACACGTCTAGTAGGCGTGTAATCCCCTATTGATTAATTGCTTTGATTGTGCCTTAAATGTGGCGTGTTTGGTTATTGTATTCGGCCTTGAAAAAGGTGGAAAAGTTAGTAAAAACAAAGAAGGTGCTGTCCGATTTTCCGTAGAAATTGGAGACTTAACACTTATAATATTCTACGTTTGAAGTAAGGCGTTAATAGACGTATTGTGAATATTATAGGTTGACATACTACGGGCGGGACTTTGTACTTGGCAAGTGGTTTGACCCGGCGAGGTATGTAGAACTTTTCCTATCTTTGAGCATGACTAGTTTCACGTATATAGTACGGTAGACATCTGAGACTTTGACATTCTTTACTGCATTATGAAATGCCAAGACGGGTGAGTTAGGAGATTAACTCACTTCTTTGAAAATACTAAGGATGTCTTAAAGTTTTATTAAGGTTAAGGGACTTGAAGAGTTTTAAAGTATGTGATACTTGTTTCGTTTTAAACGTATAAGTCCCTTGGATAGGAAATGGTACTTGGCTAAGGTATAAAGTGAATATAACGACTTTATGGGGAGTTGGTTATATTGGCTTTATGGAAAGGTAAATGGCTTGATTTAATGGAAGGCAATTCGATTTTAAGGTATCAATTGCCTAAGGTTTTATAAGAAAATGAGTCAGTTGATTTAGAAACCTAACTTTATTTCTAAGGGTGTTGTTACTTACCTTGAAATGTAATTTGGACTTGATACTAGGATTAATAGTATCTTGGAAGTTTTCTACTAAAAAGAGTCATTGTTTTAAAGAGTAGAAGTACGTAGTACTTGGGTTAAATTCTGATGTTTATAAAAGACATGTTAGTGCCTTAGGTAAACTAAAATGAGAGTGTTTATAAACAAGAATAGTAAGTTAGGGATTTCTTAACTTGCTTACATATTGTATGATAAGCAGTAGTGCTTATGTTATGTGTGATAAGCGGTTGGGCTAGTGATATATTATTCGTTCATGGTCATTCCTCGATTGTGGCATTGCATATTTTCGTGGATTTGCTACCCACGATGCGAGAAATACCTCATGCGAGTCCGTAAGGGCTTATGCGGGTGAAATAGTCCCATGCGGGCGGGTCCAGCCTATGCGAGGAATACCTCATGCGAGTCCATAAAGCCTTATGCGGGTGAAATAGTCCCATGCGAGGAATACCTCACGCGTCCACCGACCTACGGTGAAATAGTCGCGAGTAGGATTCCAATCCTATTTTTCGTTGTAAGTATATACCTATTTTTACTCATTGTTAGTAAGGCACGCAGTCGTAATTTGATTATCATACGTGTCTCAGCTTGATTTAGACTTGTGATGTAATTACGATTTTTCGATTTACATACTTGGTATATATTGTGTCGCGACCCCGCTCTCGGCCGCGTTATCACGCCAGAAAGGGTAGGCAGGTGGTGGATCCTCATCATTAGGATCACTTATCAGGCGTCAGAAGCTCCATTTATCCGGAGGCTTGTCTCTTTTGGTACAGTCCTTTCCCCTGGTGTTGTAGATTTATGTACATTCAGGGGTATGGCGGAACCCGCCATACGCAGTTGTTATTCTAAGTGCAGTATTCATATGTGGTCAAAGTAAGAATCGATGTTGTCTGAGTTGTACTTTTGATTTTGTTATATATATATTGGAAGGCGGCCTTATCGGCTAGCCTGGGATGTTTTTGTTATACCCCGTATTTCCAGAGTATGTACGCAGGGACGTACGTAGGAAATTTCGAACTTCAAGTAGGCTTGGCCGATTTAATTTTGTGCACAACACCCGATTAGAGTCGTTTTTCGTGAAACGCTTTCCGACTTTCGTGGGAATTTCCGCTATGCCATTTTTATTTTTGCGGATTTTTCCGAGAGACGAAACATTTTGGACCAACAAGAGGCGACACTTGTCACCCTCTCATTGGGACACCTTAGTGATAATGTAGTGGCCGAAAGTTGGCCATTGTGGTCAAGGGTTGGTAGGATATTTTTGTGTTAGTTGGCTAGTGTGCACTTGGCAAGATCTCGCCCACTGCATAGCACTTGGCAAGATCTTGGCCATTGGTTGGCCTTCACTTGACCTATAAATACCCCCTTAGTGAAGACTTCTTCATCCAAATATTTGCCTAAGTCTTGAAAGCTCTCCTTCTCCCTCCTTGTGTTGAGTTCGTCTAAGCCTCCCACCCTTGGCGAGAGCCCTCCCTCTCCTGAGGTGCTAGCCGTGGTACCCCTAGCCTTGTTGCTTTAGATAATACCCCTCAGGTGTAGAAATACTCTCAAAAGTATTGTTATAATGCCCAAATTACCTTAGCCGTATACCTTGTAGTATTCTAAGGTTATACCTTTCTGAAAGCCGTAAATACTATTATACTTCGTCGATCACAAAACCGAAACCCTAGGAAAATCTCCATAGTCCGTTGGAGTATTGTGTGAAGTTGGTTAGAACTTCTAAGGGTGGTTTAGAGCGGGTTGAGCGCTCGGAGTTCGAGCTAAACCTTGCTATGATCGACATTAAACTCGGATAATTATGGGCTTATCGAGGTAATTATCTTGTCCTCTATTGTAATTGAAAATTACATAATGTTAGAATATATAGTTGAAGTATACTATATATAGTACCGAACTTAATGTTGTGGCAATGTCTCGACTTAAGCTCAAGAATCGAATCAATCGTAATTACTTAGGGTGTATTACGAGACTTGTGTAGTTGTGGGTAGGGAAGAGTGCCCAATTTTCCGTAGGATCTTGCGTCTAGATTTATTCTACCGAGTAGTCTAGACTTTGATAGACTTGTGTAACTGTATAGGTTGAATGTTCTGCGAGTAGCACGTGCTACTTGAGAAGGTGGACAGGCTAGCGGGTTATAGCCATGGAGCGATTTGCTAATAGTCGATAATCGTCGCGGTATGTGAACCTCTTCCTATCTCTTCTAGCATGATGTGTGTATAACTATGTAGTACGGTGACGTGCGTATGTTATTTGAACGTAGTTATGCGGCAATGTCTTTTGACTTAAGCCCGAATAATAATAATCTTGAAGTAGTTCAAGAGAATTAAGAACTGTTTTTAAAAGAAGAGTGTACTTGGTTTTAAAAGCTTAAGAGTTATACTAGTTTTATGGGAAGTTAGGTATAACGGCTTAAGAAAGATAAAACGAATGATTTTTTAATTATTATAGAAGTTAAGAGACTTGATCTTGTAAGATAAGAGACTTAACTTAAATAAATTATATGAATTTTGTGTGAAACCTCATTCGTGAGTAATGAGTACTTGATTTTTAAAAGGGATAATATTTCTTGATTTGGAAATCGAAATGTGTATCGACAAACCATCGCGGCGTTAATAAAGGAAAATGTATTGAATAATTAAGTATTATTAAAACCAGAGAAACTTCCATCTGCATAGAAACTAAGATGAGACAAAATGATATTTCTAGATCATGGTCTTGTAATAAGATTGTTATAAACAAGAATATCCTACTCACATATAAGGCTTATGTTTTCTCCGATTGTTTAAAAGAGAATTATATTCTTAAATGAATAAGACCTTGAACTACGAAACCTTTCTAAAATAAGAAACGTGAACATTTGAAATTAGGCAAACTTGGACGTTTGGAAAATAATGTTGTTACTTGATTTTACAAAGGTAAGTGTTTTAGTTTACTTAAAAAAATGATCACTCTATTTTATACTACTGTATTGTGTGACTTATGTGAAAAAACAGATCTTTTAAAGATTTAATGTGTGAAGTACTTTGGGGTTAGATACGAACTTGTTAGCATAAAGTACCTTGTGTGAATAACTTGATTGCGTTGGTTTGTGATAGCCTTGTAATACTTTCTTGTTGATTTGATAAGTAAACATGTTAGGATGCTACGTGTGTTAGTATCCGTGATGTTGTGTAAGTCATTCTTGTTGTGCTTACGTTGTTAAACGTTAAGCGTTGTACTATTATTGTATCACATACCCTTTGACTTATTATACAGGGCTTGCCACCCTTGACGCGGTCTCTACGGCTATGCGGTCCTTGTGACTACGCGAGTCGCAGTAGCTCGATTGATCATTCGGGTGTTTAGCCCGACGCGGGATTCCTATGCGATGCTGAGACTATGCGGTCTTTTGAGACTATGCGGGTTGCGGGAGCCTGGCGGATACGGGGTTAAGGCGCCTCGATGCGGGGTATACCTCGGTGATGCAGGACCATGATTCGAGGAATACCTCATGCGGGTCCGTGTGTGACCTATGCGGGCTGCGAGAGTTCGAGAATAGACGCCGCGGTGATCTTTGCGGGCGGTGGCCGCCGATCACGTGGTGCGGTCTAGAAAGACCTCGTGATACGCTTTATGGCATTTGTGGTACCGGGGTCTTAGTAGTCGGTTATGCCTTCGCACTTACCGTCACGGTTTTATTGTGATGACTTTGAGGCGTGAGTCCACGACTTGACATATTCGCTTATTGTGATCGTAGTTTGGTTATCATACATGTCTCCGCTTATAGACTACTATGATTTCATTTACGATGATTTATTTTGATTTCACATACTAAATTTTTGTTGTCTTGACCTCGCCCGAGTGCGTTCATCTGCAGTAAAGGTACACGATCGTTGATCCTCGCTCTTAGGGTCCGATTCGGCGTTTGGGAAAGCTCGTTTCTCCGAGGCTTATCTTCGCATAGTCCCCGTTGTTGTAGGTGCTACATTCGTGGTATGGCGAGGCCCCATCCGTCATTGTTGTCGATCATTTCTTAGAAGTCCATGTAATCGTTGTGGCGTGGTTTGTAAAAAGGATTAAACTGCTCATTTGTAAGAGTTGTTATTTATATATATGCCTCGTGCAAGTTTTCCTCGACATCGTTTTGTACTTCATTTGTTTCATGTATGTGTTTTATGTTCGATTACTCGATGTTGTATCACTAGGTGCCCGGTAAGGCACGATCCACGCCCAGTTCGGTCGTGACAAAGTGGTATCGATAAGTTAATCCTCGGAAAGTGTCTACGACCGTATCCGATGAAGTCTTGATTATCGGTGTGTTGTGCACGCCAATAATCGTGAGGCTATAGGATATTTAGGATTGGTTTCTATTCTTCTCACTCCGAGATCGTGCCTTAGAGTTGTGTTGTAAATTGGACCTCTAAACGTATTTCTTTCCCTTACCGCTATGCCTCCGCGTAGGCAACCCGGTGTGGCGCCGAACTCGGGCGATCAGTGCCTTACCGGGCACCCTAGTGATACAACATCGAGAAAACCGGAAATAAAAACTTTACACATGAAATGAGAGATATAGTAAATAAACGAGCCAACCAAGCGGTTGCCTTGGTATATACATAAAACCGAGCAGTTTAATCCTTTTCAACCCCTACAACAGTGATTACAGACCTTAAGATATACATGACTATGACGGGACAGGGCCCCGCCATACCACAATGTACAAGAACCTACAACTCAGAACACCTACAAAAGATAAGCCTCGGAGAAACGGAGCTTGAATCTGAATCGTGATCCTATGGCGAGGATCCACGACCGATGTACCTCTACTGCGGCGTGACGCAAATGGCCCGAAGTCAAGACAACAGTACTAAGTATGTGATCAGAAATGTAAATGAAATCATAATAGTCTATATAAAGCAGAGACATGTATGATGACAAACTACAATATATAACATATAACCTGTTACGTCAAAGCGAGGACTCACGCCTTCAAATTATCACTCGTGCGTGGAATTTCTTCCTCACCGCCGCGATTTATGATATAACCATACCAAGGATTATACATGAACACCATGTCCCACTGTGTTATAAAAACCGTGACAGACAAGTATAACTACCAGATCCGACCGTACTCAATAATACAATGCAACCAAAACACGGCCGTCACGGCAAGTGCGAGCCGACTCATCGGATACCAAGGCGGTCACGCACTGACCGGGCAAGTACTGGTGACCACCGTGACCAAGGTCGTATCACGAAACTTCGTCACTATCTTGAGCGGGGCAAGTGCGGTCGACTACCGATACCAAGGCCGAATCACCACGAGGCGGGGCAAGTACGAGCCGACCACGGATACCGAGCCGAACAGAAGAAACCTCATGGAGAGCTAGTCCACGGAATAACACTATCAGCGGAGCATACGTGGAATTCTCCATCACCGCCGACGTGTCAAGTAAGTTCTCAACAAGTCGACCAACTCTATCGAGACGCGGTATCTGAAATACCACACTTGCACAACAAAGGCTATCATCACAAGCATAGGCAAGTTTCACAACAACAAGCATCGGCAAGTTTCACAACAACAAGCATAGGCAAGTTTCACACAACTCAAAGTACTTTCATTTTATGCCAAAGTCGGGTTTTAACTCCAAAGTACTACATCGTTAAGTTCTTTTAAAAGAGATCCATTACTTTTATAAAGTCACCCGATACCGTAGTATTAGAATGACCAACCCACATTCCTTTTCAAAATCAAGTAACAACATTCTTTTCCTAAGTTCCGTTTGCCTAGTTTCAATTACTCAAGCTTCTCATTTTCAAAAGGTTTCATAGTTCATAAACTTAATCACTTGATTCCTTTAGAATAATTGAGTAAATTATGTAAATGCGTGAGAGTAGGTTATTCTTGTTTACAACATTCTTATTACAAACCATGATCTAGAAAATGTAATATCATTTTGTCTCATCTTAGTTTCTATGCGGATGGAGGTTTCTACCGGTTTTAATACAATTCATCATTAATCAATACATTTTCCTTTATTAACGCCGCGGTGGTCTGTCGATACACATTCGATTTCAAATCAAGAAACATTATCCCTTTAAATAAAATCAAGTACTCATTACTCACGAATGAGGTTTCACACAAACATTCACATTAAAACAAATAAGTTAAGTCTCTTATCTTATAAGATCAAGTCTCTTAACTTCTAACATCAAGAAACCATTCTTAAGCCGTTATACCTAACTTCCCATAAAGCTAGTATAACTCTTAAGTTTTCAAAGCACAATACTACACTTCTTTCAAAACGATTCATAAATCTTTTGAAATACTTCAAGTTTTATTATAACGCCCAAGCGCTTATAAATCAAATCAATTATCTTTTAAAACCACAACCCATTTTCTTACCTACATAAAGTCATATAACTAACTTCCCATAAAGCCGTTATAACACTTTATGTTTCAAACCAATCAAATACATTAAACACGTATGCGTCTACCGTGCTACATAGTTACACATATCATGCTAGAAGAGATAGGAAGAGGTTCACATACCTCGCGACGAGTATCGACTAATAGCAAAACGCTCCAAACAAGAGCTACTCCTTAAGCCAAGTAAATCGCGCCACACGTAGTACTTCAACCTATAAGGCCACAAGGCGCCTATTATCATCTAGACCACAACGTAGAATATTCTCTGAGAAAATTGGCATCTCCCCACAACGTAAATCTCCTTCTCTATCGAGGCCGGCCACAAGCCAACCAGAGGGGGTTTTACGCCTAACCTGACGTGTACAATTCTACTACACAAGAATACTACACAAGTCCATCAGAATACGTCGCTTGATTCTTAATTCTTCAGGCTTAAGTCAAAAGACATTGCCACAGTACTAAGTATAGTTCTATATATAGTATACTTCAACTATATATTCTTGCAACATGTAATATCCAATTACAATAGAAGGACAGTAGTGTTTACCTCGATAAGCCCAAAATAATCAGAGTATAATGTCGCGCTGAGCAAGGTTTAGCTCTACTCCGAGTGCTCCAAACCGCTCCAAACAACCCTTAGAAGTTCTATCCAACTTCTACTCCAAAACTTCAACCAACAGTGAAGGTTTCCTTAGGGTTTCGGTTTGAGACTAAAAGGACAAAAGGTAGTATTTTCGGACTCTACGTAAAGAGGTATCTTTGGAATACTACAAGGTACAAGGCTAAGGTATTTTGGGCATTATAACAATACTTGGAGGAGTATTTCAATACCACAAAGGGGGGGTACCACACGAGAACAACACCCTAAGGGAGGGGGTGTTCTCGCTTTAGGCTCACAAAGGAAGGTTTGGCCAAAAGGCCTTCAAGGTGGAGAGGGCTCTTGGACGAGAGTCAACAAGAGGGAGGAGGGTTCTCAAGACTTAGGCAAGTGAAGAGTGGATGAAGAAGTCTTCAGAGAGGGGGTATTTATAGCAAAACCAAAGGCCAACCAACGGCCAAGATCAAGCCATGTGCAAGGCAAGTGTAAGGCCAATCAAGCCAAGTGCACCCACAAACACTCCACAAAACACTCCACAAAACAAGCCAAAGCAAGGCACAAAAGAGGAGCCAATCGGCGAGGCCAAGCCTCCTTTGCCGTCAATGAGGTGACAAGTGTCACCCTCCGCTGGTCCAAAATGTTCGTCGCTCGGAAAAATCCGCAAAATACTAAATGACATAGCCGAATTTTCCCAACGTGAAGCCGGAAACGTTTCGTCGAAAAACGACTCCTTTCGGCACTTGTGTACAAATTTCAAACTATGCCTACATAAGGCTCAATTGTACACGTGCGCCTCACGCATACTCTGGAAACACGGTATAACATTCTTCCTCTTAGAAACATTCGTCGAATGTTCCTTCTAGGTCTCAAACAAACAAGCGCCGAGATAGTCTTCAACGCTATCGTGCGAAAACAATCATGCCACACCCGCCACAAAACACACGCTCACTTCTCCTCTCGTAGTACTAATCACGAACACTCGAACTCGTTCTAGTATCCGCACCACACTTCATCAACGCTTCATACCAACCCTTGGAGTCACTACCTCCAAACTTGGTCATCTCACTAACCTTGATTTCCCCTAAGGCCATTCCCGGCCTTCACGAACTGATTCTGATCGAACGCATCCACGAACTCATACGATGGTCATCTAAACTTGGGCCTAGCACCCTCGTGACCCTACCACCTGGCGGGACCACCCAGAACTGACCCCACCCCAAACCGGGTTACGGGTTGACCCGCAATTGGTCCTCAACCCGACCCCCAACCGCGCCAACTCTTGTTCCCCGATCCGGAACAATCTTACTATTTCACATCATGAAAGCTACCACTTCCATCTCACACTACCCAGGGACTTACCCTTTTCACTAACCAGGTTTCTAAATCACATTTTAGCACAAAGCTATCCAAACATAACATTAAACACATCAACAACATAAACAAAACTCTAGAGGGTTAAGGATATACCTGAAACTAGGCGGTTCAAGGACCGCTAAAACTGGGAACTCCCACCGCGACCCCTACCGGGGCCTCCCGGTGTACAAACATCCTGCCTGGCTACGGAAGGTGAAGAACCCGCAACTGCTCTAGTAGTCCATGCTATCCTACCGCTGCTACCCCCAGTCGGACGATCTCTTGCCGATGGCCTGTTGGCGCAAAAATAACAATCTCCGAGTTAGTACGACACTCTCCCTTATGAAGCTTTCCAATCGGCCATGAGACAAGTGGCAACCTCATCCGCGAGCACTCCGCTCTGAAAATCTGAAACACAGGAGCCAGGCACGCTCCCGAATATCCCAAGGTCCGAAAGCCGGAGGACCACTCTGTCTTGTGGAGGTACATAACTAGTCTGCTGGCGAGCGGTCCGCCTCGAAAGTCACCAAAGGACCCTGCTCGGCCTCTTCCGCGACTTTGGTCATTCCGCCGATTATCCGCTCCTCACATCCAAGTGTATACGCCGCGTGCGAGTCCATGTCCGTGAAGAGCTACACCGAACAACTCTGCCAAGGCAATCATCGAGCCTGTAACATATCGGTGCACTCGATCCTCCATACTAGCTACTAACGCGAGGACGTGCGGGCCAATGAGTCGAACTCCACATTGTACTCCCGAACCGTGCGCTGCTCGCCAGAACACCAAAAATCATTTACCCGAGCCTCTCATCCGGGAGGCAAGAAATGTGCAAGAAAGGCCTCGAGAACTCGTTCCATACCGCTGGAAGTGCGTGCTCTCCCCTGACGGCTCGAGAATCAAACGATCATGCGGTATCACGCATTGATGTGAACCTAGGCCACCGACTCGATCTCCGATGCCTTGATCACTCTACGATCAGAATCGTCGGATGAACTCGCGGATCATCCTCGTGCTCGACCATAAAACTCGCGGCCTACAACTCGTAAAAATCCGAAGCCTCGAACTATCTCGATCTAGGGTGAACCAGTGCGTTAGGCTGCGTGTCGGCCTATCCTCAAGTTCGCCACACCCCCGCCATTAATCGGGCCCACTCAGCTTGTAACTCATCTCTCTGCTCCGGTGCGGATCGAGGCTCAGTCTTGTGGTCTCGCCGCTCTACTCGCAGATCCTCTGTTTGCCTTGCCTTCGGGCGGGTTGCCTTTCGCAGAGGCATAATCGTAAAAACGAAACACGCCGGAGGGTCCACCTTATCACACGCCTCTAAGGCACGATCTCGTAATGAGAAGAATGAAACCAATCCTAAATGTCCTATAGCCTCACGATTATAGATGTGGTGCACAACACACCGATAATCAAGACTACTAGACACGGTCAGACACTTTCAGAGGATTAACGGCTCTGATACCACTGTGGCGCCCGAACCGGGCCGCATCGTGCCTTACCTGCACCTAGTGATACAACATCGGAGAAAACCAGCGGAAATAAAAACTTTACACATGAAATGAGAGATATAGTAAATAAACAAAGCAACCAAAGCGGTTGCCTTCGTGATATACATAAAACTCGAGCAGTTTAATCCTTTTCAACCACGCGCAACGATTACAGACTTCTAAGATATACACGACTATGACGGACAGGGCCCGCCATACCCGCCGAATGTACAAGAACCTACAACTCGTGAACACCTACAAAGATAAGCCTCGAGAAACGGAGCTTCAAATGTTGATCGTGATCCTAGGCGAGGATCCACGATCGATGTACCTCACTGCGGCATGAACGCAGCCCCGAAGAGGTCAAGACAACAGTACTAAGTATGTGAAATCAGAATACCGTAAATGAAATCATAATAGTCTATATAAAGCGGGAGACATGTATGATGACAAACTACGATATATAACATATAACCAGTTACATCAAGACAGGGACTCACGCCCAATTATCACTCGTGCCCGTGGAATTTCTTCCTCACTGCCGGCAGTTTATGATATAACCATACCAAGGATTATACATGAACACCATGTCCCACCTGTGTTATAAAACCGTGCAGACAAGTATAACTACCAGATCCGACCGTACCAATAATACAATGCAACCAAAACACGGCCGACACGGGCAAGTCGCGAGCCGACTCACCGATACCAAGGCGGTCACGCGGTGACCGGGGCAAATCTGGTGACCACGGGGACCGAGGTCAGATTACGAAACTCGCCACTATCTTGAACGGGGCAAGTCACGGTGACTACCGATACCAAGGCCGAATCACCACGAGGCAGGGGCAAATACGAGCCGACCACGGATACCAGCGAACAGAAGAAACCTCATGGAGAGCTAGTCCATGGAATAACACTATCAACGGAGCATACGTGGAATTCTCCATCACCGCCAAAGACGTCAAGTAAGTTCTCAACAAGTCGACCGCCTCTATCGAGAGGCAGAATACAGAAATACCACACTTGCACAACAAAGGCTATCATCACAAGCATAGGCAAGTTTCACAACAACAAGCATAGGCAAGTTTCACAACAACAAGCATAGGCAAGTTTCACACAACTCAAAGTACTTTCATTTTACGCCAAAGTCGGGTTTTAACTCCAAAGTACTACATACGTTAAGTTCTTTTAAAGAGATCCATTACTTTTATAAAAGTCACCCGATACCCGTAGTATTAGAATGACCAACCCATTCCTTTTCAAAATCAAGTAACAACATTCTTTTCCTAAGTTCCAGTTTGCCTAGTTTCAATTACTCAAGCTTCTCATTTTCAAAAGGTTTCATAGTTCATAAACTTAATCACTTGATTCCTTTTAGAATAATTGAGTAAATTATAGATGCGTGAGTAGGTTATTCTTGTTTACAACATTCTTATTACAAAGAACATGATCTAGAAAATGTAATATCATTTTGTCTCATCTTAGTTTCTATGCAGATGGAGGTTTCTACTGGTTTTAATACAATTCATCATTAATCAATACATTTTCCTTTATTATTTGCGGTGGTGCTGTCGATACATTCGATTTCGAAATCAAGAAACATTATCCCTTTAAATAAAATCAAGTACTCATTACTCACGAATGAGGTTTCACACAAACATTCACATTAAAACAAATAAGTTAAGTCTCTTATCTTATAAGATCAAGTCTCTTAACTTCTAACATCAAGAAACTATTCTTAAGCCGTTATACCTAACTTCCCATAAAGCTAGTATAACTCTTAAGTTTTCAAAGCACAATACTACACTTCTTTCAAAACGATTCATAAATCTTTTGAAATACTTGAGTTTTATTATAACGCCAAGCCGATTATAAATCAAATCAATTATCTTTTAAAAACCACAACCCATTTTCTTACCTACATAAAGTCATTATAACCAACTTCCCATAAAGCGTTATAACACTTTATGTTTCAAACCAATCAAATACATTAAACACGTATGCGTCTGCGTACTACATAGTTACACACATATCATGCTAGAAGAGATAGGAAGAGGTTCACATACCTCGCGACGAGTATCGACTAATAAAGAAACGCTCCAACGATCGCTACTCCTTAAGCCAAGTAAATCGCGCCACACGTAGTACTTCAACCTATAAGGCCACAAGGCGCCTATTATCATCTAGACCACAACGTAGAATATTCTACGAAAATTCGAGATCTCCCCGCCACGTAAATCTCCTTCTCTATCGAGGCCACTAAGCCAACCAGAGGGGTTTTACGCCTAACCGGCGTGTACAATTCTACTACAGTAATACTACACAAGTCTCTGCATCTGATTCGATTCGATTCTTAATTCTTCAGGCTTAAGTCAAAAGACATTGCCACGATTACTAAGTATAGTTCTATATATAGTATACTTCAACTATATATTCTTGCAACGTGTAATATCCAATTACAATAGAAGGGCGATGAGTGTTTACCTCGATAAGCCCAAAATTATCCGAGTATAATGTCGCGCCTGAGCAAGGTTTAGCTCCTACTCCGAGTGCTCCAAACCGCTCCAAACAACCCTTAGAAGTTCTATCCAACTTCTACTCCAAAACTTCAACCAACAGTGAAGGTTTCCTTAGGGTTTCGGTTTGAGACTAAAAGGACAAAAGGTAGTATTTCCGGACTCTACGTAAAGAGGTATCTTTGGAATACTACAAGGTACAAGGCTAAGGTATTTTGGGCATTATAACAATACTTGGAGGAGTATTTCAATACCACAAAGGGGGGGTACCACACGAGAACAACACCCTAAGGGAGGGGGGGGTGTTCTCGGCTTTAGGCTCACAAGGGAAGGTTTGGCCAAAAGGCCTTCCTGAGGGGAGAGGGGCTCTTGGACGAGAGTCAACAAGAGGAGGAGGGTTCTCAAGACTTAGGCAAGTGAAGAGTGGATGAAGAAGTCTTCAAGAGAGGGGTATTGATAGCAAAACCAAAGGCCAACCAATGGCCAAGATCAAGCCATGTGCAAGGCAAGTGTAAGGCCAAGATCAAGCCAAGTGCACCCACAAAACACTCCACAAAACACTCCACAAAACAAGCCACAAAGCAAGGCACAAAAGAGGAGCCAATCGGCGAGGCCAAGCCTCCTCTTTGCCGTCAATGAGGTGACAAGTGTCACCCTCCCGTTGGTCCAAAAATGTTCCATCGCTCGGAAAAATCCGCAAAAATACTAAATGACATAGCCGGAATTTTCCCAACGTAAGCTGTGGAAACGTTTCGTCGAAAAACGACTCCTTTCGGCACTTGTGTACAAATTTCGAAACTATGCCTACTTAAGGCTAAAATTGTACACGCACGCCCTCACGCATACTACGGAAACACGGGGTATAACACCGCCGGGAGAGCAAGCGTAGGAGGCGCGAGTAGAGTTCAGAGGGTTACGAGGCACAGCCCAATCATCACGAGTTAGGTGCTTCATATGGGGATTTCTGCGACATCACTAGCCCAAAGAGTTTATGCACGGCGGCGATTCCATCGCGGCCATGATATTTGAACCTTCGCCCACGGCGAAAGAGAATTTAGATTGCAAGGCGACCGCATTACTAGCTATGGATTTGGCTACCAAAGGTATCTGTTGTACCGCAAGTCTTGATGACTACCTAAGAGAAGATTGTGCAAGAGTAATCCTTGATTAGGCTTAGCATGGCTCGTGTGCGGGCTTATGCGGCAGTCGAGAAACGTGATCGACGGGTTAACGGCGACAAGAAGAGGGCGAGCAGCAAGGTCCTTTGGTAACTTTCGAGGCGAGTCACCTCACCAAATGAGTTGATTATGCACATCCATCAGCCGCAGTGGTCTTCCACGAATTTCGTGACGTTCGGGGTATCACGAGAGTTGGTTAGAACTCCGTGGCTTCCTTCACAGCGCGATGCACGCCATCCGGGAATGTCATCTTTTAGGTTGGTACTTGTTGTACTATGACCATCAGTGCAGTATCGAAGAGTGTCCTTGTAGGAGGACTTAGCCTTCGTGATCGGTGGGTAGTTTGTCATCTCCCTCGGCATGCCCTGCAAGCGGGTTTGATTATAACGACTAAGGGGAGTGAAGCAGTAGATATAGATATATCTTTAACCCTCTAGAGTTTTGTTTATGTGATAAGGTGAGTATACCTTAAGTGCTTTGTGTTAGTTGTGATTAGAAATCCTGGTTAGTTAACCAAGTAAGAATTGGGGGGATAGAGAAGGTGTAAACCTTAGAGTCTTATTACGTAGAGACCTTGAGGTAAGGTCATCTAGAGTAAAAGACGTATGGTTATGTTGATCCTTATCGGGGTGCCTAGTGCACGTGAGCTATGTTTGGGATAGGTCCCTAGTAGTGTGGAATGAAAGAGGGTAGTTGAGCTAAGAAGACCGCTAGGTTTTCGTAACATGTTTAGTGAGATTGTTCCTTTGGGGAGATTGTATTTTGCGCCTTGCCGGGTCGGGTTGAGGCCACGTTGCGGGTCAACCCGCGGCATGTTTGGTGGTGGGTCCGGTTGTGGTGGTCCCTTGTGGTAGGGTCACGAGGGTGTTAGGCCAAGTTTAGTTAACCAGTCTGACGAGTTCGTGGATGCGTTCGACCGGTGGTCGGGCGATGGGCAGCCCATCGTGTTCTTCGGTCGGGACCATTCACTAGGCAGTGTTGATACATCAGAAAGGTTGTAAGGCTGCACGGGGTGCCTACCTTCACCTTATGGCAGACAGTGGAGCCCAGGATACGGCTGCTTTCGTTTGGAAGTTTTACCAGCGGGGTTAAGGACTGGTGAGTCTCGAATCGCGATTCGCCCTCGTGCGGTGTTTGGATTTCGTGGTAGTTGTGGGGATGGTTGTCTCCTGTAGAGAAAGTGTTTTAGCTACCATTGCGTTGTTCGGATGTCGCCTTATGAAGCCTTGTAAAGGCGGAAGTGTAAGTTGCGTCGATTGGTTCGATGTTGGCAAGGTTGAACAATGTTCAGCTTGTTCCAGACCGTGGTTAGTGAGAAGCTTGTCTAGAAGAAGTTCGCAGCTCGGAGAATCGTGCGGATAATCGGCGACGGCTTAGAGTTGAGTTGGTGGTCTTCTTGAAAGTACCACCCGGTCGAGTGTGACGAGCTTTGGGAAAATAGAAACTTAGCCCGAGTTACTGGGGCCTCGCGAGTTCATGTGAAGAATAGGCGGGTTGCCTATATGTTAGCATTGCCGTCCGACTTAGGAGGCGGGACGTCCGGTCTTTTCGTATTGTTATGTTGGAAAGTATCGAAGATCCATCCGAATGTTCCCATAAATGATGCCCACGTTAAGAGATAGTAACCGAGTTTTGGATACTAAAGCGATGTCGTAAATGTGGTAAGAATTAGTGTCTGGCGGCCTTCATGATCGCATGCGACCTACCATTTGTTGGGTCGTCGGAGCAAGGCTCGCGACAAAGTGACAAAGTAGTATCATTTTGGTGATGTTAGAGGTGTTTCTCGTGGACTTGGATGTAAGTATTTCGGGGTGTTTCGTGGCGGATGTGGCGTGTTTGTTCTCGTAAGAATAGTAGTGAAGACTATCTTGCGCGTTTGTTTTGAGATTTAGAAGGAACATTCGACGAATGTTTCTAAGGAGGAGAATGTTATACCCGTATTTCAGTATGTACGCGAGGACGCACGTAGGAAATTCGAACTTCAAGTAGGCTTGGCGATTTAATTTTGTGCACAACACCCGATTAGAGTCGTTTTTACGAAACGCTTTCCAAACCTTCGTAGGGAATTTCCGCTATGCCATTTTTATTTTTGCGGATTTTTAGAGGCGAAAAATTTTGGACCAACAAGAGAGGCGACACTTGTCACCTCTCATTGGGACACCTGGCGAAATGTAGTGGCGAAAGTTGGCCATTGTGGTCAAGGGTTGGTAGGATATTTTTGTGTTAGTTGGCTAGTGTGCACTTGGCAAGATCTTGGCCCTACACTTGCATAGCACTTGGCAAGATCTTGGCCATTGGTTGGCCTTCACTTGACCTATAAATACCCTTAGTGAAGACTTCTTCATCCAAATATTTGCACGAGTCTTGAAAGCTCTCCTTCTCCCTCCCTGTGTTGAGTTCGTCCTAAGCCTCCCCACCCTTGGCGAGAGCCCTCCCTCCTTTGAGGTGCTAATGTGGTACCCCACTGCCTTGTTGCTTTGTATAATACCCCCCTTTGTGGTGTAGAAATACTCTCAAAAGTATTGTTATAATGCCCAAATTACCTTAGCCAGTATACCTTGTAGTATTCTAAGGTTATACCTTTCTGAAAAGCCCGTAAATACTATTATACTTCCACGATCCACAAACGAAACCCTAGGAAAATCTCCATAGTCCGTTGGAGTATTGTGTAGAAGTTGGTTAGAACTTCTAAGGGTGGTTTAGAGCGGGTTGGGCGCTGAGTTGGAGCTAAACCTTGCTAAGGATCGACATTAAACTCGGATAATTATGGGCTTATCGAGGTAATTATCTTGTCCCTCTATTGTAATTGGAAATTACATAATGTTAGAATATATAGTTGAAGTATACTATATATAGTATGAACTTAATGTTGTAATGTCCTTCGACTTAAGCTCAAGAATCGAATCGAATCAGAATTACTTAGGGTGTATTACAGAGACTTGTGTAGTTTGGGTAGGAAGATCCCAATTTTCCGTAGGATCTTGCGTCTAGATTTATTCTCTGAGTAGTCTAGACTTTGATAGACTTGTGTAACTGTATAGGTTGAATGTTCTGCGAGTAGCGTGTGCTACTTGAGAAGGTGGACCGTGCTAAGCCGTTATAGCCGTGAGCGATTTGCTAATAGTCGATAATCGTCGCGAGGTATGTGAACCTCTTCCTATCTCTTCTAGCATGATGTGTGTATAACTATGTAGTACGGTAGACGTACGTATGTTATTTGAACGTAGTTGTACGGCAATGTCTTTTGACTTAAGCCCGAATAATAATAATCTTGAAGTAGTTCAGAAATTAAAGCTGTTTTTAAAGAAGAGTGTACTTGGTTTTAAAAGCTTAAGAGTTATACTAGTTTTATGGGAAGTTAGGTATAACGGCTTAAGAAAGATAAAGCGAATGATTTTTAATTATTATGAAGTTAAGAGACTTGATCTTGTAAGATAAGAGACTTAACTTAAATAAATTATATGAATTTTGTGTGAAACCTCATTCGTGAGTAATGAGTACTTGATTTTAAAAGGGATAATGTTTCTTGATTTGGAAATCGTAAATGTGTATCGACAAACCAACTGCGGCGTTAATAAAGGAAAATGTATTGAATAATTAAGTATTACTAAAACCAGTAGAACCGTCCAGCTGCCTAGAAACTAAGATGAGACAAAATGATATTTCTAGATCATGGTCAGTAATAAGATTGTTATAAACAAGAATATCCTACTCACATATAAGGCTTATGTTTTCTCCGATTGTTTAAAAGAGAATTATATTCTTAAATGAATAAGACCTTGAACTACGAAACCTTTCTAAAATAAGAAACGTGAACATTTGAAATTAGGCAAACTTGGACGTTTGGAAAATAATGTTGTTACTTGATTTTACAAAGGTAAGTGTTTTAGTTTACTTAAAAATACATTCACTCTATTTTATACTACGTATCAGGTGACTTATGTGAAAGAAACAGATCTTTTAAAGATTTAATGTGTGAAGTACTTTGGGGTTAGATACCCGAACTTGTTAGCATAAAGTACCTTGTGTGAATAACTTGATTGTGTTGGTTTGTGATAGCCTTGTAATACTTTCTTGTTGATTTGATAAGTAAACATGTTAGGATGCTACGTGTGTTAGTATCTGGTGATGTTGTGTAAGGGGGTCATTTTTGTTGTGCTTACGTTGTTAAACGTTAAGCCCGTTGTACTATTATTGTATCACATACCCTTTGACTTATTATACCGAGGCTTGCCACCCTTGATGGGTCTCTACGGCTATGCGGTCCTTGTGACTATGCGAGCGCAGTAGCTCGTGATTGATCATTCGGGTGTTTAGCCTGACGCGGGGATTCTACGCGATCTGCTGAGACTATGCGGTCTTTTGAGACTATGCGGGTTCGGAGCCTCAGCGGATCTGGGGTTAAGGCGCCTCGACGCGGGGTATACCTCGAGCGATGCAGGACCATGATTCGAGGAATACCTCGTGCGCGGGTCCGTGTGTGACCTATGCGGCTGCGAAGTTCGAGAATAGACGCGCGATGGTGATATCGGCGGTGGCGGCCGATCGTATAGTGCGGCCCAGAAAGACCTCGTGATCTGATTTATAGCATTTGTGATGCCGGGGTCTTAGTAGTCGGTTATGCGCCGTACTTACCGTGCGGTTTTATTGTGATGACTTTGGCGTGAGTCACGACTTGACATGATCGCTTATTGTGAGCGTAGTTTGGTTATCATACGTGTCTCTGCTTTATAGACTACTATGATTTCATTTACGATTTATTTTGATTTCACATACCATTGTTATCGACCTCGCCCGAAATTGCGTTCATGCCGCAGTAAAGGTACACGATCGTTGATCCTCGCTCTTAGGGTCACGATTCGCTTGGGAAAGCTCCGTTTCTCCGAGGCTTATCTTGTATAGTCCCCTGTTGTTGTAGGTGCTACATTCGAGTATGGCCGGGCCCCCGTCATTGTTATCGTATCATTTCTTAGAGGTGCATGTAATCTTGTTGTGGCGAGGTTTGTAAAAAGGATTAAGCTGTTCATTTGTAAGAGTTGTTATTTATATATATGCCTCGAGCAAGTTTTCTCAGGACTTGCTTTGTACTTCATTTGTTTCATGTATGTGTTTTATGTTCGTGATTACTACGATGTTGTATCACTAGGGTGCCCGGTAGGCACGATCCACGAGCGAGTTCGGTCGTGTGATTTATAGTTACACATGTGTTTATGTGTATGCTACCGCTATTCTCCGACGATATGCACACGCAGGGGTGCCTGTGTAGGGCACTAGTCCTGCCGAAAGTGTCCTCGGAAAGTGTCTAGTAAGTCTGATTATCGGTGTGTTGTGCACCACATCTATAATCGAGAGTCTGGACATTTAGGATTGGTTTCCATTCTTCTCTCCCGAGATCGTGCGAGTCGCTTTAGGTTGAATCCTCTGCGACCTAGTCTTATGCCTCGGAAATCGCGAGAGCGTGCGGGCAAGCATGACGAAGCGACTCAAGAGCAGTTATGCGGTACTCGGCCCGTAAGTACTCGAGGCGAATTCAGCGGTGTATTAGAGGCGAGAAGCAAGGTTCGTACGAGACCCTCGATGGTTTGCTGCGGCATAGACTACGAGTGAGGCGGTTATTGACGAAGATAGGCGGCGTAAGAGCGGCGAGCAGCAGCCCACCCTGTGAGCGGCAGTTTGCGGATTAGGGATTTTTACGGATGTCATCCACAGAGTTTTATGGTTCGAGGTCGATGAGGATCCGCGAGAGTTCATTCGGCGCACTGACCATGCAGTTCTTAGGGCTTCAGAGACGAGTCATTACGCTAGCCTCTTACCGGTTGCGCGATATTGCGTTGGCTGGTTTGAGTCGTGGTTGCTTTTCGAGAGGTGATGATGCTCTTCCAATTGCTTGGGAGGAGTTCTGAGGCCTTCATGGATCACTTTTGCCTCTGAGATGAGAGAGCCCGGTAGACAGATTCTTGACCTTGGCGAGCAGGAGAGGCTCAAGTAGAGCTGCCACTGGAATTTGACTCATTGGCGAGCATGCTCACTATTATGGTGACATGGCGGATAGAGTTCATCGATATGTGATGGGGCTAGACCGTCATATGATTACTGAGATGCTTGGGGTGGCTCTTGGCCCGTATAGACATTGCTAGGATGCGAGCCTATCTGCGGGGATAGAGAATAGAGAGAGGAGGACCAGTTAGCGAGCCGGCCCAAGAGGCTGGGACATCAGTCTCGAAGGCGATTTCGAGCGGGCGGATACCTCGTGACTGGTCCACTTTCGGCCAGCCTGAGTGCTCGTCACGGTTTTGGCGGGAGTCCGATCAGCAAGGTCATTCGGGAAGCGGTCGGGCTCGGGCTTGAGGGTTTCGAGGCAGAGATCTCGCCGTCGAGACCGCCACGCCTCGGTGTGCTCGTGCGATAGATCGCGCCCGCGAGTGTCGTGTTCTGCGAGAGTTGTTACTCTTGTGGCGGTGGGCCATTTGAAGAAGATTGTCCATCTAGGCGGCATGGGTGGTACAACGCGGTAAGCGGGATCGATTCTTTGGGTCTTCTCTCCTTACGTGGTTATGCGCCCGGGAGCGAGGGTACTCGGGCGCGCGGCAGGCGGTAGAGGTCGTGGTGGTGGTTCGATTCTAGCGGTCCTGAACCGCATATATTCTCTAGCCCGCCAGATCGGGAGGCTTCCACGGCGTCGTCACAGTACATTATTGATTTCGACCGTGTGATGTTTATGCTTTGATAGATCCGAGTTCTACCTTGTCCTATGTGTCCCCTCTTATCGGGTAGAATCGGGATAGAGCGGTGTCGATAAGCCGTTTGAGGTAGCTATGCGATGGGTGATTCGGTGTTATCGGCGGGTGTATAGAGGTTATCAGGTATTTATTCTGATCGTCGGACCACTTGCGGACTTGATAGAGCGGAGATGACAGATTTTGATGTCATTATAGGTATGGGTGGTTGGCTTCTTGTTATGCCAGCGTTGGTATAAAACAGGTTGGTTCGGTTCGGTTCTGGCGAGCCGATTATCGAGTGGAGAAGCGGCACATCGGCAGCGGTAGGTTTATTTCTTACCTCAGGCTAGGAAGATGGTGCGAAGAAGTACATCTATCATGGTTGGGTATTCGTCTGGTGAGGTGCGATTCTTGATCGATGCGATGGTTAGGGAGTTTCGGTTGTTCCCGGATGATCTTAGGGTATCCTCACGAGAGGAGATCGAGTTTTTGTATTGACACGTTGCCGGACACTCGACTTATTTCCATTCGCCATACAGGATGGCTTTCTTTGAGTTGAGGAGTCAAGGACCAGTGAAAGATTTCTTTGGAGAAAGGCTTTATCGGCCTAGTGTATCTCCACGTGAGCGCCGGTTTTGTTCGTGAAGAAGAAGAAGGATGGGGCAGCTGCGTATGTGTTGATTCTGAGCAATGAATAAGGTAACCATCGAGAATAGGTACCCTCCCCGAAATTGATGATTTGTTTGACCATTGCGAGTGCGAGGTGTTTCTCAAAGATAGACTGCGATGCAGTTATCATCGAGTTAAGTCTGAGCGAGATATCCCAAAAGCGCATTCGGGACTGGTATGGGCACTACGAGTTCGAGTTATGTCTTTCGGGTTGACAGCGCTCAGTGGTGTTTATGGATTTGATGAACCGTGTTCAAGCCATTTTGGACACATTTGTGATAGTGTTTATTGATGACATCTGGTTTATTCGCGGACGAGCGAGAAGCACGCAGATCACCGGCGAGGTGTGCTTGGGGTTCTCGGGCGCGATTATTCGCCAAGTTCTCCAAGTGTGAGTTTTGGTTGGCCTCGATGGCATTCCTAGGGCATATTATTGGGGTGATGGTGTTGGTGGATCTGGCAAAGGTGAAGCGATCAGTCTTGGCGAGACCTCTACTCGGCCAAGTGCGCGATTTCTTAGGGTGGCGGAGTTATTATCGTAGGTTTGTGGGCGGTTGCTTGATTTGACAGTTGACTAGGGTGACTCGGAAGGCGGCCAAGTTCCGGTGGGCGAGGCTTGCGAGAAAGGTTTCCGATTCTTTGAAGGAAAGGTTGACTACAACTCCAGTTCTTACTCTTAGGAGGGTTAGGCGGTACGTGATCTATTGTGATGCCTCGGGTGTCGGGCTAGAGTGTGTTTTGATGCAAGACGGCAAGGTTATAGCCTATGCTTCGCGATTCTGGAAGCATGATAGGAATTACCTACCCATGACTTAGAGTTGGCGCGATTATTCATGCCTTGAAGATTTGGAGACATTATTTGTATGGGGTTCATGTGGATATTTATCTGAACCACAAGAGCCTTGATATATCTTGAGCGAGAGGAGTGAACCTAAGGCGCAGGACGGTGGTTAGAAATTCTTTGAAAGATTATGAGGTGAAGAGCGGCAGTTTGAAGACCGATGTTGGTGCGGTATCGAGATCACGGCTCTTGGGAGAGAAGAGTCTATTCGAGTGGCGCTGATAAGTCTTGAGATTTGAGTCGTTTGTGTGTTCCCCGTGTCGAGGACCGTCAGTGGACAGGGAGGCATGCGATTATTCTATTCATCCGAGTGAAGATGTACCATGACCTCGGATGTTTGTATTGGTGGGATGGCACGAATAGGGGCGTGGCGAGTTTTGTTACCTGATGTCCTAATTGCGGCAGTCAGGTCGAGCACGAGAGGCCGGTGGATTATTGCGAGCTATTGAGATTCCGACTTGGAAGTGGGAGGTGATCAACGTGGACTTTATTCTGAGGTTACCTCGTACTCGGAGAAATCGACTCTAATTGGGTTATTGTTGTGGTGTGAAATCAGCCCATTTCCTTCGATCGGGGCGGCGTTTTGGTGAGACTATGCGGTGTACATCAGAGATAGTGAGGTTGCGGTGTTTGTCGATTATATCGATAGAGAGCCGGTTCTGGCTAACTTCTGGAGGTCTTTCGAAGGGTTTAGGGACACAGTGAGTCTCGGCCTGACATTTCATCCTCGGGGGCGGGCGGAGCGCACTATCGGACAACGAGGATATCTTTGCGAGCTGCGTGTTTGATTTCGATGGTACTGGGAGGATCATTTGCCTCTTATGGGTTGCTTACAACAACGGCTACCATTCCAAAGATTATCGAATGGCGTCATACGAGGCTTTATATGGCGAAAATGTAGATCGCCGATTGGTTGGTTCGGCGTGGGCGAGTGCGATTAGTTGGCGGACTTGATACGAGAAAGGCATGGATAAGGTGAAGCTTATCGGGAGAGCTGATAGCGGCTCGAGTCGGCAGGTCTTTGCGGATAATCGGCGTCGGCATTTGGAGTTTGGTGAGCGATTGGGTCTTCTTGAAGGTGTCACCCACGAAGGGTGTGATGAGATTCGGTAGAAGAAACTCAGCCCAAGGTACATTGGGCCTACCAGATCGTTCGTAGAGTGGGCAAGGTTGCCTACGAGTTGGATCTGCCATCGAGTTAGAGCGGTACATCCGGTCTTCCATGTTTCTATGTTGCGGAAGTGTATCGGAGATCGGCGAGTTTTCCTACTAGTGAGGTCCGTGTGAAGGGTTATCGTATGAGAGAGTCCCATAGCGATACTCGATCGCGAGTCGAGCGTGCGGACGAGATGTAACCAGTCAAAGTCTGTGGAGAAATGATAGCAGGAGGAGATGACTTGGGAGCGGAGGAGGACATGTTGAGGAAGTATCCTCACTTATTTCGATACCTTGGTATTTCATCTTCCTTACTTATCGAGTTTTAATTGAAGTATTTCTTTTGCTTAAATGCTATTATGTGGCCATATGTGGCAGTATTGGTACGTCGGGGTTGTGTAAGGAAACTATGTCGCTAATTATAAGTTTGACTCCGAAAGAACATTCGGGGACGAATGTTTCTAAGGGGGGAAGAATGTTACACCCCGTAATTACAGGACATGTTTTAAGAACGTAAGTAAGAACTCACAAGTGTTAAGATTTGAGACTTGTAAAAATTTATCAGAAATTATGGAATTGACGGAAAATGTATTATTGTGACGAATGGGAGGGCGACACGTGTCACCCCCCTTGATAATGCATTGGTCGAATTGTGCAAGGGCAAGAGTGTCATTGGACCTTTGTTGCAAGACAAGTCTTGCAACTTGTGAGCATGAGAATGTTGACTAAGTCAAAGGTCAATTAGTCTTGATATTTTGTAAGACTTCATCTAAACCACCCATTTGGTTACATCTTAACCCTCCATGTCCCTTTATATTACTACTAGTAGCACTACTAGTGCCAACACTTAGAAAATTTCTTGAAAAATTGGATGAACATAGAGCTTTGCTCTCGGGTTCAAGAGAAACAAGAAAGAAAAATTTTCGTTTCTTGTCCATTCAACTCCACACTTTAAACCAAGGTTCTTGAGGGTAGTGTAAGCATATCTCAATAGAAAAATCTTGGAAAAAGAGAGTTTACGGGTTAGTCGCAAAACGAAAACCTAGTTGTCTTTCTAGGTTTTGTTTGGAGATTTGAGGGTTATTTGTTGGTGTTGTTCTAAGGGTCTCAACAAGCGGATTGAAGTGTCTTGGAGAGGCTCTAAACTACTAAGGAGCGACTTCGGATTGGAGTTGGATTAAGGTTCATTGAGGTATAATCTTGTCTTTTAAAGGTGTTACAAGATTATATGTTTATATTGTTGTTGTTAGCTCTACATGTTGTTAGCATGAAGTTGATATGTTGAAGTTTATAAGTATTATGGATTTCTTGTAGCTTAAATCTGAAATGTTATACAAGCCACTTGAAAATTGGATTACTAATTGGTCGTTCATTAGAAATCGTCGCATGTTACTTACTTGAAGATTATGGTTGTTATAATCAAATGCGACTTGATATCATGTATGCTACCAATTTGGATTGAAATGGAAATTGGATAAGAATTGGTAATGTTGAACTCAATATGGCCGAATTTGGACTTGTAGTTTGTATTAGTTTGTTAACGTTTGTGGGGCAGAATTGTACACGTCTAGTAGGCGTGTAATCCCCTATTGATTAATTGCTTTGATTGTGCCTTAAATGTGGCGTGTTTGGTTATTGTATTCGGCCTTGAAAAAGGTGGCAAAGTTAGTAAAAACAAAGGAGGTGCTGTCCGATTTTCCGTAGAAATTGGAGACTTAACACTTATAATATTCTACGTTTGAAGTAAGGCGTTAATAGACGTATTGTGAATATTATAGGTTGACATACTACGGGCGGGACTTTGTACTTGGCAAGTGGTTTGACCGTGAGGTATGTAGAACTTTTCCTATCTTTGAGCATGACTAGTTTCACGTATATAGTGCGGTAGACATCTGAGACTTTGACATTCTTTACTAGCTTTATGAAATGCCAAGACGGGTGAGTTAGGAGATTAACTCACTTCTTTGAAAATACTAAGGATGTCTTAAAGTTTTATTAAGGTTAAGGGACTTGAAGAGTTTTAAAGTATGTGATACTTGTTTCGTTTTAAACGTATAAGTCCCTTGGATAGGAAATGGTAGTTTACTAAGGTATAAAGTGAATATAACTACTTTATGGGGAGTTGGTTATATTGGCTTTATGGAAAGGTAAATGGCTTAATTTAATGGAAGGCAATTCGATTTTAAGGTATCAATTGCCTAAGGTTTTATAAGGAAATGAGTCAGTTGATTTAGAAACCTAACTTTATTTCTAAGGGTGTTGTGACTTACCTTGAAATGTAATTTGGACTTGATACTAGGATTAATAGTATCTTGGAAGTTTTCTACTAAAAAGAATCATTGTTTTAAAGAGTAGAAGTACGTAGTACTTGGGTTAAATTCCCGGATGTTTATAAAAGACATGTTAGTGCCTTAGGTAAACTAAAATGAGAGTGTTTATAAACAAGAATAGTAAGAAGTTAGGGGATTTCTTAACTTGCTTACATATTGTATGATAAGCCGGTAGTGCTTATGTTTTGTGTGATAGCCAGAATTGGGCTAGTGATATATTATTAGTTGCGGGTCATTCCGGGATTGTGGCATTGCATATTTAGTGGATTTGCTACCCACGATCCGAGGAATACCTCATGCGAGTCCGTAAGGGCTTATGCGGGTGAAATAGTCTCATGCGGCGGGTCCGACCTATGCGAGGAATACCTCGTGCGAGTCCGTGGGGCTTATGCGGGTGAAATAGTCCCGTGCGAGGAATACCTCACGCGGGTCCATGGACCTATCGCGGTGAAATAGTCGCGAGTAGGATTCGATCCTATTTTTAGTTGTAAGTATATACCTATTTTACTCTCATTGTTAGTAAGGCCGCGAGTCTGTAATTTGATTATAATCATGTCTCGGCTTTGATTTAGACTTGTGATGTAATTCTGATATTTTCGATTTACATACTTGGTACATATTGTGTCGCGACCCGAATCTCGATTTGCGTTCATGCGCGAGGAAAGGGTAGGCAGGTGGTGGATCCTCATCCTTAGGATCACTTATCAGGCGTCAGAAGCTCCATTTATCCTGAGGCTTGTCTCTGTTGGTACAGTCCTTTCCCCTGGTGTGGTAGATTGATGTACATTCGAGGTATGGCGAAGCACTGTCCCATGATTGTTATTCTAAGTGCGTATTCACATATGTGGTTGAGGTGTAGAAGCGATGTTTCTGATTGTACTTTTGATTTAGTTATATATATATTGGAAAGCGGCCTTATCGGCTAGCACAGGATGTTTATAGTTACACGTGTTTATGTTGTGTATGTTCCATTGCTATTCTCGATGTATACGAGCAGGGTGCGGGTAGGCACGATCAGCGACTTGTGAGTCGTGACAATTAATCTTGGATAATTTTGGGCTTATCGAGGTACTTATCTTTGTCCCCCTATTGTAATTGGATATTACAGGTTGTCGTAATGTATAGTTGCGTATACTATATGTAGAATGAATATGGATAAGAATTGAACTGTATTTACATTGGATTTGTATTCTGATGAGACTTGTAGTATTATTGTGGGGCAGTGTTGTACACGTCCGGTTAGACGTGTAACCCCCCCCCCTGGAGTTGTTGGCGTGGTAGCGGGCCTGGTTAGTGGAGAGATTTATGTGGTTGCGGGGAGGTCTTTGCAAATTTTCGTAGAATAAGGAACCTTGTACTTGGAATTGTGCTACAAAGAGATCTAGAATTGATAGACGTCTTGTGGCCTTTATAGGTTGAAGTACTACGAGTAGCGTATTCTACTTGAAGGGTGGAAAAGGCTAGCAAGGTTATAGTACTTGGAGCATTTTGTTAATTGTCGATAATCGTCGCGAGGTATGTGAACCTCTTCCTATCTTTTCTAGCATGATGTTGTGAACTATCTAGTGCGGTGAGCGTCGTGTGCTAAACAAATTTTGGTTGATTTTAAAGGATAAGAGTGGACTTATATTTTGACTTGATATGAAATGTGAAGAACTTGAATTGTGTTAAAGTGGTGAAACCTCGTTCGTGAGTAATGAGTACTTGGTCTAGAAAAAGGAATAAGTTATATTAATTTGAAATGGGAATAACTTATCGAACAAGCCATTGCAGCGTTAATAAAGGAAAATGTATTGACTAATTAATTATATTAAAACAGTAGAAACCTCCATCTGCATAGAAGCTAAGATAAGACAAAATTGTATTACATTTCCTAGATCATGGCTGCTCTAATAAGAATTATTATAATCAAGTTTTGATTTTCTTAAAATTCCAAAGTAATGAACTTGATTTCTAAAAGAAAAGAGACTTAAGAATTTGAAGTGTTTTGGTTTAAAAGAAAGGCATGGTTTTGTCTTAAATTGGTTTAAAACATAAAGTGTTATAATAGCTTTATGGGAAGTTAGTTATAACGACTTTATGAAACAAAAGAATGGTTTTATTATTGGATTTAAAATGGTAACTTGATTTTGGGAAAAGAGAAGTAACTTGAGTTTAAAAGTATAAGTAACTTATTTTCAAATATCGAACTTTTCTTGATGAGAAAAATATAAGTGGCTTGGTTTTAAAAGGTAGGAGTACCTTGATATTAAAAGAGTTGGTTACCTGGGTTTTAAATGTATACTTGACGTTGTTTTAAAAGTGTAAGCCACTTGGTTTAAAAAAAATGTAAAGTACTTGATTTAAACATGAACGTGTTTGGTACTACGGATAATAGTATCGAGTTGTTTACGTAAAAGAGATCTTTTTGAAAGGATTAATGTATGTAGTACTTTGGGGTTAAAACCCGGATTCGTTGTCATAAAATGGAAGTCTAAGAGTATGTTAGATTTGCCTATGCTAGTTGTGATAGCCTTGGTGGTATTACTATGTTACCGCGTCTCTCGGTTGGAGGGTGACTTGTTGTGAATGTTGGGCGTCTGCGGTAATGGAGGATTCCACGGGTATCTTCCATTTGTTTGATCTTGGCCATGCTTATCTGGATGAGGATCTTGGGCATGCGACCGGATGCGGGTTAGATGCCGTCGTATCATTGGATGTCTGCCGCGATGGCGGAGGATTCCGCGGGTATGCTTCCATTGATATTATCACATGGACATGTCTGCGATGAGGATTAGGGGCGTGCGGCCGTGCGTGAGTTAAACTCGGTATATTATTATTGTCACGTGGGCATGTATACACGATGAGGATTAGGGCATGTGACCATTGCTATTATTCCATGGATAGCTCCCGTGAAGACACTACACCGGTGAGGATTAGGGGCATGGTATATCGATCATTATTCCATGGGCTAGCTCCCCGTGAAGACTGCGCTGCGATGAGGATGCAGAGACGCGTTATGGCCATGTTACAGATGAGGATTCGGGACATGCGACGCGTATTATATATATATATATATATATATATATATATATATATATTGTATATGTGTCTGCGACGGTGAGGTAGGATGCCACTGGCGGTCACATGGTTATGTGTTACACCTGCATTTGCGGCGTGACGGAGGATTCCACGCGGGAGGTATATATATGTATTGTATGTGTCGCCGACGGTGAGGTAGGATTCCACGCGCATCACGTAAGTATGATTTATGTCATGGATGCCGTGATGAGGAAGGAATTCCACGAACACAGTGATGACTTTGAGGCGTGAGTCACGACTTGACATGACTACTTATATGTTGTATCTTGTAGTTTGGTTATCATACATGTCTCACGCTTTATATAGACTATTATGATTTTATTTACTGATATTTTCAGTTCACATACTTGGTACTGCTTGGGGGCTGCGTTCATGCCGCGGTAAGTCTGCCGGTTGTTGATCCTCGCTCATAGGATCACGATTCATTTGGGAAGCTCCGTTTCTCCCAGGAGGCTTATCTTTGGTATAGTCCTGTCATTGTAGGTACTTGTACATTGAGGGTATGGCGAGCCTGTCGTCATAGTTGTGGTTACATTCTTAGAAGTGCATGAATCTTGTTGTGGGCGGGGTTAGTAAAAGGATATAAGCATTGGGTTTTATGTATATATCAGAAAGGTGGCCGTTTTGGTTGCTTTGTTCTCTTATATTTCAACTGTTTCATGTATTTGAGTTTTATTTCCATTGGTTTTCTCGATGTATTATCACTAGGGTGCCGGGGTAAGGCACGATCGCGGGCGAGGCGGAGTCGTGACAAAAGTGGTATCGAGTAGTTAATCCTCGGAAAGTGTCTGACAGAGTGTCTAGTAAAGTCTTGATTATCGGTGTGTTGTGCACCATCATCACGACAGACCCGGGCCACGGCGGTGCCCTACAGGCACCTTACAGTACACATCGAGATAATCAGTAGAACATACATGAAACTATAAAATAAAATAGCAGTAAAACAACGAGTTAGCGATAGGCTACCTTCGCAGACATATAATATACTGGCAAAGCGATTGCCTCCTTTCCTTTACAAAGCGACCACAATACGTGACTACGGACCTCTAAGAGTTTTAACATAACAAGCGTGGCGGGGCCGCCATACCACTGAATATACATGAATCTACAACCTCGGGAAAGCCGTACCAAGAGATAAGCCTCGGAGCAAATGGAGCTTTTTCCCAGCGAGCGAGATCTGAGAGCAGGATCACGACTGGTACCTAAAACTGCGGGCATGAACGGCCCGAGAAATCACAACAGTGCGAATATGGAACAGAAATAACGTCTGATAAGCAGATCATAAGCGCAAAAGAATGACAGGACAAGTATAAAAGTACATACGGATCACTGTAGTGTCATTACCACATGAACTT
This sequence comes from Przewalskia tangutica, assembly GCA_029844215.1. Classification (NCBI taxonomy): domain Eukaryota; kingdom Viridiplantae; phylum Streptophyta; class Magnoliopsida; order Solanales; family Solanaceae; genus Przewalskia; species Przewalskia tangutica. Next base: position 41,797,947 of record CM056737.1, on the reverse strand, counting down.
AATTTCACGTCAATATCTTTTCCCATTTTCAATAAAGGTTATAGCCACATTCTTACGCACGTGATTAGGAAAAATCATTAAGTTCATTTCTATATAACTTACTTATCTTTCATAAGTATAATCCGCCGCTTTAAGGAGGGCGTATACTACCCTACCAATGGGGACGCGATCAAATCACACAAATATCAAAGCGTGTCCGTGGAATCCCCAATCACGCCGACTATAAGTGTAAATTATAACCATGTGTGCGCGTGGCATCCCACCTCACCGCGTGCCACATATACAACACATATATATATCTCACGCCGTGGAATCCCACATCACTGCCACAACTATAAGTGTAAAATATAACCATGTGACGCGCGTGGCATCCCACTCAGCCGACGACACATACACATATATATATATATATATATATATATATATAACGCGCCGCATGCCGAATCCACATCGTATAAGCATGGCCATAACGTGCCCTCGGCATCCTCATCGTGAGTGCGGTCTTCGTAGAGCTAGCCCATGGAGTAATAATATAACATGCCCCCGGAATCCCTCATCGTGGGTACATGTCTTCATGGGGAGCTAGCCCATGGAGTAATAATATAACATGCCCCCGGAATCCCTCATCGTGGGTACATGTCTTCATGGGGAGCTAGGCCATGGAGTAAAATATAACATGGTCGCATGCCCCGGAATCCCACATCGTATAAGCATGGTCATGGAGGAATAAACCACGCGAGCATCTAACCCGCATCCTGGCTGCATGCCCCGGCATCCCTCATCGTATAAGCATGGCCAAGATCAATCACAATGGAAGCATACCCGTGGAATCCCCGTCGCTGCCGATGCGTCGATAAAATGTCCGGCATCTAACGCGTCTGGTCACGTGCCGGAATCCCACATCGATGTAAGCGTATGTCCAAGGATCAATCATGATGGAAGCATACGTGGAATCCCATCATCATGTCAGTGCGTCCAAGTAAACTTATAACAAGACAGCCGGCCCTCCAACTGAGAGTCGCGACAACGTAACATCTAATACTTGCACTCAAAGCTATCACAAGAAAACCTAGGCAAGTTCATTAAACCTTTAGTCTTCCATCTTTATAAACTCATGGCACTTTCGTTTTACATTAAAATCAGAATTTAACCCCAAGTACTACGTCTTCTACTCTTTTAGAAAGTCCCTTTTTCAAATAAAACTTCCAAGATACTAACGGCCAGTAGTATCAAGTCATACTACCTTCAAGACAAGTCACAATACCTTCTTAGAAATACAATTACAAACCACTAAATCAAGTGACTTCTTCATTAAAACATTAAACGATTTAAACCATTAAGACGATTTGCCACTTATTTATTTCAAACCATTTCTTTGCTTACATTATTAGAGAAAACCATTCTCTTAACCTTCCATAAAGCCGTTATAACAACTTCCCATAAAGCGTTATAACCTTTATGGTTTTAGACAACTCATTCCTTTTATAACCAAGAGACTTCTACTTTTGAAACCAAGTATTATATACTTTCAAATCAATTCTCTTAACTTTCAAAAATACAATTAGTCTCTTAACCTTTAGAATTCAAGTGACTCCTTTTATTATAAAACCTTAGGCAATCGATGCCTTAAAATCAAGTTGCCTTTTTACTAAAATCAAGTCATTTATCTTTCCATAAAGCAAATATAACCAACTTTCCATAAAGTCGTTATATTCACTTTATACCTTAGCCAAAAAATATAATTTCCTATCCAAGGGATTTATACGTTTAAAACGGAACAAGTATCACATACTTCAAAACTCTTCAAGTCCCTTAACTTTAATAAACATTGGACATCCTTAATACTTTCAAATAAGTGAGTTAATCTCCTAATGTTATACCCCGTATTTCCAGAGTATGTACGTGAGCGCGTACGTATTATAATTTGAGCCTTAAAGTTGGCTAGTTTCGAAATTTGTACACAACACCCGATTAGAGTCGTTTTTCGTGAAACGTTTCCACACTTTCGTAGGGAAAATTCGCTATGTCATTTATAATTTTTGCGGATTTTTCCGAGAGGCGAAACATTTTGGACCAACGAGAGGCGACACTTGTCACCCTCTAATTGGAAGGAGTGGACGGCAAAAGCTTGCCATTTGCGTTTTGGTGTTGTTTTTGGTCAAGGGTTAGGTAGGATATTTTGTGTAGATGGATAAGGTTGCACATGGCTTAATCTTGACCTTACACTTGCCTAACACTTGGATGGATCTTGGCCATTGGTTGGCCTTCACTTGACCTATAAATACCCTACAGTTGAAGACTTTCTTCATCCAAAAACTTGAGCAATCTAACTAAGTCTCAAAATACTCCTCTCCTCGAGCTTTCGTCCCACACTACCCCCCTTGAAGCCTTGGCGAGAGGTCTACCCCCTAGCCTAGTTGTTTTCGTATAATACCCTTTGTGGTATAGAAATACTCTCAAGTATTGTTATAATGCCCAAAATACTTTAGCCAAATACCTTGTAGTACTTTCCAAAGTACCTTTTTACAAAGCCAGAAAATACTATTATACTTCCTCGATCCAAAAACGAAACCCTAAGTAAATCTTCACCCGTAGTTGAAGTCATAAGTAGAAGTTGGTTAGAACTTCTAAGGGTTGGTTGGAGCAGTTGGGCGCCGGAGTAAGAGCTAAGCGTTCGGGATCGACATATAAACTCGGATAATTTTGGGCTTATCGAGGTAAACATTCTTGACTTACATTGTAATTGGAAATTACATGTTGTTGGAGTATAGAGTTAAGTAGACTATATATAGAACTGAACATAGTTGTGCGGCAGTGTGTGTTGTCTTAAGGCTGCATAATAGTTAGGGCTATGGCTTGCGACTTTAGCCTGAATTTTAAGAAGAAGCGGTGTAATTACATAGGGTGTATTCTGGTAGACTTGTGTAACTTTCTTTGTGTAGTAGAATTGTACATGTCCGGTTAGGCGTGTTAACCCCATGGTTGGCTTGGTAGCCGGCCTCGATAGAGGAGAGATTTCTGTTGTTGCGGGAGAGTCTTTGCCGAATTTTCTGTAGAATATTCTATGTCGGGATCTAAAGATTTTAATAGGCGCTTTGTGGCCTCTATAGGTTGTAGTACTACGTGTGGAGTGATCTGCTTGGCTGAGAGTGTAGCCGACAGTTTGAGGTACTTGGAGCGTTTTGCTATTAGTCGATAATCATCGCGAGGTATGTGAACCTCTTCCTATCTCTTCTAGCATGATATGTGTGAACTATGTAGTACGGTAGGCGTCACATGTGCTAAATGTATTTGATTGATTTAAAACATAAAGTGTTATAACGGCTTTATGGGAAGTTGGTTATAATAGCTTTATGTGGATAAACACATACTTTGTGGTTTTAAAGGTAAGCGATTTGAATAATAAGCGGCTTGATATGTGTTAATAAAGAACTTGAAGCATTTCAAAAGATTTATGAATCGTTTTGAAAGAATGAGTATTACTTGGGTTTTGAAAGCTTAAGAGTTATACTAGCTTTATGGGAAGTTAGGTATAACGGCTTAAGAATGTTTCTTGATTTCGAAATCGAATGTGTATCGACAAACCATCTGCGGCGTTAATAAAGGAAAATGTATTGACTAAAGTATTATTAAAACCAATAGAAACCTCCATCTGCATAGAAGCTAAGATGAGACAAAATGATATTACATTTCCTAGATCATGGTGCTTAATAAGATTGATTATAAACAAGAATAACCTACTCACTTATAAGACATAGGTTTCTCAAAGCGTTTAAAGGAGAATTATGTTTTAAAGGATTTAAAACTATGAACTCTGAAACCTTTTTCTAAAATGAGAAACTTGAGCATTCGAAATTAGGCAAACTTGAGCGTTTGGAAAATAAGGTTGTCACTTGATCTTACAAAGGAAAGCATTTTGGTTTACTTAACAATGTTAGTCACTCAAATTTTATACTACGGTATCGGGTGACCTTTGTAAAGAAATGGATCTTAAAAGGAATTTAACGGACGTAGTACTTTAAGGTTAAAATCCGGACTTTGATATAAAATGAAAGTACCTTGAGTCGTGTGTAACTTGCTTATACTTGTTGTTATGAAACTTGACCATGTTACGTGTGATAGCCTTGTTGTGTAAATCGTGTCCTACTCGACTACGGTTCATCAGGGAATGTATATCACTTGACTACCGGTCATCCGGGAATGTATTTCACTCAGGTTCATCCAGAATGTGTTTCACTTGATTACGGTTCATCCAGAATGTATTTCACTTGAGGCCAAGTTCATCCGGAATGTATTTCACTTGAGGACCGGTTCATCAGGAATGTATTTCACTTGAGGACCGGTTCATCCGGAATGTATTTCACTGACTACAGGTTCATCAGGAATGTATTCCACCCTTTTCTATATTGGGTCCATAAGATGGGCGAGACACATTATACGTATCACATGATTTATACCTAGACTGCCGGCAGTGAGGAAGGAGTTCCACGGGCATGAGGGATGACTTTTAGGGCGTGAGTCCCTGACTTGACATGACTGCTCTTATGTTGTGAACTGTAGTTTGGTTATCATATATGTCTCTGCTTTATAGACTATTATGATTTCATTTCTGATATTTCTGATTTCACATACTTGGTACTGTTGTCTTGACCTCCTTGAAGTGCGTTCATCTGCGCAGTAAAAGGTACATCGGTGTCGATCCCGCTTTAGGATCACCTTTCAGCGTATTGAAGCTCCGTTCCTTGGAGGCTTATCTTTTGGTATGTTACCACAGTGCTGTAGATTCTTATACATTCGGGTATGGCGGGCCACTGTCCGTCATACCGTTGTAAAATCTTAAGTGCATGCTTGTTGTGGCGGGGTTTGTAAAAGGATAAGCGTTGGTATTTATGTATATATGATGAAGGCAAGCTGTTTTGGTTGCTTTGTTTATTTATCTTTTCTCTTAATTCATGTTCATGTTTTATTTCACTGATTTTCTCGATGTTGTATCACTAGGGTGCGGGTAAGGCACGATCACGCAGGTTGGGTCGTGACAAAAGTGGTATCGAGCGATTAATCCTCGGAAAGTGTCTGCACCGTGTCTAGTAGAGTCTTGATTATCGGTGTGTTGTGCACCACATCTATAATCGAGGAGGCTATAGGACATTTAGGATTGGTTTCCATTCTTCTTATTACGAGATCGTGCCTAGAGGCGTGTGATAAGTTGGGCCCTCGGCGTATTCCTTTCCTTTACGATTATGCCTCGCGTAAGGCAACCTGCACCCGCATGGGCAAAGCGGTTGAGGAGGCTAGTGAGATCTGAGAGAATGCGAGGCACGCGGTCGAGACGAGCAGTACTTAGACGGCGGGTTTCGCGATACCGCCCGGCAGCGAGTTTAGAGCGCGGCGGTGGGCTGCTGAGACTACGATGCACGAGCCTCGATCCCACGGCTGAGCCGATGAGATGAGGTACAAGGAGATGGCGGTTCGGCGAGTCGTGGCGAGATATGAGATAGGTTTGAATCACGCGATTCCGGCCGATAGCACCGTAGTACACCCCGAGCGACGATTTGAGGCTACGTGACTTTACGAGTTGTAGCCTTGATGTTCCATGGATCGAGAGCGAGGCGACCCTCGAGAGTTTATCCGGCGGCCGGATTATGAGGTGATCGAGCCTCGAGCGAGTCGGTGGTATTGAGTTCGCATCAGTGCGTAATCTATGATTGGTAGTTTGATTCGTGAGGCTGTCGGGAAGAGCATGCACTTCCAGTTTGGGGCGAGTTCTCGAGGCATTTCTTGCACATTTCTTGCCCCACGGATGAGAGGCTCGGTAGCAGATTTTTGACGTTGAGAGCGGGGCGGGCGGGCGGTTAGAAGTACAATGTGAGTTCGACTCATTAGCTTCGGTATGTTCCAGCGTAGTAGGCGATATGGAGGGCGAGTACACCGCTACGTCACGGCTGGGCGATTACTTGGCGAGCTTGTGCGGGTGTAGCTCTTGTAGGGCATGGACATTGCCGCATCTGGCTTCATGCACTAGGATGTGAGGCACGGAGAGGTCGACGTAATGACCGAGATCGGCGAGAAGAGGAGCAGCGAGGTCCTGGTAACTTTCGAGGCGGACCGCCTCGGCCGATCTAGTTATGTACCTCCACGATGCAGTGGTCCCCTCGGTCTTGGGGCGTTGGGGTATTCGGGGCTGGTCGAGCTCGGGGCTTAGTTCACGGTATACGTGAGTGCTAGCGGCGAGATTCATGTCCTCACCGGTGTGCGCGATGTAGCAAACATCATCCGGGAATGTCGTCTTTTCGGTGCTTGTTTCACTGCGGCGTCGAGGCCATGTGACGAAGCGTGCTTATAGGAGAGGTGCGGCGGCTTAGCGCGACCTGCGGATCGATGGCGAGTTCATCGCCCTACGGTTATGCGCCTGCAGTGGACTTATGATTAGAGTGGAGCGGTAGCTTGGTATATCCTTAACCTCTAGAGGCTTGTATGTTTTGATGTTATGTTAATGTGTTAAGTGTTATGTTCGGATAGCTTTGTGCTAAAATGTGATTTAGGAACACAGTTGGGGAAAAAGGGTAAGCACAGGGTGAGGAAATGATGAACCTTAGAATATTACTGATTGAGACCTTAGATGTAAGGCCGTCTTGAGTACAATATTTTTGCGAGTGATCCTTGTCGAGTGCATTTTATGCCTAGAATGTGTTGTGTGATTAGTCCAGGTTGGGTAAATGAAAGTGGTATCTTTCATGATGTGATTTAGCAAGATTGTTCGTGTCGGAGCAAGAGTTGGCGCGACGATGGGTCGGGTTGGGGCCGTGTTGCGGGCCAACCGCGGCTGTTCGAGGTGGGTCAGCTCGGTGGTCCCGCCAGTGGTAGTCACGAGGGTGCTAGTCCCAGTTTAGATGACCGTCGTATGAGTTCGTGGTTATGTTCGACCGAGCGGATCATGAAGGCGGGAATGGCCTTAAGGAGATTGCGGTTAGTAAGATGACCAAGTTGGAGGTAGTGACTCCAAAGTTTTGAAGACACAGGCGATGGCGAAGTGTGGTGCATTATCTTGGAAGAGTTCAAGATGTTCGAAGAAATGCGACGAGTGAGGGTAGAAGCGAGCATGTATTTGAGCATAGATATGATCATTTCTTGTAAAGGGAGAAGGGAAGGATGTATATTTTAGACCTCGTGAATCGCATGCGATCAGTACCATTGGTTGGAGTCGCGGAGTGACACTAGAACCTCGCGGCAAGGTGACAAAAGTTTGTGATGTTAGAGGTGTTTCCTCGTGGACTTGGATGTAGTATTTGCGTGCATGTGTTGTTTAAGTGGCGGTTGTGGCGTTGGCGACTTATTAGAAGAACTTTATCGTTATCGTCTTGAGAAGGAACATTCGGGACGAATGTTTCTAAGGAGGAGAATGTTATACCCGTATTTCAGTATGTGCGTGGCGTGCGTATTATAATTTGAGCCTTAAAGTTGGCTAGTTTCGAAATTTGTACACAACACCGATTAAGTCATTTTTAAATGAAAGCGTTTCCACAACTTCGTAGGGAAAATTCGGCTATGTCATTTATAATTTTTGCGGATTTTTAGAGGCGAAACATTTTGGACCAACGAGAGGCGACACTTGTCACCCTCTAATTGGAAGGAGTGGGCGGCAAAGCTTGCCATTTGCGTTTCTGGTGTTGTTTTTTTGGTCAAGGGTTAGGTAGGATATTTTGTGTAGATGGATAAGGTTGCACATGGCTTAATCTTGACCTTACACTTGCCTAACACTTGGATGGATCTTGGCCATTGGTTGGCCTTCACTTGACCTATAAATACCCCTCTAGTTGAAGACTTTCTTCATCAAAAACTTGAGCAATCTAACTAAGTCTCAAAATACTCCTCTCCTTGAGATTTCGTCGCCACACTACCCCGAGAAGCCTTGGCGAGAGTCTACCCCACAGCCTAGTTGTTTCGTATAATACCCCTTTTTGTGGTATAGAAATACTCTCCAAGTATTGTTATAATGCCCAAATACTTTAGCCAAATACCTTGTAGTACTTTCCAAAGTACCTTTTTACAAAGCCAGAAAATACTATTATACTTCCTCGATCCACAAAAACGAAACCCTAAGTAAATCTTCACGTAGTTGAAGTCATAAGTAGAAGTTGGTTAGAACTTCTAAGGGTTGGTTGGAGCAGTTGGGCGCCGGAGTAGGAGCTAAACGTTGTTCGGGATCGACATATAAACTCGGATAATTTTGGGCTTATCGAGGTAAACATTCTTGACCTTACATTTGTAATTGGAAATTACATGTTGTAGGAGTATATAGTTAAGTATACTATATATAGAACTGAACATAGTTGTGCGGCAATGTCTGTTGACTTAGGCCTGAATAATACTTACGGCAATGTCTTGCGACTTAGCTGAATTTAAAGAAGAGAAGCTGACGTAATTACATAGGTGTATTCTGATGAGACTTGTGTAACTTTCTTGTGTAGTAGAATTGTACATGTCAGGTTAGGCGTGTTAACCCCCACTGGTTGGCTTGGTAGCCGCACCGATGAGAGGAGATTTCTGTTTGTTGCGGGAGAGTCTTTGCGAATTTTACGTAGAATATTCTATGTCGGGATCTAAAGATTTTAATAGGCGCTTTGTGGCCTCTATAGGTTGTAGTACTACGTGTGGAGTGATACGCTTGGCGAGAGTGTAGCCCAGCGGTTTGAGTACTTGGGCGTTTTGCTATTAGTCGATAATCATCGCGAGGTATGTGAACCTCTTCCTATCTCTTCTAGCATGATATGTGTGAACTATGTAGTATGGTAGGCGTCATGTGCTAAATGTATTTGATTGATTTAAAACATAAAGTGTTATAACGGCTTTATGGGAAGTTGGTTATAATAGCTTTATGTGGATAAACACATACTTTGTGGTTTTTAAAAGGTAAGCGATTTGAATAATAAGCGGCTTGATATGTGTTAATAAAGAACTTGAAGCATTTCAAAAGATTTATGAATCGTTTTGAAAGAATGAGTATTACTTGGGTTTTGAAAGCTTAAGAGTTATACTAGCTTTATGGGAAGTTAGGTATAACGGCTTAGAATGTTTTCTTGATTTGAAATCAGAATGTGTATCGACAAACCAACTGCGGCGTTAATAAAAGGAAAATGTATTGACTAAAGTATTATTAAAACCGGTAGAAACCTCCATCCATAGAAGCTAAGATGAGACAAAATGATATTACATTTCCTAGATCATGGTGCTTAATAAGATTGATTATAAACAAGAATAATCTACTCACTTATAAGACATAGGTTTCTCAAAAGCGTTTAAAGGAGAATTATGTTTTAAAGGATTTAAAACTATGAACTCTGAAACCTTTTTCTAAAATGAGAAACTTGAGCATTGAAATTAGGCAAACTTGAGCGTTTGGAAAATAAGGTTGTCACTTGATCTTACAAAGGAAAGCATTTTGGTTTACTTAACAATGTTAGTCACTCAAATTTTATACTACGGTATCGGGTGACCTTTGTAAAAGAAATGGATCTTAAAAGGAATTTAACGGACGTAGTACTTTAAGGTTAAAATCGGACTTTGATATAAAATGAAAGTACCTTGAGTCGTGTGTAACTTGCTTATACTTGTTGTTATGAAACTTGACCATGTTACGTGTGATAGCCTTGTTGTGTAAATCTTGTGTCCTGCTCGACTCCGGTTCATCAGGGAATGTATATCACTTGACTCTGGGTCATCAGAATGTATTTCACTCGACTACCGGTTCATCCAGGAATGTATTTCACTTGATTACCGTTCATCCGGAATGTATTTCACTTGAGGACCGGTTCATCAGAATGTATTTCACTTGAGGACGGTTCATCAGAATGTATTTCACTTGAGGGCCAGGTTCATCCGAATGTATTTCACTTGACTAGGTTCATCAGAATGTATTCCACCCTTTTCTATATTGGGTCCATAAGATGGGCGAGACACGTTATCGTATCACATGATTTATACCTAGGCGCGGTGAGGAAGGAGTTCCACGGGCATGAGGATGACTTTTAGGCGTGAGTCACGACTTGACATATTTGCTCTTATGTTGTGAGCGTAGTTTGGTTATCATATATGTCTCTGCTTTATAGACTATTATGATTTCATTTCTGATATTTCTGATTTCACATACTTGGTACTGTTGTCTTGACCTCCTTCGGGTGCGTTCATGCCGCGAGTAAAAGGTCGTCAGTGTCGATCCGCTTTTAGGATCACCTTCAGCGTATTGAGAAGCTCCGTTCCTTGGAGGCTTATCTTTGGTATGTTACCACACAGTGCAGATTCTTATACATTCAGGGTATGGCGGCCCTGTCCGTCATAAATGTTGTAAAATCTTAAGTGCAGCCTTTGTTGTGGGCGGGGTTTGTAAAAGGATAAGCTGCTCGGTATTTATGTATATATGATGAAAGGCAATTGTTTTGGTTGGCTGTTTATTTATCTTTTCTCTTAATTCATGTTCATGTTTTTATTTCCGCTGATTTTCTCTGATGTTGTATCACTAGGGTGCCCGGGGTAAGGCACCAGTCACGGGCCCGGGTTCGGGTCGTGACACCTAACTCACCCGACTTGGCTATTCATAAAACTAGTAAAGGATATCAAGGTGTTGTACGTCTACCGTACTACATACGTGCAACTAGTCATGCTCAAAAGATAGGAAAAGTTCTACATAGAGTAAATCACACAACTACCTCTTAACTTCTAAGAGTAGAAGGAAACATGAAATGATATCACAGGTATATTCCATACATAGAATCATGCCAAAGGAAGGAAGAGGTTCACATACCTCGCGACGATTATCGACAAGTAGCAAAATGCTCCAAAGTACTTCAATCTTGATAGCTATACCATCCTTAGTAGGATCGCTATACTTAGTACTTCAACCTATAATGGTCACAATCGTCCATTAACCTCTCACTTTAAGCGTAGAATATTCTAAGTGCTAAGTCACTAAATTCTACGGAAAATCGGACGACCTCCTTTGTTTCTACTTACTTTGCCACCTTTTTCAAGGCGAATACAATAACCAAACACGCCACTTTTAAGGCCCAATCAATGCAATTATCAATAGGGATTACCGCCTACTAGGCGTGTAAAATTCCGCCCCACAATAGATATCAAACTAATACAAACTACATGTCCAATTCGGCCACATTGAGTGCCATAACACCAATTCTTATCCAATTTCCATTTCAATCCAAGTTGTTAGTATAACATGATATCAAGTCGCAATTGATTAAACTACTATAACCTTCAAGTATGTAACATGCGACGATTCTAGTAAACGACCAAATTGTAATCCAACTTCACATGGCTTACATTACATTTCGGATTTAAGGCTACAAGCAATCCATAATACTTATAAACTTCAACATATCAACTTTATGCTAGCAACATGTAAATCTAACAACAATAATAAATATATAATCTTGTAACACTGTTAAGAGACAAGATTATACCTCAACGAATCTCAATCCGACTCCAAATCCAAGTCGCTTCCTTAGCAACTTAGAGCCTCTTGAAGACAACGATCCGCTACTTGAGACCCTTAGAACAATACCAACAACTTCCCAAACTTCCGATCCAAAACCTAGAAAGAAACTAGGTTTTCACTTTGCGACTAATCCGAAAACTATCTTTTCCGAGATTTTCTATTGATATATGCTTCTGATACACTCAAGAACCTTGGTTTAAAATGTGGAGCTTAAAGAACAAGAAACGAAAATTCTTTCTTCTCTAAGGGCTAGAACCCGAGAGCACTCTTGCTCTTCCTTCAATTTTCTTGAAATTTTTTCTAAGTGTTAGGATTAGTCTTGCTACTAGTAGTATTATATAGGGACATGGAGGTCGAATCTGACGAATGGGTGGTTTGGATGAGCTCTTATCAAATATCAAGCCTTGTGGGTCCTTTGACCAAGTCAATTCTCTCAAGCTCTCAAGTTGCAAGACTTGTCTTGCTAACAAAGGTCCAATGACCCTTTAGCCCTTGCAAAAATCGTCCAAGGCATTTTAAAGGGGGGGTGACACGTGTCGCCCTCCCATTCGTCACAATAATACGTTTTCCGACAATTTCATAATTCCGATAAATTTTTACAAGTCTCAAATCTTAACACTGTGAGTTCTTACGTACGTTCTTAAAACATGTCCTGTAAATACGGGGTGTAACATTCTTCCCCCCTTAGAAACATTCGTCCCCGAATGTTCTTTCGGAGTCAAACTTATAATTAAAGCACGACATAGTCTCCTTATACTACACCCTTCTTACGACATATGCCACCCATGGCCACATAACAAATTTATACTAAGATGTCAACCTTGGCACTCACGAAGCCAACTAGCCCATACTTATAATGACCTCAAAGTCTGTCATAATCCTCTCTACTAGGTCTACTAGGGTCTGACGACTGTATCATCACCGGGAAAACCTCATATTCCCGCTCAGCTACCACCCCACACACTCACGGGTGTAGTTACCTCGAAAGGTTCTTATGGATTCAGGCTCTATTCCTTTACACTTAGTTGTTATATTTCTTACTGGTCGTACTCTTTCCGTATTTCCAACTCACACTAGTATACATAACTTCCATACCGATGCTGGCCTCCAATCTTTTGGAGTCACTCTTTTAAACAACATAAGGCCATTCCCGACTCCCACGACCTGGTTTCGATGGAACACATCCACGAACCCGTAAAACAATTAACTAGACTTGGGCCTTGCACCCTCGTGACCCTGTCACGTAGCAGAACTACTACCAACTGATCCCACTCCATTCCAGGCCATGGGAGACCGTGCAGTCCTCACCCGACCCGCCGTCGCACAACTCTTATTCTTGGTCTATAATAAATCTTTCTACAGAAGACCTTGTACATCTAAGGTCTCGTGATGTCGACATTCTTAGGCTCGCGATTTCCATGCTCCAAGCCTATCTTATCGATCTCCCGTAGCGTGCAAAAACTTCTCATAAAACCATAATCGCGTCGTTGATCACAAGAACCATTACTTACTCTATACGGACCTCATCCGTACAATTTTCTTAAGACTACTACGCAGCTTAATCTATTTACATGACATTCCGTTAAGTTCCTTAACATGGCTTCTTAAGGGTTCACTACCCTGTCGAATGACTCATCCCTTCCCAATTATCTCAAAACAACACATAAGATCTTGGCGAGAATTTATTAAGCTGTTTCATACCTTCCCGTATCTAGTTAGCCTTTACCTCTTGGTAAATCTAAAACCATTCTAGGCAACCCATAAATGACCCTCATCGTAACTCCGTATGAGGTATGTCACAATACCAACTATACTATAATCATTACCAACCGGATCAATACACATAGTCCTCCCGGGTCATCTTTGCCTTTCTCGTAGGCTGCGATCAACATAACTCGTTAGGGAGAGGCGACCACAACAACACGGCTCTATGCACGATCTCGAGTGAGAAGAATGGAAACCAATCCTAAATGTCCTGCATCCTCACGATTATAGATGTGGTGCACAACACACCGATAATCAAGACTCTACTAGACACGGTGCAGACACTTTACGAGGACTAAGCGCTCACGATACCACTTTTGTCATGGCCGAGCCGGGCGCGGCGGTGCCCTACAGGCACCACTTACGGTACACATCGAGATAATCGGAACATACATGAAACTATAAAATAAAACAACAGTAAAACAACGAGTTAGCGGAAGGCTACCTTCCGGACATATAATATACAACCGTAAGCGGTTGCCTCCTTTCCTTTACAAGCGACCCACAATACGTGACTACGGACCTCTAGAGTTTTAACATAACAAGCGTGGCGGGGCGGGGCCGCCATACCACGAATATACATGAATCTACAACCTCAGGGGAAACCTTACCAAGAGATAAGCCTCAGGAGCAAATGGAGCTTTTTCCCAAAACTGAACCGAGATCATAAGAGCAAGGATCACCAACTGGTACCTAAAACTGCGGGCGACGCTTGGCCCGAAGAAGTCGATTAACAGTGCGAATATGGAACGAAATAACGTCTGATAAGCAGATCATAATTGTACAAAAGAATGACGGGGACAAGTATAAAAGTACATGCGGATCTGCCGTGTCATTACCACTTATGAACTTAATTTCACATCAATATCTTTTCCCATTTTCAATAAAGGTTATAGCCACGTTCTTACGCACGTGATTAGGAAAAATTATTAAGTTCATTTCTATATAACTTACTTATCTTTCATAAGTATAATCCGCCCTTTAAGGAAGCGCGTATACTACGACCCAATCGGGGCGCGATCACGTCACAAATATCAAAGCGTGTCAGTGGAATCCCCATCATCGCCGAAAGCTATAAGTGTAAATTATAACCATGTGACGCGCTGGCATCCCACCTCATTCGGCGTACACATATACAACACGTATATATATCTCGCCGTGGAATCCTATCGCTGCCGAAAACTATAAGTGTAAAATATAACCATGTGACGCGTGGCATCCCACTCATTGTCGGCGTACACATACAACATATATATATATATATATATATAACGCGACGCGTGCCGGAATCCACATCGTATAAGCGTAGCCATAACGTGCCCTCGGCGTCCTCATCGTAGGTGCGGTCTTCATGGGAGCTAGCCCGGAGTAATAATATAACGTGCCCGGAATCCTCATCGTGGGTACATGTCTTCATGGGAGCTAGCCCGTGGAGTAATATAACATGCCCGGAATCCCTCATCGTGGGTACATGTCTTCATGGGGAGCTAGGCCATGGAGTAAAATATAACATGGTCGCATACCCCGGAATCCCACATCGTATAAGCATGGTCATGGAGTAATAAAACACGCGAGCATCTAACCGCGTCCTGGCTGCATGCCGGCATCCCTCATCGTATAAGCATGGCGAAGATCGATCACGGTGGAAGCATACCGTGGAATCCCCGTCATGATGCGTCGATAAAATGTCGGCATCTAACGCGTCTGGTCACGTGCCGGAATCCCACATCGTGTAAGCATGTCGGATCAATCATGATGGAAGCATACGTGGAATCCCACATCACCGTCGATGCGTCGAGTAAACTTATAACAAGACAACCTCCTCCCACTGAGAGTCGCGACAACGTAACATATAATACTTGCACTCAAAGCTATCACAAGCAAACCTAGGCAAGTTCATTAAACCTTTAGACTTCCATCTTTATAAACTTATGGCACTTTCGTTTTACACATTAAAATCCGGGAATTTAACCCCAAGTACTACGTACTTCTACTCTTTTAGAAAGTCCCTTTTTCAAATAAAACTTCCAAGATACTAACGACTGTAGTATCAAGTCATACTACCTTCAAGACAAGTCACAATACCTTCTTAGAAATACAATTACCGGCTTCTAAATCAAGTGACTTCTTCCTTAAAACATTAAACGATTTAAACCATTACGACAGTTGCCCTTCTTTATTTCAAACCATTTCTTTGCTTACATTATTAGAAAACCATTCTCTTAACCTTCCATAAAGCCGTTATAACCAACTTCCCATAAAGCCGTTATAACCCTTTATGGTTTTAGACCAACTCATTCCTTTTATAACCAAGAGACTTCCACTTTTTGAAACCAAGTAATATATACTTTCAAATCAATTCTCTTAACTTTCAAAAATACAATTAGTCTCTTAACCTTTAGAATACAAGTGACTCCTTTTATTATAAAACCTTAGGCAATCGATGCCTTAAAATCAAGTTGCCTTTTTACTAAAATCAAGTCATTTATCTTTCCATAAAGCAAATATAACCAACTTTCCATAAAGTCGTTATATTAACTTTATACCTTAGCCAAAAAATATAATTTCCTATCCAAGGGACTTATACGTTTAAAACGGAACAAGTATCACATACTTCAAAACTCTTGAGTCCTTAACTTTAATAAACATTGGACATCCTTAATACTTTCAAAGAAGAGAGTTAATCTCCTAACTAACCCGACTTGGATATTCATAAAACTAGTAAAGTATATCAAGGTGTTGTACGTATACCGTAATACATACGTGCAACTAGTCGTGCTTTCGAAAGATAGGAAAAGTTCTACATAGAGTAAATCACACAACTACCTCTTAACTTCTAAGAGTAGAAGGAAACATGAAATGATACCACGTGTATTTCATACATAGAATCATGCCAAAGGAAGGAAGAGGTTCGCATACCTCGCGGCGATTATCGACAAGTAGCAAAATGCTCCAAGTACTTCAATCTTGATAGCTATACCATCCTTCAAGTAGGATACGCTATACTTAGTACTTCAACTTATAATGGTCACAATACGTCCATTAACCTCTCACTTTAAACGTAGAATATTCTAAGTGCTAAGTCACTAAATTCTACGGAAAATCGGACATCACCTCCTTTGTTTCTACTTACTTTGCCACCTTTTCAAGGCCGAATACAATAACCAAACACGCCACTTTTAAGGCCCAATCAATGCAATTATCAATAGGGGATTACACGCCTACTAGACGTGTAAAATTCCGCCCCACAATAGATATCAAACTAATACAAACTACATGTCCAATTCGGCCACATTGAGTGCCATAACACCAATTCTTATCCAATTTCCATTTCAATCCAAGTTGTTAGTATAACATGATATCAAGTCGCAATTGATTAAACTACTATAACCTTCAAGTATGTAACACGCGACGATTCTAGTAAAAGACCAAATTATAATCCAACTTCACATGGCTTACATTACATTTCGGATTTAAGGCTACAAGCAATCCATAATACTTATAAACTTCAACATATCAACTTTATGCTAGCAACATGTAAAGCTAACAACAATAATAAATATATAATCTTGTAACACTATTAAGAGACAAGATTATACCTCAACGAATCTCAATCCAACTCCAAATCCGAAGTCTCTTCCTTAGCAACTTAGAGCCTCTTCAAGACACTTCAATCCGCTACTTGAGACCCTTAGAACAATACCAACAACTTCCCTTCAAACTTCCAATCCAAAACCTAGAAAGCAACTAGGTTTTCACTTTGCGACTAATCCGAAAACTATCTTTTTCCGAGATTTTTCTATTGAGATATGCTTACAATACACTCAAGAACCTTGGTTTAAAATGTGGAGCTTAAAGAACAAGAAACGAAAATTCTTTCTTCTCTAAGGGCTAGAACCCGAGAGCACTCTTGCTCTTCCTTCAATTTTCTTGAAATTTTTTCTAAGTGTTAGGATTAGTCTTGCTACTAGTAGTATTATATAGGGACATGGAGGTCGAATACAACCAAATGGGTGGTTTGGATGAGCTCTTATCAAATATCAAGCCTTGTGGGTCCTTTGACCAAGTCAATTCTCTCAAGCTCTCGAGTTGCAAGACTTGTCTTGCTAACAAAGGTCGATGACCCTTTAGCCCTTGCAAAAATCGTCCAAGGCATTTTAAAGGAGGGTGACACGTGTCGCCCTCCCATTCGTCCAATAATACGTTTTGAGCAATTTCATAATTAGATAAATTTTTACAAGTCTCAAATCTTAACACTGTGAGTTCTTACGTACGTTCTTAAAACATGTCCTGTAAATACGGGGTGTAACATTCTTCCCCCCTTAGAAACATTCGTCCCCGAATGTTCTTTCGGAGTCAAACTTATAATTAAAGCACGACATAGTCTCCTTATACTACACCCTTCTTACGACATATGCCACGGCGCATAACAAATTTATACTAAGATGTCAACCTTGGCACTCACGAAGCCAACTAGCCCATACTTATAATGACCTCAAAGTCTGTCATAATCCTTTCTACTAGGTCTACTAGGGTCTGACGACTGTATCATCACCGGGAAAACCTCGTATTCCGCTCGGCTACCACCCCACACACTGCGGGTGTAGTTACCTCGAAAGGTTCTTATGGATTCGAACTCTATTCCTTTACACTTAGTTGTTATATTTCTTACTGGTCGTACTCTTTCCGTATTTCCAACTCACACTAGTATACATAACTTCCATACCGATGCTGGCCTCCAATCTTTTGGAGTCACTCTTTTAAACAACATAAGGCCATTCCCGACTCCGCGACGGTTGCGGTGGAACACATCCACGAACCCGTAAAACAATTAACTAGACTTGGGCCTTGCACCCTCGTGACCCTGTCACGTAGCAGAACTACTACCAACTGATCCCACTCCATTCCAGGCCATGGGGAGACCCGTAACAGGTCCTCACCCCGACCCGCCGTTGCACTTAACTCTTATTCTTGGTCTATAATAAATCTTTCTACCCGAGAAGACCTTGTACATCTAAGGTCTCAGCGGTCTTCAACATTCTTAGGCTCGCAATTTCCATGCTCCAAGACTATCTTATCAGTCTCCCCGTAAACGGGTATAAAAACTTCTCATAAAACCATAATCGCGTCGTTGATCACAAGAACCATTACTTACTCTATACGGACCTCATCCGTACAATTTTCTTAAGCCTACTACGCGACAATCTATTTACATGACATTCATTAAGTTCCTTAACATGGCTTAATGGTTCACTACCCTGTCGAATGACTCATCCCTTCCCAATTATCTCAAAACAACACATAAGATCTTGGCGAGAATTTATTAACTGTTCCATACCTTCCCGGTATCTAGTTAGCCTTTACCACTCTTGGTAAATCTAAAACCATTCTAGGCAACCCATAAATGACCCTCATACGTAACTCCGTATAGAGGTATGTCACAATACCAACTATACTATAATCATTACCAACCTGGATACGCAATCCATATAGTCCTTCCTGGGTCACTGCTGCCTTTCTCGTAGCTGCAATCAACATAACTCGTTAGGGAGAGACGACCCTAACAACACAGCTCTATGTACGATCTCGAGTGAGAAGAATGGAAACCAATCCTAAATGTCCTTGACCTCTGATTATAGATGTGGTGCGCAACACACCGATAATCAAGAATCTACTAGACACGGTATGTAGACACTTTCCGAGGACTAAGCGCTCGATACCAATTTTGTCACGACCAGGCCGGGCATGGTGCCCTACACAGGCACCACTGCAGTACACATCAGAGATAATCAGCGGAACATACATGAAACTATAAAATAAAACAACAGAAGTAAAACAACAGGTTAGCCGATAGGGCTACCTTCCTGGACATATAATATACAACCGAAGCAGTTGCCTTTCCTTTACAAAGCGACCCACAATACGTGACTCTGGACCTCTAAGAGTTTTAACATAACAAGCGTGGCGGGGACAGGGCCCGCCATACCACGAATATACATGAATCTACAACCTCGGGAAGCCGTACCAAGAGATAAGCCTCGGAGCAAATGGAGCTTTTTCCCAAAAGCGAGCGAGATCCTAAGAGCAAGGTTCACCAACTGGTACCTAAAACTGCGGGCAGAACGGCCAGAAGAAGTCGATTACAATAGGTACCGAATATGGAGCAAATAACGTCTGATAAGCGGTCGTAAGCGTACAAAGAATGATAGGACAAGTATAAAAGTACATGCCGGATCTGCAGTGTCATTACCACTTATGAACTTAATTTCACATCAATATCTTTTCCCATTTTCAATAAAGGTTATAGCCACGTTCTTACGCACTTGATTAGGAAAAATCATTAAGTTCATTTCTATATAACTTACTTATCTTTCATAAGTATAATCAGGCCCTTTAAGGAGGCGCGTATACTACGACCCCGATGGGGCGATCAAATCACCAAATATCAAAGCGTGTCGTGGAATCCCCATCACTGCCGGCTATAAGTGTAAATTATAACCATGTGGCGCGTGGCATCCCATTTTGGCGTACCATATACAACACATATATATATCTCGCGCGTGGAATCCCATATCACTGCGAACTATAAGTGTAAAATATAACCATGTGTGGCGCGTGGCATCCCTCATTTACGGCGTACATACACAACATATATATATATATATATATATATATATATATATATATATATATATATATATATATGCATGCCCGGAATCCCATCGTATAAGCATGGCCATAACGTGCCCTCGGCGTCCCTCATCGTAGGTGCGGTCTTCGTAGAGCTAGCCCGTGGAGTAATAATATAACATGCCCCCGGAATCCCTCATCGTGGGTACATGTCTTCATGGGGAGCTAGCCCATGGAGTAATAATATAACATGCCCCCGGAATCCCTCATCGTGGGTACATGTCTTCATGGGGAGCTAGGCCATGGAGTAAAATATAACATGGTCGCATACCCCGGAATCCCACATCGTATAAGCATGGTCATGGAGTAATAAAACACGCGAGCATCTAACCCGCATCCTGGCTGCATGCCCCGACATCCCTCATCGTATAAGCATGGCCAAGATCAATCACAGTGGAAGCATGCGGTGGAATCCCCGTCGTGCGGTGCGTCGATAAAATGTCCGGGCGTCTAACGCGTCACGGTCACGTGCCGGAATCCACATCGTAAGCGTGTCGGATCAATCATGAAGGAAGCATGCGTGGAATCCCACGTCAGCGTCGATGCGTCGAGTAAACTTATAACAAGGCGATGACGGCCCTCGAATGAGTCGCGACAACGTAACATATAATATTTGCACTCAAAGCTATCACAAGCAAACCTAGGCAAGTTCATTAAACCTTTAGACTTCCATCTTTATAAACTCATGGCACTTTTGTTTTACATTAAAATGAATTTAACCCCCAGTACTACGTCTTACTCTTTTAGAAAGTCCTTTTTCAAATAAAACTTCCAAGATACTAACGTAGTAGTATCAAGTCATACTACCTTGAGACAAGTCACAATACCTTCTTAGAAATACAATTAACGGCTTCTAAATCAAGTGACTTCTTCCTTAAAACATTAAACGATTTAAACCATTTAGACTGTTGCCCTTCTTTATTTCAAACCATTTCTTTGCTTACATTATTAGAGAAACCATTCTCTTAACCTTCCATAAAGCGTTATAACGACTTCCCATAAAGCCGTTATAACCCTTTATGGTTTTAGACCAACTCATTCCTTTTATAACCAGAGACTTCAACTTTTGAAACCATGTATTATATACTTTCAAATCAATTCTCTTAACTTTCAAAAATACAATTAGTCTCTTAACCTTTAGAATTCAAGTGACTCGCTTTTATTATAAAACCTTAGGCTATCGATGCCTTAAAATCAAGTTGCCTTTTTACTAAAATCAAGTCATTTATCTTTCCATAAAGCAAATATAACCAACTTTCCATAAAGTCGTTATATTAACTTTATACCTTAGCCAAAAATATAATTTCTATCCAAGGGACTTATACGTTTAAGCGGAACAAGTATCACATCTTCAAAACTCTTCAAGTCCCTTAACTTTAATAAACATTGGACATCCTTAATACTTTCAAAGAAGTGAGTTAATCTCCTAACTCACCCGACTTGGCTATTCATAAAACTAGTAAAGGATATCAAGGTGTTGTCGTCTCTGTACTACATATGTGCAACTAGTCATGCTCAAAAGATAGGAAAAGTTCTACATAGAGTAAATCACACAACTACCTCTTAACTTCTAAGAGTAGAAGGAAACATGAAATGATACCACATGTATATTTCATACATAGAATCATGCCAAAGGAAGGAAGAGGTTCACATACCTCGCGACGATTATCGACAAGTAGCAAAATGCTCCAAAGTACTTCAATCTTGATAGTTATACCATCCTTCAAGTAGGATACGCTATACTTAGTACTTCAACCTATAATGGTCACAATATGTCCATTAACCTCTCACTTTAAACGTAGAATATTCTAAGTGCTAAGTCACTAAATTCTACGGAAAATCGGACATCACCTCCTTTGTTTCTACTTACTTTGCCACCTTTTTCAAGGCCGAATACAATAACCAAACACGCCACTTTTAAGGCCCAATCAATGCAATTATCAATAGGGGATTACACGCCTACTAGATGTGTAAAATTCCGCCCCACAATAGATATCAAACTAATACAAACTACATGTCCAATTCGGCCACATTGAGTGCCATACACCGATTCTTATCAATTTCCATTTCAATCCAAGTTGTTAGTATAACATGATATCAAGTCGCGATTGATTAAACTACTATAACCTTAGTATGTAACATGCGGCGATTCTAGTAAGCGACCAAATTGTAATCAACTTCATGGCTTACATTACATTTGGATTTAAGGCTACAAGCGATCCATAATACTTATAAACTTGACATATCAACTTTATGCTGCAACATGTAAAGCTAACAACAATAATAAATATATAATCTTGTAACACTATTAGAGACAAGATTATACCTCAACGAATCTCAATCCGACTCCAAATCCGAAGTCACTTCCTTAGCAACTTAGAGCCTCTTGAAGACACTTCAATCCGCTACTTGAGACCCTTAGAACAATACCAACAACTTCCTTCAAACTTCGATCCAAAACCTAGAAAGCAACTAGGTTTTCACTTTGCGACTAATCAGAAAACTATCTTTTTCAGAGATTTTCTATTGAGATATGCTTACAATACACTCAAGAACCTTGGTTTAAAATGTGGAGCTTAAAGAACAAGAAAGCGAAAATTCTTTCTTCTCTAAGGGCTAGAACGAGAGCACTCTTGCTCTTCTTTCAATTTTCTTGAAAATTTTTCTAAGTGTTAGGCTTAGTATTGCTACTAGTAGTATTATATAGGGACATGGAGGTCGAGATACAACCAAATGGGTGGTTTGGATGAGCTCTTATCAAATATCAAGCCTTGTGGGTCCTTTGACCAAGTCAATTCTCTCAAGCTCTCAAGTTGCAAGACTTGTCTTGCTAACAAAGGTCCAATGACCCTTTAGCCCTTGCAAAAATCGTCCAAGGCATTTTAAAGGGGGGGTGACACGTGTCGCCCTCCCGTTAAATCCTGATAATACATTTTCCGACAATTTCATAATTCCGATAAATTTTTACAAGTCTCAAATCTTAACACTGTGAGTTCTTACGTACGTTCTTAAAACATGTCCTGTAAATACGGGGTGTAACAACCACATCTATAATCAGGAGGCTACAAGATATTTAGGATTGGTTTCCATTCTTCTCACTCTGAGATCGTGCCTTAGAGTTGTGTTATAAGTTGGACTCCCTCTGGCGTATTCTTATGTACCCGTTACGCCTCTACGCAAGGCAACCAGAGCCCAGAAGGGCAAGGCAGCAGAGAGAGCTGCGAGTAGAGCACAGAGGTTCTGAGGGCACAGCACGGTCATTACGAGATAGTACTTACGACGAGTTTTATGGCCGCTAGCCCCGAGTTTAGGCGGCGATTTCTCACGAGGCCACGATTCACTGAGCCTCAGTTCCACGGCCGAGCCAAGGATATGAGTTCAAGGAGATGGCGATTACTAGCTAGTGGTGGTGAGAATGAGGCGGGCGGGGCCGGTGGTTCAGCGTACCGATGATTCACCCTAGATCCGATAGTGCGAGACTTGGGATTTCTTGAGTTGCGATTCGCGAGTTCTATGGATAGAGAGGCGAGGATGATCCTCGGTGTCATGCTAGTTTGGGAGATTGTTATACTTGCGGCCGTCGAGCCGTATGATGGGAGGATGTCAGTAGGAGGATACAGAGGATGACTCGACCTGCCAGGGTCGATTCGGGTTCAGTTGTTTGGGAGAAGGGGTGTTAGTCAGATGAGGTCACCCCTACCTCGTTGTGGCCGTTGTAATAGACTCCATTATGGGGAGTGTCGTACTGCTTCGACGGTTTATATGCTTGCGGCCAACAGGGCCATTTGGTGAGAGTTTGTCCGACCAGAGGTAGCACAGATGTAGAGACTCATCCTTCGGGATCGGTGGCTGGTTCATCGCCTTATATAGCTTGGCGCCCTGCAGGGCAGGATTATGATTAGAGCGACAAAGGGAAAGTGGGGCGATATTTACGAGATATCTTGACCCAGAAGCGGTTTATGTTGTTATGGTGGATCGTGTTAAGTGCTAGATGCGGATAGCATTGTGTTAATTAGAAAACATGGTTAGTTGAAAAGGGTAAGTGCGGAGGCGAGGCGATTGTGAGCCTTAGAATTTATAACAGTTAGGACCTTGGATGCAAGGCCGTCTTGAGTGGATGATTTTACGGTTGGTCTTTGTCGAAGTACTTGGTATGCGTGAAATATATTGTGGGAAATTCCATGGGTAGTGTGAGATGGAAGTGGTAGCTTTCATGACGTGAATTGGTAAGATTGTTCCGGATCGAGGAACGAGAGAGTTTGGCGCGATAGCTGTTACACCCCGTAACTCCAGGACATGTTTAAGAGAAGGTAAGTAAGGAACACAAGACTTGAAAGGGTACGAAAGAAAGAATTGTTTTTCCGACGGAAAATCTTTCGAACGTCGGAAAGGGAAAAATGTTTGTTGAGGAGAATTGGATTCTTATAATGCATTAATTGAGGATTATGGAATGTATTTTCATTATGGAAATTTATTTTACGGATTTGGTCGTGTGGGGCCCACGAGGGTTACGGAAATTTTATGGACGAATGGGAGGGCGACACGTGGCACCCCCCCACTATAGTCTTGGACGAATATTCAAGGGTGAAATGGTCATTTGACCATTGTGTAGATGACAAAGTCTTGCTAATTAAGAGCTTGATATTGTTGACTAAGTCCAAGGGCCACTTGGCTTGATCTCTTCCCTCCAAACTTTATATGTGTTGTAATCTATACCCTCCAATGTATTATAAAAACATACTAGTAGCAAGACAAGGCTATTTTACACTTAGAAAAAATTGAAGAACATTTGTTCTTGCAACATTGCTCTCAGCTTTGAGCCTTAGTGAACAAGAAAATTTTGCAATTGTGATCCATTATTCATAAGACTTTAACCCAAGGTCTCTAAGGGTATTGTAAGGATATCTCAATAGAAAGATCTCGGAAAAACGGCGTTTTCACGTTAGTCGCAAGGCGAAAACTAGGGAGTTCTTCAACTTTGAAGTTGGAAATAGAATAGGAGTTTTTCACAAGCTTCTAAGGGTTGCAAATAGCGGATTGGAATGTCAAGAAAAGGAGTTGGAGTTGCTAAGGATCGACTTAGGGTTTTGGATCATTTTGAGCTTAAGGAGGTAATAATCTCCGTCTTGTTATTATAATTCAAGATTTCATGTTGTAGTAGTTATAAATGATCATGTGGATTTTATTATGAAGAATGATATGTGTTATGGAACATTTGGATGGAATCCGAAAGTTGCATGATTTAGCCTTTAAGTTTGTAATTCAATTTAGTTACTAGTTTAGTCGTCGCATGTTATCTACAGAGTTGATTAAGGTGATTATAATTGTTAAGTTGTTTATGACTATATAACTTGTTAGACCTAAGAAGTTGGATTGAAAAAGAATTGGAAAGGACTTGTGTTGTTATATTATTAGCCGAGAATGGCTTTGAGTATTAAACTACTTGGTATGAATTGTGGGGCGGAATTTTACACGTCTTGTTAAGGCGTGTAATCCCCTTTGGTTAGCTGAACTGTTGGGCCTTAAATGTGGCGTGTTTGGTTATTGTATTCGGCCTTGAAAAAGGTGGCAAAGTATGTAGAAACAAAAGAAGTCTTGTCCGATTTTCAGTAGAATTTAGTGACCTTGCACTTAGAATATTCTACGTTGAAGCTAGAGGTTAATGGGCGTGTATTATGGCCAATTTAGGTTGAAGTACCAAGTATAGCATATTCTACGTGAAGGATGGAATAGCTAGCAAGGTTGAAGTACTTTGGAGCTTTTTGCTACTTGTCGATAATCGTCGCGAGGTATGTGAACCTCTTCATTCTTTTGACATGATTTTATGTATGGAATATACATGTGGTATTATTTCATGATTTCCTTCTACTCTTAGAAGTTAAGAAATAAGTATGTTGATTTACTCTACGTAAGGGTTATGTCTAGGTTATCTAAGTTCTTGCCAAGTCTTATGGGGATGTTGGTAAGAATGGTTAGGAGGTATTTGAGTCAAGTTGACTCGGCTAAGTTCTGACACAAATGAGAATAAGTATCGAACAAGCCATTGCGGCGTTAATAAAGGAAAATGTAATCTTGATAAATTATATTAAAACAAGTAGAATTCTCCATCTGCATAGAAGCTAAGATAAGACAAAATTGTATTACATTTTCTAGATGGCTACTTGAATAAGATCGTTATAAATAAGTATAACTTATTCACTGCACCAAGTATATGTTACTTAATTTAAAAGAGTTTACGTATGAAGTTTTTAAGACTTTGAAACTTGTTTTCTTAAAAGTTAAGGGACTTGAAGTATTTTGAAAACTATGTGATTTGATTTGAAAGTATAAGTCTCTTGGTTATAAAAGGAATGAATTTGTTTAAGACATAAAGAGTTATAACGGTTTTATGGGAAGTTGGTTATAACAACTTTATGGAAGATTAAAAGAATGGTTTTCTTCAGTAATGTAAGCAAAGAAATGATTTTAAATAAAGAAGGGCAAATTGTTTTAAAGGTACCAATTGCTTAGGGTTTTTAAGAAAGAAGTCACTTGATTTAGAAGCCGGTAAATGTATTTCTAAAAAGGTAGATATGACTTGATACTACGGTTGTTAGTATGCAGGAAGTTTATTTGAAAAAGAGTCTTTCTAAAGGAGTAGAGGTGCGTAGTACTTTGGGTTAAATTCCCGGATTTTATATGACATTATCATCCCAGAAATGGGCCGGGCAGTATACCTTTATGGGCAGACTATATGACATTATCATCCCAGAAATGGGCCGGGAAGTATACCTTTATGGGCAGACTATATGACATTATCGTCCCAGAAATGGGTGCGATATACCTTTATGGCGGTATCACGACCGAACCGGGCGTGGTGGTGCCTTACCCCGGGCACCCTAGTGATATAACATCAGAGAAAAACCAGCGGAAATAAAAACTTAAACATACAATTAGATATGGATCAAGATAAAAGAAAATAGGCCAACCAGCGGTTGCCTTTGGTATATATATATATCGACCTTTGAGCGATTACAATCCTTACAACCTGCCACCTTGGCAGTGCTACGGACCTCTAAGATTTTTACAACAACTATGGCGGGACGGGGCCACTTGTACCACAGAATGTACAAGAACCTCTGGACTCGGGGTAACATGCCAAAAGATAAGCCTCAGAAGGAAACGGAGTTTCAATCTGTTGAAATGTGATCCTATAAGCGGGGATCGGCGGTAGATGTACCTCTACTGCGGCATGAGCGGCCGAAGGAGGTCGATCTGACGGTACCAGTATGTGGCCCGAAAATCGTAAATGAAATCATAATAGTCTATATAAAGCGGGGAGACATGTATGATAACCAAACTACGATTACCTGACATATAAATAGTCATATCAAGTCGGGGACTCGCGCCTCCAAATCATCACTCGTGCGTGGAATTTCTTCCTCACTGTGCGTGATCTATGATATAACAATACCAAGGAGTATCATGAACACGAGTCCGCATGTCCTAAAAACCGTCTGGGGCAAGTATAACTACGAGATCCGGCCGTACGATATCTTTGTACAACCGTATCATGAAGGCGACGCGTGGCAAGTGCAATAACCTCTACTAGATCCTCCTGCGCCACGTAGCGGCGGGGGCAAGTATCTGACTAAGCACGGATCGCAAGTAAGTCACGGCTCCGTCAAACAGCGACTCGCGAAGGCGACCGTGGCAAGTGCACTAGCCTCGCGGCTCCTCCGCGCCCACGTAGGCGGGGCAAGTGAATCGGCTAAGCACCGGATCGGCCGTAAGTCTCGATGCCGCGCGAAGGCGACCGTGGCAAGTGTAATAACCTCTACCAGATCCACTGCGTCCGCGTGGCGGCGGGGGCAAGTAAGCAGTGCGCGATCCTGGCAAGTAAGTCCGCGATCTTGCCATAAATAACCATAATGGTCACGTATCCGCGAATCCATCGCCGGTGTAGACATGCCCGTATAACAATGATAATGGAAGCATGCGGTGGAATCTTCCGTCGCTGCGATGCGTCCGAGTTAGTTCTCGACAAGTCAGCCCCTCCATTGAGGCAGCGGTAGTATAGAAACACAATTTTTGCACAACAAAGGCTATCGCGACAAGCATAGGCAAGTTACACTACAATAAGCATAGGCAAGTTATACCTGACTCAAGGTACTTTCATTTTATGTCAAAGTCAGGTTTTAACCCTAAAGTACTCGTGCGTTAAATTCCTTTTAAAGATCCGTTTCTTTTACAAAGGTCACTTTCGATACAGTAGTATAAAAATAGAGTGACAAACATTGTTAAGTAAACCAAAACATTTCCTTTGTAAAATCAAGTAACAGCGTTATTTTCCAAGCGTTGAGTTTGCCTAATTTCAAATGCTCAAGTTTCTCATTTTGAAAAGGTTTAGTAGTTCATAGTTTTAATCCTTTAAAACAATTTGAAAACATATGCCTTATGTGTGAGTAGGTTATTCTTGTTCATAACAATCTTATTAAAGAAGCCATGATCTAGAAAATGTAATATCATTTTGTCTCATCTTAGCTTACATGCGGATGGAGGTTTCTCTTGGTTTTAATAATACTTCATTATTGATACATTTCCCTTTATTAAGCGCTATGATGGTTTGTTCGATATTTATTACGATTTCGAAATCGATAAAACATTATACCTTTTAAAACCAAGTACTCATTACTCAGAATGAGGTTTCACACTTTAACAAAATTCATATCAATTCAATTAAGTCAAGTCTCTTATCTTTTAAGATCGAGCCTCTTAACTTCTAAAATCGATAAACCATTCTCTTTACCTCTCTTAAGGCGTTATACCTAACTTCCCGTAAAGCTAGTATAACTCTTATGTTTTCAAAACCAAGTATTACTCTTCTTTCAAGGTTTCTTAATTCTTTTGAAATACTTCAAGATGCTTTATTATTGGGGCTTAAGTCGAAAGACATTGCGTAACTATTATTCGGGCTTAAGTCGAAAGACATTGCGTAACTATTAATCGGGCTTAAGTCGAAAGACATTGCGTAATTATTATTCAGTTAACACCGTCGTCTACCGTACTATATAAATATACTTTAAAATATCATGCTCGAGTATAGGAAGAATCACGTACCTCGCGACGATTATCGACTATTAGCAAAGCGCTCGCGGCTATAACGTCTAGCCTTGTCCACGCTTCCAAGTAGCACGTGCTACTTGCGAACATTCAACCTATAAAGGTTATACGATCTATCAAAGTCTGAACTACTCTGTAGAATATTAACGGCGTGATTTGATTCAATTCTTTTACGTAATATCCTTACATTACGTTCAATTCTCTTCTATCAATCTTATTCATTTCTATATAACTACGGTATGTAATTCCCAATTACAATATAAGACAAAGTATTTACCTCGATAAGCCCAAAATTATCCAAGTTTAATGTCGATCTGAGCAGCGTTTACGCTCTACTCGGTGCTCGACCGCTCCAAACAACCCTTAGAAGTTCTACACACTTCTACTAAGTACTCCAACCAATCATGGAGACTTTTCCACAGGGTTTCGTTTAGTGGCTAAAGGAAAGTATAGTGGTATTTTCCGGGCTTTTCGTATAGAGGGTACTTTGGAAATACTACAAAGGTTTTGGGGTAGAGTATTTTGGCATTATAACAATACTTGGAGAAGTATTTCTATACCACAAAGGGGGGGGGGGGGGTATTTCTCGAAAACAACTAGGCTAGGGGGGGTACCCCTCGGCTAGAACACTTCTGAGGGAGGGTGCTCTCGGCGAGGCCTTTCTCAAAGGGGAGGGAGTTGGACGAGGCTGCGAGGAGAGGAGGATTTTTAGACTTGGAATTTATCAAGAGAGGATGAAGAATAAGTCTTCAACTAAGGGGGTATTTATAGGTCAACCAATGGCCAAGATGAAGCCAAGTGCAAGGCAAGTGTAGGGTGTGGATTCATCCATGTGTACCTTATCCATCTACCACACCAACTATCACAAAATATCCTACCTAACGAGACCCATTTCGTCCACTAGCGCGCAATCACGTCGATGTGAGGTGACACATGTCACCCTCCCGTTGGTCCAAAATGTTTCGTCTCTCGGAAAAATCCGCAAAAATAATAAATGACATAGCCGGATTTTTCCCTACGCAAGCTTTGTAAAACGTTTCGTCGGAAAACGATTCTTTTCGGTACTTGTGAACAAAATTTTCGATCCTTAGCATACTTAAGGCTTAAACTTTTATACGTACGCCCTCACGTACATACTCTGGAAATACGGGGTATAACACATACTATATGACATTATCGTCCCAGAAATGGGCCGGGCAGTATACCTGTATGGGCAGACTATGTGACTTTATCGCGTCGATTTGGTAGGCGTATAAGCGTCCCTCCGTAAAAAGCGGATTAGGTTATGAAAGATAAGTAAGTTAGATGGTAATAAACTTAATGACTTCTCCTAAGTATGTACGTAAGATATGGCTATAACTCTTAATGGAATGTACGTAAGATATGGCTATAATTCATAAGGGGTAATGACACGGCAGGATCTGGTATGTACTTTTTATACTTGCCCCTGTCATTCTTTTGTACAGTTATGATATGTTTACTGTACTTTATTTCTGTTCCATATTCGGTACCTTTTATGCGACCCGCCGAAATTTGCGTTAAATGTCCGCGAGTTTAGGTACACGATTGTGGATCTGCGAGCTTAGGATCTGGTTCAGCATTTTAGATGGCTCGATGTTAGGAGTTGTCATGGTTATGTATATTCGAAGTGCAGCGGGGCCTTGTCCGTCATAGTATGTGTTCAAATCTTAGAGGTTTGTATTCACGTGTAAATTTGGGTAGTTAGAGTTGTAATTACATTTTTGGTTAGTATAAGCCACTTTTTGGGTGATTTATATTATAAGCGACCTTATCGGCTTTGCCTTAGTTTTAAAAGAAAAATTGTGTTACTTATTTTCCATGATTGTTTTGGTGTTGTATGTTTGGAAGGTGCGGGTAGGGCACCGATCGCGGCCGAGTCGGGTCGTGGCAATAGCAGTCGGAGTTGAGGCGGTTGCGGTCGACCACATCACGACCCGTTCAGGGCGATGGTAGTGCCTTACGGGCACCAGTAGTCATACATCGAGAGAAAATCGTGGAATATAAAAACAAGACATGAAATAATGTAAATTGAGACCACGGTTTATCGAGAAAAGTCACCTTTCGGCATATATATATAAACCAAAATCTGATTTACATCCCAGTAAAATAGGACTACAGACCTCTGGAAGTAAACAACTATGGCGGGACGGGGGCCCATACCCTGAATGTACATATATCTACAACATCGGGAGAACCATACCAAAAGTTGAGCCTCAGGAGAAGATGGAGCTCACGACACCAAAGCAAAAGATCTTGGGATGCGGATCTAGCACTGTTTCCCACTGCGGCGTGAGCGGCCCGAGAGGTCGATACAACAGTACCAAGTATGTGGCGTAAAGTACTTAAATGTAATCATATCATTTTAAAGCCAATTTTACAAATGTGTACAAAACAACCAATGTAACCACACATAGTGCCACATCCAAAGCAAGAGCAATAAATAGGTAAAGTATGTAGTCTTTTCTAGAGCTGCGAATGATCGAAGCAAGGCCAACCGCCATAGTATCATTATGTATGCCTAATCACGGACTCCATGATCCGCATGGGCCACTCGCGTAGGCGCGTGAGGTATTCCCGCGTCGAGGGTAGCTACTCCTCGGCGTCGATCTGGACTCGTAGTCGCGTGGCGCGTAGACGCGTAGCCACAAGCGCATACGCTAACACGGAACTCGTGGCTCGCGCATGGGTCCCTGGACGCGTAGGTATTCTCGAATCATAGTCCACGCCTGCTGAGGTATACCCGCGTCGAGCGACAACCCGGTATATCATGTCAAGAGGTGAGTGATGTAATACTAACATAGCGACTTCTGGTTAAACAACATAAACCTGATAAGAATAACCTCTTATACAAGCGTTACAAGTCATTGCTAACACACGTAGCATCATAATATGTCTACTCGTCAAACCATCTTTTATACTTTCCGGAAATCAATACAAGTCTTTCATAAACACATAAGTAAAGCTGTTCCTTTTATCTTTCTTAAGTCGTTATACCTAACTTCCCATAAAGCTAGTATAACTCTTAGCTTTTGTTTAAAAACCAAGTATTACTCTTCTTTCAAAAATGATTCATAATTCTTTTGAAATACTTCAAGATTCTTATTATTTAGACTCGAGTCAAAGGCGTCAAGTAAAACCATGTTGATTAACACACGTCGTCTACGTACTATATATATACTTTAAAATATCATGCTTAAGAGTATAGGAAGAATCACATACCTTACCGCGAAATCCACACTGCCAGTCGAATATGTCGCGAGTATCAACCTATAATAGTCAAATCGTCTATCAGCGTCTAGACTACTCTGTAGGATAATCTAGCGAGAGGTTCTCTATTACGGAAAATCGGGCAGACTTCCCTGCAGGTAAACTATACAAGTCTCTGTAAATACATCTGATCACATGTAAATGATTCAATCTTCTTTAATACTTACGATGTGATTCTGATTCAATTCTCTTCTTTAATAACCTTACATGTATTTTATACTCGTTTCAATACTTACGGTATCACGATCTCTAATTACGATAGAAGGATAAGATTATTATTTACCTCGATAAGCCCAAAATTATCCAAGATATAAGTCGATCTGAGCGAGTTTAGCTCTGTCTGAGCGCTCAATCCGCTCCAGAAACCCAGAAGTTTCTACACAACTTCTACTTCCTACTTCAACCAACTATGAAGTTTCTCTTGGGGTTTCGTTTAGTGACTAAAGGAATATAAGGTAGTATTTAGGACTCTGCGTATAGAGGTAACTTTGGAAATACTATAAGGGATTGGCTAAGGTATTTTGGGGATAGTAACAATACTAGGAGAGTATTTTCTACCAAGGGAGCTTTGCGAGACCACTAGGAAGGGGAGAGGGGTGTTTCGGCTAAGCTCTTTCTCGAGAGGGAGAAGGCTTGGGCGAGAGCTTCTCTCAGGGGAAGGTTTGGAGACTTGGAAGATGATTTGTGGATGAAGAAGTCTTGACTCAAGGGGTATTTATAGGGCTTTCAAGGGCTAAGATGAAGGCAAGTGGAGGGCAAATGGAGGGTGGGGATTTGCCTGAGTGCACCTAACCCTACTCAGTAAATCACTCATGAGCATTGACCACTTAGTTTAGGCCCCAATCGTGCCATCAGTGGCCTCTTTGCCGTCACGGCAGGGTGACAAGTGTCACCCTCTCGTTGATCCAAAATATTTCATCTCTCGGAAAAATCCATAAAAATAATAAATGGCATAGTAGTAATTTTCCTACCTGAAGTTTTGGAAAGCGTTTAGTCGGAAAACAATTCGTTTAGTGGGTTGTGCACAAATTTCGTCCCTATGCCTGCTTTAAGGCTCAAACTTTTGTCGTGCGCCCTTACGTGCATACTGCGAAATATGGGGTATAACATTCTCCTCCAGAAACATTCGTCGAATGTTCCTTCCCTGAACAGGCGATAAGGTTCCTCATGCTTAAACAATTTGCAAATGCCACGCATGGCCTGACAACACTTAAGCAAATATGATGAAAATTTACAAGTAGGAAAGTGAGTTACACGGAGGTGTGGGGAATAGGTGAGGATACTTTTGCCTCGTGTCCTCGCCGGCTTCCGCGTCATCTCCCCACGAGCTCGTTCTCCACGAGACTTTGGCGGAAGCCACGTCCTTGGTCGCGGGCGCTAACGGCGATCGATTATCGCTATGGGAATCTCGCCATACGATAACCCGCCGATCACGTGGACATCGTCAATCGGGTGCACCACAGATGGATCCCGATACATCGCCGACATAGAACATGAAAAACCGGATGCTGCCTCCGAGATCGGACGGCGGATCGACTCATGGCAACCTTGCCTACCACTGCGGACAATCGATCGGCCCGATGTACCTTGGTGAGTTTCCCTTTCTTCCGAATCTCATCGCACCGCCGTATGTGGCGCCGGAAAACCCAATCATCGACCTCAAACTCTAGATCTGCGACGGCGATGATCTGCGTATGACTTACATCGACTACGGTGTCGATAACCGCTCTGGATAAGCTTCGCCTTATCCACTCTTGCACGCAAATCTGGTCCCATGCGCACCTCGCCCCATCAAACCAGCTATCGATCTGCACTTCCTCGTACAAGGCCTCATGGCGCCGTCGAATCTTTGGGTGGTAGCTATTATTATCATGAAACTCAACTAGAGGCAAATGATCCTCGGCTACCCACGAAGTCAATAACACGGGCTCGCGACATATCCTCGAGAGTGCGGATAGTGCGCTCCGCGTGTCGTCTGCGAGGATGGAATGCGATGCTCGAGCTCGCTGCGTCCACTAGACCTTTACGGAAAGACCTCCGTATCACGACCCGACCGGGCATGGCGGTGCCTACTGAGCACCGCATCGGTATACATCGGAGAATAGCGGCAGAACATACATATAAACTTAGAAAATAAACAACAACGAGGCTGGCCGATAAGGCGCCTTCCAGAAAAAATATACCGAGCAGAAAATGAAACGATTACATTTTTTCTTTACAACTCGATCCTGATGTGACTACGGACCTCTAAGAATAACAACTTTGGCGGGGACGGGGCCCGCCGTACCCTGAATGTCGACGGCCAAAATGCCGGGGATAAGCCTCGGAATAAAGGAGCTTCTCAGCGGTGAGCGGTGATCTAAGGCGAGGATCAACAACTTTGTACTCTGCACGTGGCATGAGCGGCCCCGAAGGAGGTCGATCTGACGTGTACCAAATATGTGGGCCCGAAAATCGTAATGAAATCATAAGTCTATAATAAAGCAGGAGACATGTATGATAGCTCGATAAGCGATTACTGCGTGCCTTACAAACAATGAGAGTAAATAGGAGTATACTTACAATATAAAATAGGAAGCTCGCGATCAAAGCGGGACCACCGCGCGATGTCGTTAAGCGATCCTACTCGGGACTATTTCACCGCGTAGATCCGTGGACCGCGTGAGGTATTCCTCGCATGGGACTATTTCACCGCGTAAGCCGCCAGGGACTCGCGTGGTATTCCTCGCATAAGCCCGGACGCCGCGTGGGACTATTTCACCCGCGTAAGCCGCTACGGACTCGCGTGAGGTATTCGCCGCGTCGTGGGTAGCAAATCCACGGAAATATGCAATGCCACAATCGGGAATGACCATGACGAATAATATATCACTCGCACAAATCGGCTATCACGCATAACATAAGCACTAAACATCATACAATATATAAGCAAGTTAAGAAATCCCCTAACTTCTTACTATTCTTGTTCATATACACTCTCATTTAGTTTACCTAAGGCCTAACATGTCTTTTATAAAAATCAGAATTTAACCCAAGTACTACGTCTTCTACTCTTTAAAACAAATGACTCTTTTTAGTAGAAAACTTCCAAGATACTATTAATCCTAGTATCGAGTCCAAATTACGTTTCAAGGCAAGTCACACCGCTTAGAAATAAAGTTAAGTTTCTAAATCAAGTGACTCATTTTCTTATAAAACCTTAGGCAATTCTTTGCCTTAAAATCGAATTGCCTTCATTTAAATCAAGCCATTTATCTTTCCATAAAGCCAATATAACCAACTCATAAAGTTGTTATATTCACTTTATACCTTAGTCAAGTACAATTTCCTATCGAGGACTTATCGTTTAAAACGAAACAAGTATCAAAATACTTTAAAACTCTTCAAGTCCCTTAAATTTAAATTACTTAGAGTAAATCACTCTTTAAACTTTTCATAAAGCTATTATAACCAACTTTCCATAAAGCCGTTATACTAGCCTTATACATTACCAACTTACATTTTTTTCTTATAACCAAGAGACTTTAAACTTTCCAACAAAACAAGTATCAAAATACTTTCAACATACTTAAAGTCTCTTAACTTTTGAAAACAAAGATATCCTTAATATTTAAACAAGTGAGTTAATTCCCTAAATCAATCAAATTGGACATTCTTAAAATAAGCCAAGGATATCAAATAGACTAGTTTGTCAAAATCTTGTACGTCTACCGTACTATACATTTACATCTTAATCATGCTCAAGAGATAAGAAAGTTCCACATACCTCTTCGGTTTAATCCACTTGCTAAGTCGATGCGTGCGTAGTATGCCAACCTATAATGACCGTAAATGCGTCTATTAACTTCTAGTTTCAAACGTAAAATATTCCAAGTGCAAGTCACTAAATTCTACGGAAAATCGGACAGCACTTCCTTTGTTTCTACTCACTTTGCCACCTTTTTCAAGGCCGAATTCAATAACCAAACACGCCGCATTTAAGGCCCAACAAAGTAGTTAACAATAGGGGATTACCGCAACAAGACATGTAAAATTCCGCCCCACAATATAAAACAAACTAGTCTAAACTCTGATGTCCATTCGGTAAACATAGGGGCAACAATACAAATCGTTTCGATCCTTTTCAAACCAAGTGGTTTAGTATAACATGATATCAAGCGCGATCGATTACAACTACTACAATCCTCAAGTAGGTAAACATGCGACGATTCTACATAACGACCAAAATTGTATTTCAATTTCAAAGGGCTAAACATGCCATTTCGGTTTTGAGCTCCTAAAATTCCATAACACTTATCACACTTCATAATACATATCACATGATCATTTCTAACTTATAACAACATTGAATCTTGATTACAAAAGTAAGGCGAAGATTATACCTCATTTAGCCCAAATATGGTCGAGACTACAAGTCGATCCTTAGCAACTTTAGCTCTTCTTTCGGCGTTCTATCCACTCCAGCAATACTTAGAAGCTCATGAACAACTCATCTTCAAGTTCCAACTTCAAAGTTGAAGAACCTCTTAGGTTTTAAGCCTTGCGACTAATCTGAAAACACCACGTTTAGGGATCTTTCTATTGAGAAACACTTACAATACCCTTAGGTACCTTGGTTTAAAGTGGGGAGATTATTGGACAAAAATTGAAAATTTTCCTTCTTGAAATTACCTTAAAGCCGAGAGCTAC
Organism: Przewalskia tangutica; assembly: GCA_029844215.1. Classification (NCBI taxonomy): domain Eukaryota; kingdom Viridiplantae; phylum Streptophyta; class Magnoliopsida; order Solanales; family Solanaceae; genus Przewalskia; species Przewalskia tangutica. Next base: position 41,760,908 of record CM056737.1, on the reverse strand, counting down.
ATAAGAGCTCTTCAAGATTTCTTTTGAAATTCTGCTAAGTGTGGAGCTTGTCTTGCACTAGAATGCAATATATAACATGATGGAGGGTTAAGATTAGCACAATTGTGTGGCTTGGATGAGTTTCACATGGATCAAGTCTAGGTGGCCTTTGACTTAGTCAACTTTGTCAAGCTTCAAGACTAGCAAGACTTGGTCATTTAATTTATGGTCAAATGACCATTCTAACCATGACAATTTCGTCCATGACCATAAGGGGGGTGACACGTGTCGCCCTCCGTTAAATCATAATATTTCGTTTCCGACCAATTCCAAAAATTCCGACAAACTTTTACTCGTCTCAAATCTTAACATTTTTGAGTTCTTACGTACGTCCTTATAAACATATCCTGGAATTTCCAGGGTGTAACATTATTCCCCCCTTAGAAACATTCGTCCCCGAATGTTCTTTCGGGAGTCAAACTTAAAGATAGCGACATTATTCTTTTACAACCCCTACGTACCAATATTACCACACGAGGCCACATAACAATACTCATACTAAAATGTCAAGCTGAACCCCATGTATCAATGTCGGTTATCTGAATAAAGCTTCGGCTGACTCTAAGCTTACTAATAATCTTTCCCGGATAAGCTTCGCCTTATCCACAGCCCGCTGAATCAAGTCTGGACCAAATAACTGAACCTCGCCTATGTCGAACCATCTAGCAGCGATCTACACTTTCTTACATACAAGGCCTCATGCGGGGCCATCGAATCTTGGAAGGGTATCTCTGTTATCGTCTGCAACACAACAGAGGCAATTAACCCTCGGCTATTTACGAAATCAATAACACGGGCCATTACCTATCCCCGAATGCGGATGATGCGCTACTGCTGTCCGTCGATCTGAGGTGTAATGCAATCTTGAGACCACGCGTGTCCCTAAAACCCTTACGAAAAACCTCCGAGTTATACGTAATCGAGCTCATCATGCGACATCATAAACGTAGGAACCCCGTGTAATTTCACAATCCCCCTGCTATAAAAGCTAACACGAACCTCAGCCGAGTAAGTGGTCCTAACTGGAAGAACACGGTTGGTTTCGTCAGCCTATTTACCATGACCCCCAGGGAGTCGCACTTCCTCTGGGTACGATGCCACCCTGTAACAAGATCCATATTAAATACCTCTCATATCTAGGTTGGGATTTCAATGCTGCAATAGCCAGCTGGGCTTACGGTGCACAACCGTGACTGCTACTAACTTTCGGACACTAAGCGATGGCTTCTGCTATGTCCCACTTTTCGATCATCTTACCCGTTCATACATCGAGGTCACGACACAGCGTAGTCGACCCGAACAATTTGAGCAATAAGCCTTTGTATGCCTCCGCAAAACCTGGCGACTAGCCTGCGGCCTTTGGGTACACACAATCATCCTCATCTCCCGGCACCTCGTCGGTGCTACTCTATGAGCTCTTCTCTTCTCGGTGGCCGTATTTGATCTGCGCATCATGCTGGATCCTCATCGTACTATCGCCTCCTTACCTCCCCAGCGGCGGAGACTCGGCAACCTCTCGGATCTAAACGTTAACCTTGAAACAAATAATCGAACCACAGGCTCGATGGCGAAGGATCTCACAAACCATATCATGTCTGTCGGCTGCCCGTCGGCGGACTACCCTTAGATCGCGACAAAGTATACATGCGTCTTGCTTTCCCGGATGATATAGGATATCAATATCACAATCCTTGAATAACTCTAACCACCATTTGTCATGAATTCTCGCCTCGGTCTGCGGATATCTGGAGGCTTTGTGATACTGCACAAATATCCATATGAAGTCTAATATCGTCATGCCCCAAATCTTCAAGGCATGATTTAAGCTGCCATTTCTAAATCGTGAGTGGCGTAATTTCCTTTCTGCTTCCTAACTGCAGGAAAACATAGGCTCTATCCTTATCGGGTTGCGTCGGCTACAACCTATTGACACCCAGCGTGTTATCATAATAACCTAACCCTAGTCTGCGGGAGGGGTTAGAAGCTGTAGTCGTGGTCGACTTATCTTTCAATAAATGAAAGCCTTTCTCATTCTGCGAAATATTCGGGTATCTTTAATCTCACTTATGGTTCTGTTTCCCTTTCTGTTGCAACCAAACTTGGTCACTAAACTTAGATTTGATTCCTTTGCTTGCCTCGGCTAAGACTTCTTTGTCGATCACATTTTTTTTTTTGGGGATTCCTTGATCTCGTCAGTAGTAACGATTTTTCCTTCCCTAGTTGCGAGCCTATAGCTAGGTGTTACCACGTTTCCTCGAAATGTTCTTACTTCCATTATTTACTACAGGTCTTTACACTGATGCAGGGTAATCATATCTCGTCAACCTACGTTTATATCTTTACGATACTTCCTAGACCGATTAAATGCGTCGTTCTTAATTACTGACCACAACACTTTTCCCACGGTTATCTACAAGCGTAACCTATGACATGGCGATACCGAAGACCTTGCGATCTTATATCCTTCGTCTAACAACATGGGTACACATGACCCCATAATACACAAAAGCGTCCTTTTCGTGGGAAGAGAACTTATCTCCGCTTTCTTAAACTTTCCTTGGAGTCACGACCTAATCACGGGATCCTCTTGCGGTCGATGGTGGCTAATCATCACGCGCGCCATTAAGTTCGTGTAGATTTTCCAACCTACCAAAGATGCCCTCGACTTTCATGCGTGACACCGCGCTTATTTTATCCTGGCATTGCACATTTTCTTGGAAATTATCAGGAAGGTCGTGGCCACGACCGCCAAACCAACCCCAGTACTGCTGGGGCCAACATAAATTCCTTCAAATTTAATTATGTCAAAGAAGGAAGAGTAATTCACTTGGTTACCACCGCTTCTCTTCCTTTCCACTCGATAGCAAACTTATCGGAGGCGATCCGAATCGATCTCTCTCTGTAGTCGCGTTGGCATAACAAGAGGCGACTAGTCGTGCTCGTAATAACCTCGATATGCGTCATAACAGCTCTGCTAGGTCTGCTAGGGTCAGCGGCGTATCTTTCTGGTAATTATTATCTACCGCTCGGCTACCACGACACCAGCGGTGTAGTCTTCTCGAAAGGTTCTCGTGGATCGGGCTTTATTTCTTTACACTTGGTTGCTCTCTTTTCCTTTGCGTACTCTTCCGTACTCCCAAACTTATTTTAGCGTCGTCATAGCCTTACATGCGATCGGTCTCGATCTTTGGAGTTACTAGATTAAACAATCTGAGGCCCATTCAGGCTCTCGCGACTGGTTCGGTGGAACCGTCCACGAACGTAAAATGGTTAACTAAACTTGGGCGTGCACCGCCGTGACCTGTCGCGTGGCGGGACTACTACCAGTGATCCCGTTTCATTTCAAGCTATGGGCGACCACTTAATAGATCTGACCCGACTCGTCGTATTTAACTCTTTCCTTGGTCAGTCTTAACCGCTTTTACTGCAGAAGGCCTTATATATCTAAGGTCTCGGTGGTTATCAACATTCTTAGGCTCATGATTTCCATGTTCCAAGCCTATCTTATCGACCCGTGGCAAGGTACAAAACTTCTCGTAATACCATAATCGTGTTGTCTTGACCACAATGACCATACTTTCTTCGTCAGGATCTGCTTGTACAATTCCGCCAAGCATACCACGTGGCTTAAGTTACTAACATAGTCTTCCACTTAGTCTCTTAATAATAACTTCTTAGGGTCCACTACCTTTTCAGATAACTCATCATTTCCTAATTATCTCAAATTGTACGTAAAACTTTGATGAGAATTCATTAAATTGTTTCATACCTTCCGGTATTTATTTAGCCCTTACCAAATCACGGTAATCTAAAATCATCTAGGCAACACATATGTGACCCTAAACACAAATCCGTATAGTTGTATGTCACAATACCAACTATACTACAAACATTACCTACGGATCGCGATCCACATAATTCTGCAGAGTCGCTCTTGCTTTCTCGTGGCTGCAAACAATCATAATTGTTGGGAGGCGACCACAACCATCTGACTCTGTCATACGATCTTAGAGTGAGAAAAATGAAACCAATCCTAAATGCCTGCGACCTCACGATTATAGATGTGGTGCGCGACAGCGATAATCAAGACTACTACTAGACGATGCAGCGTAGACACTTTCAGAGGACTAAGCGCTCACGATACCACTTTTGTCACGACCGGGCCGGGCGCATGGTGCCACTACAGGCACCGCATCGAGTATACATCGAGAGAATAGCGGCGGAACATAGATATAAACTTAGAAAATAAACAACAACGAGGCTGGCGGATAAGGCGCTTCCAGAAAAAATATACTCAGGCAGAAAATAGAGCGATACATTTTTTCTTTACAACCCAATCCACGATGTGACTCTGGACCTCTAGAATAACAACTTTGGCGGGACGGGGCCCATACCGTACCTGAATGTCGACAACGACAATGCGAGGATAAGCCTCGGAATAAAGGAGCTTCTCAGCGGTGACGGTGATCCTAGGCGAGGATCGGCACGTACTACTGCGGCGTGAGCGGCCGAAGGAAGTCGATTACAACATGTACCAAATATGTGGGCGAAAATGCGTAATGAAATCATAAGTCTATAATAAAGCGGAGACATGTATGATAGCTCGATAAGCGATTACATTGTGCCTTACTAACAATGAGAGTAAATAGGAGTATCTTACAATATAAAATAGGAAGCTCGCGATCAGCGGGACCGCGCGCCGGTGTCGTTAAGCGATCCTACTCGCGGGACTATTTCACCGCGTAGATCCGTGGACCCGCGTGAGGTATTCCTCGCGTGGGACTATTTCACCCGCGTAAGCCATACGGACTCGCGTGAGGTATTCCTCGCGTAAAGTGGACGCCGCGTGGGACTATTTCACCGCGTAAGCCGCTTACGGACTCGCGTGAGGTATTCCTCGCATCGTGGGTAGCAAATCCGCGAAATATGCAATGCCACAATCCGGGAATGACCCATGACGAATAATATATCACTACGCACAAATCGGCTATCACATAACATAAGCTGCAAACATCATCTGATATATAAGCAAGTTAAGAAATCCCAACCTTACTATTCTTGTTCGTATACACTCTCATTTTAATTTACCTAAGTCACTAACATGTCTTTTAAAAAAATCCGGGAATTTAACCCAAGTACTACGTACTTCTACTCTTTAAAACAAATGACTCTTTTTAGTAGAAAACTTCCAAGATACTATTAATCCTAGTATCAAGTACAAATTACGTTTCAAGGCAAGTCACGACACCCTTAGAAATAAAGTTAAGTTTCTAAATCAAGTGACTCGTTTTCTTATAAAACCTTAGGCAATTCTTTGCCTTAAAATCATTGCCTTCATTTAAATCAAGCCATTTATCTTTCCATAAAACCAATATAACCAACTCCCGTAAAGTTGTTATATTCACTTTATACCTTAGTCAAGTACAATTTCCTATCGAGGACTTATCGTTTAAGCGAAAGAAGTATCAAAATACTTTAAAACTCTTCAAGTCCATAACTTTAAATTACTTAGAGTAAATCACTCTTTAAACTTTTCATAAAGCTATTATAACCAACTTCCCATAAAGCCGTTATACTAGCCTTATACATTCCAACTTACATTTTTTCTTATAACGAGAGACTTTAAACTTTCCAACAAAACAAGTATCAAAATACTTTAAACATACTTAAAGTCTCTTAACTTTTGAAAACCAAGATATCCATAATATTTAAACAAGTGAGTTAATTCCTAACTCGATCAACTTGGACATTCTTAAAATAAGCCAAGGATATCAAATAGACTAGTTTGTCAAAATCTTGTCGTCTAGTACTATCATTTACATCTTAATCATGCTCGAGAGATAAGAAAGTTCCACATACCTCTTGGTTTAATCCACTTGCTAAGTCGATCGCGTGCGTGGTATGCGACTATAATGACCATGAATGCGTCTATTAACTTCTAGTTTCAAGCGTAGAATATTCCAAGTGCAAGTCACTAAATTCTAAGGAAAATCGGACATGACACTTCCTTTGTTTCTACTCACTTTGCCACCTTTTTCAAGGCGAATTCAATAACCAAACACGCGCATTTAAGGCCCAACAAAGTAGTTAACAATAGGGGATTACACGACAACAAGACATGTAAAATTCCGCCCCAATATAAAACAAACTATTCTAAACTCTGATGTCCATTCGGCTAAACATAGGAACGACAATACAAATCGTTTCCAATCCCTTTTCAAACCAAGTGGTTTAGTATAACATGATATCAAGCCACGATCGATTACAACTACTACAATCCTCAAGTAGGTAAACATGCGGCGATTCTACATAACGACCAAAATTGTATTTCAATTTCAAAGGGCTAAACGTGCCATTTCGGTTTGAGCTCTAAAATTCCATAACACTTATCAAACTTCATAATACATATCACGTGATCATTTCTAACTTATAACAACATTGAATCTTCAATTACAAAAGTAAGGCGAAGATTATACCTCATTTAGCCCAAATATGGTCGAGACTACAAGTCGATCCTTAGCGACTTTAGCTCCTCCTTTCGGCGTTCCTATCACTCCAAGCAATACTTAGAAGGTCATGAACAACTCATCTTCAAGTTCCAACTTCAAAGTTGAAGAACCTCTTAGGTTTTAAGCCTTGCGACTAATCTGAAAACACCACGTTTCGGGATCTTTCTGTTGAGAAACACTTACAATACCCTTAGGTACCTTGGTTTAAAGTGGGGATATTATTGGACAAAATTGAAAATTTTCCTTCTTGAAATTACCTCAAAGAGAGCTACATAAGAGCTCTTGAGATTTATTTTGAAATTACGCTAAGTGTGGAGCTTGTCTTGCACTAGAATGCAATATATAACATGATGGAGGGTTAAGATTAGCCTGATTGTGTGGCTTGGATGAGTTTCACATGGATCGAGTCTAGGTGGCCTTTGACTTAGTCAACTTTGTCAAGCTTGAGACTAGCGAGACTTGGTCATTTAATTTATGGTCAAATGACCATTCTAACCATGACAATTTCGTCCATGACCGTAAGGGGGTGACACGTGTCGCCTCGTTAAATCATGATATTTCGTTTCGACCAATTCCAAAAATTCGACAAACTTTTACTCGTCTCGAATCTTAACATTTTTGAGTTCTTACGTGCGTCATATAAACATATCACGGAATTTCCGGTGTAACATTATTCCCCCAGAAACATTCGTCCCGAATGTTCTTTGAAGTCAAACTTAAAGATAAGCGACATTATTCTTTTACAACCCTACGTGCCAATATTACCACACGAGGCCGCATATGATACTCGTACTAAAATGTCAATTTGAACCCAGTGTATCGATGTCGGTTATCTGAATAAAGCTTGGTGACTCTAAGCTTACTAATAATCTTTCGGATAAGCAGCCTTATCCACGGCCAGAATCAAGTGCGGACCAAATAAGCGAACCTCGCCTATGTCGAACCATCTAAGCGATCTACACTTTCTTACATACAAGGCCTCATGCGGGGCCATCTGAATCTTGGAAGGGTATACGTTATAAATGCAACACAACAGAGGCAATTAACCCTCGGCTATTTACGAAATCAATAACACGGGCCATTACTATCCCCGAATGCGGATGATGCGCTCTGCTGTCGTCGATCTGAGGTGTAATGCAATCTGAGACCCACTGTGTCCCTAAAACCCACGAAAAACCTCCAGAGTTATCATGTCGAGCTCATCATGCGACATCATAAACGTAGGAACCCCGTGTAATTTCACAATCCCCCTGCTATAAAAGCTAACACGAACCTCAGCCGAGTAAGTGGTCCTAACTGGAAGAACACGGTTGGTTTCGTCGACCCTTTACCATGACCCCGAGTCGCGCTTCCTGCAGATGCGATGCCACCATGTAACAAGATCCGTATTAAATACCTCTCATATCTAGGTTGGGATTTCAATGCTGATAGCCATGGGCTTGGTGCACAACCGTGACTGCTACTAACACGGACACTAAGCGATGGCTCTGCTATGTCCCTTTTCGGTCATCTTACCCGTTCATACATGCGAGGTCGCGACCTGGCGTGGTCGACCCGAACAATTTGAGCAATAAGCCTTTGTATGCCTCCCAAACCTGACTAGCCTGCGACCTTTGGGTACACAATCTATCCTCATCTCGGCACCTCGTCCGGTGCTACTCTAACGAGCTCTTCTCTTCTCGGTGAGCCGTATTTGATCTGCGCATCATGCGGATCCTCATCTGTCGCCTCGCACCTCCCAGCGGCGGAGACTCGGCAACCTCTCGGATCTAAACTTCGTTAACCTTGGAAACAAATAATCGAACCCCTAGGCTCGGTAACTGAAGGATCTCACAAACCATATCCTGTCTATCTGGCTGCCCATCTGGCAGACTACCCTTAGGTCCACGACAAAGAGTATCTGTAACTGTCTTGGCTTTCCCCGGATGATATAGGATATCAATATCACAATCCTTGAATAACTCTAACCACCATCATCGCAAATTCTCTTGCCTCGATCTGCGGATATCTGGAGGCTTTTGTGGTCTGCACAAATATCCATATGAAGTCTAATATCGTCATGCCCCCGAATCTTCAAGGCATGATTTAGCTGCCATTGACTCTAAATCGTGAGTGGCGTAATTTCCTTTCATGCTTCCTAACTACAGGAAAACATAGGCTCTATCCTTATCGGGTTGCGTCGGCTACACCCTATTGACACAGCGTGTTATCATAATAACCTAACCTCTAGTCGCGGGAGGTGTTAGAAGCTATGATCGTGGTCAACTTATCTTTCAATAAATGAAAGCCTTTCTCATTCCTGCGAAATATTCGGGTATCCTTAATCTCACTTATGGTTCCTGTTTCCCTTTCTCTGTTGCAACCAAACTTGGTCACTAAACTTAGATTTGATTCCTTTGCTTGCCTCACGGCTAAGACTTACTGTCAATCACATTTTTTGGGGGGAGGGGTTTCCTTGATCTCGTCAAGTAGTAACGATTTTCCTTCCTAGTTGCGAGAGCCTATAGCTAGGTGTTACCACATTTCCTCGAAATGTTCTTACTTCCATTATTTACTACGGTCTTTACACTGATGCGGGGTAATCATATCTCGTGCAACCTACGTTTATATCTTTACGATACTTCATCGACCAATTAAATGCGTCGTTCTTAATTACCCAACACAACACTTTTCCACGGTTATCTACAAGCGTAACCTATGACATGGCGATACCAAAGACCTTACGGTCTTATATCCTTCGTCTAACAACATGGGTACACCTGACCCATAATACACAAAAGCGTCGCTTTTCGTGGGAAAAGAACTTATCTCCCTTTCTTAAACTTTCCTTGGAGTCACACCCTAATCACGGGGTCCTCTTGCGGTCGATAATTAGCTAATCATCACCTGCCGCCCTTAAGTTCGTGTAGATTTTCCAACCTACCAAAGATGCCCTCGACTTTCCAGCGTGACACGCGCTTATTTTATCCTAGCATTGCACATTTTCACGAAATTATCAGGAAGGTCGTGTACGACCGCCACCAAACCAACCCCAAGTACCTGCTAGGGCACTTAACATAAATTCCTTCAAATTTCATTATGTCAAAGAAGGAAGAGTAATTCACTGGTTACCACCACTTCTCTTCCTTTCCACTCGATGGCAAACATCGGAAGCGTCTTGAATCGATCTCTCTCGTAGTCGCGTTGGCATAACAAGAGGCCGACTGGTCGTGCTCGTAATAACCTCGATATGCGTCATAACGGCTCTGCTGGAGTGCGCTGGGGTCCAGCGGCGTATCGTTACAGTTATTATTATCTACGCTCGGCTACCGCTGACACCAGCGGTGTAGTCTTCTCGAAAGGTTCTCGTGGATCTGAGCTTTATTTCTTTACACTTGGTTGCTCTCTTTTCACGGTCGTACTCTTCCCGTACTCCCAAACTTATTTTAAGCGTCGTCACATAGCCTTCATGCGATCGGGTCTCGATCTTTGGAGTTACTAGATTAAACAATCTGAGGCCCATTCAGGCTCTCGCGACACAGTTCCGGTGGAACACGTCCACGAACAGTAAAATGGTTAACTAAACTTGGGCGTGCACCTCGTGACCACTGTCGCGTGGCGGGACTACTACTGATCCCATTTCATTTCAAGCTATGGGCGACCCTTAATAGATCTGACCCGACTGGCGTCGTATTTAACTCTTTCCTTGGTCCGTCTTAACCCTTTACTACTGCAGAAGGCCTTATATATCTAAGGTCTCGGTGGTTATCAACATTCTTAGGCTCGCGATTTCCATGTTCTAAGCCTATCTTATCAGCCCCGTGCAGGGTACAAAAACTTCTCGTAATACCATAATCGTGTTGTCTTGACCACAATGACCATACTTTCTTCGTCGGATCTGCGTTACAATTCCGCCAAGCATACCGCGTGGCTTAAGTTACTAACATAGTCTTCCACTTAGTCTCTTAATAATAACTTCTTAGGGTTCACTACCTTTTCAGATAACTCATCATTTCTAATTATCTCAAATTAGCGTAAAACTTTGATGAGAATTCATTAAAGTTTCATACCTTCCGGTATTTATTTAGCCCTTACCAAATCACGGTAATCTAAAATCATCTAAGCAACACATATGTGACCCACTAAACACAAATCCGTATAGTTGTATGTCACAATACCAACTATACTACAAACATTACCTACTTGGATCGCAATCCACATAATTAACTTGCAGGTCACTCTGCCTTTCTCGTAGCGCTAAACAATCATAAGCGTAGGGAGAGCGACCACAACCATCTGACTCTATCGCACGATCTTAGAGTGAGAAAAATGGAAACCAATCCTAAATGCCTGCGACCTCACGATTATAGATGTGGTGCGCGACACCGATAATCAAGACTCTACTAGAACACGATGCGTAGACACTTTCAGAGACTAAGCGCTCACGATACCACTTTTGTCACGACCGACCAGGGCATGGCGGTGCCCTACACAGGCACCTGTCAGTATACATCGAGGAGAATAGCGGCGGAACATAGATATAAACTTAGAAAATAAACAACAACGGGCTGGCCGATAAGGCGCGCCAGAAAAAATATACTCAGCAGAAAATAGAAGCGATACATTTTTTTTCTTTACAACCCAATCCTGATGTGACTACGGACCTCTAAGAATAACAACTTTGGCGGGCGGGGCCATACCCTGAATGTCGACAAGCGATGCGGGGATAAGCCTCGGAATAAAGGAGCTTCTCAGCGGTGAGCGGTGATCTAGGCGAGGATCGACAGCTGTACTCTACTGCGGCGTGAGCGCGGCCCGAAGGAGGTCGATGCAACGTGTACCAAATATGTGGGCCGAAATGCGTAATGAAATCATAAGTCTATAATAAAGCAGGAGACATGTATGATAGCTCGATAAGCGATTACCTGTGCCTTACTAACAATGAGAGTAAATAGGAGTATCTTACAATATAAAATAGGAAGCTCACGATCAAGCGGGACCGCCCGCGGTGTCGTTAAGCGATCCTACTCGCGGGACTATTTCACCCGCGTAGATCACGTGGACCAGCGTGAGGTATTCCTCGCGTGGGACTATTTCACCCGCGTAAGCCCTTACGGACTCGCGTGAGGTATTCCTCGCGTAAGGTTGGACCCGCGCGTGGGACTATTTCACCGCGTAAGCCGCCACGGACTCGCGTGAGGTATTCCTCGCGTCGTGGGTAGCAAATCCGCGAAATATGCAATGCCACAATCGAGAATGACCCCATGGCGAATAATATATCACTCGCACAAATCGGCTATCACACATAACATAAGCACTGCCGACATCATCATATATATAAGCAAGTTAAGAAATCCCTAACCTTACTATTCTTGTTCATATACACTCATTTAATTTACCTAAGGCGCTAACATGTCTTTTATAAAAATCAGGAATTTAACGAAGTACTACGTCTTCTACTCTTTAAAACAAATGACTCTTTTAGTAGAAAACTTCCAAGATACTATTAATCCTAGTATCGAGTCCAAATTACGTTTCAAGGCAAGTCCATGACACCCAGAAATAAAGTTAAGTTTCTAAATCAAGTGACTCGTTTTCTTATAAAACCTTAGGCAATTGCTACCTTAAAATCATTGCCTTTATTTAAATCAAGCCATTTATCTTTCCATAAAGCCAATATAACCAACTCCCATAAAGTTGTTATATTCACTTTATACCTTAGTCAGTACAATTTCCTATCGAGGACTTATCGTTTAAAGCGAAACAAGTATCAAAATACTTTAAAACTCTTGAGTCCCTTAACTTTAAATTACTTAGAGTAAATCACTCTTTAAACTTTTCATAAAGCTATTATAACCAACTTCCCATAAAGTAGTTATACTAGCCTTATACATTACCAACTTACATTTTTCTTATAACCAAGAGACTTTAAACTTTCCAACAAAACAAGTATCAAAATACTTTCAACATCTTAAAGTCTCTTAACTTTTGAAAACCAAGATATCCTTAATATTTAAACAAGTGAGTTAATTCCTAACTCAATCAACTTGGACATTCTTAAAATAAGCCAAGGATATCAAATAGACTAGTTTGTCAAAATCTTGTCGTCTAGTACTATACGTTTATCTTAATCATGCTCGAGATAAGAAAGTTCCACATACCTCTTGGTTTAATCCACTTGCTAAGTCGATCGCGTCGTAGTATGCGAACCTATAATGACCATAATGCGTCTATTAACTTCTAGTTTCAAGCGTAGAATATTCCGAGTGCAAGTCACTAAATTCTACGGAAAATCGGACATCACTTCCTTTGTTTCTACTCACTTTGCCACCTTTTTCAAGGCCGAATTCAATAACCAAACACGCCGCATTTAAGGCCCAACAAAGTAGTTAACAATGAGAATACCGCAGCAACAAGACATGTAAAATTCGCCCCACAATATAAAACAAACTAGTCTAAACTACAATGTCCATTCGGTAAACATAGGGCAACAATACAAATCGTTTCAATCCCTTTTCAAACCAAGTGGTTTAGTATAACATGATATCAAGCGCGATCGATTACAACTACTACAATCCTCAAGTAGGTAAACGTCGGCGATTCTACATAACGACCAAAATTGTATTTCAATTTCAAAGGGCTAAACATGCCATTTCGGTTTTGAGCTCCTAAAATTCCATAACACTTATCAAACTTCATAATACATATCACATGATCATTTCTAACTTATAACAACATTGAATCTTCAATTACAAAAGTAAGACGAAGATTATACCTCATTTAGCCCAAATATGGTCCAAGACTACAAGTCGATCCTTAGCAACTTTAGCTCCTTCTTTCGACGTTCCTATCCACTCCAAGCAATACTTAGAAGCTCATGAACAACTCATCTTCAAGTTCCAACTTCAAAGTTGAAGAACCTCTTAGGTTTTCGCCTTGCGACTAATACGAAAACACCACGTTTCGGGATCTTTCTGTTGAGAAACACTTACAATACCCTTAGGTACCTTGGTTTAAAGTGGGAGATTATTGGACAAAAATTGAAAATTTTCTTTTGAAATTACCTTAAAGCCTAGAGCTACATAAGAGCTCTTGAGATTTCTTTTGAAATTTTGCTAAGTGTGGAGCTTGTCTTGCACTAGCATCTGATATATAACATGATGGAGGTTAAGATTAGCACAATTGTGTGGCTTGGATGAGTTTCACATGGATCAAGTCTAGGTGGCCTTTGACTTAGTCAACTTTGTCAAGCTTCAAGACTAGCAAGACTTGGTCATTTAATTTATGGTCAAATGACCATTCTAACCATGACAATTTCGTCCATGACCGTAAGGGTGACACGTGTCGCCCATAAGATTAAATCATGATATTTCATTTCAGACCAATTCCAAAAATTCCGACAAACTTTTACTCGTCTCGAATCTTAACATTTTTGAGTTCTTACGTGCGTCATATAAACATATCACGGAATTTTCGGTGTAACATTCGAGAAGTTAGCCGTAAAGGCTCGTCATGCGATATGATAGAAATCCTCGTAGAAAAAGTCGTCGACGGAAAGAAAGTGGGCTGATTTCGTCGATCCGGCGATAACCGGATAGAATCATGTTTCCTCCGGTGCTAGGTAATCTGTGATAAAGTCCATGTTGATCACCTCCACTTCCAGTCGGGATCTCTATAAATGCGCAACAAACCACCGGGCCTGGTGCTCTGCCTTCACTGCGACAACACGGGCATACTACAAACTGCAGCGTCCTCTTCAAGCCATCCCAGATACAGATCTGTCTTGAGTACGGATGGATAAAGTAACTTGCTGTGTGCTTCCCTAGAACCTGCTGCCGAAGTCTGCAATATCTGGAACACACAAGCCCTCAAACCTTCGGTGCTACCTCAAAGGACCCTTCCCGCCCTGGCGGGTATCGCGATACGCGTCAGCGGATCCTCGAGCTGTTGCCTCTTCGCTCTCGGCGATGGAAGACTCGGCAACCTCTCGAACTCGAAAATCAATCGGTGGACTCCAGGCTCGCTAAGCGATGTAACTCGTGGAGTGACCTCGACTAGAGCATATGCCACAACATTGGCCTTCCCCGGGTGGTACAGGGTATCGACATCATAATCCAGAGAGGATATCGACATCAAATTTGGAAAACTTGGCGTATAAGCTGCGGTCTAAGAACTACCGGCCACGATCCTCAAATGCTCTGCATGCTCATGCTCGGCCAGGAATAAGCAGATGTCATCAATGAACACTATCACGCGTGTCCAAAAATGTCTTGAACACTCGGTTCATCAAATCCATGAATATCGCGGAGCATTGGTCAACGAAAGACATAACCACTGAACTCATAGTGCGTCACGGTCCAGGAATGCGATCTGGGACATCCGCCTCTCTAACGCACGCGATGATAGCTCGATCACGGATCAATCTTGGAGAAACATCTGCACCGCACTGGGTCGAACAAATCATCAATCACGGGAAGGGGTATTCTTAATGGTCACCTTGTTGGTGCATAATCAACGCGCTCCCCGAGAAACACTAGTCTGATGAAGCCGCTTCTCAATCTCTCGGTGGTCCATCAACTCTCTCAACTCGGCGGTGCCGTTACGTATGGCGGAATGGAAATAGGCGATGTTCAATCGATACAAAACTCTATCTCCTCTCGGGAGGATACGAGGTCGATGCGGAAATACATCTTGGAACTCTCGACTCACGGGCCAGTGAAAATCTGGTACATGACCTCGATATCAAACACCGAATGAGATGGTAGATATACCCTCACACCATCTTCCTAGCCTTGAGGTAGGAAATAAACCTACCACCGGCGTCTGATGTTCCTCTCACTCAACAACCGGCTCGCCGGAAAGCGGAACCGTACCACTCTCTCCTGCGGTCTACATTGGCATAGCAAGGCTAGCCAATCCATACCGTGATCACATCGAAATCGTCATATCGACTCTATCAAGTCGGCTAGGGTCGGCGGCGCATATGGTCATGGACAAGCCCTATATACCCGTCGAGCTACCACCAGATCGCCCGGCGTAGCTACCTCGAAAGGGTCTATGGACTCGAGCTCTATCCCTATCCTACTAGCGATAAGGGAGATATATGGGCGAGTAGAACCGGATCTATCAAGGCATACACGTCAAATCCGAGCGATAAGGTACATGGCGACATCGGTGAGGCCTCACAGTCTGCCGGTGGACAAGGCATAAATGCGATTACGAGGACCGCTAGAAGCTGAGACCAGCGCCACGACCTCTGCCGCGACCTGGCGGCCCATGAGTACCACGCCCTCGGCGAGTAAGCGTAGGAGATGAAGACCGTGAAAGAACACGTAGGTGACCCTACCCTCTGCGCCGCCCTTGGTGGACGAGGCTCGCAAAGTTACCCGGCGCAGCGTAACAAACTCTCGGGCGATACCACAATTCCGTAATGGGATCTACGCATCGGCGCGTTGGAGGTGGTCCGTCGGCTAAGCGTCTGCTACGGGCGTCACGAAGTCCGGGGCCACTGCGCCTCGAATATCTGGCTGCCACGAGGGCGGTGCGAGTGCTCTGGTGGCGTGGTGCAAATCTAGGCTGCTTTCGGCCGTCCACCGATAGCTACCAAAGACCTGCCGTCACGGCCTTACAACTGGCTGCTGTCAACCCGTCGACCTCTGCGCTCGCCGCGTCAAGTGCATGAGCCTACATGCGGGTAATGTCCATGGTGAAGAGTCACACCCGCACAAGACTCGACCGTATAATCATCTAGCGGTGACATAGCGGTGTACCACATCCTCATGCTCTGCTACCAACGCGAGGGACATGCTCGAGCGATGAATCGAACTCAGCGTTGTACTCCCTGGCTATGCGCCTCTCTCTCTGTCACGACCGAACGGGGCGTGGTAGTGCCTACCGGGCACCTCGTGATACAACATCGAGAGAAAATCAGCGGAAATAAAAACATAAACATGAAACAAGAGACATGATAAATAAGCAGGACCAAAGCGGTTGCCTTACGTATATATACATAAAAAGCGAACAATTATCCTTTTTACAAACTCTGCCCCTGCGGTACTACATGACCTCTAAGAAGTGACAACAACTATGTGGGACGGGGCCCGCCGTACCACTAAATGTCTGAGAACCTACGGACTCGGGGTAACATGCAAAGATAAGCCTCAGAGAAAGCGGGGCTTCCCAACCTGTTGGTGTGATCCTATGGCGAGGATCCTGGCCGATGTACCTCTACCTGCGGCATGAGCGCGGCCGCGAAGGAGGTCGATCTGGCAGTACAAAGTATGTGGCGAAAATATTGTAAATGAAATCATAACGGTCTATATAAAGCAGAGACATGTATGATAGCAAACTACTCATAACATAAAAGCGGTCATGTCAAGTCGGGACTCACGCCTCCAAGTCATCCTCGTGCGTGGAACTCCTTCCTCACCATTGCCGCGATCTAGGTATAAATCGTGTGGAATACGTGTCTCGGCCCGTCCATGAGACTCGATAAGAACCGGTGGAATCGTGTCTCGGCCCATCCCATGGGACTTGATAAAGAATCGGTGGAATACGTGTCTCGGCCCGTCTCATGGGACTCGATAAAGAATCGGTGGAATCGTGTCTCGGCCCGTCTCGTGGGACTCGATAAAGAATCGTGGAATACGTGTCTCGGCACATCTCGTGGGACTCGATAAAGAATCATACATCTGGATCGATCGCCCTCCATCGAGAGGCGGTGGTATAAATCTGATGCTTGCACAACAAGACTATCACACGCAAACATAGGCAAGTTTACACACAACTTGAAGTACTTTCATTTTATGCCGAAGGCCAGGTTCTAACCCCCAAAGTATTACGTACGTTAAATTCTTTAAAAAGATCCAATTCTTTTATAAAGGTCACGATACGTAGTATTAAAAGCGAGTGACTCACATTTTTAAGTAAACCAGAACACTTTCTTTTAAAAATCGAGTAACAACATTATTTTCCAAACGTTCAAGTTTGCCTAATTTCAAATGCTCAAGTCTCTTATTTTAGAAAGGTTTCATAACTCATAGTCTTAATCTCTTTTAAAACAATTGAGTAACATAAGTCTTATGTGTGAGCCGTTTATTCTTGTTTATAACAATCTTGTTACAACAGCCATGATCTAGGAAATGTAATACAATCTTGTCTTATCTTAGCTTCTATGCAGATGGAGGTTTCTACTGGTTTTAATAACAATTAGTCAATACATTTCCTTTATTAACGCTGCAATGGTTTGTGCGATACTTATTCTCATTTCCGAAATCAGTAAAACATTATTCTTTAAAAGCCAAGTACTCATTACTCACGAATGAGGTTTCACATACTTTTTAACAAACTTCATAGTTCTTAACATTTCATAAAACGTCATTTATAAGTTAAGTCTCTTATCTTTCAAGATCAAGTCTCTTAACTTCTAAATCAATAAATCATTCTATTACTTACATAAAGTCGTTATAACTAACTTCCCATAAAGCTATTATAACACTATATGTTTTAAACCAACCAAAACTCGTTTAGCACACGTACGTCTACCGTACTACATAGTTCACAACAATCATGCTAGAAAGGATAGGAAGAGGTTCACATACCTCGCGACGATTACCGACAACTAGCAAAACGCTCCAAGTACTTCAACCCGTCGGCTACTCCTTAAGCCAAGTAGATCACGCCACACGTAGTACTCCACTCCTAAAATGGTCATAGTACTTTTATCAAACCTTTCTTACCATTGAAGACTTATACCAATAAAAAGCCCTCTAATTCTACGGAAATTTGGGCAGCACTTCCCCCGTTTTTACTCACTTTTCCATCTTTCTCCAAGGCCCGAATAACCGTAATATATATACCATATATATATAAGGCGTAATAATTAAACAACATAAAGAAGGGGATTACACGCCCAAAGCGATAGCGGTTTACTATCACGCCTTCATAACAACAATAAGTAAAAGAAGGATTACGCGCCCAACGTAGCGGTTTACTATCACGCCTTCATAACAATACAATAATTAAAAAGGGGATCACACGCCCAAGCGGCGCGATTGAAAAATCTTCCCCTTAACGAAATGTAAATACGGTCAATGTAAATACGGTCCAAAATAAATACGGTCCAAAGTAAATCTGATCCTTAAGTTGGGGTCCTTGGCCAACTTTGTCCATTTTACTTATCCAATTTACTCATTAGTCATCCAACTTATATTTTCATTCTTAATATAAGTTATAGTTACTTGTTAAATACTTCTTCACAAGTAAGGTACGTTTGATACGTTGAATACGTTTTTTACCATTTTAATGGCAAACGACCAATCCTTTCTTTTAACAAGTTAACAAGATCCAACTCTTCCAAACTTTACTCCATATATTATATATTCATAATATACTTATAATATATGTATATTGACCAAATCACAAAGAGGTTTAAGTTTCACTACCTCAAATAGCCCAAAATTATCCATGAACTTAATGTCGCTCCAAGCAAGTCTTAGCTCCAAATCCTTTGGGTTCCAACCCACCACAAATCACCCTAAGAAGCTCCTAACCATCATCTCTTCAAGAACCAACTCAAACAAGTGAAGAACACTAAGGTTAACCTTCCAAGAGCTCTCGGCCAAGGTGGCCTTTTGTGGCTAGGGATGTGAAATCTTTCCTAACTTTTGGTTAATAGTCTTCCTAATACACTAGGGAAGAACACTTAAGAGTTTAGGAATTATTGGACAAGGTTTGGTTAGGGGGGGGGGTGTGGTCGACGAGAGCAAGTGAGAGAGGGAGGGAGATGAAATATTTCTCAAGTCTTGAAATATCTAAGTATGCAAGATTTCATCAACAAAGGGTGCATATATAGGACAACCAAGGGCTAGGATGAAGGCAAGTGTGTGGTTGAGATTGGGGACAAGTCTGTGTGGGTCCCACAAGCCACTTGTCCACACAAAAATATCTAGCAAGACTTGGCCAATTGTCTTGCCACTTGGCTAGCACATTTCGGCCAAGAGCCACCTAGGGGGGTGACACGTGTCGCCTCTGCTAATCAAAATATTTCATCTTAGAAAATATCCATAAAGGCCAAAATCTCGAAAACAAAGTGGGCCCCACAAAGCCGTAAATTTCTCGTCATTGCGTGACCAATTCCGGAAATAAAATTCCATAATTCTAATATAATTCAAGAAGCCCAAATACCAAATCTGGGAATCCAATTCCCATCAACGAACCTTTTTCCTTCACAAAACCCGGAAACTTTTCTGTCGAAAAGTCACATCTTTCTTTCTTTCCAAAATTTATGTCGTATTCTCGTACGTACGTCCTCACATACATACCCTGGAACTACGGGGTATAACATTCTTCCCCCCTTAGAAACATTCATCCCGAATGTTCCTTCTAAGTCTCCATAATCACACATGCGCCGGTATAGTTTTCACTACTATACTTACAAAACCAATTATGCCACACATGGCCATAATATCACATACTGTATGAAACCCAAATCCAAACCAACGAGGAATCACCTCTAAGATGTAAAACAACACTAACTCTCACTCTGGTCCAAAGAATACTCTCTTGCACCTTTACTTCACAAAAATGATCACTTCATCCTCTTAACACATGTTCGCTTCCTTTCTTACTCGTCGTACCTTTCGTACACGAACTTTTTCTAGTACACGTACCATATTTCCGTCATCGCTGCAGTTTCCAAAACCTTGGAGTCACTACCTCCAAACTTGGTCATCTTACTGGCCTCAAATTCTTTTAAGGCCATCCCCGGCCTTCACGATCCGATTCTGGTTGAACGCATCCACGAACTCGTACGATGGTTACCTAAACTTGGGCCTAGCACCCTCGTGACCCTACAACCTGGTGGGACCACCTTGAACTGACCCCACCTCATTCTGGGCTGCGGGTTGACCCGCAAATGGCCCTCAACCCGACCCGTAAACGCGCCAAACTCTTGTTCCCCGATCCGGAACAATCCTACTAATTTACGTCATGAAAGTTACCACTTACATCTCATACCCCTCATGTAATTATCTCAGAATATTTTTCACGCATTTCAAGTATTTCGACAAATGCTAACCGTAAATTTACCTACTCAAGACGGCCTTGCATCCAAGGTCCTAACTGTTATAAATTCTAAGGCTCACAATTGTCTCGTCCCCAGACTTACCCTTTTTCTAACCAGGCCTCTAAATCACAATTTAACATAATGCTATCTGAACATAATACATAGCACATCATCATATCAACAACGCATACCAGTCTCTAGAGGGGTAAGAATATACCTGTATCAACCGCTTCACTCTACTCATAGGCACGCCTGCCAGGCGCATGTGTAGAAGGTGATGAACTGCCACGACCGGTAGTGAGTCTGTTGCTGTATCCTTCCTATTAGGACAGTTTCTCGTCACATGGCCTTGATGGCCGCAGGTAAAACAAGCACCAGTAAAAAGACGACATTCCCGGGATGGCCTTTGCGCATCGTGCACCGAGGAAACATGAACCCGGTAGCTAGAACGTGTATACCGTGAACGGAAGCCACGGAGCTCGACCGGCTCGAATACCCCAAGCGTCACGAAGGCGCGAGGACCACTGCATCTTGGCGAAGGTGCATAACTTCTTGCCGGGAGGCGGTCCGCCTCGCAAGTTACCAAAGGACCCTGCTGTTCTGGCCTTCTTCGCGATCACGGTCATTCCGTCGACCTCTCCGTGCCTCACATCCTAGTGCATGAGCCTGCATACGGGCAATGTCCATGCCCGGTTGAAGAGCTACCCCCGAACAAGCCTCTGCCAAATAGTCATCGAGCCCGGTGACGTAGCGGTGCACTCTGTCCTCCATATCTGTCACTAAAGCGGGGACATACCGAGCCAACGAGTCAAACTCCACGTTGTACTCCTGGCAAATGCGCCGATGCGCCTTAACGTCAAAAATCGCCGGCCCAAGCCCTCTCATACGTGGAGGCAAGAAATGTGCAAGAAATGCCCGAGAACTCGCCCCGAACAGGCGGGAGCGCATGCTCCCCTCGGGACGATTCCGTAGATCAAACCGATCATTGCAGTATCACGCAGCCGATGCGAACCGAAGGTCACTGACTCGGTCTCCGAAGCCTTGATCACTCTCATGATCCGCTGTAACTGTCGGATGAACTCCTGCGGATCATCTTCAGGCCTCGACCCATAGAACTCTGGCGGTGCGGCTCGAGAAAGTCCGTAGCCTCAGCGCCGCTCGGGGTGAACTACGGTGCTACGGGCTGAACTGCTGCGTCCGGCCTATCCTCATATCGGCCACGACCACGGCGATGGCTGTCATCTCCTTGTACCCGATCTTCTGCTCCGGTGTGGGATGGAGGCGAGGTCTTGTGGTCTCAGCTGACCATGCTGCGACTCTAAGCTTCTTTGAAATTTGGCGGCGTCGCAACACTCGCCGTCTGACGCACTATCTCAGGTAAAGACTGGGCCTCTGCCCTAGTAACCCTCCGTGATCTACTCGCAGCTTCCTCTGCTGCCTTGCCCTCCTGGGCTCTGGTTGCCTTTCGCGGAGGCATAACTGGCACATAAGAATACGTCAGAG
The DNA here is from genome assembly GCA_029844215.1 of Przewalskia tangutica. Lineage (NCBI taxonomy): Eukaryota > Viridiplantae > Streptophyta > Magnoliopsida > Solanales > Solanaceae > Przewalskia > Przewalskia tangutica. The sequence goes on along the minus strand of CM056737.1, from coordinate 41,738,813 downwards.
GGAGTCCAACTGACAACACAGCTCTAAGGCACGATCTCAGAATGAGAAGAATGGAAACCAATCCTAAATATCTTGTAGCCTCCTGATTATAGATGTGGTGCACGACACACCGATAATCAAGACTCTACTAGATACGGTCTATAGACACTTTCCGAGGATTAACTGCTCTGATACCACTTTTGTCACGACCCGAACCGGGGCCCGTGACTGGTGCCTTACCCCGGGCACCCTCGTGATACAACATCAGAGAAAATCAGCGGAAATAAAAACATAAACATGAAACAAGAGACATGATAAATAAACAGGCCAACCAAAGCGATTGCCTTACGTATATACATAAAAACCCGACGATTATCCTTTTTACAAACTCTGCCTGCGGTACTACAGACCTCTAAGAAGTGACAACAACTATGACGGGACGGGCCGCCATACCACAGAATGTACAAGAACCTACGGACTCGGGTAACATACCAAAAGATAAGCCTCAGAAAAGCAGGGCTTCCCAACACGCGAATCGTGATCCTATGGCGAGGATCCACAACCGATGTACCTACCTGCGGAATGAAGCGCGGCCCGAAGGAGGTCGATAACAGTACCAAGTATGTGGCGAAAATCACGTAAATGAAATCATAACGATCTATATAAAGCAGAGACATGTATGATAACCAAACTACTCATAACATAAGCGATCGTGTCAAGTCGGGGACTCGCGCCAAAGTCATCCTCGTGCCGTGGAACTCCTTCCTCACCGGCGATCCTAGGTATAAATCGTGTGGAATCGTGTCTCGGCCCATCCCATGAGACTCGATAAGAACCAGGTGGAATCGTGTCTCGGCCCGTCAGCGAGACTCGATAAAGAATCAGGTGGAATACGTGTCTCGGCCCATCTCATGGGACTCGATAAAGAATCAGGTGGAATACGTGTCTCGGCCCATCTCATGGGACTCGATAAAGAATCAGGTGGAATACGTGTCTCGGCACATCTCATGGGACTCGATAAAGAATCATACATACAGATCAGTCGATCGGCCTCGAGAGGCGCGGTGGTATAGAAATCTGATGCTTGCACAACAAGACTATCACACGCAAACATAGGCAAGTTTACACACAACTTGAAGTACTTTCATTTTATGCCGAAGGCCAGGTTCTAACCCCCAAAGTATTACGTACGTTAAATTCTTTAAAAAGATCCAATTCTTTTATAAAGGTCACCCGATACCCGTAGTATTAAAAGCGAGTGACTCACATTTTAAGTAAACCAGAACACTTTCTTTTAAAAATCGAGTAACAACATTATTTTCCAAACGTTCAAGTTTGCCTAATTTCAAATGCTCAAGTCTCTTATTTTAGAAAGGTTTCATAACTCATAGTCTTAATCTCTTTTAAAACAATTGAGTAACATAAGTCTTATGTGTGGTAGTTTATTCTTGTTTATAACAATCTTGTTACAACAACCATGATCTAGGAAATGTAATACAATCTTGTCTTATCTTAGCTTCTATGCGGATGGAGGTTTCTCTGGTTTTAATAACAATTAGTCAATACATTTCCTTTATTAACGCTATGATGGTTTGTGCGATACTTATTCTCATTTCGAAATCGATAAAACATTATTCTTTAAAGCCAAGTACTCATTACTCACGAATGAGGTTTCACATACTTTTTAACAAACTTCATAGTTCTTAACATTCGTAAAACGTCATTTATAAGTTAAGTCTCTTATCTTTCAAGATCAAGTCTCTTAACTTCTAAATCAATAAATCATTCTATTACTTACATAAAGTCGTTATAACTAACTTCCCATAAAGCTATTATAACACTATATGTTTTAAACCAACCAAAACTCGTTTAGCACACGTACGTCTACCGTACTACATAGTTCACAACAATCATGCTAGAAAGGATAGGAAGAGGTTCACATACCTCGCGACGATTACCGACAACTAGCAAAACGCTCCAAGTACTTCAACCCGTCGGCTACTCCTTAAGCCAAGTAGATCACGCCACACGTAGTACTCCACTCCTAAAACGGTCATAGTACTTTTATCAAACCTTTCGTACCATTGAAGACTTATACCAATAAAAAGCCCTCTAATTCTACGGAAATTTGGGCGACTTCCCGTTTTACTCGTTTTCCATCTTTCTCCAAGGCGAATAACGTAATATATATACCATATATATATAAGGCGTAATAATTAAACAACATAAAGAAGGGGATTACACGCCCAAACGGTAACGCGGTTTACTATCACGCCTTCATAACAAAAATAAGTAAAAGAAGGGGATTACGCGCCCAACCGGTAACGCGGTTTACTATCACGCCTTCATAACAATACAATAATTAAAAAGGGGATCACACGCCCAAACGGAACGCGATTGAAAAATCTTCCCCTTAACAGAAATGTAAATACAGTCCAATGTAAATACAGTCCAAAGTAAATACGGTCCAAAGTAAATACAGTCCTTAAGTTGGGGTCCTTGGCCAACTTTGTCCATTTTACTTATCCAATTTACTCATTAGTCATCCAACTTATATTTCCATTCTTAATATAAGTTATAGTTACTTGTTAAATACTTCTTCACATGTAAGGTACGTTTGATACGTTGGATACGTTTTTTACCATTTTAATGGCAAACGGCCAATCCTTTATTTTAACAAGTTAACAAGATCCAACTCTTCCAAACTTTACTCCATATATTATATATTCATAATATACTTATAATATATGTATATTGACCAAATCACAAAGCGGTTTAAGTTTCACTACCTTAAATAGCCCAAAATTATCCATGAACTTAATGTCGCTCCAAGCAAGTCTTAGCTCCAAATCCTTTGGGTTCCAACCCACCAAAAATCACCCTAAGAAGCTCCTAACCATCATCTCTTCAAGAACCAACTCAAACAAGTGAAGAACACTAAGGTTAACCTTCCAAGAGCTCTCGGCCAAGGTGGTCTTTTGTGGCTAGGGATGTGAAATCTTTCCTAACTTTTGGTTAATAGTCTTCCTAATACACTAGGGAAGAACACTTAAAGAGTTTAGGAATTATTGGACAAGTTTTGTGTCACGACCCGACCCCGGGACCGCGACTGGTGCCCTACCTGGGCACCCTTACAGGTAAACATCAGAGAAAATCAGCGGAATACACATGAAACTTATAAATAAAACATCGGAAGTAAAACAACAGGTTAGCCAATAGGGCTACCTTCCTGAACATATATAAATACAATCGAAGCAGTTGCCTCATTTCTTTTACAAACTGACCTACAATAGGTGACTACAGACCTCTAAGAGTTTTAACATAACCACTGTGGCGGGCGGGGCCGCCATACCACGAATATACATGAATCTACTACCTCGGAAAACCGTGCACAAGAGCTAAGCCTCGAGCAAATGGAGCTTTCTCTCAAAATCGAACCGAGATCCTAAGAGCAAGGATCACCAACACAGGTACCTAAAACTGCGGGCATGACGCAGCCCCGAAGAAATTCGATAACAAATTTAATATGGAGCGAAATAACGTCTGAAATGCAGATCATAAGCGTAAAAGAATGACAAGGACAAGTATAAAAAGTACATACCAGATCCTGCCGTGTCATTACCACTTATGAACTTAATTTCACATCAATATCTTTTCCCATTTTCAATAAAGGTTATAGCCACATTCTTACGCACATGATTAGGAAAAATCATTAAGTTCATTTCTATATAACCTACTTATCTTTCATAAGTATAATCCGGCCCTTAAAGGAGGGCACATTTACTACCCGGCCCAATCTGGGACGCGATCAAGTCACACTAATATCAAGCGTGTCCGTGGAATCCCCCGTCACTGCCGACAGCTACAAGTGTAAAATATAATCATGTGTCACGCCCGTGGCATCCCACCTCACTGTCGGCGTACACATTCACAACACATATATATATCTCCTGCCCGTGGAATCCCACATCACTGTCGACAGCTACAAGTGTAAAATATAATCATGTGTCACGCCCGTGGCATCCCACCTCACTGTCGGCGTACACATTCACAACACATATATATATCTCCTGCCCGTGGAATCCCACATCACTGTCGACAGTCCAGGATATAATAATACACCAATAGGCATACATGAACACCAAGTCCCACCGTTGGTATTGCGTCTTGGGGGTCTACCCCTCACTTATACTCTTACCCTGGAGAAGTTGGTAAAGCAGGTGGTATAGCATCTTGGGGGTCTACCCCTCACTTATACTCTTACCCTGGAGAAGGTGGTATAACGTCTTGGGGCTTGCCCCTCATTTATACTCTTACCCTATCTTATCCGACCATTATACAAAATAAGCAGGGGGTATAATGTCTTGGGGGTTTACCCCTCACTTATACTCTTACCCTGAAGAAGGTGGTATAACGTCTTGGGGCTTGCCCCTCATTTATACTCTTACCCTATCTCAACCGACCATTATACAAAACAGAAGCACTACTATGTCTTCTATAAAAATCCGGGAATTTAACCCAAGTACTACAATTAACGGAAGCATACCCGTGGAATCCCACATCACTGTCGGTATGTCCAAGTACTTACAAGACAGTCGGCCCTCCAACCGAGAGTCGCGGCAACGTAATAAAACATAATACTTGCACTCAAAGGCTATCACCAGCACACATAGGCTAATTCTCAATTAACAAGCCAAAGTACTTATCAAGGCACACTTAGACTAATTCTCAATTAATCAAGCCAAAGTACTAATCAAGGCACAAATAGAATAATTCTCATTTAACAAGCCAAAGTACTTATCAAGGCATACTTAGACTAATTCTCAATTAATCAAGCCAAAGTACTAATCAAGGCACAAGTAGAATAATTCTCATTTAACAAGCCAAAGTACTTATCAAGGCATACTTAGACTAATTCTTAATTAATCAAGCCAAAGTACTAATCAAGGCACAACTAGAATAATTGTCATTTAACAAGCCAAAGTACTAATCAAGGCACAAATAGAATAATTCTCAATTAAACAGGCCAAAGTACTACGTACGTACATTCTTTTCAAAAGACTCCTTTTCAAATAAAACTTCCCCAATACTAACAACCGTAGTATCAAGTCCTATCCACCTTTCAAGACAAGTCACAATACCTTTTTAGAAATACAATTACCGGCTTCTAAATCAAGTGACTTCTTTATTAAAAACCTTAAGCAATTGGTACCTTTAAAAACAATTTGCCCTTCCTTAACACAAGTTATCGCTTTGATTACTTTATTAGAGAAAACCATTCTCTTAACCTTCCATAAAGCCGTTATAACCAACTTCCCATAAAGCCGTTATAACCCTTTATGGTTTAGACCAACACGTTCCTTTTATAACCAAGAGACTTCTACTTTTTGAAACCAAGTGTTATATACTTTCAAATCAATTCTCATAACTTTCAAAAATACAATTAGTCTCTTAACCTTTAGAAAACAAGTGACTCCTTTTATTATAAAACCTTAGGCAATTGATGCCTTAAAAAAAGTTGCCTTTTCACTAAAATCAAGTCATTTATCTTTCCATAAAGCAAATATAACTAACTTCCCATAAAGCCGTTATATTCACTTTATACCTTAGCCAAAACAATTTCCTATCCAAGGGACTTATACGTTTAACACGGAACAAGTATCATATACTTTAAAACTCTTCAAGTCCCTTAACTTTAATAAAACTTAAGACATCATTTATACTTCCAAAGAAGTGAGTAAATCTCCCAACTCACCCGACTTGGCTATTCACAAACTAGTAAAGGATATCAAGGTGTTGTACGTCTACCATACTACATAAGTGCAACTAGTCATGCTCAAAGATAGGAAAAGTTCTACATAGAGTAGATCACACAACTACCTCTTAACTTCTAAGAGTAACAGGAAACATGAAATGATACCACAGGTATATTCCATACATAGAATCATGCCAAAGGAAGGAAGAGGTTCACATACCTCGCGACGATTGTCGACAAGTAGCAAAATGCTCCAAAGTACTTCAACCTTGAGCTATTCCATTCTTCAAGTAGGATACACTATACTTAGTACTTCAACCTATAATGGTTACCATCGTCCATTAACCTCTTATTTCAAACGTAGAATATTCTAAGTGCTAAGTCACTAAATTCTACGGAAAATCGGACAGCACCTCCTTTGTTTCTACTTACTTTGCCACCTTTTTCAAGGCCGAATACAATAACCAAACACGCCACATTTAAGGCCCAATCAATGTAATTAATCAATAGGGGATTACACGCCTACTAGACGTGTAAAATTCCGCCCCACAATTGATAACAAACTAATACAACTACTAGTCCAATTTTCGGCCATAAAGAATACAACAATACCAATTCTTATCCAATTTCCATTTCAATCCAAATTGGTAGCATAACATGATATCAAGTCGCATTTGATTATGACTACCATAATCTTCAAGTAAGTGACATGCGACGATTTCTAATAAACGACCAATTGTAATACAACTTAACATGGCTTACATTACATTTCGGATTTCCAAGGCTACAATCAATCCATAATCCTTATAAACTTCAACACATATACTTCATGCTAGCAACATGTAAAGATAACAACAATAATACAAATAATCTTGTAACACTTTAAAAGACAAGATTATACCTTAACGATTCTTAATCCAATTCCAAATCCGAAGTCGCTCCTTAGTAGTTTAGAGCCTCTCCCAGACACTTCAATCCGCTTGTTGAGACCCTTAGAACCATACCAACAACTTTCCTTCAAACTTCCAATCCAAAACCTAGAAAGCCACTAGGTTTTCACTTTGCGACTAATACGAAAACTCTCTTTTTCCGGGATTTTTCTATTGAGATACACTTACAATACCCTCATGAACCTTGGTTTAAAGTGTGGGGCTTAATGGACAAGAAACAAAAAAAATTCCTTTTGAAATGGAGGGAAGCCGAGAGCTCTTCCTTGTGTTCTTCAAATTTGTGGAAATTTTTCTAAGTGTATGGACACACTCTTGCTACTAGTAGTGTTATAAAGCACATTGGAGGGTCAAGATACAACCATTTGGGTGGCTAGGATAAGCTCTACTTAAATATCAAGACCTTGTGGTCCCTTTGACTTAGTCAAGATTGTCAAGCTACACTTGCAAGACTTGTTCATCCAAGACTTATGGTAAATGACCATTATGGGCATGCCTAATTCGACCAAGGCATCACTAAGGGGGGTGACACGTGTCGCCCTCCCATTCGTCACAACAAAACGTTTTCCGACAATTTCATAATTCCGATAAAATTTTACAAGTCTCAAATCTTGACACTTATGAGTTCTTACGTACGTTCTTAAAACATGTCCTGTAAGTACGGGGTGTAACATTCTTCCCCCCTTAGAAACATTCGTCCCCGAATGTTCTTTCGGAGTCAATCTTTATAACTTGCAACATAGTTTCCTTTCACAACCCCGTCATACCAACAATGCCACACATGGCCCTAATACCTTGTACACGCATATCTGTCCATCATAAGCCCAAAAGAGATTATCTTTTCGTACTTCCAACTCATACTAGCATACATACATAACTTCCATACCGATTCTGGCCTCAAATCTTTGGAGTAACTCTATAAAACAATATAAGGCCATTTTCGACTTTCATGACCTGGTTCCGGTGGAACGCGTCCACGAACCCGTAAAACAATTAACTAGACTTGGGCCTTGCACCCTCGTGACCACACGCGTAGAACTACTACCAACTGATCCCACTCCATTCCAGGATATGGGGCGACCCGTAACAGGTCCTCACCCCGACCCGCCGTCACACTTAACTCTTATTCTTGGTCTAGAATAAATCTTTCTACCCGAGAAGACCTTATACAACTAAGGTCCTAGCGGTTTTCAACATTCTGAGGCTCGCACTTTCCACGCTCCATGCCTACCTTATCAGTCCCCCCGTAAACGGGTACAAAAACTCCTCATAAAACCAAAACCATGTTGTCTCGATCACAACACCCATTACTCACTCTATGCGGACCTCATCCGTACAATTCTCTTAAGCCTACTACGCAGCTTAATCTATTAACATGACATTCCGTTAGGTTCCTTAACATGGCTTCTTAAGGGTTCACTACCCTGTCGCATGTACTCATCCTTTCCCAATTATCTCGAAATAAAACACAAAACCTTGGCGAAAATTCATTAACTATTCCATACCTTCCCGGTATCTAGTTAGTCTTTACCAATTCCTGGTAATCTAAAATCATTCTAGGCAACACGCGTCTGACCCTCGTACATAACTCCGTATAGATGTATATCACAATACCAACTATACTACAATCATTACCAACCTGGATACGCAATCCACATAATCCTTCTTGGGTCACTGCTGCCTTTCTCGTAGCTGCAATCAACATAACTCGTTAGGGAGGGACGACCCTAACAATCTGACTCTATCGCACGATCTCGAGTGAGAAAAATGGAAACCAATCCTAAATGTCCTGCGACCTCCGATTATAGATGTGGTGCACAACACACCGATAATCAAGACTCTACTAGACACGGTATGTAGACACTTTCCAGAGGACTAATCGCTCGATACCACTTTTGTCACGACCGACCCGGGATCGCGGCGGTGCCCTACTCAGGCACCACTTACTGTAAACATCAGAGAAAATCAGCGGAATACACATGAAACTTATAAATAAAACATCGGAAGTAAAACAACAGGTTAGCCGATAGGGCTACCTTCCTGAACATATATAAATACAACCGAAGCAGTTGCCTCATTTCTTTTACAAACTGACCCACAATAGGTGACTACAGACCTCTAAGAGTTTTAACATAACCACTGTGGCGGGACAGGGCCCCGCCATACCCCTGAATATACATGAATCTACTACCTCAGGGAAAACCGTACCAAGAGCTAAGCCTCCGGAGCAAGTGGATCTTTCTCTCAAAAAACTGAACCGAGATCCTAAGAGCAAGGATCACCAACCTGGGTACCTAAAACCTGCGGGCATGAACGCATCCCCAGAAGAATCGATAACAGTACCGAATATGGAACAGAAATAACGTCTGAAATGTGATCATAATCGTACAAAAGAATGACAAGGACAAGTATAAAAGTACATACCAGATCCTTCCGTGTCATTACCACTTATGAACTTAATTTCACATCAATATCTTTTCCCATTTTCAATAAAGGTTATAGCCACATTCTTACGCACATGATTAGGAAAAATCATTAAGTTCATTTCTATATAACCTACTTATCTTTCATAAGTATAATCCGCCCAAAGGAGGGCACATTTACTACCCCCAACTGGGGGCCGATCAAGTCACACTAATATCAAGCGTGTCCGTGGAATCCCCCGTCACTGCCGACAGCTACAAGTGTAAAATATAATCATGTGTCACGCCCGTGGCATTGTTATACCCCGTATTTCCAGAGTATGTACGTAAGGGAATACGTACAAAAAGTTTGGCTTTAAAGTTAGCCTTGGACGTTTTATTTGTGCACAACACACTAGAAGAATCGTTTTCCGACGAAACGTTTCCACAGCTTTCGTAGGGAAAATTCCGACTATGTCATTTAGTATTTTTGCGGATTTTTCCGAGAGCCGAAACATTTTGGACCAACGGGAGGGCGACACTTGTCACCCTCCAATTGGTGGACTTGACACGGCAATAGGGCCGATTGGGTTGGCTTCTTTTGTCTTGGAGTTGGTAGGATATTTTGTGTGCAAGTTGGCCAAGGACACTTGCCTAAATCCTCACCCTACACTTGCCTTGCACTTGTCTTCATCTTGGCCATTGGTTGGCCAAGGCTTGAGCTATAAATACCCCTCTTGAGATGAAGAGTTCTTCATCCACAAAAGCTTTCAAGTCTAAAAATCCTTCCTCTCCCTTTGTTAGCAATTCGTCCAACACCCCCTTCCCTTGAGAAGCTTGGCGAGGCTACCCCTAGCTAGCCGAAATCTACCCCCTCCTTGGTAGAAAAATTGTCTTCTAGTACCGTTATAATGCCCAAAATACCTAGCCCAAATCCCTTAGTCCTTAGTAGAAGTTGTGAAGAACTTCTAAGGCTTCTTAGCTCTGGGAGCGTGCAACTTAGGAGCTAAACCTTGCTCAGGCGCGACTTTATCTAGGATATTATTGGGCTTACCGAGGTAACTAATCCTAACCCTCTTTTGAATTAGAGAATACTTACTGTTGTAGTATTAGAATAAGTATTAGATACTTAGAAGTATATCACAGAATAGAATTGAACTGTTATCACAGTAGAAGGGTTTAAAGAAGAATAATTGAAGCTGTACTCACATAGAATTTGTTTTCACGATGAACTCATATAGCTCACCGGGTAGGGTTGTGCTGCCCGACTTTCCGTAGGATTATGAACCCTCTGTTTAGAATGACCTTCAGAGTAGTCTAGACTTTGATAGATGTCTGTGACTATTATAGGCTGACTCTCTGCGCGCGACATATTCAACTTGGCAGGTGGTTTTCGCTGAGAAGGTATGTGATTCTTCCTAAAGCATGATATTTTACAATATATAGTACGGTAGACGTACTTGTGTTAACTGAATAATAACTACGGCAATGTCTTTGACTTAAGCCTGAATAATACTTATGGCAATGCCTCACGGCTTAAGCCTGAATAACAAAGAACTGAAAACATTTCAAAAGAATACTGAATCATTTTTAACAGAAGATAAATATTTGGTTTTAAAACAAAAGCGTAAGAGTTATCTTGGCTTTATGGGAAGTCGGTATATGACTTAAGAAGATAAAAAGGCTGTTTACTTGTTTTGTTTATAAAAGCCTTGTGTTGATTTACATTAAGTGTAGTAAGATTGTTTGATAAGTAGACATGTTATGATGCTACTGTGTTAGTGTCTTGTAATCTTTGTGTAAGGGGTCATTCTTCTTGTGCTTACGTTGCTAACCGTAAGTCCATTATCTTTATTATTGTATCACCTACCCCATTTGTTATACCGCGGCTTGCCCTGACGCGGTCTATACGGCCTATGCGGTCTGTGAGACTATGCGGAGCAGCGGTATGCTCCAGGATGGATCATTCCGGGCGTTTAGCCTGATGCGGGGGACTCCCTATGCGGTCTGTTGAGACTATGCGGTCTTTTGAGGCTATGCGGGCTGCGGGAGCCTAGGCGGATGCCGGGGGTTGGCTGCCCCCGATGCGAGAAATATCTCATGCGGTCCGTGTAGGACCTATGCGGTGCGAAGTCGAGGACTAGGCACGCAGAATGATACTATGGGCGATTGGCCTTGCTTGATCATTCGCGGCCTAGAATAGACACATTCTGATTTTCCTATTACTGTTGTTGTTTGTGATGTGGCACTATGTGCAATTGAACTGATTGTATTTGTGAAAAGGTTTTAAATACTTTGATTTCATTTTAAGTACTTTATAGTTTCACATACTTGGTACCTGTTGTACTGACCTCCTTGGCTGCGTTCATCTGCAGGTAAGAGGCGGCAGTGCTAAATCCTTAGGATCTTTGCGTTGGTGTCGAGCTCCATCTTCTCCGAGGCTCTACTTTTGGGTATGATCTCACTGTATTGTAGATAGTTTGTATGATCAGGGTATGGCGAAGCCTGTCGCCATAGTTGTTTACTTCCTTAGAGGTCTGTAGTACTATTATGCAGTTGGGATGAATCGCAAAACTTGAGTTATTTATATTATGCCGAAGGCAAGCTTTTCATCGAGATAAAGCGTGTCTTATTTTATAAATCTGTTTCTGTCTTGTTTTATATTCCGCCGTTACTCGATGTATGACTACTTAGGTGCCGTAAGGCACGATCACGCCCCGAACGGTCGTGACAAAAGTGGTATCGAGCGATTAATCCTCGGAAAGTGTCTACTGCATCGTATCTAGTAAGTCTTGATTATCGGTGTGTTGTGCACCACACCAATAATCGAGAGGCTATAGGATATTTAGGATTGGTTTCCATTCTTCTCATTCCGAGATCGTGCTTTAGAAGTGTTATAGTGGACCCTCTAACGTATTCCTTTCTACGATTATGCCTCGCGTAAGGCAACCGGGCCCGAGAAGGCAAAGCGTAGGAGTCGCTAGCGAGACACCCAGTCACGAGGGCTCGAGCCAGTCTATACGAGACGGCGAGTTCTATGGCGTGGCCCCAAAGAGACCACAGCACCACACCTCGCCCCACAAAGTTAGTAAAAACAAAGGAAGTCTTTGTCCGATTTTCCGTAGAATTTAGTGACTTGCACTTGGAATATTCTACGCTTGAAACTAGAAGTTAATAGATGTACTATGGTCATTATAGGTTGACATACTACGTGCGACGAAATGGACTTAGCAAGTGGATTAAACCAAGAGGTATGTGGAACTTTCTTATCTCTTGAGCATGATTAAGTTATAAATGTATAGTACGGTAGGCGTACCGATTTTGACAATCTAGTCTATTTGATATCCTTGGCTTATTTTAGAGAAGTCCAAGTTGTTTGAGTTAGGGAATTAACTCACTTGTTTAGATATTAAGGATATCTTGGTTTTCAAAAGTTAAGAGACTTTAAGTATGTTGAAAGTATTTTTAATACTTGTTTTGTGGGAAAAATTTAAGTCTCTTGGTTATAAGGAAAGAATGTAATTTGCTAATGTATAAGGCTAGTATAATAGCTTTATGGAAAGTTAAAGAGTGGTTTACTCTAAATAACTTAAGTATGTTAAGGGACTTGAAGAGTTTTAAAGAATGTCATACTTGTTTCGTTTTAAACGTATAAGTCCCTTGGAAAGGAAATTGTACTTGACTAAGGTATAAAGTGAATATAACGACTTTATGGGGAGTTGGTTATATTGGCTTTATGGAAAGAAAAATGGCTTGATTTTATGGAAGGCAATTCGATTTTAAGGCATCAATTGCCTAAAGTTTTATAAGAAAAGGAGTCACTTGATTTATAAACTTAACTTTATTTCTAAGGGTGTTGTGACTTGCCTTGAATTGTAATTTGAACTGGATACTAGGATTTATAGTATCTTGGAAGTTTTTATACCAAAAAGAGTCATTGGTTTTAAAGAATAGAAGTACGTAGTACTTTGGGTTAAATTCCCGGATTTCTATTAAGAACATGTTAGTGCCTTAGGTAAACTAAAATGAGAGTGTATATAAACAAGAATAATAAAAGTTAGGGGATTTCTTAACTTGCTTATATATTGTATGATAAGCGTTAGAGCTTATGTTATGTGTGATAATAGGATTCGGGCTAGTGATATATTATTCGTTGCGGGGTCATTCCCGATTGTGGCATTGTATATTTAGTGGATTTGCTAACCACGATGCGAGGAATACCTCACGCGAGTCCGTAGAGCTTATGCGGGTGAAATAGTCCCGTGCGGCGGGTCCGACCTATCACGAGAATACCTACGCGAGTCCGTAAGGGCTTATGCGGGTGAAATAGTCCCACGCGAGGAATACCTCACGCGGGTCCACGTGATCTATGCGGGTGAAATAGTCCCGGGAATAGGATTGCTTATCGATCTGCGCGCGGTGGTCCGCTTTGATCGTGAGCTTTCCTACTTTATATTGTAAGTATACTCTATTTACTCTCATTGTTAGTAAGGCACGATGTCGTTAATCGAGTTATCATACATATCTCCGGTTTATTTTAGACTTATGATTTCATTACTGATTTCGGTTTCACATATTTGGTACATGTTATCGACCTCCTTCGGCCGCGTTCATCCGCAGTAGAGTCTGATTCGATCCTCGCCTTAGGATCACTGTTGGTGTTGAGAAGCTCCTTCATTTCGAGGCTTATCCTCGGTATTGTCGGTTGTTGTACATTCGGGGTATGGCGGGGCCCCGCCTTGAGTTGTTATTCTTAAGTGCGTAGTCACATTGTGGATTGGGTTGAAAAAAATGTATTGTTCTATTTCTGGTTTGAGTATATTTTTACGGAAGATGGCCTTATCGGCTAGCCGGTTGTTAATTTATGTTTAAGTTTTTATGGTTGTTGTGTATGTTCCGCTGCTATTCTCTGATGTTTCTCAGAAAAGTGCCAGGTAGGGCACCAATCGCATGAGCCCGGTCGTCGTGACATAACCCCTCGAGTTGTTGGCTTGGTAGAGGCCTTGTTAGATGAGGAGATTTATGTGGTTGCGGGGGGGGCGGTGCTGCCGAAATTTTCGTAGAATAAGGAACCTTGTACTTGGAATTGTGCTACAAAGAGATCGAGAATTGATAGACATCTTGTGGCCTTTATAGGTTGAAGTACTACGAGTAGCGTATTCTACTTGAATGGTGGAAAAGGCTAGCAAGGTTATAGTACTTGGAGAATTTTGCTAATTGTCGATAATCGTCGCGAGGTATGTGAACCTCTTCCTATCTTTTCTAGCATGATGTTGTGAACTATGTAGTACGGTAGACGTACGTGTGCTAAACGAATTTTGGTTGATTTTTAAAGGATAAGAGACTGGACTTATATTTTGACTTGATATGAAATGTGAAGAACTTGAATTGTGTTAAAGTGGTGAAACCTCATTCGTGAGTAATGAGTACTTGGTCTAGAACAAGGAATAAGTTATATTAATTTCGAAAATGGGAATAACTATCGAACAAGCCATTGCAACGTTAATAAAGGAAAATGTAATGATAATTAATTATATTAAAACCAGTAGAAACCTCCATCTGCATAGAAGCTAAGATAAGACAAAATTGTATTACATTTCCTAGATCATGGCTGCTCTAATAAGAATTATTATAATCAAGTTTTGATTTTCTTAAAATTCCAAAGTAATGAACTTGATTTCTAAAAGAAAAGAGACTTAAGAATTTGAAGTGTTTTGGTTTAAAAGAAAGGCATGGTTTTGTCTTAAATTGGTTTAAAACATAAAGTGTTATAATAGCTTTATGGGAAGTTAGTTATAACGACTTTATGGAAACAAAAGAATGGTTTTATTATTGGATTTAAAATGGTAACTTGATTTTGGGAAAACATAAGTAACTTGAGTTTAAAAGTATAAGTAACTTATTTTCAAATATCGAACTTTTCTTGATGAGAAAAATATAAGTGGCTTGGTTTTAAAAGGTAGGAGTACCTTGATCTTAAAAGAGTTGGTTACCTGGGTTTTAAATGTATACTTGACGTTGTTTTAAAAGTGTAAGCCACTTGGTTTAAAAAAATGTAAAGTACTTGATTTAAACATGAACGTGTTTGGTACTACGGATAATAGTATTGAGTTGTTTTTACGTAAAAAGAGATCTTTTTGAAAGATTAATGTATGTAGTACTTTGGGGTTAAAACCCGGATTCGTTGTCATAAAATGGAAGTCTAAGAGTATGTTAGATTTGCCTATGCTAGTTGTGATAGCCTTGGTGGTATTACTATGTTACCGCGTCTCTCGGTTGGAGTGGTGACTTGTTGTGAATCATTGGGCGTCTGGCGGTGATGGAGATTCCACGTATGCTTCAATTTTGTTTGATCTTGGCCATGCTTATACCGATGAGGGATTGTTATACCCCGTATTTCCAGAGTATGTACGTGAGGACGTACGTACAAAAGTTTAAGCCTTAATTAGGCAAAGAACGAAATTGTCAACTTTCGACGGAAAAGATTCTGAACCTTGCGAAGGAAAAATTTCGGTTACTACATTTAAAAATTTTGCGGATTTTTCCGAGAGATAAAATATTTTGGACCAACGAGAGGGCGACATGTGTCACCCTTAGGTGGCAAGGGTTGGACGAAATCTTGGGCAAAGATTGGCACGTTTTTTCAATGTAAAATGCCATAAACCTTTGGTCAATGTTTGGTTAGATATTTGTGTGGTAGATGGATAAGGTGGGACCCACACACACTTGTCCAAATCTCCACCATCCACTTTGATCTTGGCCATCAAGGTTCTATAAATACCCCTCAAGTGCAAGACTAAATCTTCATCCCTTAAACATTTTCCAAGTCTCAAAATCCCTCTCCCCCTCTTGAAAGCTCTCGTCCAAACTCCCCCTCCCCCTTTGTGAAGCCCTCTACTAAACACCCCCTTCCTAGTTGTTCTTGTGAAATACCCCCTTGGTTGAAAAATATTCTCCAAGTATTGTTATTATTCCAAAATACCTTAGCCCTAATACCTTGTAGTATTCCAAAGTTACCTCTATACTAACAGCCCGGAAAATACTACTATATTTCCTTTAGTCACAAAACGAAACCCTAGGAAAATCTTCATTGTTGGTTGAAGTATTAGGTAGAAGTTGTGTAGAACTTCTAAGGGTTTCTTGGGCGAATTGGAGCGTACAAAATAGAGCTAAACCTTGCTCAGGATCGACATTTAAACTTGGATAATTTTGGGCTTATCGAGGTAAATATCCTTGTCCTTCTATTGTAATTGGAAATTACATATAGTAGTTTAGAATTGAGTATAAGATATAGAAGGATGGTATTTAAGAAGAGAATTGAACAGATTTACATAGACCGTATTCTGATGAGACTTGTGTAGTTTGTCGGGTAGGGAAGTGCTGCCCAAATTTCCGTAGAAATAAGAACCTTCTGCTTAGAATATTCTACAGAGTAGTCTAGACGTTGATAGACGTATTTGACTATTATAGGTTGAAACTCTGCGCGCGACATATTCAACTTGGCAGGTGGATGTTATACCCCGTATTTCCAGAGTATGTACGTAAGGAGATACGTACAAAAAGTTTGGCTTTAAAGTTAGCCTTGGACGTTTTTTTTGTACACAACTCACTTAAAGAATTGTTTTCCGACGAAACGTTTCCACAGCTTTCGTAGGGAAAATTCCGGCTATGCCATTACTAATTTTTGCGGATTTTTCCGAGAGACGAAACATTTTGGACCAACGGGAGGGCGACACTTGGCACCCTCCCATTGATGGACTTGAATCGTCCATTGGACGAGATTGGAGAGGTGGAGCACGTTTTTTGTGCCTTGTGCACAAGTCAAGGAGTTGGTAGGATATTTGTGTGGAGTAAATCTCCACCCTACACTTGCCTTGCACTTGTCTTAATCTTCGCTATTGGTTGGCCACTTCTTGACCTATAAATACCCCTTAAGATGAAGAGTTCTTCATCCACAAATCTTCCAAGTCTTGAAAAATCCTCCTCTCCCTTTGTGAGCTTTTCGTCCAACACCCCTTCCCTCCTCATGAGTTTGGCCGAGGCCTAACCCCACTAGCCGAAATCTACCCCTCCCTTGGTAGAAAAGTTGTCTTCTAGTATCGTTATAATGCCCAAAATACCTAGCCCAAATCCTTAGTCTTTGGTAGAAGTTGTGAAGAACTTCTAAGGTTTCTTCGAGCTACCAAGGCGTCTGACTTAGGAGCTAAACCTTGCTCAGCGACTTTATCTAGGATATTATTGGGCTTACTGAGGTAATAATCCTAACCCTCTTTTGAATTAGAGAATACTTCTTTGTTGTAGTATAAGGATAAGTATAAATACTTAGAAGAATATCACGTAAAAGAATTGAACTATTACCACGTAGAAGGTTTTAAAAGAAGAATAATCACACTGTACTCACATATGATCGCTTTCTGATGAGACTTAAATAGCTCACCGGTAGGGTTGTGCTGCCCGACTTTCCGTAGAATTGTGAACCCTCTGCTTAGAATGACCCTCGAGTAGTCTTTGATAGATATCTGTGACTATTATAGGTGACTCTCTGCGCGACATATTCAACTTCGCGGTGGTTTTCAAGGTATGTGATTCTTCCTAAAGCATGATATTTTACAATATATAGTACGGTGACGCATACGTGTTAAATGAATAATACTTATGGCAATGCCTCACGCTTAAGCCGAATAATACTTATGGTAATGCCTCACGCTTAAGCTCGAATAATACTTAGCAATGCCTCACGCTTTAAGCCTCAATAACAAAGAATCAAAACATTTCAAAAGAATATCGAATCATTTTTATGAAGATAAATAATTGGTTTATAAAACAAAGGCTTAAGAATTATGCTATGTTAATGATAAGATAGGTATAAAAAATAAAGAATGATAAAAAGGAAAAGATTACTAGTTTGTTTATAAAAGACTTGCATTGATCTCTTTTAAGTTTAGTAAGATTGTTTGATAAGTAGACATATCATGATGCTACCGTGTTAGTGTCTTGTAATCTTTGTGTAAGGGTCATTCTTGCGTGCTTACGTTGCTAACCGGTAAGTCCGTTGTACTGTTACTGTATCACCTACCCCTCGACTATTATACCGAGGGCTTGCCCCCCTTGATGCGGGTCTATACGGCCTATGCGGTCTGTGAGACTATGCGGAGCAGCGGTATGCTCCAGGATTGATCATTCCGGGCGTCTAGCCTGATGCGGGGGATTCCCTATGCGGTCTGTTGAGACTATGCGGTCTTTTGAGACTATGCGGGCCGCGAGCCTAGGCGGATCCGGGGTTGGCTGCCCCGACGCGAGGGCTACCTCACGCGGGTCTACGTGTGACTATGCGGCTGCGAAAGTCCATGACTAGGCACGCAGAATGATACTATGGGCGATTGGCCTTGCTTCGATCATTCGCGGCCTAGAATAGACCTGTTACAGTCTTTCCATTTCCGTTGTTGTTTGTGATGTGGCACTATGTGCAATTGAACTGATTGTATTTGTGAAAAGGTTTTAAATACTTTGATTTCATTTCAGTTCCTTATAGTTTCACATACTTGGTACTGTTATCGACCTCGCCCGCTGCGTTCATGCCGCAGGTAAGGGCAAGCAGGTGCTAGATCCACATCCTTAGGATCTTTGCGTTGGTGTCAGGAGCTCCATCTTCTCCGGAGGCTCTACTTTTGGGTATGATCTCCCTGTATTGTAGATAGTTTTGTGCAGTCAGGGTATGGCGGGCCTGTCCGCCATAGTTGTTTACTTCCTTAGAGTGCGTAGTACTATTATGCGGTTGGGATGTATCGCAAAACTTGAGTTATTTATATTATGCCGAAAGGCAAGCTTTTCATCGATAAATTGTGTCTTATCAGATAAACTGCTTCTGTCTTGTTTTATATTCCGCGGTTACTCGATGTATGACTACTTGGGTGCCGGTGAGCACGATCCACGAACCGGGCAGTCGTGACAAAAGTGGCATCGAGCGCTTAATCCTCGGAAAGTGTCTGCGCCGTATCTAGTAGAGTCTTGATTATCGGTGTGTTGTGCACCACACCAATAATCGAGGCTATAGGATATTTAGGATTGGTTTCATTCTTCTCATTCCGAGATCGTGCTTTAGAGTCGTGTTATAGGTTGGACCCTCTAACGTATTCCTTTCTATGCTGATTATGCCTCCACGTAAGGCAACCCGCCTGGCGGCAAGGGCAAGGCGGCCGAGGAGTCGCTAGCGAGACACCCAGTCACGAGGCTCGTGCCCGCCTATACCGTAGACGGCGAGTTCTATGACGCCGCCCCAAAGAGACCACGATCCACACCTCCGTCCCACACCGGGCGGAGGAGTTAGGGTACAAGGAGATGCCCAGCTTTTGGCTAAAGTTGTGGCCCGATCGAGAGACAGATCACGGCGGTTCCAGCTCGGCTCGGCCGCACCGTAGTGCACCCGAGGCGTATAGTTTGAGGTGCGAGATTTCTTGAGTTGTAGCCCGCGAGTTTTACTGGTCGAGGCGGAGGATGATCGCGAGGAGTTCATCCGTCACCGCAGAGGATTATGCGGGTGATCGTGGCTTGAGGCGAGGGCCGTGATATTCGGTTCGCATCGGTGCGTGACACCGCAATCGATTGGTTTGATTCATGAGCTTTCGGGAGAGCATGCACCTCAGTATGGGATGAGTTTTGAGGCTTTTCTCACACACTTCTTGCCTCGCAGATGAGGAGGGCACGAGCCGATAGATTCTTCTTCGAGACAGGGGACGCACGTCGGGAATACAATGTCGAGTTTGATTCTTTGGCTAGATATGTCCCGGCATTGGTAGCGAGATATGGAGGATAGGGTACACCGCTACGCCACGGGCTAGATGATTATATGGCGAGTCATGCGCGGGTGTTTCTCTTCACCGTATGGACATTACCCGCATGCGAGCTCATGCACTAGGATGCGAGGCGCGAAGACCGCCGGGTAAGCGATATCAGCGCGAGAAGAAGGCCAAAGCGGCGGTTCTTTTGGTGGTCCTCGTGGTGGCGGCATCGCCAAGTCCGGTGCACCACGGCCCAAGCAGAGCGCTCCTACCTCATTTCAGCCGCAGCCAGGGCGATCGGCGGTCGTGGCCCGTGACTTTGATTTCGGTAGCGAGGTGCTAACTGCTCGAGGTCCGCTCGATGTGCCCGTTGTGGCGAATACCATTCGGAGCCGTACTCGAGCTTGCTATACTTGTGGCCGCAGGTCACTTTGCGAGTTTGTCCGACCGGGGCGGCGGTGGTAGGCTCACCTACGGTGCATTGCCGCTTCTTCATCCCGACGCTTACTCGCCCGGAGCAAGGTACACATGGACCAGCGGGTCGCGGCGAGGTCGTGGCGCAGTCGATTCTAGCGGTCCTCGTAACCGCATATATGCTTTGTCGGTAGACAGATCGTGAGGCCTCACCGATGTCGCCACAGTACCTTATCGGTTCTGGTTTGATGTGTATGCTTTGATAGATCCGGTTCTACTCTGTCTATATATCTCCCTTGTTGCTAGTAGGATAGGGATAGAGCCCGAGCCCATAGACCGCTTTCGAGGTAGCTACGCCAGCTGGTGATTCGGTGGTAGCTCGGCGGGTATATAGAGCTTGTCTGCGACTATTTACGATCGTCGGACCCAGCCGACTTGATAGAGTTGGAGATGATTGACTTGACGTGATCATGGGGATGGATTGGCTAGCCTCTTGCTACGCCAATGTGGGCAGAGAGAGTAGTAATGCGGTTCCGCTTTCTGAGGCCGGTTGTTGAGTGGGAGGAGCACGGTATCGCCGAGGTAGGTTTATTTCCTACCTCAAGGCTAGGAAGATGGTGCGAAGGGTATATCTACCATCTCGTTGGGTGTTCGACATCAAGCTGCGGTGCAGATTTCCGACCGCCTCGAGTCACGAGTTCCCAGACGTGTTTCGGATGACCTCCGTATCCCTCCCGAGAGGAGATCGAGTTTTGTATAGATGTCTTTGCAGATACTCGGCTATTTCCATTCCGCCATACGAATGGCACATGCCGAGTTGAGAGAGTCAAGGATCACCTTAGGGATTTCTTTGGAGAAAGGGCTTCATCGTGCCTAGTGTTTCTCCCCGGGAGCGCCGTATTGTTCGTGAAAAAGAAGGGCGACGCCGCTGCGCATGTGTTGATTACGGTGAACAAGGTTACCATTAAGAATGTATACCCCTTCCGTGATTGATGATTTGTTCGACCGATTGCGAGCGCGAGATGTTTCTCCAAGATTGATCTGCGTCGCTATCATCGTTCGTGTCGAGGTGGATGTCCTAGATCGCATTCCGACGATGCGGGCATTATGAGTTCGGTCATGTCTTTTGGGTTGACCAATGCTCGCGGTATTCATGGATTTGATGAACCGAGTGTTCAAACCATTTTGGACACGCTTGTGATAGTGTTCATCGATGATATCTTCGCTTATTCTCGCCAGAGCGGGAGCACGCGAGCATTTGAGATCGTGCTACGCTTCTCCAGACCAGCAATTGTACGCCAAGTTTTCCAAATGTGAGTTTTGGTTGACTTCAGTGGCGTTTCTCGGGCATATTGTCGGGGCCGATGGCATTCGAGTGGATACGGCCAAGATCGAGGCGATGTAACTTGGCCTAGACCTACTACTCCGGCGAGGTTCGCATTTCGGGCCTCGCAGATATTATCGGCGGTTCGTGAGAAGTTTGCTTCTATCTCACTATTGACTAGGGTGACTCGTATAGGCGGCAAGTTTCCGATGGATGATGCTTGTGAGCGTGGTTTCCATTCTTTGAAAGAGAGACGACCGCCCCGTTCTTACTCTTCCGCAGGTCGGATGGTTATGTCGTATTGTGATCGTCGGGCATCGGGTTGGGATGTGTGTTGATGCATGGCAGGTTATAGCATATGCATCGACGGTGAAGAAACACGAGTGGATCTACCAGACCCATGATTTGGAGTTGGCGTCTGTGATTCACTCTTTGACTATCTGGAGGCACTATTTGTATGGGGTTCACGTGGATATTTTTACGCACCACAAGAGCCTCGGTATATCTTCACGCAGGAGAGTGAACTTACGGCGAGACGGTGGTTAGAGTTGCTTAAGGATTACGATGTTGATATCCCGTACCACGGGAAGGCCAATGTTAGGCGTACGCCTAGTCGTAGGTCGATGGGAGCCTATCGGATGTGCAACTAGAGAGGAGGACATGGTTCGTGATTTGCATCGCTTAGCGAGCCTTGGTGTCCGCTTGATTGATTCCGATAGCAGGGGTTAGAGTTCGTGAGGTTGCGAGTCTTCCATCGCTGGCGAGGTGAAGAGGCAGCTCGAGGATCCCGCTTGACGCGATATCGTGATACGACTCTTCGTGAGGGCGGTCCTTTGAGGTAGCACCATGGGGTGCTAAGGTTTGGCGGTGTGTGTTCGGATGTTTCGTGACTTCGCGAGTTCTTGGGGAAGCACACACAAGCGTTACTCCATCCCGGTCGACCAAGATGTACCACGACCTTAGATCCGTATTGGTGGATGGCGAAGAGGACGCTGCGAGTTCGTAGCTCGGTGCGTGTTGCCGCAGTGAAGGTAGAGCACGAGGCCCGTGGTTTGTTACAGACGATAGAGATCCGACCGGAAGTGGGAGGTGATCAACATGGACTTCATCACGATTGCCTCGCACTCGGAGGAGACATGATTCTATATGGGTTATCGCCGACAGTGCATTTAAATCAACCCACTTTCTTCCGTCAGGACGACTTTTTCTACCGAGGATTATGCCGCATTTACATCCGAGATCGCCGATTGCATGGAGTCCCTACTTCGATTATATCGCATGAGGAGCCCGCTTTGGCTAACTTCGAGGTCTTTCCAGAGGTTTAGGGGCAGTGAGCTCGAGTCACGCATTTCATCCGCAGACAGACGACAGCAGAGCGCACTATCCGCTCTCGAGGATATCTGCGAGCCCGTGTTATTGACTTCGATGGTAGTTGGGAGGATCATTTGCCCCTAGTGGAGTTCGCGTATAATAATAGCTACCACCCAGATTCGGATGGCGCCTTATTAGGCCTTATATGGGAGGAAGTGCAGATCGCCTATAGGTTGGTTCGATGTGGGCGAGTGCGGCTAGTGGGACCAGACGGTGCAGCAGCGATGGATAAGGTGAAGCTTATCCGAAGCGACTATTGGCGACCGTAGTCGACGAAGTCGTATCGCAGATCATCGCCGTCGGCATCCGAGTTCGCAGATGATTGGGTTTTCCTAGGTGCCACCCATGAAGCGGTGTGATGAGATTCGGAAGAAGGAAACTCGGCCCAAGGTACATCGGGCCGTTCGTATTGTCGCAGGTAGGCAAGGTTGCCTCCGAGTTGGATCTCGCGTCCGATCTGGAGGCGGCATCCGTGTTTCACGATCTATCCGGAGAGATGTATCGGGATCCATCTAGGGTGCACCGGTTGACGATGTCCAGTGACGAGGGTTATCGTATGGCGAGGTTCCATAGCGATAATCGATCGTCGTTAGCGCCCGCGGACGAGGGCGTGGCTTCCGTCAAGGTCTTGTGGCGGAACGAGCTCAGGGAGGAGATGACGTGGGAAGCCGAGGAGGACATGAGGCAGAAGTATCCTCACCTATTCCCCACACCTCCAGGTAATTCACTTTCCTACTTGTAAATTTCCATTATCATTTATGCCTAAGTGTTGTTTTGTGGCCGTGTGTGGCATTTGCAAACTGTTTAAGCTTCGTTATCTGTCTTGAGAAGGAACATTCGGGACGAATGTTTCTAAGGAGGGGAGAATGTTATACCCCGTATTTCCAGAGTATGTACGTAAGGAGATACGTACAAAAAGTTTGGCTTTAAAGTTAGCCTTGGACGTTTTTTTTTGTACACAACTCACTAAAAGAATCGTTTTCCGACGAAACGTTTCCACAGCTTTCGTAAGGAAAATTCCGCTATGCCATTACTAATTTTTATGGATTTTTCCGAGAGACGAAACATTTTGGACCAACGAGGGCGACACTTGGCACCCTCCCATCGATGGACTCAATCGGCCCATTGACGAGATCGAGAGGTGGAGCACGCTTTTGTGCCTTGTACAAGTCAAGGAGTTGGTAGGATATTTGTGTGGAGTAAATCTCCACCCTACACTTGCCTTGCACTTGTCTTAATCTTGGCCATTGGTTGGCCACTTCTGACCTATAAATACCCCTTAAGATGAAGAGTTCTTCATCCACAAATCGTCCAAGTCTTGAAAAATCCTCCCCTCTCCCTTTGTGAGCTTTTCGTCCAACACCCCTTCCCTCCCCTTGTGAGTTTGGCCGAGGCCCTAACCCCCCTAGCCTAGCCAAATCTACCCCTCCCTTGGTAGAAAAGTTGTCTTCTAGTATCGTTATAATGCCCAAAATACCCTAGCCCAAATCCCTTAGTCTTTGGTAGAAGTCAAGAACTTCTAAGGTTTCTCGAGCTACCGGCGCATAACTTGTGAGCTAAACCTTGCTCAGCGACTTTATCTAGGATATTATTGGGCTTACCGAGGTAATAATCCTAACCTCTTTTGAATTAGAGAATACTTACTGTCAGAGTATAAGGATAAGTATAAATACTTAGAAGAATATCACGTAAAAGAATTGAACTATTACCACAAAGAAGGTTTTAAAAGAAGAATAATCACACCAGACTTCACATAGGATCGTTTTCACAAGAGACTTAAATAGCTCACCGTAGGGTCACGCCCACTTTCCGTAGAATTGTGAACCCTCTGCTTAGAATGACCCTCGCAGTAGTCTTTGATAGATATCCGTGACTATTATAGTCGACTCATACGTACATATTCAACTTGGCGGTGGTTTTCACGAGAAGGTATGTGATTCTTCCTAAAGCATGATATTTTACAATATATAGTACTAGACGTACACGTGTTAACAACAATACTTACGGTAATGCCTCACGCTTTAAGCTCCGAATAATACTTATGGCAATGCCTCACGCTTAAGCTCGATAATACTTACAGAATGCCTCACGCTTAAGCTCAATAACAAAGAATCAAAACATTTCAAAAGAATATCGATCATTTTTAACAGAAGATAAATAATTGGTTTTTAAAACAAAGGCTTAAGAGTTATGCTAGCTTTATGGGAAGTTAGGTATAACAACTTAAGAATGATAAAAAGGAATCTGCACTTGTTTGTTTATAAAAGCCTTGTATTGATCTCTGTTGTAGTAAGATTGTTTGATAAGTAGACATATCATGATGCTACCCGTGTTAGTGTCTTGTAATGTTGTGTAAGTGGTCATTCTTGATGTGCTTACGCTGCTAACCTGTAGTCTGTTGTCTTCATATCGTATCACCTACCCTTGACTATTATACCGGTGGCTTGCCGACGCGGGTCTATACGCCTATGCGGTTCCGTGAGACTATGCGAGCGCGGTATGCTCCAGATTGATCATTCCGGCGCCTAGCCTGACGCGGGGATTCCCTATGCGGTCCGCTGAGACTACGGTCTTTTGAGACTACGCGGCCGCGGAGCCTAGGCGATGCCGGGGTTCGCTGCCCCGATGCGAGGGCTACCTCACGCGGGTCCACGTGACCTATGCGGCTGCGAAGTCCGTGACTAGGCACGCAGAACGATACTACGGGCGATTGGCCTTGCTTCGATCATTCGCGCCTAGAATAGACTGCTTACTTTTCCATTTCCGTTGTTGTTTGTGATGTGGCACTATGTGCAATTGAACCGATTGTATTTGTGAAAAGGTTTTAAATACTTTGATTTCATTTCGCCCTTATAGTTTCACATACTTGGTACTGCATCGACTTCCTTCGGGCCGCGTTCATGCCGCAGTAAGGGCAAGGTGCTAGATCCACATCCTTAGGATCTTTGCGCTGGTGTCGTGAGCTCCATCTTCTCCGAGGCTCTACTTTGGGTATGATCTCCCGTATTGTAGATAGTTTTGTGCAGTGGTATGGCGGGCCCCGTCCCGCCATAGTTGTTTACTTCCTGAGGTCTCAGAGTACTATTGTACTGGGATGAATCGCAAAACTTGAGTTATTTATATTATGCCGAAGGCAAGCTTTTCATCGATAAATTGTGTCTTATTGTATAAACTGCTTTCGCCTTGTTTTATATTCCGCCGTTACTCGATGTATGACTACTGTGCCCCAGAAGGCACGATCCACGCCCCGAACGTCGTGATGGATTTCGCCGAGGAGGTATGTGATTCTTCCTATCCTCTCGAGCATGATATTTTAAAAGAATATATATAGTACGGTAGACGACGTGTGTTAATCAATGGTTTTACTTCGATGTCTTTTGACTTAAGTTTTAAATAATAAGAATCTTGAAGTATTTCAAAAGAATTAAGAATCGTTTGTGAAAAAAGAGTAATACTTGGTTTTAAAAGCTTAAGAGTTATACTACACCTCGTATTTACGATACGGTGTAAGAACGCACGTAAGAACTCACGATGTTAAGATCGAGACTTGTAAAAATTTCTAATTATGAAATTGCTCGGAAACGCTTGTTGCGGATTTAATGGGAGGGCGACACGTGTCACCCCCCCCCCCCCCCCTTATGGTGCCTTGGTCGAATTTAGGCATGACCAATATGGTCATTTACCATAAGTCTTGGATGACTAAAGTCTTGTAAGTGTAGCTTGAGAATGTTGACTAAGTCAAAGGAGACAACTAGTCTTGATATTTTGAAAGACTTCATCCTAACTACCCATATGGTTGCATCTTGTCCCTCCATGACCCTTTATTATACTACTAGTAGCAAGAGAGAGCCAACACTTAGCCATATTTTCACAAGAATTGGATGAACTCCTCTATGTTGCTCTCGGGTTCCCCATTTCAAAGAAGGAAAAAAATTTGTTTCTTGTCCAATAAGCTCCACACTTTAAACCAAGGTTCATGAGTGTTATGTGAGTATATCTCAATAGAAAAATCCCGGAAAAAAAGAGTTTTCGTATTAGTCGCAAGGTGAAAACCTAATGGCTTTTCTAGGTTTTGGTTGGAAGTTTGAAGGAAAATTGTTGGTATGGTTCTAAGGGTCTCAAGTAGCGGATTGAAGTATCTTGGAGAGTCTCTAAGTTGCTAAGGAACGACTTCGGATTTGAAGATTGGATTGAGAATCGTTAAGGTATAATCTTGTCCTTTAAGATGTTACAAGATTATATATTTTTTTGTTGTTAGTTTTACACGCTGACAACATGAAGTTGGTATGTAGAAGTTTATAAGTATTATGGAGTGCTTGTAGCTAAATTCAAATGTTATATAAGCCACTTGAAAATTGGATTACTAATGGTCGCTTATTAGAAATCGCCGATGTTACCTACTTAGAGATTATGGATTGTTATAATCAAATGCGACTTGATTTCATGTTATGCTACCAATTTGGATTGAAATGGAAATTTGATAAGAATTGGTATGGTTGAACTCAAGGTGGCCGAATTTGGACTTTTTAGTTTGTTAATTATTTGTATTGGACTACCTTCTAAATTGTGAGCCAATCGGGTGCTTAGTTATTCATTGTATTGGAATACCTTCTATATTGTTGTGAGCCAATTGGGGCTGTTTGGTTATTGTATTCGCCTTGAAAAAGGTGGCAAAGTGAGTAGAAACAAAGGAGGTCTTTGTCCGATTTTCCGTAGAATTTAGCGACTTAGCACCTAAAATATTACGTTAGAAGTGAAAGGTTAATGGACATATTGTGACCATTATAGGTTGAAGTACTAAGTATAGCGTATCCTACTTGGAGAGTGGAATAGCTATCAAGGTTGGAGTACTTTGGAGCATTTTGCTATTTGTCGACAATCGTCGCGGCAGATGTGAACCTCTTCCTTCCTTTGGCATGATTCTATGTATGGAATACACTTGTGGTATCATTTCATGTTTCCTTCTACTCTAGAAGTTAAGAGGTAGTTGTGTGATTTACTCTATGTAGAACTTTTCCTATCTTTGAGCATGACTAGTTGCGCGATGTAGTACTGAGACGACAAGACTATGACATTCTTTACTTGTTTTATGTAATGCCAAGTCGTGGGTTAGGAGATTAACTCACTTCTTTGAAAATAGTAAGGATGTCTTAAGTTGATTTAAAGTTAGGGACTCAAGAGTTTTAAAGTATGTGATACTTGCTCTGCTTTAAACGTATAAGTCCCTTGGATAGGAAATTGTATTTTGGCTAAGGTATAAAGTAAATACAACGACTTTATGGGAGTTGGTTATATTTTCTTTATGGAAAGACAAATGACTTGATTTTAAGTGAATAGGCAACTTGTTTTTAAGGCATCAATTGCCTAAGGTTTTATAATCAAAGGAGTCACTTGTTTTCTAAAGGTTAAGAGACAAATGGTATTTTTGAAAGTTAAGAGAATTGATTTGAAAGAATATAATACTTGGTTTCAAAAAGTAGAAGTCTCTTGATTATAAAAGGAACGATTGTCTAAAACCATAAAGGGTTATAACGGCTTTATGGGAAGTTGGTTATAACGGCTTTATGGCGGAGTTAAGAGAATGGTTTTCTAGTAAAGTAATCAAAGGAATAACTTGTTAAGGAAGGGCAAATTGTTTTAAAGTTACCAATTGCTTAAGGTTTTTAATAAAGAAGTCACTTGATTTAGAAGGTAATTGTATTTCTAAAAAGGTATTGTGACTTGTCTCGAAGGTGGATAGACTTGATACTACGGTTGTTAGTATCTAGGAAGTTTTATTCTAGGAGTCTTTGAAAAGAATGCGACGTAGTACTTTGGCTTGATTAATTGAGAATTAGTCTAAATGTGCATTGATAAGTACTTTGGCTTGTTAAATGAGAATTATTCTATTTGTGCCCGATAAGTACTTTTGGCTTGTTAAATGAGAATTATTCTATTTGTGCTCCGATAAGTACTTTGGCTTGTTAAATGAGAATTATTCTATTTGTGCCCGATAAGTACTTTGGCTTGTTAATTGAGAATAATTCTACGTGATGCCTTGATTAGTACTTTGGCTAGATTAATTGAGAATTAGCCTATGTGTCGGGTGATAGCCTTCGAGTGCAAGTATTATGTTTTATTACGATGCCGCGACTCTCTGGCCGAGGGCCATTGTCTTGTTGTAAGTACTTGACGCACTGGCGGTGATGTGATTCCACTGTATGCTTCCGCTATTTGTAGTACTTGGGTTAAATTCCCGATTCTTATAGAACATACGGTAGTGCTTCCGCTTGTTTCGACGCCGCCGAGATAGGGTAAGAGTATAAGTGAGGTAAACCCCAAGACGCTATACCACCTTCTCCGTGGTAAGAGTATAAGTGAGGGTAAACCCCAAGACATTATACCCCGTTTGTTTGTATATTGGTCGGTTGAGATAGGGTAAGAGTATAAATGAGGCCCCAAGACGTTATACCACCTTCTCCAGTAAGAGTATAAGTGAGGTAGACCCCAAGATGCTATACCACCTTTTACCACCTTCTCCGGGGTAAGAGTATAAGTGAGGGTAGACCCCAAGATGCTATACCACCGCTTTACCACCTTCTCCAGGTAAGAGTATAAGTGAGGTAGACCTCAAGACGCTATACCACCTGCGGACTTGGTGTTCATGTATGCCTATTGGTGTATTATTATACCGGATTGTCGGCGATGATGCGATTCCACGCGATATATATATATGTATTGTGTATGTATGCGCCGACGGTGAGGTGGGATGCCACGGCGCGTCACATGGTTATATTTTACACTAATAGTCCGACATGATGATGGGATTCCACGGGCATGCTTTGATATTAGTGTGACTTGATCGCGTCCCGCATCGGGTCGTAGTATATGTGTCCCTCCGTAGTGGGCCGGACTATGTTATGAAAGATAAGTAAGTTATATGGTAATGAACTTAATGATTCTTTTCTAAATAATGTGCGTAAGAATGTGACTATAACTTTTATCGGAATGGAAAGGATAATAAGGTACGATTAAGTTCATAAGTGGTAATGACACGGCAGATCCGTATGTATTTTTATACTTGTCCTTGTCATTCTTTTGTACGCTTATGATTTGTTTATCAGACGTTATATTCTGCTCCATATTCGCACTTTTGTTATCGACTTCTTCGGGCCGTTCATGCCCGCAGGTTTAGGTACACAGGTGTGGATCCGCGAGCTTAGGATCCCGGTTCAGCAGGTTGAGATGGCTCGGTGTTTCGAGTTGTCACGCTTATGTTTATTCGTGGTACGACGGGCCTTGTCCCGCCACGCTTGTTATGTCAAAACTCTTAGGTCCTGTAGTCACATATGGTGGTCGGTTTGTAAAAAGAAAGGAGGCAAATCGTTTGCTTGTTTTTATATATGTTCGTGAAGGTAGCCCTATCGGCTAACTCGTTGTTTTACTTACGATGTTTTTTTTTAAGTTTCATGTATGTTCGCTGATTTTCTCTCGATGTTTACTCGTAGCGGTGCCTGTGTAGGCGCCACGATGTCCCGGTCGGGTCGTGACAAAAGTGGTATCGAGCGCTAGTCCTCGGAAGGTGTCTACGCACCGTGTCTAGTAGAGTCTTGATTATCGGTGTGTTGTGCACCACATCTATAATCGTGAGGCCGCATGACATTTAGGATTGGTTTCCATTCTTCTCACTCGAGATCGTGCGATAGAGTCGTGTTGTTAAGTCGCTCTCCCTAACAAGTTATGTTGATTGCAGCCCGAGAAAGCGCAAAGACCGACCCGAAGGACTATGTGGATCATGCGTATCCGATAGGTAATGATTATAGTATAGTTGGTATTGTGACATACATCTATACGAGTTATGTATGAGGTCGACGCGTGTTGCCTAGAATGATTTTAGATTACCAGGAATTGGTAAAGACTAACTAGATACCGGGAAGGTATGGAATAGTTAATGAATTTTCGCCAAGGTTTTGTGTTTTATTTCGAGATAATTGGAAAAGGATGAGCTGTCTGATAGGGTAGTGAACCCTTAAGAAGCCATGTTAAAAAACCTAACGGAATGTCATGTTAATAGATTAAGCTGCGTAGTAGGCTTAAGAGAATTGTACGGATGAGGTCCGCATAGAGTGAGTAATGGGTGTTGTGATCGAGACAACATGGTTTTGGTTTTATGAGAAGTTTTGTACCGCATCTTGGGACCGTAAGGTAGGCTAGGAGTATGGAAATTGCGAGCCTAAGAATATTGATTACTGCCGAGACCTTAGGTATATAAGGTTTTCTCTGGCAATAAGATTTTAAGTCTGACCATGGATAAGAGTTGCGACGACAGTCGTGTTGAGGACCTGTTACTGGTCTCACCATTGCCTTGAATGGAGTGGGATCAGTTTGTAGTAGTTCCGCTACGTGACAGGTACACGAGGGTGCAAGGCCCAAGTCTAGTTAATTGTTTTACGTTCGGGACGCTGCTCCAATCAAACCAGTCGTGAAAGTTTAAATGGTCGATATTGTCTTATAGAGTGACTCCAAAGATTAGGGCCAAAGATTGGTATGGAAGTTATGTATGTATGCTAGAAAGAGTTGGAAGTACGGAAAGGTAACCTCTTTTGGGCTTGTGATGGACGCATGCAGTACAAGGTATTAGGGCCATGTGTGGCATTGTTGGTATGTCGGGGTTGTGAAAGAGAACGATGTCGCTAATTATAAGTTTGACTCCGAAAGAACATTCGAGGACGAATGTTTCTAAGGGGGGAAGAATGTTACACCCCGTATTTACAGGACACGGTGTAAGAACGTACGTAAGAACTCACAGTGTTAAGATTGGAGACTTGTAAAAATTTCTAATTATGAAATTGTTTAAAACGCTTTGTCAGGATTTAACGAGGGCGACACGTGTCACCCCCTTATGGTGCCTTGGACGAATTTAGGCATGGCCAATATGGTCATTTACCATAAGTCTTGGATGACTAAAGTCTTATAAGTGTAGCTTGAGAATGTTGACTAAGTCAAAGGAGACAACTAGTCTTGATATTTTGAAAGACTTCATCCTAACCACCCATATGGTTGCATCTTGTCCCTCCATGACCCTTTATTATACTACTAGTAGCAAGAGAGAGCCAACACTTAGCCATATTTTCACAAGAATTGGATGAACTCCTCTATGTTGCTCTCGGGTTCCCCATTTCAAAGAAGGAAAAAAATTTGTTTCTTGTCCAATAAGCTCCACACTTTAAACCAAGGTTCATGAGTGTTATGTGAGTATATCTCAATAGAAAAATCCCGGAAAAAGAGAGTTTTCAGATTAGTCGCAAGGTGAAAACCTAATGGCTTTTCTAGGTTTTGCTGGAAGTTTGAAGGAAAATTGTTGGTATGGTTCTAAGGGTCTCAAGTAGCGGATTGAAGTATCTTGGAGAGTCTCTAAGTTGCTAAGGAACGACTTCGGATTTGAAGATTGGATTGAGAATCGTTAAGGTATAATCTTGTCCTTTAAGATGTTACAAGATTATATATTTTTGTTGTTGTTAGTTTTACACGTTGACAACATGAAGTTGGTATGTAGAAGTTTATAAGTATTATGGAGTGCTTGTAGCTAAATTCGAAATGTTATATAAGCCACTTGAAAATTGGATTACTAATTGGTCGTTTATTAGAAATCGTCGCATGTTACCTACTTAGAGATTATGGATTGTTATAATCAAATGCGACTTGATTTCATGTTATGCTACCAATTTGGATTGAAATGGAAATTTGATAAGAATTGGTATGGTTGAACTCAAGGTGGCCGAATTTGGACTTTTAGTTTGTTAATTATTTGTATTGGACTACCTTCTAAATTGTGAGCCAATTGGGGCTGTTTAGTTATTCATTGTATTGGAATACCTTCTATATTGTTGTGAGCCAATTGGGGCTGTTTGGTTATTGTATTCGGCCTTGAAAAAGGTGGCAAAGTGAGTAGAAACAAAGGAGGTGCTGTCCGATTTTCCGTAGAATTTAGCGACTTAGCACCTAAAATATTCTACGTTAGAAGTGAAAGGTTAATGGACATATTGTGACCATTATAGGTTGAAGTACTAAGTATAGAGTATCCTACTTGGAGAGTGGAATAGCTATCAAGGTTGGAGTACTTTGGAGCATTTTGCTATTTGTCGACAATCGTCGCGAGGTATGTGAACCTCTTCCTTCCTTTGGCATGATTCTATGTATGGAATACACTTGTGGTATCATTTCATGTTTCCTTCTACTCTTAGAAGTTAAGAGGTAGTTGTGTGATTTACTCTATGTAGAACTTTTCCTATCTTTTGAGCATGACTAGTTGCACGTATGTAGTACTGAGACGTCAAGACTATGACATTCTTTACTTGTTTTATGTAATGCCAAGTCGGGTGGGTTAGAGATTAACTCACTTCTTTGAAAATAGTAAGGATGTCTTAAGTTGATTTTAAAGTTGGGGACTTGAAGAGTTTTAAAGTATGTGATACTTGCTCCGTTTTAAACGTATAAGTCCCTCGATAGGAAATTGTATTTTGGCTAAGGTATAAAGTAAATACAACGACTTTATGGGGAGTTGGTTATATTTGCTTTATGGAAAGACAAATGACTTGATTTTAAGTGAATAGGCAACTTGTTTTAAGGCATCAATTGCCTAAGGTTTTATAATAAAAGGAGTCACTTGTTTTCTAAAGGTTAAGAGACAAATGGTATTTTTGAAAGTTAAGAGAATTGATTTGAAAGAATATAATACTTGGTTTCAAAAAGTAAGTCTCTTGATTATAAAAGGAACGTATTGTCTAAACCATAAAGGGTTATAACGGCTTTATGGGAAGTTGGTTATAACGACTTTATGGCAAGTTAAGAGAATGGTTTTCTAGTAAAGTAATCAAAGGAATAACTTGTGTTAAGGAAGGGCAAATTGTTTTAAAGTTACCAATTGCTTAAGGTTTTAATAAAGAAGTCACTTGATTTAGAAGTTCGTAATTGTATTTCTAAAAGGTATTGTGACTTGTCTCGAAAGGTGGATAGGACTTGATACTACGGTTGTTAGTATCGGGGAAGTTTTATTCGGAAAGGAGTCTTTTGAAAAGAATGTACGTACGTAGTACTTTGGCTTGATTAATTGAGAATTAGTCTAAATGTGCATTGATAAGTACTTTGGCTTGTTAAATGAGAATTATTCTATTTGTGCCCGATAAGTACTTTGGCTTGTTAAATGAGAATTATTCTATTTGTGCCCGATAAGTACTTTGGCTTGTTAAATGAGAATTATTCTATTTGTGCCCGATAAGTACTTTGGCTTGTTAATTGAGAATAATTCTATGTGATGCCTTGATTAGTACTTTGGCTAGATTAATTGAGAATTAGCCTATGTGTGCTGGTGATAGCCTTTGAGTGCAAGTATTATGTTTTATTACGATGCCGCGACTTTCTGGAGGGCCCACTGTCTTGTTGTAAATACTGGACGCACCGACGCTGATGTGGGATTCCACGTATGCTTCCGCTATTTGTAGTACTGGTTAAATTCCGATTCTTATAGAAGACACGGTAGTGCTTCGCTTGTTCGACGGCCGAGATAGTGGTAAGAGTATAAGTGAGGTAAACCCCAAGATGCTATACCACCTTCTCCGGGTAAGAGTATAAGTGAGGTAAACCCCAAGACATTATACCCCGCTTGTTTGTATATTAGTCATTGAGATAGGGTAAGAGTATAAATGAGGCAAGCCCCAAGACGTTATACCACCTTCTCGTGGTAAGAGTATAAGTGAGGTAGACCCCAAGATGCTATACCACCGCTTACCACCTTCTCCAGGTAAGAGTATAAGTGAGGTAGACCCCAAGATGCTATACCACCGCTTTACCACCTTCTCCGTGGTAAGAGTATAAGTGAGGGGTAGACCCCAAGACGCTATACCACCGTGGGACTTGGTGTTCATGTATGCCTATTGGTGTATTATTATACCTCGACTTGTCGCAGTGATGCGGATTCCACGCGGGATATATATATATATGTATTGTGTATGTGTACGCCGGTGAGGTTGGATGCCACGCGCGCGTCACATGGTTATATTTTACACTAATAGTCCGCCGATGATGGGGATTCCACGGGCATGCTTTGATATTAGTGTGATTTGATCGCGCCCCAAATTGGGTCGTAGTATATGTGTCCTCCGTAGTGGGCCGGACTATGTTATGAAAGATAAGTAAGTTATATGGTAATGAACTTAATGATTCTTTTTCTAAATAATGTACGTAAGAATGTGACTATAACTTTTATCGGGAATGGAAAGGATAATAAGGTACGATTAAGTTCATGTGGTAATGACACGGCAGATCTGGTATGTATTTTTATACTTGTCCTTGTCATTCTTTGTACGATTATGATTTGTTTATCAGACGTTATATTCTTCCATATTCGATACTGTTGTAATCGACTTCGGGGCTGCGTCATGCCCGCAGTTTAGGTACATTGTGGATCCGCGAGCTTAGGATCCCGGTCAAAGTTGAGACGGCTCCAGTGTTTGGAGTTGTCACGTTTATGTTTATTCGTGGTACGGCGGGCCTTGTCCCGCCACGATTGTTATGTCAAAACTCTTAGAGGTCAGTAGTCACATATGGTCGGTCGATTTGTAAAAGAAAGAGGCAAATCGCCGGTTGTTTTTATATATGTTCGTGAAGGTAGCCTATCATAACTCATTGTTTTACTTACGATGTTTTTTTTTTTAAGTTTCATGTATGTTCCGCTGATTTTCTCTGATGTTTACCTGTAAGGGTGCCCAGGTAGGGCGCCAGTCGCGGTCCCGGGGTCGGGTCGTGACACTAGCTTTATGGGAAGTTAGGTATAACGACTTAAGAGAGATAAAAGGAACGGTTTACTTAATTGTTTATGAAAGCCTTGTATTGATTTCGGAAATGAGAATAAGTATCGAACAAACCATTGCAGCGCTAATAAAGGAAAATGTATTGACTAATTAAGTATTATTAAAACCAGTAGAAACCTCCATCTGCATAGAAGCTAAGATAAGACAAAATTCTATTACATTTTCTAGATCATGGCTGCTTTAATAAGATTGTTATAAACAAGAATAACTACTCACACATAAGGTATATGTTACTCAATTGTTTTAAAAAGAGATTACGTTATTTGATTAAGACTATGAACTATGAGATCTTTCGGAAGTAAAAGACTTGAGTATATTTTAATTAGGCAACTTGAACTTTTGGAAAAGAATGTTGTTACTTGATTTTAAAAAAGGAAAGTGTTTGTGATTTAAAAGGAAAGTATGGTATTATCTTAATCTGTCTTAAAAGAGAGTTTAAATGTTATGGCCAATTTGATACCGAGTCCACGGGATGGACCGAATGTATTCCACACGCGTTTGATACCGAGTCCATGAGATGGACCGAATGTATTCCACCGATTTGATACCGAGTCCATGGGATGGACCGAATGTATTCCACACGTTTGATACCGAGTCCATGGGATGGACCGAATGTATTCCACTTATTTGATACCGAGTCCATGGATGGACCGAATGTATTCAACACGTTTTGATACCGAGTCCATGGATGGACCGAGAATGTATTCCACTACGATTTGATACCGAGTCCACGAGATGGACCGGAATGTATTCCATACGATCCGGCACCTAGTCCATGAGATGGGTGGGAATGTGACCACGCGATTCCACCTCGAGTCCCATGGGATGGGTCGAGACATGTTATCGATCACACGATTTATACCTAGGCTGGCGGTGAGGAAGAGTTCCAGGCGTGAGGATGACTTGAGGCGTGAGTCACGACTTGACATCGCTTTTATGTTGTGATCATAGTTTGTTATCATACATGTCTCTGTTATGATTTCGTTCTGATATTTCGATTTCCGCCACATACTTGCAATTGTCAGATCGACTCCTTCGGGCTGCGTTCATGCCGCAGTAGAGGTACATCGGTTGATCCTCACTCTAGGATCACTGATTCAGATTAGGAAGCTCCGCTTTCTCCGAGGCTTATCTTTTGGTATGTTTTCCCGAGTTTGTAAGTTCTTGTACATTCTGTATGGCGAACCCTGTCCGTCATAGTTGTAAAAATCTTAGAGGTATGTAGTATCTTGTTGGGCGTGGTTTGTAAAAAAGGATGTAACTGTTCAAGTTTATATATATATGCCGAAGGCAACTTTTCTCGATAAACCGCTTTCTCACTTCATATTGTTTCATGTCTTGTTTTATATTCCGCCGTTACTCGATGTTGTATCACCAGGTGCCGTAAGGCACGATCACGCCCGGATCGGTCGTGACAAAAGTGGTATCGAGCGATTAATCCTCGGAAAGTGTCTACAGACCGCGGTTCTAGTAGAGTCTTGATTATCGATGTGTTGTGCACCACATCTATAATCGTGAGGTCGCAGGACATTTAGGATTAGTTTCCATTCTTCTCATTCCGAGATCGTGCCTTAGAGCCGTGTTATAAGTTGGACCCTCGACGATTTCGTTTTTACGATTATGCCTCGCACAAGGCAACCGCCCATATGGGCAAGGCGCGGAGCGCTAGTAGGATACTGAGGAGTACGAGGCGCAGCCCTGGCCATTACGAGATAGTGCTTGACGCGAGTTTTGCAGACGCCCACCCAAAGAGTTTAGAGCGCATCAATGGCTGCCGAGACCACAAGACTGAGCCTCGGTCCACACTGAGCGGAGGAGTAAGTACAAAGAGATGGCCATCGCCGGGATCGTGGCGAACGTGGATAGGCCGGATGCAGCAGCTCAAGATTATTATACCCGTATTTCCATTATGCGTGAGGACGTGCGTCTAAAAGTTTAGCCTTAGTTAGGCACTTTGGATGAAATGTTTGTGCGCACAACACCGAAAAGAATCATTTTCCGAAAACGTTTTCCAAAGCTTGCGTAGGGAAAATTCGCTATGTCATTTCTAATTTTTGCGGATTTTTCCGAGAGACGAAATATTTTGGACCAACGAGAGGTGACACTTGTCACCTCAAGAGTGGATTGGGACGACCTTGGGCACGTTTTTGTGCCTTCTCCCTTAGTCAAGGAGTTGGTAGGATATTTGTGTAGTAGATGGATAAGGACACTTGCCTAAATCTCCACTTACACTTAGCACTTGGCTTCATCTTGGCCATTGGTTGACCATTGCTTGACCTATAAATACCCCTAACTTGAAGGTTTTCTTCATCCACAAATCAATTCTCCAAGTCTTGAAAAATCCCTCCCTCTCTTATAAGCTTTTCGTCAAGGCGCCCCTTCCTCGAGCCCTTAACAGAAACCTACCCTCCCTGGTAGAAAAGTTGTCTTCCAAGTATAGTTACTATTCCAAAATACCCTAGCCCAAATCCCTTGTAGTATTTTAGTAGAAGTTGTGTAGAACTTCTAAGGGTTTCTTGGAGCTAATGGCGTACAAATTAGGAGCTAAACCTGCTCGGGAGCGCCATTGAACTTGAATAAGTATGGGCTTATCGAGGTAAACACTTTTGATCGTCTACTCTAATTAGGATATGACATATAAGAAGAGTTAAGACTTGAGTATAAGATATGAAAGAATAGTAATGAATAGAAATGAACCGTAAATCACAGTAGAAGGGTATAAAGAAGAATAATTGAACTGTATTTACATAGATCGTTTTCATGAGACTTGAGTAGCTTACGGGTAGGGAAGTGCTGCCCAGTTTCCGTAGAATAGAGGACCCTCGCTTAGAATCTGCTGAGTAGTCTAGACGTTGATAGGCGTGTCGACTATTATAGGTTGATTCTGCGCGCGACATATTCGACTTGGCAGGTGGTTTTCGCCGAGAAGGTATGTGATTCTTCATATACTCTTGAGCATGATATTTTAAATATATATATAGTACGGTAGACGTACGTGTGTTAACTGAATAATAATTACTAATGTCTTTGACTTAAGCACGAATAATAAAGATCTTGAAGCATTTCAAAAGAATACTGAATCATTTTTAACAGAAGAGAAACAATTGGTTTTTAAACAAAAGCTTAAGAGTTATACTAGCTTTATGGGAAGTTAGGTATAACAACTTAAGAAAGATAAAAAGAATCGCATTACTTATTTGCTTATAAAAACCTTGTATTGATTTACGTGGTGTAGTAAGATTGATTGATAAATAGACATATTATGATGCTACGTGTGTTAGTGTCTTGTGATGTTGTGAAAGGGGGTCATTCTTTTGTGCTTACGTTGCTAAACGGTAAGTCGGTTATCATATTATATCACCTACCCTCGACTTGTTATACCGAGGGCTTGCCCTTGACGCGGTCTATACGGCCTACGCGGTCTGTGAGACTATCGCGAGTGCGGGAGTTCGAGATTGATCATTCCGTGTTTTAGCCCGACGCGAGGATGCCATGCGGTCTGCGTGACTACGCGTCTATTGAGACTATGCGGATCGGAGTCGAGGAGGCAGGGGTTAGCTACCCCGACGAGGAATACCTCATGCGCCGTGTGTGACCTATGCGATCGCGGAAGTCCAGACTAGGCACGCATAATGATACTATGGGCGATCGGCCTTGCTTCATCATTCGCGCCTAGGAAAGACGGTTACATTATATCTATTTTGCTCTTGTTTATGTTGTGGCACTATGTGCGATTAAAGCGTTTGTATTTACAAATGGTTTTAAATACTTTGATTTTACTTGATTTTTGCGCTTTCAGATACATAGTACTGTTAATCGACCTCCTTCGGGCCGCGTTTCATGTTTGTAAGGGCAGCAGTGCTAGATCCACATCCTTAGGATCTTTTTGCTTCAGTGTCGAGCTCCATCTTCTCCTGAGGCTCGACTTGTAGGTATGATCTCCTGTTGTTGTATATAGTTTTGTACATTCAGGTATGGCGGGGCCTGTCCGCCATAGTTGTTTATCTTCTTAGAGTGCAGTCCTATTATACTGGGATGTAATCGCAAAACTATGTTTATATATATATGCCGAAAGCGACATTTTCTCACATAAAGCGTGTCTCATTTACAATCGTTTTCATGTCTTGTTTTATATTCCCGATTACTCGATGTATGACTACTTGGTGCGGGTAAGACACTCCACGGGCCGAACGGTCGTGACAAAGTGGTATCGCAGTAGTTAATCCTCGAAAGTGTCTGGACCAGATCTAGTAAGTCTTGATTATCGGTGTTGTGCACCACACCAATAATCGAGGCTATTGTCACGACCAACCTGCCTGGATCGTGCCTTACCCCGCACCCTAGTGATACAACATCGAGTAATCACGGAACATAAAACAAGACATGAAAATATTATGAAGTAAGAAACGATGTCGGAGAAAACTTGCCTTACGGCATATATATAAATCAATTTTAAAACCGAACGCTATATCCCATTACAACTCGCCACAACAAGCATTTCTGCACTTAAGAATGATACGACAACAATGGCGGGACAGGGCCGCCATACCCTGAATGTAAATACCTACAACGAGGACTATACCATCGATAAGCCTCCGAGAAACGGAGCTTCCCATACGTCAATCGTGACCCGAGAACTAGGATCAACGATCGTGCACCTCAACTCGCAGATGAGCGCACCGAGGAGGTCGATTACCAAGTATATGAAATCAGTAAGTACTTAAATGAAAACATCTCATTTTAAAATCAGTTTTGCAAGTATATGCGAAACAACCAAGGTAATCGCATAAGTGCCATCATAAACAAGAGCAACAATAGGTAAATCAGAATGTCTTTTCTAGGCCGCGAATGATCGTAAGCAGGCCAATTGCGTAGTATCACCATGCAAGCCTAATCTCGACTCCGTAGTCCGCATAGGCCACTCATATAGGCCCGCATAGGGTATGTAACCCCACATCGAGGGTAGCTACTCCTCGGCATCGCCCCGACTCGTGGTCCGCATGGCCACAGACCGCATGAGGTATAACCCCGCATCACTAACACGGAACTCACGTAGCTCGCATAGGTCCTTGGACCCGCATGGGGTATCCTCGAATCATGGTCCCGCATCACTGAAGTTTACCCGCATCGGAGGGCGACTTAACCGAATATGTCAAGAGGTGAGTGATATTATACTAACATAACAGCTATCGTTAAACAACATAAGCACAACAAGAATACTCTCTTACACAAACGTTACAAGACACTAACACACATAGCATCATATCACATCTACTTATCAAATCAATCAAGAAAGTATTACAAGGCTATCACAAACCAACACAATCAAGTTATACACACAAGGTACATTCTAATATATGATTAACAAGATCGGGTATCTATTCCCAAAGTACTTCATACATTATCTTTTAAAAGATACTTTCCGTTTACAAAGTCACACAATACCCGTTGTATATGAAAATAGAGTGATTATCCTTTGAAGTAAATCAAAACACTTCTCTTCGTAAAATCAAGTAACAACATTCTTTTCCAAATGTTTCAAGTTTGCCTAATTTCAATTACTCAAGTTTCTCATTTTCGAAAGGTTTCGTAGTTCATAATTTTAATCACTTAATGATATAATTCTCCTAAAAAAGAAATTTGAGTAACATATATACGATCGTGAGTAGGTTATTCTTGTTTATAACAATCTTATTTAAGCGGCCATGATCTAGGAAATGTAACATCATTTTGTCTCATCTTAGTTTCTATGTAGATGGAAGTTTCTACTGGTTTTACTAATACATTATTAGTCAAAACATTTCCCTTTTATTAGCGCTGCTGTGGTTTGTTCGATACTTATTCTGATTTCCGAAATCAGTAAAACATTGTTGCTTTTAAAATCAAGTACTCATTACTCATGAATGAGGTTTTACAACATTTTTAACAAAATGTTAATTACTGTAAAACAAGTTAAGTCTCTTATCTTTTAAGATCAAGTCTCTTAACTTTTAAAATCAATAAACCATTCATTTTACCATTCTTAAGACGTTATACCTAACTTCCCATAAAGCTAGTATAACTCTTATGTTTTCAAAACCAAGTATTATTCTTCATAAAAATGATTCAAGATTCTTTGAAATACTTCAAGATTCTTTATTATTACACATTAAGTCGCTTATAAGTCAAATCGCTTACCTTTTAAAACCATAAAG
Organism: Przewalskia tangutica; assembly: GCA_029844215.1. NCBI lineage: Eukaryota > Viridiplantae > Streptophyta > Magnoliopsida > Solanales > Solanaceae > Przewalskia > Przewalskia tangutica. The sequence continues at coordinate 41,696,801 of CM056737.1, read as the reverse complement.
CATTTTCTTACTTACATAAAGTCGTTATAACCAACTTCCCATAAAGCCGTTATAACACTTTATGTTTCAAACCAATCAAATCGTTTAACACGTGACGCCCACCGCATTACATAGTTATACACATATCATGCTAGAAAAGGTAGGAAGAGGTTAACATACCTATCGACGATTATCGACTAATATCAAAAAGCTCCAAGCACCTCAAACCGGCAGATACTCCTTAAGCCAAGTAGATCGCGCCAAACGTAGTACTTCAACCTAAAAGGCCACAAGGCGCTTTATTAACATCTAGATCTTATCGTGAGAACATTCTACCAAAAATTCGCAGACTGTCCCCGCAATGGCGTAAATCTCTCTCTATCGGGCGCTACCAAGCCAACCAGTGGGGTTTATACGTCTAACCGGACGCACAATTCTACCCCACGAAAAGCTACACAAGCTCATCAGTCGATCCTATGTAATTACGCCGATTTTCTTTACATTCGAGCTTAAGTCGCAAGACATTGCCGTAAGTATTATTCGAGCTTAAGTCAAAAGACATCATCGCACAACTATGTTTCATTCTATATATAGTATACTATAACTATATATTCAACAACATGTAATTTCCAATTACAATGAAGGTCAAAAGTGTTTACCTCGATAAGCCCAAAATTATCCAAGTATAAAGTCGATCCCGGCAGCGTTTAGCTCCAACTCCGCGCTCAACCCGCTCCGAACCACCCTTAGAAGTTCTAACCAACTTCTACTTAATACTCCAACTAACTATGGAGATTTTCCTTAGTGGTTTCGGTTTTGTGGTGAAGGAAGTATAATAGTATTTCGGGCTTTTCAGATAAGTATAACCTTAGAATACTACAAGGTATACTACTAAGGTAATTTGGGTATAATGTAACAATACTTTTGAGAGTATTTCTACCAAGAGGAGGGTATTTATACAAAACAACTAGGCTGTGGTACCCCATTTAGCACCACAAGGAGGGGGTGTATACCTCGCCTACCCCACTAGGGGTAGTCTCGACGAGGGGAGGGCTCGGCCGAACGCAACACAAAGGGGAGGGTGGAGTATTTTAAAACTTAGGAAATATTTGGAATGGATGAAGTCTTCCAGCGGGGTATTTATAGGTCAGCAAAGGCCAACCAATGGCGAAGATCATGCCAAGTGCATAGCGTGTAGGGCCAAGATCATGCCAAGTGCACCTTATCCATCTACCACCAAAATATCCTACCTACTACTTGACAAAAACTCACCCAATTCGTCCACCCTTGACCTTTGCCTATCCAATGAGAGGTGACAAGTGTCGCCTCTTGTTGGTCCAAAATGTTTCGTCTCTCGTAAAAATCCGCAAAAATTAGAAATGACATAGCCTAATTTTCCTACGAAAGTCGTGAAAACGTTTCGTCGAAAACGACTCTAACCGTGTTGTGAACAAAATAATTCGCCAAGCCTATTCTCAAGTTCAAATTTTTCTACGCACGCCCCACGCATATTACCCAAAATACGGGTATAACTATAGGATATTTAGGATTGGTTTCATTCTTCTCACTCGAGATCGTGCCTTAGAGTCATGTTATAAGTTGGACCTCTAACGTATTCCTTTTCAGAATACGCTTATGCCTCCAAATAAGGCAACCCGCCCGTATGGCAAGATACCGTAGGAGTCGCTAGTAGGACACCGAGAGTTACGAGGCTCGTGCCCACTATACCCGACGGCGAAGTTCCATGACGCCACGCCCCAAAGAGGCCACAGATGCACTCTCCACCCCACAGCCTGGAGCGGATGAGATGGGTTACCGAGAGATGGCCCACCATCGCCAGATCGTAGCGCATACGTGATAAAAATGACGCCGCGGCCCAGCCCAGCAGAAGACCTGTAGTTCACCCGAGATCACACAGTTTGCGGCTACGAGATTTTCTGAAATCAGAGCCCGCCAGAGTTCTGGTCGAACGAGGATGATCCACATGAGTTCATCCGTCGATGCGAATGATCACGCGAGTGGTCAAAGCTTGAGACCGAGTCCGTGATCTTCGTGACGTCCGCGCGTGATACCGCAATGATTGGTTTGATTCATGAGTTATCCGGGAGAGCACGCGTCCCCGCCTACTGGGATGAGTTCTGAGGCTTTTTCACTTCACTTCGCCTCGCGGATGAGAGGCACGCCGGATTTTTGTCTTTGAGGCAGAGAGGCGCCGCTTAGGGAGTACAATGTCGAGTTCGATTCTTTCGCCCGATATGTCCTCGTGGTAGCGGATATGGAGGCGAGTGCATCGCTACGTCACCTGGCTAGATGATTATATGGCCGAGTCTTGTGCTGGTGTGGCTCTTGACGGCATGGACATTACGTATGCGAGCTCATGCACTTGGATGTGAGGCGTAGAGACCGACGTCGACAGATATCGATCGAGAAGAAGACAAGGCGGTTCGTTTGGTAGTTCTCGGTGGGCGGCCTCGTGTGATCTAGATTTGCACCCGGCTCGAGCACTCACGTCATTGTCGATAACCAGAGTATTCGAGGGCGTCGTGGCCAGACTTCGGATTTCCAGGGTAGCAAGGGTGCTAACCGATCGAGGTATGCTCAGTGTGTCCGTTGTGGTAGATTCCATTCGAGAGCGTAGTACTACTCCGAGCTTGCTATACTTGTGGCCGCAGGTCGTTTTGCGAGGGTTTGTCCGACCGGAAGCGTGACCCGTGGTAGGCTCACCTATAGTGCATTCGGTTCATCCTCTCCTCTGATTACTCGCCCGAGGCGGTACTCGGGCGGCCAGGTCGCGGCAGGTCGTGGCGCGGTCCCAGATTCTAGCGGTCCTCGAATCGCGTTTATGCCTTGTCCACTGGCAGACGGGAGGACTCACGATGTCACGCGGTACCTTATCGATCTCGATTATGATGTATGCCTTGATAGATCCGGTTCTACTCTGTCCCATATATCTCCCTTGTTGCTAGTAGGATGAGGATGAGCACGAGTCCATAGACCGCTTCAAGGTAGCTACGCCAGATGGTGATTCGGTGGTAGCTCGGCGGGTATTTAGAAACTTGTCGGTGACTTTATGCGATCGTCGGACCTTGCACCTTGATAGAGTGGACATGACCGATTTCGGCGTGATCGTGGGCATGAATTGGCTGGCTTCTTGCTATGCCAATGTATCGCAGAGAGTGGTGCGTTCGAGTTTCTGAGAGCCGATTATTAGTGGGAGGAACATGTCGCCAGGGTTAGGTTTATTTCTACCTCAAGGCTAGGAAGATGGTGCAGAAGGGCTATATCTACCATCTCGTTCGGGTGTTTGATACCGAGGTCGCGATACGATTTTCGGTTCGATGAGTGAAGTTCCCACGCGTGTTTCAGACGACCTCCGGTATCCTCCGAGAGAGGAGATAGAGTTTTGTATCGATCGATGTCTTGCCGGACACTCGCCTATTTCCATTCCGCCATACGAATGGCACTGCCGAGTTGAGAGAGTTGAAGGACCAGTGCGAGATTTCTTTGGAGAATGGCTTCATCGGCCTAGTGTTTCTCCACCGGGAGCGGTATTGTTCGTGAAGAAGAAGGGCGGGACTGCAGCGCATGTGTTGATCTGAGCGGTGAATAAGGTGACCATTAAGAACGAATACCCCTTCCCGGGATTGATGATTTGTTCGACCATTGCGAGTGCGAGATGTTTCTCGAGATTGATCTGCGATCGCTATCATCAAAAGGTGCGAGTCGAGAGGTGGATGTCACTAGGATTGCATTTCGGACGAATGCACGCACTATGAGTTTAGGGTTATATCGCTCGATTTGACCAATGCTCCAGCAATTTATATGGATTTGATGAACCGAGTGTTCAAACCATTTTTGGACACGTTTGTGATAGTGTTCATTGATGATATCTTGGTTTATTCTCGCCAGAGCGGGAGCACGCGAGCATTTGATCGGCAATGAGAGTTCTCGATCGCCAGCTTATACGCCAAGTTTTCCAAATGTGAGTTTTGGTTAGCCGGTGGCTTTTCTTGAGCATATTGTCGGGGTGATGGTATTCGGTGGATACGCCAAGATCGAGGCGATGAGTTAGCCTGAACTGCTGCTGTGAGGTTCGCAGCGGGCCTGCAGTTATTATCGGCCGGTTCGTAGAGAAGTTTGCTTCTATCTGCACCATTGACTAGGTGACTCGAGCGGCTAAGTTTTGATGGAGGCGTGTGAAAGAGTTTCCGATTACTAAAGGAGGCGACGGCCGCCCGTTCTTACTCTTCCGGAGGGTCGACGGCTATATCGTGTATTGTGATCGTCGTCGCATCGGGTTGGGATGTGTGTTGATCGCAGCGGGGCAAGGTTATAGCGTATGCATCCCGGGCAACAAGAAACACGAGAGGAACTACCCCACCCATGATTTGGAGTTAGCGGTGATTCACGCCAAGATCTGGAGGCACTATTTGTATGGGGTTACGTGGATATTTATACGGACCACAAGAGTCTCCGTATATCTTCACCAGGAGCGAACTTACGAGAGCGGTGGTTAGAGTCGCTCAAGGATTATGATGTTGACATCACATCTTTACACCCGTAAGTCCGAGGACATGTATAAGAGAATGTACGTAAGGAAACAAGACTTGGACATTAGTATGCGAAAGGAAGAATTGTTCTTCCGACGGAAAATCTTCCGGACGTCGGAAAGGAAAAGTGTTCGTTATTGAGAATTGGATTCTCAAAATGCATTATTTGAAGAGTATGGAACTTATTAATATTATGGAAATTTATTTTTACAGATTTGGTCACGTGGGGCCCACCCGAAATTTTACGTTTTGTGGAAGCCCATGAGGTTACTGAAATTTTATGGACGAATGAGAGGCGACACGTGGCACCCCATGTGGTCTTGGTCGAATTATAGGAGGGGTATTTTGGTCATTGAACCTCTTGGAAGATAAGTCTTCAAAGCTTGACATAATTGACTAGTCAACTTGCCACTTAGGCTTGATCCTTGTGATAATCATCCTAACCTCACATTTGTGGACATCTAAACCTCCATTATGTTATAAGTATACACTAGTAGCAAGACAAGGTCTTGAAGACTTAGAAAAATTTCACAACACTTTGTGCTAGCCTTAGTGCTCTCTGGTTTGAGCATCCCTCACACAAAAATTTGTAATCTTGTTACTTTGTCCACAAGACTTTAAACCAAGGTTCTAAGAGTGTTGTAAGGTTATCTCAATAGAAAGATTTGGAAAAAATGTATTTTTGCGTTAGTCGCACATGGAAACTAAGTGAGTTCTTCAACTTTGAAGATGGAACTTGAAGATGGGTTCTTCATAGGCCTCTACGAGTGCTTGGGCGGATTGGAACCTAAGTAAAGGAGCTAAAAATTGCTAAGGCGCGACTTTGAATCTTGGAAATTTTAAGGGCTTTGAAAGGTATAAATTTTGTCGTTTTAGCAATTAAGCTTACTTATTGATTGTAGCTATGGTTATTAACAAGCATGAGTTATATATTCACGGTTTGATTATTATGTTGGCTATTGGAACCCTAATCCGAAAACTAGCATGTTTAGCTTTAAGATTGGAATTCAAGTTGATTATTAGTTTAAATTAAATCGCCGTGATTGAATAAAGAAGGAAATCAGTAGTTGTTGAAGTAGTTATGACTAAATAACATGTTGACCTTAGAACTTGGAATTGGAAAAGGATTGAAAAGGCGTAGTGTTATTGGTTATATGTTGGCCCGAGAATGGCTAGTGAAGTATTATACTATTTGGTATGAATCAGGTAACGCCCGAACCTCGCTCACATGGTGCCTTACCCCGGGCACCCTAGTGATACAACATCAGAGAAAACCAGCGGAAAATAAAACACGAGTCATGAAACAAGAGATATAATAAATAACAGCACCAAAATGCAGTTGCGTGATATACAAAAACCCAACAGCTTGTCCTTTTACAAACCCCGCCACAACAAAGCATGCACTCTGAGATTTGCAATAACTATGACTTTACGTGGGCCGCCATACCCCTGAATGTACAAGAACCTACAACTCGTGGAAACATACCAAAGATAAGCCTCCAAGGAACGGAGCTTTCAACACGCTGAATGAGATCCAAGAATGGATCCACGGCCGATGTACCTCTACTCATGAGATGAACGCAGCCCCCAAGGAGGTCAAGAAACAGTACTGGCATGTGAACTCAAAACATTGTAAATGAAATCATAATAGCCTAAAAAGCAGAGACATGTATGATAACCAAAATACAAGATGCAACATAAAAGCGGTCAAATCGGGGACTCACGCCTCAAAGTCACCACTAAATATAACTGGGTCTCTACGCCCGCAACATCCGTCATGTTCGCATCGCATGCCCCGGAATCACGACGGTAGACATGTCCATGATGCAACACACACAAGGCCGCATGGCCATGCCCCGGAATCGCCGGTGTAGACATGCCCATGTAACCTCAATAACAATATACCGGGTGGTCGACCGCCGCATGGCCACGCCCCGGGAATATCGTGACGTGTAGACACGCTCCATGTTCAAGTAATAACCATATA